>JAVTVJ010011974.1:0-600000 GCA_034509425.1 Eopsaltria australis
CTGTCACTGTTCCTGTTTCTGCTCTCGTGGAAACAGCCCAAGTCACACTGCCCAAGTCACACTGCCCAAGTCACACTGCCCTGTCATTGCAACATCTGTTTCTCCCATCCTTCCTCTGTGGAAGTCAAGACAAAATGCACTGTGGGGTTACAATTTCTCCTTCATCCTTCCCAAACTCTTCAGCCCCCTGACACAGTCTGTATTTGAGGTCTAATTCAGGCTGTCAAAACAACTGAGAAAAATATATTAAATCTACCTTAATTTCCTTTGCAGTTTCAGTGGGGTGTGGTATCGTTTGTTTTCTGCCCCAAATTGATTGCAGTTTTGCTTTTACTTGTCAGACTACTGTCAGCTTTTATATAAAAGGAAGCCATATTTCTCTGCTGGGCAAAATAATTCATTGTAATATAAATAAAGCTTGTGGCAGTAACAGAATAACATATTTTGGTAATAGAAATAGTCTTATTTCTCCAGTAAACAAGAGGCCACATGGAGCCTGTGCAGTACTCTCTTTTGAGTAAAAGAATAGTGTTAATAAAAACAGGTGAAAGAAACACAAGCAAGGAAGTAGCTGCTTCAAAATGTTATATTCTGGCTTTAAAACAAAGGTGGTTTATTTGTTGGGTTTGTTTTTTTCTTTTGCTGGTTAAAAATGACAAATTTAGGGCAGCTCCATTAAGAACTAGCTCATAGATTTCCACCTCTAAAAAATCTAACCATTAATCTTCATATTTTCTACCTCCTGATTGTAGGTAGTTAATCACAAGCACAACAGTTGCTTAGCTTGGATGACCTTGTAATTTCTGTAAAGGAAACAAATCAGGTGGGAGTACAAGTAGATAAAAGAAGCAGACTGGCAGGAATAAATTTCTCTTTATAGTCTGATGATAGTAAAATGGAGAAATTGCTCTTTGAGCAAAATATTTAGCCTCTCTCAGAAGTTACAGTTTGCATTTCCCCTCCACTTCAGTGTGTTATGGCCTATTTAGCAACACATGTGCAGGAAATTTAACAGAGGCAATCCTTGTAAAACAGTCAAATGTATTTAAAAGCTGATCCGAGTCAGGATTTAAAAATTGTGTTTATATATGTGCTCATATATGTTCCCTGTGGCTATTACTGTGAGTACAAGCAGGACTGCTAGAGGAGTAAGTCTGGCTTGTGTGCATGGGCATCCATCTATATCCAGAAACTCTGGAGTTTCACGTGCAGGCTATTGTATGAGAGTAAACAGAGGTAACTTTCTGAAGAGGAGTAAATAAGATTAAATGTTTGTTTTTGTTTTGTGTAGGACTAAGTGTCTTTTGGACAAATGTATCAAGAAAGGAAAATCCTTACCATTACACCTGGTACAGTTATGTAATGTTGGGATTTTACATGTTTTCCTTAAGATGTACTGTTAACAAAAGGATCACTTAGAGATTAAAGAGGTCCTTTTTTGCATTTGTGCAGAAAAGTTACAACCAGTCTTTTAGGGGTAGGTTTGGATAAGAATTATGCTCCTATTTCAGTGCACTGGGATTCACAAGCACTGCACAGACCATATGTAGGAGTTAAACTAAGTCCTCCGCCTCAGACCTGACAGTGTGAAATTAGCATTTATGTTAATAACTTCAGTGAAGAGGAAGTGTTCTCATGTGTGGTAGATCCACATCAATGTGTCTCTAAGTATGCAACCTGCAATATTCCTTTCTTGCCTTTCTGATAATAAATAACTTCAGCAAACTACAGGGAAAGCACATTAGCACCGAGATTAATTCAGTAACCAGGTTCTTCACTGACATCCCTGAATTCAGGAGGCAGCAACACTACTGGTTAATGAATAATTAATAAAATAAGCATTCAATATATTGTATTTGTTCAATGAGCAAGCATCTGTAATGTCAGGCTAGACTATTTATCCTGCAGAATATTGGAGTTTTTCAGCATGCTGGAAAAGCCTTCACAATTTCCTTTATTGAGTAATCAAGACACAAATGGTCTTCCTGCCTCCCTGCAATCAGCTGGCTTTGATTTAAAGCCTTGCAAGCAGGGCCCCTGATTTCAAACATCAGGGGCTGCAAGGCACCAGCCTGCTTCTGCAGTGGGGAACAGGCATGGCTCCTGGACCAGAACCCCCTCTCTTCAACACACTCAGGGACATCAGTTATCTGGTGGGGTGGCAGATGGCAGCTTGGGTGCACCCAGACCCTTTAGGGGAGCATGCAGGGATGTCACAGATTCACATCATCATAGAATGGGAAGGAAGGGACCTCATAGAAGGGTTGGAAGGGTCCTTAAAGACCATCTGCTTTTCACTTCCTTGCCATGGGCAGAGACACCTCCCACTAGGCCAGGGTGCTCAATGCTCCATCCACCCTGACCTTGAACACTTCCAGGGATGGAGCATCCACTGCTTTTTTGGAGAATTTGTTTCAGTGCCTCACCATCCTCACAGAAAAGAATTTCTTCCTAATACCTTATCTAAACCCTCCCTCTGTGAGTTTAAAGCCATTCCCCATTGTCCTGTGACAATGCCCTTGTGAAAAGTCCCTCTCCATCTCTCTTGTGGGCCCCCTTAAGGTACTGGAAGGCTGCTATATGTAAAATGTGTGTAAACTCCCTCATTGGGAGTTCCTCTCAGAAGGTACAGAGAAAGTACATGGTCATCTGCCATCAAGATCTGCATATTTTCATAGCCCCATCAACTGGCCCACCTCCAGTTAAACCTGCAAGCAGCATGGGAAGCAGGTTCCTTCAGCCTCTGGTTGCACTGGGAAGCTGCAGCACCCAAACTGTGCTCCAATTCTGGCTTTACCAGAGCACTCTGTGCACCTGTACAAGGACTCCCCTGCCTCAGGGAAGCTTTAATAGCCAAGGTTCAGCTATTAAAGAAAGAGGGCAGGCAGCCCCTTGTACAAGAACTGGATTGTTTGGAGCTGTAGATCAGTCTCAAAGTGGGGATCAACTTCTCTGACAAGAGTTTGGCGCCTTTACATCTCCCCATCATGGGATTCTCCAACTGAGCCCCAAACCTTCCTCTGCTCATTTCAGGGAAAAGAGTGGCTGATGTTCCAAGGCCAGAACATCCCCTAAGACTCTGCCTTTTCCTGGTTAACAGCTGAGTCCAAACACCTGGTGTCCTTCACCCTCAGGTTGTGCCAGAACCATTCACCCTTCCCTTGTCTGAGCCGACGTAAAAGACAAGATAGAGAGAGCTGGGCAATTGCAAGCATCATAGAGCCATGTGATATTCTACCATTCATTTTATCTTCCCCTTCAGACTAGACTAGCAAAGAAAACCTAATACTCTACTGCAGTTAGGAGAGCTGCCAGCATTTTGCACTGCACTGTTTAATGCCGGCAAAGGGCTCCATCATTTTTTCTAATGTGACATGACAGATTAATAAAGGTTCAGCAGTGGAAAAATAAGATTTTTGCCTCTGAAAACCATCATATATGACACATTTTTGGGAGGTACTTTTATTTCCCTTTGTCTTGACTAATTATTCTCTTCAGAGTCTTTATTCTGTCTTATTTCTCATTGTATTTCAGTAATGCTAGTAGCCCCCCACCACCCCACCTTGGTTTGAGATACTGTGCAGCACTTGGCCTCAGTCTGAAGGATTTTGGAGCAGCTATCAAGACAGTGATGGGGAAATGCAAGGCATCAGTGGAGTAATACCAGGCATGACAGCTCACTTGTCTCAGCATCCTCCCTGATAGTTGCACACTTGACTGCCTCAGATTTGATTCTCCCACCTGCCCATCACTGTACCTTGCCTTTCTCTCAGTTCTGTGCACTTGTCACCAGACATGTCATGTTTTAACAATTAGGGCATGTGTTAAAATCTTTCAGAGAGCAGTGCCGCCTCACTATTCAGCATAAAAGTATATCTGAAAGGATGAACTTGACCCAGCATTACTAAAGATTCAGTGCCATCCTTATTTTCTTTAATATTTCTTTGACTGATCATGGCAACTGGGAGAAGTGTTCAAAGACAAGAAGGAAAGCAAATGTCGCTCCTATATTCAAAGAGGAGTCAGGGAATTATAGGCCAATTGACCTCACCATCACTGGGAAGGTGGTAGAGCAGCTAATCCTGGAAACCACATTCAGGCACATGAAGGACAAAAAAAGTCATCAGTAGTCAACATGGATTCAAAAGGGCAAGTCATGTTTGATTAATGTGATGAACTTGTAAAATTACTGACCTGGTGGACAACTAGGGAGTAGTAGATAATGTCTGTGTAGATTTCAGTAAGGCTTTCTACAGTGTCTCCCATAAGATTCCTCAGGTGTCCAAGAATGGGCCCAGCCATTCGGACTTTTCAGTCCATTTACCCATCCAGTCCAGAGGCTGGTGTTCAGTGGCACTGAGCCTAGTTGGACTCCAGTAACCAGCAGTATACCCCAAGGGGTCAGTGCTGGGTCCAGTCCTCTTTAACATCCTTCATTAATGATCTGGATGACGGGCCGAGTGTACCCTCAGTGAACTTGCTGGTGACACCAAACGGAGGCATGGGTGATGCACTGCAGGATAGTGCTGCCATCCAGAGGGGCCTTGACAAGCTGAAGAAATGGGCAGACAAAAATCTCATTAAGTTCATCAAAGGCCAGCTCTAATTGCTGCACCTAGGAAGGAACAACCCCATGCACCAGTATATGTTGGCAGCTATACAGCTGGAGAGCAGCTTGGCAGAAAAGGGTCTGGGGGTCCTGATGGACATGAAGTTGGACATAATCCAGCAACTTTGTGGGGGGGGAAAATGGTTAATGGTATTCTGGGCTGCGTTAGAAAAAGTATTGCCAGCAGGCCAAGGGATGTGATCTCACCCCTCTACTGAGGACTGGTGAGGCCATATCTGGAGTGCTGTGTCCAATTCTGGCTCAGAATCACAGCATATTCTGAGTTGGAAGGGGTCTGTGAGGATCATCAAGACTTCTCTGAAGAAAAGAGATATGAGCCTATGAGAAAGAGTCCAGTGAGGGGCCACAAAGATGATGGAGATGATGAACTGAAGCATCCTCCCTGTGGAGAACAGCTGAGAGAGCTGGGACTGTTCAGCCTAGATAAGAAAAGGCTCAGGGGATCTTACCAATGTATATAAATACCTGAAGGAAGGGTACAGTGGGGACAGAGCCAGGCTCTCCTCAATGGGCCCTGGTGACAAGACCAGAGGCAACAGGCTCAAACAAAACAAGGAGGTTCCCTCTGAACATCAGGAAACATTATTTCTACTCTGAGGGTGACCAGGCCAGGGAGACTGTGATGTGTCTCTCTGTGGAGATATTCAAAAAGTCATTGGGACACAGTCCCAGCTCTAGACAGCCCTGCTTGAGCAGAGGGGTTGGATCAGATGGACTTCAGAGATCCCTGCCAAATTCACCGTTCTGCGATAGCACAAGGTATCAAAAGAACCGACAATGTCAATGTGTATTAGCAACGTCTTTGGTTTCTGAAGTGTATGACACTGTTGGCTGATTTTTTTTGTGTGCCTTTGGCCAAATTCTCTCTCAGACTTCCCCATATCCTGATTCTCTTCACCTTCTGCAGTGTAAGGTTTCTATGAATATGTTTCATTAAAGCTGTTCTGCTGCAATGCTTGACTGACTTCTGATTTGGGTTATTGCACAATGGCTGTGCCACCACAGACAGTTTCGCTGGGTTGCAGGCTCTGACAAATGCCCGTCTATGGCATGGAGACTGGAAGAGTCTTTAGCGTACTTCAGTCCCAAGAGAGTGTGGGATTAGCTCCTGCAACTAAACTCCTTGTGTTCTGCTCTATGGAAAAAGTTACCAGGACTCGATTTCTAAACAAGACCATCTCACAGACATGCTGCGTTCACAAGGAAATCAACTCCAGACACCCAACTTCCTTCAACAAGCATTTTTCTCAGCCCTGCACTTCCCCATCCCCTCAGTCCACCTCTCATAGCACAAAAAAAAAAAAAAACAAACAAACAAACAAAAAAAAAAACCCAAAAAAAAACCACCAAAAAACACAGTCCCAGTTTCGCTTCCAAGAGTTTTCAGTGTCCCTGCACTCTTGTACAGCTCTTTTCTCCTTTTCTAACTATCTGAGAAAGAACCTCAAGACCTACCTTCAACACTTTCTATCTGTGGGTGAATCCAGAGATAACAATCAGCAAATTATTGTTCTTTCTCGCTTTGGGGAATTGGGAACTTGATCCTCTCACAAACATTCTAGACAGTCTGCCTGTGCCCGGTATCTATAAAGCAGCAATGATCTCCAGTAATGCATTGTACAGCAGTGTTCTGATGTCTCTAAAGAAGAAAATGAAGTGGAAGTGTGCATTTAATGCACATTTTGCTAAAAACACTGCTCAGAGGAGTTTGAAAAGCTGACAGAGTGTAGTAGTTCTGACACATTCCCCTTCCACTCCCATTCCTTAGCAGCTGGTATTCATTAGCTGGTCTCAGCAGAGCAAAGTTGTTATTAGCACTAGAAAAACTCCAGTCGTGAGAGTAGGCTTACCACCCAATAAACTGTAGGGTATAGATGTAAATTCAGTATGCCTGTAAAGCAAAACACAAGTCCACATGGCTGTGGCCATTGGGGCTGGAAGGAAGGCCTGAGAGGGTGTATGCTAATTATGGTAATAAAGAAGTTGAGCAGAACTGGGAAGCAGGCACTGTGTCTGTTTGCCCAGGCCATCCTAGCCAGCATGTTTTAATCCAATCTGCAGCCTCTCATAGCAGTAGGTGCAGTTTCCAACTTTATGAACACGTCATGCATCATCAGTAAATACTCAGAAGGGATTTTTGTCAGGGTGACTGTGATGATTTCCTTTGCTGCCTTTTTCCAAGACCCCTGTCCTTGCCATCACTGCAGCTGGATATGCAGAAAACAAGTATATGCCACAAAAACTGGGCACTGAATGCCCAGGACAGAGGTATTTAAGTCTTGGCATTTGAGTGTGCCCTGCACAGGAATCCAGGCTACTCCTATGCCATGCCAGCAGCCATGAACAAACACTCTGTGCTCATCTTGAGTATAAAGTATTTTAAATATTCATTCTCTTCAGCCTTTCTGCCTGAATGCCAGCTGCATAACTATTCAGTAAGGAGCTCAAAAAACAGTCACCAACATAAGGCAGTCTTTCTTTAGAGGGCAGAGAATTGGAAAAAAATGTGGACTTTGATAGCACCCTCATTTGAAATATCACAGGGACAATAACTACAACACTTTCCCAATGAGATTTAAGAAGTGAAGTGTCTGAAGTGTAAAGGAGAAATGATTCTTTAGGTCAATGGGGCCAGGAACAGTTTTCTCTCCCACTTAATGTAAGGAAGATGGAAGATGTCTTGGGCATTCCTTTCCCCTCCATCGTTCAACATCATCTCTAGTGAGGGAAAAATAATGCAAAGAATACTGGTATCATCCCAGTAGCTAGACTGTGGTAATGAAGCAGGTTTTCACATTGATAAAGTGCCAGGTGGAACAGGGGAATGTGCAGGCAAGAGTACAGGCACCTGATATTAGTGGGAAAATTGAGAGTGGAAAAACTTCAGTAGGGGCTGAACTCAGCCCTCAAAACTTCAGGGAGAAAATGTAAAAAGCTCATGTCACACTATGCAGGTGACAAAGAGAAAGGCTGCAGCCTATTCAGCATAGCACAGAGGGTTTGAATGTCCCTCTGGAAGTCTTGTTTCACAAGGGGGGGATTGTTTATTTTGAAGTTAAGCGTATTTGCCCGGAAATAGGATCTTTGTTACTTTGGAGATTATTGATTCCTGCTGCTAATTCCCTATTTGATGTGATAAGCCTCTTTATAGCATTCCATTTGTTTTGCTGTGGAAATATGTACAAAGCAACAACAGAAAAAAAGCTTACCACTTTGTGGTCCAAATTTAGCCTCCAGGTAATTATGTGCATCTCAGTAACTTCAAGAGAAGAAAAGGCAGATGGGACAAGAATTCTTCTGAGTAAAAAATATTTTGCCATGCTTTTAGGGCACTAGATTTGAACCTAAAGGTGATGCTATAACTGTGAAATAACCATATCTAATATCTTTTCAAAATAACAAATATGCAGTTTCCTAAGACATGGGGTTTTTTTAAATTTTAACCACGTAAATAATTTCATCTGTTTTTGTTTTTAAAGCTAGACATTTTTGCTCTTTTCTGTCTCTGGTGTTGCATGTTTTCATTGATGTTCCATGACATGCTAGGGTTTAGAAAAATATTTCTGACCTTTGTTAATGCATAGAGGCAGAAGTAGGCTCTGGCAGTGAAGGTGTTAAATACACATCAGCTGGGAATTTGTACAATGGGCAAGTCCCTGGATAGGGTGGTGAAACATTCTCTAGAAAGATAAGAAATTGTTGTGCACTTGGTGATGCAGATATAAAAGAATCAATGTTGTAGAACATATGCAAAGACCTGGTCTGACCAGCAGGTATCACATTAAGTGGTGAGGAATGACCAAGGTACCTGCACTGAAGTTTGCACACAGGTGCTGGGGAGAGTTCTCTGTGTGATCCACCTCAGTAGACTTGTGATTGGAATCACTGTAGCAGTTACTGGAAGTAGAGTTGTGTTTGCTGGAGCTGGCTGAATAAGGGATTTGTTTGCATTTGGTACTCAAAGGAGCAAAATAATTAACAAGTGGAGTAGGGAAAACTCACTAAAAATAGCAAGTACAGGCCTCATTAATTTTTTATTACACACTGAAAACTAGCATTTCAGGTCAGAATTAAATATTGTCCAGTGCATTTTTAATGCTTTTGAAATGTTATTTTTAAGAAAAGTATGTCTAGTGAGTTGGGTTTTTTCAGCTGAAACTACTCACTGAGTTTGACCTTACCTTGCAGATAGTTTCTGACCTTCTAGAACTTAATTTTCCAGCAATTTTAGTTTATCAGAAACATTTAAGCCAGTCCTAATTCTTAATCTTCAAGTGAAAATTTTAGGCACAGCCCTTTGTAAAAAGTTACTGCCATTTATCACTTGCCTTTCATGAAATCTAGGCATCTGAAATCCCATAATCTGAGGATCTGAAATCCCTCTGTCACAAAATAGTTAATTGCTCTTAAAGCTCTCAAATTTGTTCACTTCCAGGAATTTTCCACTACAGTAACAAGACAAAGTATGGGCACCATGCTATTTTCTATGCATCTTTTCTACTAGAAACTGAATTTTCATGGTTTTGAATTGCTAACACTGCCAACTTCTGTTATAGAAACTTTTATTTGGAGTTCCTATATTGTAGCTGTTCCAAGTCACTGAGTACTTTAGCTTTTGATTCATTTAGCAGAAAGTGTGTAAGTTGCTTTTTTTGGCATTACCAGTGTAAAGTGCCTTCTTGGAGATGAATTTTATTTCTGCACTGTTCTTTGCTTGCCTTTCTTTATGCTGGTACTGGTAAAATGGTCTACAACAAACTAATATGGTCAGGGGGTGTATGTGATACAGGCTGAGAGAGCTGGCGTTGTTCAGCCTGGAGAAGAGAAGGCTCCAGGGAGACCTTAGAGCAGCCTTACAGTGCCTAAATGGATTCCTCAAGAGAGATGGAGAGGGACTTTTTATAAAGGCATGTAAAAAGGGGGGCAAGGGGGAATGCCTTTACTGAAAGACAGTGGGTTTGGATGAAATATTAGTAAGAAACTCTTAACTGTGAGGGTAGTGAGACACTGGAACAGGTTGCCCAGAGAAGCTGGGGTACTCTTGTCCTTGGAAGTGTTCAAGGCCAGGTTGGATGAAGCTTTGTGCATCCTGGTCTAGGGGAAGGTGTTCCTGCCCATTCCAGAGGGGTTGGAACTAGATAGTCATTAAGGTCCTTTCCAATCCAAACCATTCTATGGTAAATCTATGTACTCTCTCTGTACTTTGTGCGGTTTGTAACTGCTGTAGTAACAGAGGAGACTTTATCAAGCTGGCTGTGTACATGTTCAGATTGACATCAGCAAGCTGGTGAAGGTCCCTACCCAGATTTCCTTCCTTAAAATGAAAAGCTTTTTACATTTTGGATTGAGATTTTCCATGATGGTCACAGATTACTTGGAGTGCCAAGCAAAGTTGGTTTATTTGTTTACATGCTTAAAATGTCCCTGGCTTGATATTTTAGGGTTACAGTTGTGTTAGTACACATGTGAATAAGAAGATAAGGCGCTGCTGTTTTTTCCATTAAACAAATTGCGTATTGGCAGTGCTAGAAGTGTAACATACCTGCTAATGCTCAGGTCATGTCAGTCACTGTGGTCCATAGATGAACACCATGCAGTCACTGTGGTCCACAGAGGACCATCAGGGGGTCTGATCTTCAAGCTAACTAAATATAGGGAAGATGGTTCCCCCATGATGTGTTTCAGTCCTCAACCCTTCTTCAGAGCCAGCAGCTGCTTCTTGGGGTAGGTTGCATTTAAGTTTGTGGCAGCAGATTTCTCAGAAGAGGATTCTTAGAAAAGAGTGTTGCTGGGAAAGATCACTGGGGCTTTAGAAGGTGAAGAGCTTTGGAGAGTGGGGCTGTACTTCCATTGTCATCCCTCAGCCTTCCTCCATGATTTCTTCCCTGGTCCCGCAGAACTTCTTCCCACCTAAAGCATTGCTTTCTATCTCCATCCCAAGGCATACACAGAGGAATAACTGCTTTATTCCTATATCAAATATGTTCCAACATCCAGGCTTCCCTGAGCATCAGAAGCCAGGGTGGGGAAAATTTCAACAGAGAAGGGGGTTCTGCTCTTCTGGCTCACACTTGGAGATGGCTCTGCTTTTAAGAGTAATTTTTATGGTAAGAAGCTCCTGTGTGCTGGAAACTAAAGAAACACCCCGGATTTGTTTAATCCAAGTTGCTAAAAACACCAGGGGTGGTGTCAGAACTCCAGTCACAGCTGGCTTGGCTGGGTGATAGAGAGCTGAAGGGGTAGAGACCCCACCTCAGGTCTATTGTTTGGCAGGGTGGGCCATAGGATAGTATATGAAACCCTTCAGCAGTAGGAGACTGGGGACACCTTTGCAGATATAATAGTGGTGATCTGATCTCCTACAGATCTGCCAAATACGAGGCTGCACCTCAAAACTGAGTAAGTGCAGAAGTTGGTAAGAGAAGCCTTCAAAAACCAGTGTTTGGAGAAAAACAATGTTGTATTTAACCAGAAAAAAAAAAAAAACCTGCTATGAGGTGTAAGGCAAATAAACTAAAAGGCCTAAAGGTTAAGGTTGTAGATCCTTACTTCAAAAATGTATCTTTAGAGACTCATTGCTGTAAATATGTTTGTTCACAGAGACAAAACAATATTACTATAGAGAGATTTTAAAACAAACTGTTCAATAATGCCTGTAGACAACAAGCATATCTGATCAGCTCACACTGATATTTTTGGTGCCATTTTACTCAAGTCATTCACAGATTGACCTTGAACTGTGAAATATGATCACTGTAGCTTTGTAAAATCAGCTTTTAATTCAATATTATCACATTTGGTGAAGCAAGTGTCTTCTCACAATGCTGTATAGACAACAGAAGGACAATTGCTAACATTTTAGAACATTTTTTTTCTCTGTTACAATGGGTCCTTACATCCATCTGTTTTTTCTGGCATGCTTTAGATTTTCAACCAGCATTTAGTACATTTTTCGCTCTGGATTTCTAGTACTCAAAAATATCCCATTTTTGTTGTTCCAAAAATACATTCTTGAATTAGATACATAGTAAATTCTCTCTTCTGAAAAAGATTGTTCTTTGTTTCCCACTGCAGTTGTTGGATATTTTGTTCTCGGGACGAGGGACAAGAGATTTGAGAAGTAATGCTGCAAACCTTATGTGGTACAACTATTTTAATTCAGCCATGCCTTTTTTTTTTTCCAATAATTTAAATTTACGTTATCATGTTTTATGTGAACAGCCAGCATTTGGCTGAGAGCTTTGACATTAATGGAACAGCACACTAATGAAATGGAGGAGGCTCTATTTTAGAGCTTGAGGTGTGAGGCATGATCTTGTAATGTTCCACAAACCAGTAGGCACTCTGCAGTTAGTATTATTGAATAGGGAGCCAAAATCTGAATTTTTGTGTCTATCACTGCTAAATTGGAATTATCTTTAGAAAAGAAATTAAGTAATTCCTTGAGAAAATGCAGGTATCTGCAGTGTGATGGTGGTCTAATGGAAGACTGATGACTTGGGTATGTCATTATTCACACTGTTTCTAGTCAGTTATAGGGTTAGCTAGTCATTGCTTTATTTCTTTTAACAAAATACACAGTTCATGGCCCAGGATAATTCTGCTTTATTTGGATATTTTATAGAAATGTGTTCCATATATAATGGACAAGATCTTATCTTAAACAAATATAATGAGTTGTCAAAATCTACATTTTGAGTATGATTCTCTTTCTCCAGGAGACCTACTCTGGGCAGACAGTTCTTTCTCAGGAAGCTTGTAACTTTCCAAAGAATAAATCAAAGTCATAATAATTTAATCCCTCAATGAGCTGAACCACAAAAAATGGCATCATTTGAGCCATGACTCAAGAATAGATTCACATGATCTAAAGAATGGGAAAACAAATTGGTCAGTTGTAAGAGTTTTAAACAAAGGGCCAGCTTGGTTATATTTTTCACTATACACAGATGCTTGAGCAAGCAGAAAATTTGCTGATTAGTTTTCCCAAAAATCCTCACTGCAATCTAGACTAATCGGAGCTTTAAAGTCTATAGTGAAGCTGTTTCTCAACACAAAATCAAGTCTGGGATAAGGATAATTTGGGGGGTAGTAAATGACTGCTTAGAGCCTGAATTAAAATCTGAATAATTTTAGTTGTAAATCTGATTTTCCTGTAGAGCCCAGCTGGAAACACAACTGCAGATGTGTTACGGGAAATGTAATTTCGTTGGTTCACATTCCAGACTGTTCTGTATTTCTTGCAGTGCACTAATGCTGAGCAAAAGCATTGCCTCTCTCCTCCAGGATACAGGACTGTTGTAGCTATCCTGGATCAAAAGATCCAGTCCAGGAAACATAGTGGGATACTAAGGCAGTACTACCTTGCCAGTAAGGCACCGTCAGAAAGTACTTTTATCTTCCACTGATACCTAGCAGTTTTTTAGATTTTCACCAAAAATAAACACCTCCTACCAAAATTGTCTAACTAGTTCTCTGCTCAACTCTGTCACAGTGGTGCTTCACCCATCTTCCTAGGGATGAACAGGCATCTCTGCCCACATTGGTCTGCTTTAGCCATTGCCACAGGCTTCTTTATAGCTGCAGAAGCACCACCATCTCCCAAAGGCTAATTATTTTAAATCAACAGGGAAGTGGAGAGCAGTCATTACATGATAACTTAATCGTGGCAAACACTCCTTATGGTTTTATTGTCCTAATTTCCCAGGAAAAGGAGTTATAAAGCATATTATCATGACATATACCAGGAGACTTGTCACACTTACCTGTGAGTGACCTTAAAGAAAGTGATAATCCTACAGATTAGCAAACATCTCAATGGAGTCTAGTACAAGAATTTTATTGGTAGAAAACTGTTGTACTTGCTTCTTTGGGTAGGGATTTTCTATTTAATATGCCTTCAGTTTATTCACTCATTGATAAAACTGTATTTAATCCCATTTTATAAATCCTGTTTAGGAGAATGATAGTCTTCTGTAGACTCTACAGTCTGGCTGGCAAAATCTGGGCTGACACTTCAGAGAAAGTGAACCTTCAGGCTTACAATGATTTTTTGCTCATTGTGCAGTGATATAAGGAAAGGAGGTAGTTTATTCCTGCCCTCTGCTAACAGTTAACTGGTAGAAGCAAATACAAGATTTTCTTCTCCTCTGTTTTTCTCTGAATGTTCTGTACATGGCATGGGAGTTCAAAGAGCCCCTGATAGCCTTTGCTTCATCAATTCTGCTTTGCTATCAGCATTATTATTATTGAGAAAGGCAAGGTAAATTAAGACTCTTTACTCCCACTGAATTTTCCTCATGTGGAATTACTTTGCTGGTATAAATCATCACAGTTCTATTGGCTCCAGTCATGCTCATTTATGTCAACTAAAGAGCAATGTGACTAGTAGTTCTTCGTAGCAGCTGGCTTCTCATGTGCCCAGCTCAGATTTACTGTTAGAGCAATGTCTAGGGTAGTATGAGCCCAGTTGCTGCTGATTAAAGATATTTGCACGTACAAAATAAATTCAGGAGTTGCTCCAGAGGTTATGCCCCACTGTGCTCAGAAGTTATTTTACATCAGGGTGACTTAAGTCATGAGGAACAGCTGTGTGAGCATGACTTGGCTCAGAGATGCCTTGGGGATATTCTGGACATCTCATCATACTGTTGTGTGCCCTGTTGTGTCCACCAGTCCTGTTCGTGGGTCCCACACACCAGATGTCACCATTCAAGCACTGAAGAGCTGCTGGGTTCTGCCTTTCGCGTCTGCAAACACTCACAGTTAATAGGCCTGGCAAGTGTGTGGGGAATCATTTTCCAGCAAGCCCTGTGTTGTTTCCAGCCATTATACTTGCATATGACCCCACAGTAGGCTCTTAAATTCTTGTCCTCTGGACAGAGGCAAAGATTAATTCCTCGTACACAGAAAACACATATCCCACATCATCCTGTTCACATAACAACAAGGCTGGATGGCATGAACCAGCTTTTCCTTGGAGCTCATCCACAGCAAAACAAGAGATCAAGGAGAGAAAACCCATGACTCTTGGTAGGGGACAACCTAGGCAGCCAAGAGCATCTTGCTTCAAAGGTGCTGCCAGACAAAAGGGCTGCAAAAACCTGAGCTGAGGCCCCACAATGGGTTGGCTGCTGTCCTGAGAGCCCTTGGGAATTGGCCACACTGCAGAGCAGGGTAAGCATCCCTGTGTACTTCTTAAATGAAGTGAATGAAGTGTGTGAAGTGTTTTGTCATGCCCAAGGAGATGTTTTTCCTTTTATTGCTCCTGCAGAACACAGACACATGGAGCAGGAACTTTTCATTCTGAGTTCTGTTTGCTGGGGAGGCTCTGAACAGTAGCATCCATCAGCAAAAATGCTGCCTTTCTTTCCTCTTGCTCCCTGAACAGATTACACCCACACCAGCCAATATTTTAGATCTACAGCAATTGACTTTGTATGATTGTCCCTTCTGGCCCCAAACGCCTACTCATCTGCTACAATGTGACCAGCCCAGCCCAGAGCAAATTCAAAAGAACAAGCAAACAAACAAAAAAATTAAAACATCCAACAGAATAACCCCCACTATACTCTGTCCTTTTTAAGAACTGCTCACTAGCAGGAGGAGTGTGATGCATTTGATCATGCAGGGAATTAATTCAGAAAATTGATTTGCTGTCAAGTTTTATCTTTGTAAATGTGAGCAAAGTTTTTATTTTTCACTGACAATCTCATTTAGATACGATTTTTCAGTGAAGTCCTAGCAAGGCTTTCCTTATGTCACCATAAATCTTAGAAAGGTTTCCTTTGTAGTAAAACCTTTATCACAGCATATTTGCAAAACTGTTGTAATCAATATTGCAAAAACATATGAAGTATAAACCAAGCAATTCATTGTAAAGCACAAATTACAAAAAAACTTTCCTGTCCTCTTGAATGCCTGAAGCAAAACTGCATGGATGGCACGGTGAAGGTCAGGCATGTTCACACATGAATATTTTAAATATAGAAGGTGCTGTTAGAAGTGGTTACTTGTTAAGGTCTGTCTCACCTGTTCCTTTGTTAGACACCTGAACTCACTTAGTTTGATGAAACAACCAGAGTTACCTTTCTGATCAACAGCAGCACCACACGTCCCACTCCATCCTTACAGTTTGCACAAGCAGATCCATTCTTTGCCATGGCACCAGGTTCCTTCCTCACCTCCATTTTCTCCCGTTTATTCTGATTGTGCTGCTAATGAGACACCTTTTTCCTGACCTGTGGCCTCCTGACTGCCTCATGCAGCCCCTGTGATGTTAAATGAAATAAGGCACAGCAGCAAGCCAGCAATCAAACCACTGAAATCAACCTCTGCAAGCTAGGTGGGCTCCATTAACAACCTTTTATTCTGGGCAGGACAGGAAGGAAGGCAGAAGAGGGGAGCTGTCACCACTGGTGTTTGCCAAGGTCAAAGCTGTATGCTGGACATGGTGTACTGAAATTTAGCATGAAAGAAAAAACCGTGTCTTTGCAGCCGTAGTAATATAGAAAGAGCTGCTTGTGTTTCTTGATTTACATTATCTGTAACTAGTATCAAGATTTTCAAAGACTAACAGAGGTGTTAACAGCTGTTGAACATCTGGCAAGCCTAGAAATTAGGAGCCAAGAAACAAGAATTAAAATGGTGCTGTTCTGAGGAGCTGGTGGACGTGTTTGTAAAGCCCCAGTAGTTTGGGGGCAGAAGTCACTGTAACAGCATGAGAAGGAATTAAATTAAATGAGCAAGTGACCATGAAAAGAGTTAATTGGGAGAGCTTGGAAGGGAAGGGCTGTGGAAGGGGCTGGGTTTGTTTGAAGAGCTGATCAAGGAGGGACTTGAAGGAGCCAGGAGCAGGCTCAGTCAGTCCCAAAGGATGATGGAAATGGGAATATAACAGCAGTTCATGGAGATGAAAGCAGACACTGGTACTGGAGGCCAGGAAGATCCATGGCTTCTATTCATGACCTTCTTCATCCTGTAGTAAAGTGCTGCTTTACTACTTGCACTGTAAGGACTAATTAAGATTTTGTTCCAGTACAAGAATACGGTAGCTTTTCCTACTGCCTAAGTCATATTATTAAAAATTCTTGGGATTATAAAACTCAGAAGTGATTGATAATCCATGAATGAATCTATCCAAAGTGTCATGGCTTTTTTCTGCTGTGCATCACTTTAAAATGGTGATCACCATCTAGACAGGAGCACTCTGCAGACTGAAAAGTGTGGATATGGGATCTACAAAAGTAATTTGACTCTTGGTGGGGAACATGGGTATCCTCATCTGGCTTTCCCCTACCAGGCAGTGTGGGGTAGAATTCCATGGTCTCTAGGTCCTGAGCAGCACAGGAGTAGAGGGTGCATATAATAACAAGGGCATACTTGGAGGAAATCTCTGTCCTCTTGTACGGAAGCAATGACATGGTAATGTGGGGTGAAAACTTAGTTTAAATGCATCTACTTCATGGCAGGAACCTCACTAAACTCATGCAAGATTTGATCCTTGTTGCAAATCACTTCTGTAGATAGATAAAACTTGTGCCTTCTGTCAGAAACATCCTAGTGTGAACTGTTCATGATGGAGCAGTTATCTGAATCCTTCAATCCCTGTTTTCTTGGAAAGGGGAGGGCCTTTTGGGGAACTTTTTCTTCTTTCTCCTTTTATTATGATGTTTGTTTCTGTAGAAGCCTGAATGGAGTTCATCCTGAACTTTGATGCTTCCTCTTGAAAAGCATCATGGCATGGGTGATTAAAAACATTTATAACACAACTCCTGCAGACACATGGTGGGGCTAAAAGTGTCAACTTTTTGGTTCTCAAATAGAAATTAAATCGTTTTAATTGCTTCATTGTGCTAAGGTGACGTCTCCCATTAGCAACAGCTACTGTATCTTAAAGATGGTAAAGCAAGCACTTGAATAGCTTTCTGTCCTCAAAGTACTTTGCAGACATTCTTTACTTCTGAATTAAGGATCAGTTTCTGTCCCTTTTAACACTTTTCTAATGAGATAAATGTTCAATCTGCCCTGAGAAAGGAAAAAAGCTCCTGATTCCAAATTCTACACTGAAATAAGGCTGTGTTCTGCTGTTTTGTTTTCATGGTGTAAAGTGCCCCCAAAGGACATATGGCTGCTATTACCTCTGCTGGTGAAAATCTTCAGAGTGCAAAATCAGGTGTCTGTAAAACTTCTGCTTTCACACAGCTGGTGTAGGAGGTGGGCTCCTACCCAGCACTTGTGCTTCACTCAGCTCTATGCTCTGCACACAGTGTGAGGGGCAGGGGTCTTGACCTGGCACACACATGAGCTCCTGGCTCTGGAGAAGGCTGGGGATGCTTGTGCATCAGCAGCTTAGCCCTTGTGTGGTGAGGAGCCATTGTCAGACATCTCTTGTCCAGCTTTGCAGAGCCAGCTCCATTTCAGGGAGCTCCTGTGCACAGGGTCAGGGGAACCTTCATTGCAGATGAAGCCATGCAGCATTCTTATAATTTCCTATCAGTGGCCAGTAACTCACAAGGAAATTGGTCCAGCTGGCAGAGACTGGGGCCCTCAAGTTGGAAATGTCTCTGAATGACCAAGTCTGAAGGAAGAGAAGGCTCTGTCCTGTCATTGGTATCATGGACAAAACTCCCATTGACTTGGATAAGAGTATGAGGATGCCCAACAGTGCTGACTTCTGATGTCATCTCTCTGGTTTACTTTGTTTTGCAAAGACCCTTTTGTGCTTGCTTTGTATTCTGAATATTCAGATCATTCCTATGTACAGAGCCCCCATTTGTAATTAGATTGTGGGGTTTGTGACCCTGTTACGTACAGGTTGACTAGCAAGTCACACTGATCCTTCAATATAGGATTTAATAAAAGCCACAAGAGGAGGAGGAGGAGGGAAGTGAGTGTGGTGAGGAGGAGGGCTGCTATTGTTCTGCCCTCAGTGCTGCCAAACAGTCCCTTGTTTTTTCTGTGCACTGTGTCTGTGTGTTCAAACGCTGTGTGAACAAACAGGGCGCAGTCAGGAGGCTGGCGAGAGGGCAGCGAGAGGGTTAGCTGGATCCTAGCTAGAAATACTTGTGCAAGTCAGGAAGCAGGCATGGAGGGAAGGAAATTAAGTGGAGACATCTGTGTGGCTTAGCTTTCAGCAGCTCTGCCTGGGGTAGGGGTGGGAGAGTCATGCCTAAGATGACATAACATATTTTGTCTTTCGTGGGTTGGAAACAGAGGAAACTGCGAAAGCGAAGCATGGTGTGTGTCACGCATGGTCTGGGCATACCAAGTACATAATGGAGCAGTGTCAGTGCTTTCTGTTCTGCCTTTCACACCCCAAAGTAACTCTTCAAGACAGAGAACTGAGGAGAATATGATATGGTCCAAAAACTGATCTTGGACTTTTTTCGCAGACGACTGAGCCAGAGGCCGACCGCTGAAGAATTGGAGCAGAGGAACATCCTGAAACGTAAGTCCTAATTCTGCTGACATTTAACCTGAAGCCAGATAATTTGGGTTAGATTTGTTAGATGTACATTTGGTGTTTTCTATAAACATCAACTATTCTGTGTAAGCATCACTAATAATAATTAAAAATAAGTGCAAATAAGCATGGAAATCTGTAATAACATTTCTGCAAAAATAGTTCTTTAAAATCAGAGTCAGTAAATTTACAAGAATAAACAACCTATGGAGAAAAAACCCCAGATGTTGAATGACATTCCAAACATGGGGTCAGTCATCCTAAAAAGCCTCCTTTAGACAGCCCTTACATAGATGAGCATCCCATTGTAAGTTGATAAAGACATTAGGGCATAGCTTGATTAGCTTTCCTAAAAATCTTCACGGCAATCTGTGCTGGATGGAGCCTTTATTCAATTTTTATAAGAATCCAGTGGGACTCAGGGTTATTTCCCTGAAATGTTCCCCTGGAACTCTTCCTTTACATCAGCCAAAAATTTGCTGGTAGATCCTCAGCATGTGATATTTTAAAGGGATAAAATACCATTCAGAAATCCCGAACCAAATTAAGTTAGTAGATACATTGCCACTGACTTCAAGGGAAGCTGGACTGAGTCCA
Source organism: Eopsaltria australis (assembly GCA_034509425.1). NCBI lineage: Eukaryota > Metazoa > Chordata > Aves > Passeriformes > Petroicidae > Eopsaltria > Eopsaltria australis. The sequence goes on from JAVTVJ010011974.1 coordinate 19,692, forward strand.
ACTCTCATAACCTCATGAATGAACAGGAAGAAAACTACCATTTCTTTACTTGCATGGAAGTGGTTTGAATATTTAAAGAAAAAACAAAAACTGTTTATCTAATTGTTGTTGTTACTTTGGAAACAGAAAACAAAAGAAGCAAGTTCTTCCCCTTTTAAGTTAGTAAATGCATATTTCCTGGAAAATTTTCAAAAATTACTACAGAAAAAAGTATTCAGAAATGGTACATTATACATAGTATCTCCTTAGGTAGGTCCCTAATTCACCTTCTCTTGTTCAAATAACTGCATTGTATAGAATCATAAAAATGTGGTAGCAGAAGATTAGTTCTCTGCAAATCAGCAGAATTCATTTTTCAAATACTTCAAAATCAAATTCTCAGCAAATTAATCATAGTGTTAATGCCCAGCTGGGTCTTTTCATCTATTCATGTTATTACACGTGGCAGACAAAGAGAGAGAGAGAGAGAGAGAGACCAATGTCAATGCAAAGAGGAGAAAAGACCGGACAGCAGAGTGGCGTGGGCAAGCCTGAGGCTGCTGGAAAAGCCACTTGTTTGGGTCCAGCCCTCTCTTAATAACTGTGCTCCTACTGTCTACTCCTGACTCCGGTGACTGGCTGCTGGAGGAAGTCAGGGGCAGAACCTGGGGAAATATTTGGCACATCCAGCTGTGATTGTCTCGCAGGGGTGTAGCAGAGCAGCTGGAGAAGGGGGGACCTGCGACGTGACTGACGCCAGGCTCAGGCACAGAGGGACAGAGGCCAATTCTCTGGCAGCTCATGTTGTCATCCTGGGACCTATGAACAAACACATGTCAGGCACCACCTGGCACTGGTGCGTGACCAGCAAACACTGCCCTGGCACTGGGGGAGGTGGGGTCTTGGGCACCTGCTTTGAACCAGCATCAGCAGAGAGCAGCAGCTCCAATGCTGGGTGCCTTGCAGTCATTCCTAAAGGTCACATTGCCAAGCACAGCAGTCACAGAATACTCTAAAGATGTCTTTTATTTCAGAGGAATTATCCTTTGAGTAACACCAGGGTTTTTTTTAATTGAATAAAGGCTCTTAAATCGCATGGATGTTTGAAAATACTACCCTGAATCCAGAATCATATTGTATTTCCTAAATGGAATTTTTGTAGCTTGCTTTAGCGCAGATCTGCCCCAAAACATGTGTGTCTTGGTAGACAAACATCTTCCTAATTACAGGAAAGAGCAATGTGGTATTTCCAAGGCATTCCAACTTTTGGTGAACCACAGCAAGAAAGAAAGAAATTAAAATAGTTACATAATTAAAAAAAGAAATCATAAGCATGCTCTACCATTAAACAAGTAAATATAAATACTTTCTGGTTTGTACATCACTTTGTGTCCTTCCTCTAGACTTCTGAGAAGAAGAATTATAATAAATAGTGTAGGGAAAGAGAGACTTAGAAAGTGATAATAAAAAGAGTGCAAATTCTCTGCATAAGCAGGTCAAACAATTTGCAAAAGCCCAGCTCAGAGCACACACACACACAAAAGAAAACCTATCAAGCTATCGAGTAGACTAAACAGGATTTTCTGTGCAGTTAAAGCTGAAATCTCCCTGATGAAAATGTCGTGTCTGGTACCATGATGTTCCTATTACACGTGTAACTGCATTACTGCCCTTGCTGATGGGAAAAAATGAGGCAAAATGTGGCTGGAGAGCCAGTCTTTATACATGAATTGAACACTTCCTAGGTCTTTGCTGCTGCTATAATTATGAGTTATCTTTACAAGGGCACAGCATCCATTGCCAAGTTCTGCTCCTTCCTGATAGCAACAGTGAAATCACAGCAGCCACAACAAGGAAACAGAGCAGAGACAACTGGTTCTTATAGGGTCCTTCACTGAAGTATTCCCCATTGACTGACTCATATCTAGGTCAAAGGAATGTAGTGGGAGGAGTCTGGATCTGCAGGGTTGGTTTGGAGGCTAAAAACACTTTGCAGTTATAGTTGATGTCCAAATCCATGAGGAAGGATGCCTAAACCCCTATCAGGCACCACTCAGTGCCACTTCACAGGTGGATAAAAGTAATCCATTTGTCAACCTGGCACAACCCAGTTGTCAGGGTTGCATAAATTCCTCACAAAAATGATGGTTAGGTAGGCTCTGAATGCCTCAAACTGTATTGGGGGACATTTCACACTGGTACAGAAATCAGGCGGGAAAATTGCACCTACATCCAACCACTCACCCTGACACACGGCTTTAGAGAAACGGAATCTCCTGAACACATAAGATAAAATAAAGCATAAATAAAGTTCTGTAGCTTCACAAGACTGGCATGGCTTAACTTCAAAGAAATAGCTAAAACAAAGTCAATTTCTATTCTGAAGGAGAATGTATTCCTATTTTCCAGCTTTTACCTGCCTGAAGTCTTAAGCCTGCCTGGCTGTCTCTGAAGGTGGGTGGCTGGGCTAAGAGTGAGGAGAAGAGAGAAACATCAGATGCCAAGGACAAAAATGAATATCCATAACTAAGTTTTATACATAACTCCTTGGCTGCTTGCAGTTCTACCCTGACTCTGTGTGGACTCTCTTTAGTGCTCCCTGAAAGCATGCATTTGCAGGACCAACTCCTCCAAATTTGAGACACAAAGGGAAGAAAAAAAAATTGCTAGAGGATCAATTGGTGGAAGAGTATCGAGACCAGTAGGGACAAAAACCATTGAAAGACTAAAATTACATTTATCAGTGTAGATACTCCAGTGATTGCTTTAAAAGACAGTTGTGACTCCCTTCTGTCTTGTGTTCTTTTTACTCCCCTACTGATTTCCTTTCTTCTGAAAATATAAGCAGTATTTTTGGTAAAATTGCACTTAAAGATCAGAAGTGTAGTGTGAAACATCATAACATGAACAGGTTCTTTGTTGAATTCAGTGGAGATTTCTCACTCCTGCTGAAGTCAGTGAGCATTTGTGATAGCACTGGCAGCTCTACTGTCCTGAGCAGTGAGAAACCTGGTTTCCAGACTAGCCCTCCTCACCTTCTCAGAGGCTTCTGTGGTCTCTAAACCTTAGGTCTCACATCTGTATAGGGAAGCCCCAGTTTTCTAGTGAGAGGACTGGCTTGTGCTCTCACAGCTGAAGAAGCTGTGGCTGATGCATTGTTACTGCCTCTCTGCAGGAGGTGCCTGCTCCATTGGCAGGATCAGTAGAGGGGAACGTGGGATTCCCCCCTGAGCTAAGTGCAGTCCAAAGTTTAACAATTTAAATCAAGGCACCTATCTTCAGCTGGCCTTTGAGGTCCATAATCTCCCCTGCAGAGAGTTATTCCTGCCTGAGCTAGTCCTATCTGAGCAAAAACTGGATCCCAGCAGGGGCACAAAGTACTTACTGGAAAAGCTGATGAGTTGTGTTTGTTCTCACCTGTTACGTGCCAGCATGATTGGAGAAAGGAGCATTTCAGCCATCAGCAAAGCAGTGGAGATAGTTCCTGACTGATCAAGAAGCTGAGTACCTGGAAACCTGAGATTTAAGTGGCTTTGGATAAATGCAAAGACAATGCATAACAGCATACTCTTAAGTTGCAGAAGAGTTAGTGTACTCAAATGTTACTGTGCTCTTGAGGGAGAAGAGTTGAGGCATGCCCTGGTAAGAACTTGTAGCAGATGATCTTTTGGCTTTATGTTGAAAGTTAATTGCCCTAGGATGGGCTTTTATGCTCTACTGTGATACTTTGAAGGCTCCTGATAGAAGGACACACTCTCCTTAACTCTGCTCATGCCATGGGAAGTTGCACAATTTGCCTGGCACCTCTGTTCAGAAGAGTTTTTTCTATTGTCCCCAAAGAGTGGTTGCAAGAAATTATTCTGCAGATGGAAAAAAATGCATGTGTTTCTTTTCCAACCATTGACCTTGCAGAATCCAACCCTATCGTAGCTGAGCCCCCTGAGGCCACCAAGCCCGTGGGCAGGGAGATAACATTTTTTGAAGAGCTGGCTTGCTGCCCAGCCCTTCTAGAAAGTGACACACATGAAGAGGTGCCAACACAGGGAAAGGAAGGAAACTATAGATGTTTTATGAAGCGTGTGAAGAAGCGCAGTAGCTACAGACCGAGGATATTCACCAGCCCCAGAGGGACGTACTGTGCACCAGAGAGGTCCTGAAACATTAATATACTGATGGAAAGGCTTATTTTGTTGCAAACTGTGCATGCCTGATGAGTCCACAGTCTGAGATCCTTGTAAATCTTTTACAGCCCGGAATGAGCAAGAGGAGCAGGAGGAAAAACGAGAGATTAAGAGAAGATTAACACGTAAGGTGAGAAGCAACTTTGATCCTATTATGACACTACTGTAACTTTCCCCCTACTGCACAGTTGTTTGCCTTTTTCCCTTTCTTCAGCACCATTTTCAGAAGTAGAGTGTGAAACAAGTCTTTAAAAAAAAATCTTTAAAAGAAATCAGCAATGTTGCAGGGTGTAAATCCACAGAGAGCGAAGGAAACCACTTTTCAGGCTACTGCTGGTAACATTTCAAACAGAAAAAAAGAAGATGTAGTTCTCATAACTGAAGGGGTTTTGAACAGTGAAGGACAGAGACCAACAGTTACAAGGTCCAATGCTTCTTGTAAATGTAATGGCTTCTGTAGCCATTACAGAGAGCAAAGTTAAAGTAATGCTGATTTGAAAATTCCACCAAAAAAAACTCCTCATAAAACTGGAAGCTAAACATTTTCTGAAAAGAGAGGCTGTCAATTGAGGCATTTAAACTAAATAGAGACAAGTATTTGCAAAAAAGCATGCAGTGCAGAAAACAATCTTGTATTGGCAGGGAAGGACAAACAAAACAGCATCGCTTGATTCAAAAGTCATTTACTCTTAAAACTGGAGAACAGTCATTTTAGATATACACATTCAGTTTTGCAGCTGGCATAAATGTCTGCGGATGCCCAAACACACAGCGAACAATCCATCCTGCTATTGCAGATAAACTTTCTTTCATCACTGACATATTTCCTATTTCCAGAGGTAAAGAAAGCCCCCTAAAAACTCACATACTTGTGAAGCAGCACCATTCCCTTTCTGTGCATTTTTAGATGGCTTAGTTTTTTTGACCTATGTGGTCACAGCTTTCATGGTGTAAATAATAACAAAGAAAGGTCTCTAAATATATGTGGAAAGGTTACATTCTGAGAATTGAATTGCTTTCTCCCACAGTTAAAAATCTCATGCCTTATTCTCAGTTCATCTAAGTAGGTAGAATTCTTGGTCACCAGTGGGGGGATACTGCTGTTGTCTGCAGGAGCTAGAGAGCCATAATATTGTTTGTAAAACACTTACATTCCTGACCACAGTGACAGGGATGATTTTGCATTCCCTCTTAGCACTGCCTGAAAGAAAAGATCCTAACTGCATTGCAGATGTTTCATGGGATTGAGGCTCTGTGCAAAGGCTGGAGATACCATTTTAACAGGCATTCAATTTTCCTGTACATTGAAGGGTAAACACATGCAAGAATCCAATACAGAGCTTGATGCCATTTGAGGAGCGGCTGTCATAGATACAGAGCAAAGCTCCCCATACCCAAAGTGCTGCCTAAGAAGTGAGGGCTTGCTAACTGAGCATCATCACCACATGGTTCCCATCCTCCACTATCCTGTAGGAAAGGTGCAGAGCACAGGAATCCTCTGTTGCAGGCAGAGGCCACAGCTCAACTAAAGCACCCAGGATGCCACTGCTTCACATCAGTGTCTGCTCCCTAAAACCTCAGCAGTTTTCTGTGAGATTTCTTGCTTTGTCTTGTTCACATTTTTAAGTAGCAACAACAGGGAAAGCAGCATCAGTCCAAGGCCCTGGCTTTTGGCTCTTTAATGTTCCTGTTCCTGAATACCCCTGTTCCTGATGACATACCTTTTAGTCTTTTTTTTGGCTTCTTCTCAAGTAAAGATTTTTCTCCCCCACATTTCTGAGGTTGATAGCAACACGACTTAACATTGTTTGATTTAGATCATCTTTTTAAACTGTTGTAAATTGTTCTAGTGACACATGTAATTTTAATGAAAAACCACGGGGCTGATCTAACAACAGATTTTGTTCTCATCTACCAAACATACCATCTTAAAAGCTCAGAAATCACTAGAGAAAAGAAGTGAAGAAAGTGTACAGGTGTTTCAGATAACAACTAGAAATGTCAACCTCCTAGTGAATCCTGCAAAAATAGTTGTTATTCCCCAGCTGTGTCTTTCATGAGCCTGTCCCAGATGTGTCGTCGTGTTTACAGCAGAGTGACAAGCTCCTTCTGTTGGTTTGTTCTGAAGTCTTAGTACCGATGGATTTTAAACCTCAGATCAAGCAGAAGTTTAATTGAGCACAGCAAGTGTGTTGCCCAGCAGCCCTTTCTGTTTGCACTGAGTTTTCGAGCACACACGTGCTCGCAGTGTAATTGGGAATAAGAATGGAAGTGGGTTTGTAGAAGCCACTGCTGAGACCTTTTGACCTTGCGCTACAGAGACTGCTACTGTCCCCAGATTTTTTGGTGGCAACATTCCAATTCCAAGGGAAGAATCCACTCCATCCATAAAAAAAGCTATTCTTAAAATTCCATCAGCGCTGACATTTTGTTACAGTGTTATGATGATAAGTTGTAACATGACATGCTGTAATAAGTAAGATTACCTTGCTAGGTCTAGATGCCTTATAAAAGTCAGCAATAAATATCCAGTTGAATTCATCATCTAGACAGGCAATTTCTAAAAAAAAAATTATAAAGAAATCAGGTGACCTATGGCGAGCTGCCCCTTTTAGCACTTTCCATCCTCTCCGACTCATCTAGTTCCACATTAACTGGGGTGAGGAATAGCTGCCATTCAAAAAACAAAGTGAAGGCACATGCTGTCGGCTGAGTTTCTCAGCAGCTCGTGCCCCTCCTGCCCGAGGAAGGAGAGGGGAAGTGTATTTGCCTGGCACCTGAGATGCCCAGCCACCCCTGTCCTCTCTGTCCCTGCCCCTCAGGCCCACCAAGCACCTTTGGGCAATGAACTTGCGTCATTTGAGTGGAAGGACATGTGGATTAGGAAGGTTTTTTTCTCTGAGAACTGATCTCGACCCCCAGCCCATTCAAAGAATATTAATGTGCAGAAGCCCTCTGGAAGTGTTGCAGATGGGTCACATCCACAGGGAGATCTAGGCCCCCAGGAATTGCTACCAAGAATGTATCTTCTCTGAACCACGACGAACTTGGCCAAGGACCAAGGCAATTAACACAAGCCTGAATGTCTCCTGAGGACTTCCATTACAGAGAGGGAATCGTAGCCTGGATTAATAGAACACGTTACAAATCACTTGCAAAGTGGAATAGAACTTCTTTTTCTACATTCTCTTAAATGGCACCATGCTTTCCAATCCCCAGAGCTGTTTACTGCTTCCTATCCCCCCACTGCCAACAGTTTATTTTTCTCAGAGGTCTAGCTCCAAAAGGAAATCTCTTCAGAGCTCTCATACTGACTACCAAATTGAAGAGGTGTGACTGTTTCTTAAAATCCATGCAATAATCTGAAATCTTTGCTCCTGATAAATTCCTGCCCTGGTCCAATTTAAATGCTCTGTTCACTGATGCCTCTCTGGGAAATGTCTCCCTCGCTTGAATATGTTCAAGCTTTTCTTTAACTGACCTCCACTGCCTTGCATCAGCAAAGGCTGTTGAAAATAATGAACTCTTGAGAGAGGTGGGACTCATCAGAGACAGGTCAGAGAGAGGCAGCGGGGAGGAGAAAGGTCAGAGAAGAAAAAAGGGTTAGTGGCTAATTTGGATAAACTGCATTTATAGTCACAGGGAAAGGTCTTCAGGGCATTTTCATCACATCCTGCTCCAATGTCTTTACTCCAGAAGGTGGGGAGCAAAGGAGGGGTGGGGGGAATGTGCTGCTGGTTAGGGTTTGTCATTTTTCATCTTGTTTTCTTCTTTAAGTAACAACTATGACATTTTAATGAGTTAACAGAGCAGGCAATGATGACATGCCAAGGTAACAAGCTTCCTTGTGACTGAAGTGGAGCAAACTCAGCATTTTGCATTTGACTAAATCCCCAGACCAGACTGGAAAAGTAAGTCCCCCTCCACTTTACCTGGTGGGGGTGCTTGGGTTTGCTTCATTTCCCATGCCAGGGACAAAGGGGGTTGTGTTAAACCTTCCCTTCCAAATTGCCTTAATATTAAAGCCTGGAAAATGCCCGTCTACAGTGCTCCAGAATATACAGAAGAAAATTTGACCTCCTGTGACAATGCATGAGAGGTCCTGTCCTCATTTACTGCTTTTGCATTAATACAAATCCAGTTATTTTGAGAGGGAATTTTGCCCTGCTGCACACTCAAATAATGAGTCACTCACCATAAAATTACCATGATCCCTCAGCTCCCAAATCTTCACAAATAGGTAAATAGAAATATGAATGCCTAGGCAGTGCATACAGAAAAAGTCCAGACACACTCATGTGCGTACATCCCTTTGACATTAATAGAAGTAAATTAGAAAGGATCCAGCTCAGTAAGAACCCCTTCTCCCTGCTTGGAGTACCACACCTTGTGCAGACAATCGCATCATGCCCTTGGCCATGTCCTTGTCCTGTAATTTTTGAATGTGCCCTATTCTTTCTGCCTGTTAGAAGAGCTCATTCTCAAGTGTTGCTCGATAAGGACTCAGGAGCATTAAGCAATTTAGACCCAAGAGAGCACAGCTCACAGGTCATAAAAATAAACTGCAAGGTGAGATCTCAGATGAGCTGTGCCCTCAGCGTGGACACACACTGAACTGACACCTGCAGTGGGACTGCTTACAGTCTGTTCCACAAAGCTGGTCCCCAGCTATTCAAGAGTTAAGGAAGCTCTGGGCAGCCAAACATACTGCAAGACCCTCACACTTAGAAGGTCACAAGAAATCTCTGCAATGGCATGAGAAGAAGGCAGGGAAATTTGTTAACCATTCAAATAATGTAGCTTTAATTAATGGCTTTTAGAAAATGACTTAGCATGGTTGTCTCTCTCGTTACACTTAGCATGATCAGATTGGCACTTTGGTTTAATGTACTGAATATATTTTGTGTGCCTGTATTTATATATGGAAATATATGTAGATTTATGGCTACACATGAACTGTGCGATACCAGCCATGGATTTCAGGACTCTTTCACGACCAGAGTACTGGCACAAGTGTCTGTGCATCTTTCTTCCATCCTCATTCCTGCTCTCCTGAGCATCTCACAGGCAGGACATTAGTGCAGCTTTGCAAACTTTCCACGAGGTGTTTGAAACTCATTTGTGTGTGTGTGCTCAGGGACACTGGTGTAAGGAGAGCAGCCCCACTGCCACGTCCCATTGCAGTCATCTTTTCTAAACAGAGAAGAGAAGAGAAAGACAACCAACCATGCCAAGAACAAGCACACAGGCTTACAGCCAGATGCAGGATAGGGTGGTGGAGCTCCACCCAAGTGCTGAAGAAAGGAGAGATTTTTCACCCTTCACTTGGTATCCTGGCTGTTTTAAATCTTAATTCTCCCTGGAAGATGAAATGCAGGGAACTGAGATACTTAATTTGGAAGAAAGGTGGATTCAGGGGCATAAATAATGTCACAGAATAGAATCTCAAGCATTTTATTAAATATTTAGACCTTTCACCCTTCACAAGGGTAAAGTATTTCAAGCACATCTATTTCTAGTGAGTGGGAAGAGCATGATACACTGTGTAGGAAATTGTTATCAGGATATAATTTTTCCTGATGTATCCTGGATACAAATGTTCTACTCTTAACAGTGAAACTTTTCAGCTAATCTACAGCCACGTGCACACATTTATGTAGTACCTTCAGAAATGATTGTGTAATTGCTTTTGACATTCACCAGCATGCTGTGCATTCAAGGAGAATTGATCCCTGAAAGCCAGCTCCTGTCCCTGCCCATGTAACTGGCTGTGTGACACGTGGACTATCAGCACACTAATTTAAGAGGAGTTTTTCACTATGGCTGCCTATTCTGCTGTGGAATTTGAAAGAAATGCTTGAAATAATCAAGATGCTTTCCTGACATGATACAATCCACCATTGCTGGTTTTTTTCTGGCTTGTGGCATGCAACATAAACTTTTAAAAGTCAAATATGTTGTGACACAAACCACAGCTGTCCATAGATACAGTTCAATGAGCAATAATCTTCCTGCCTGCCTTTTCTGGAGGGAAGAACAGGTCTGCAGAATATCAGAATGGCAAAGAAAGTTGTTTTTCACCTTTTGCATGTAATTCAGGGCAGGAACCATTCCATGCCTTGGCCTGACCCTTCCCAGTCAGAGCAAAAGTACAGACAACAGCAGCAGAAGGCTGGAAAGTGCACAGCCTCTGCAGGTAGTTTTAAAGTTGTGTTGTGGTCTTTGTCTCTTCCTGGGACATGAGTGCACTAGGAGACTTTCTTGCCTTACATCTCATTTCTGCCAAGGGTGATCAGCTTCAGCTGGGAATTGGGGTCTCCAGCCACAGCAGCTTCCCAAAGAACAGTGGGCTGCTCTGGCTGCAAGGTGAGACAATATTCAAGGTGTTATAACAAGAGGGCATTTCTCAGGTAGCAATTCTGTGAAAGGCAGATAAAAACACAGTACTGGGGATGGCCGAACCCTCTTATTACCATAACGGCAGTTGTAATGAAGTAAATCCCCAAGCAGCACTCTGTAGGGAAAAAGCAAAGTCCTGATGTCTTTTTCCACTCCTTCCTCAAACCTGCAGCTGAGTCAAAGGCCCACTGTAGAAGAGCTACGTGAGAGGAAGATCCTCATCCGCTTCAGTGACTACGTGGAAGTGGCAGACGCGCAGGACTACGACAGGAGGGCGGACAAACCCTGGACACGACTCACAGCCGCCGACAAAGTAAGTGGAGCAACTCTGCTACAGCCATGGCCTGAACAGCCAGAGCATGACATGGCAAACAGCATCCCTTGGGTCCCACAGGTCCCATGGCTGTCAAGGAATAAACATCCACCTGACATCCCTTCCCAACACACCTGTGGTTTTTTTCCCCATCCACAAGGTTGGTTTGTTTGTTTGTTTGAAGCACAGATCTTTGGCAAGAAGGTTTCTACATGCATGGAAACCAGGAGAGGGAAGGAATCCCAAGCCCCTTGAGGAAAGGCCTTGATGACAGCCCTGATATTTGTTTGTTGGTTTCAGTCTTGCCACATTATGCTGCCAGCTGAGAGCTCTGGCAAGACTTAGCAGAGCAGTGAGACAGGAGCATGTGCCAGAATGGCTGTGCCAGGACAGGACAGGCTTGGGTGTGAAAATGCAAGCAAGTCAATTTGGCAAAGGTACCTCCATCCCTCCAAAGCCAGGTCACTTCTCTCTAGTGTGTTACAGCAGGGGTCTTTGCTCAGAGTATTTTAAGCACTGAACTGAAATCACATGAGACCTGCAGATGGAAAAAAAGACACATTTGGTATTGATGGTATTGCCCTCTGAGCACTGGGGGAACTTCCACTAAGTGGTGTCTCTGGTGTTAACATTAAGGGCAGAGGGATTAAATTGCTGGCAAATTTTATCAGTCACATGCTGAGGGTCTTAATGGGACCTCAGGAAAAACATTTAAAATATTTTATGGACATTGTAAGAAGTAAGGACTATGAGGCTCAGTGATTCAGTCATGAATCTTACAGTCACTTTATGATGCCCTTGTAATTTTAAAGACTCAGATACCTGAATCCAAGCCTTGACCATGGAAGTCACTCATTTAGCAATGGAGAGCATGATGTCCAATGTTTAGATAATTAGCAGAATTTCCAGCCATGCCACTCATCTGTGGTGCTCTTGGTTTCATTCACAAAGGCCAGCCTGTTACACTTGTATAATTCAGCCAAAGGACTTGTATAGTTTTGTGACATTAGTCTCCTCCTTGATAGAGGAATTTTTTCTGTTTAGCTTTGTTTAAGTTAATGTAGCATAAACTGACCTATAAAAAGGAAAAACTTCCTCTGGACTGTCCACAGACCATAATATATTGGGTTAAATTAGCTTTTTTTATTTTGCCTCACCATGTTTGACAAGATAGTCATCAACTGACTTATTTAAATTCTCTTAATTGGTAGATGAAGGAGGGAATAAATCTCCCAACTGGTTCTGCAGCCTTTGAGAGATCCCTGTCTGGGGTGAAAGGCATGGAGAAACATCAGCTGGGCACAGAGATTTTATTTCCAGACAAGTCCTGCCTCATCCTGTGTCTCTGAAAAGAACAAGCTATTAAATGTAACCTAGTAACAGTTTAGTATTAAGGCAGAGTACTTCGATGTCACTTTTTCTTTTTTTATAATGCATGTGCAAGCTCAGTACTCAGAGAAAAGGGTTAAGTCCTAAAATTAACCTTTTCTCAGGAAAGCACCATCAGCAGGAGAGATACTTGTCATTCTACTATTAAGGCCCTTTATGGCATAAGGAAGCAGATGCATTGTTTTTGTTTGGGTCCTGTGCACAGTATTCTGATTTCTGCCATTCAGATGACCTGCTTTTCCTCAGCTCTGTGTCCACTGTTGGAAAAAAATAGCCAGACAAATTGAAACAAAGCTGCATCATCCTAGATAGGGTTATTTTCTTCCAGAGCTGTGATTCAATAGCTGTCTTCACTGGTCAGCACAGGCTAGATTTATTGTAAAAACAGAATTTAGCAATGGGCTTTTCTGTTTGCCAGTAAATCTTGCTCTGTGTGCTGGGTGGAGGGAACAGCCTTCAGTCAGTTTGTCTTTAGCACATGTGACTCTTAGGGGAAGGAAAAGGGTATTTTTGCATCTCTCAAACAGCTGAGGGATGGAGGGGAGAATAGATCTCAGTCCCTGTGGGAGTCAGCAGCCCCTGTGGCCTCCTTCACAGTCACTTCAGTAGCAGATCGGTCTGCTGAAGGCAGCCCTGGAGCTGCTGCATAGCCATCACTCTGTCCTGATGGATGAGGCAGTGCCTGACAGGCACTTCTAAGGGAAATAAGAAACCAAAACTGTGGAGAAGGAGTAGAAAGGGCCTTTTCTGTAGAAAAACACTTGCAAAATCCATCACTTAGGGCTTGTCAAAGCAAAGGTGGTTGATGACTGGAGCAGTGGCTGTTGCAAAAGTCCTGTTTTGGGCCTGTGCTACTTATACTGGTTTAGATTTCCTTCACTGAGAAACGAGCACCACTTACTGGAGCACCCTGTTTCCACCTATGTTGCTGATGTTGTCAGCATCACACAGAAAGGCAGTGCACTCACCTCGGACCCATGGGAGCGTTTGGCTACAGCAGGCAGCTTGCACATCTCCTCCAAATGCTCACAGTGAAACAACTCATGAGTGACAAAATATCCCAGAGCTGTCAGAGGTCTTGACTTTGGGCTCAGGACTTGAGCCATTTCTGCTGAGCATCATCTCTACCATGCAGCTGAGTCCCTCCAAGTCACCCCCTCTGTTTTTTTATTCTTCAGTATTTCTCTTCCTGCCAGTCCCCCATCTTTTCCCTTACAGACAAGTCACAGAGGCTGAATACCACCACACCATGGCAGGTTTTCTGGGGGATAAATTTGTTGAATCAGTTAAATAAACAGCAGAGTAGAGGGCAGGGAGCCAGGTATCCCTCTTTCCTCCCCAGGTAAATTCAGTTGCTTTAGGTAACTTCACCTGAGAAAATTCAGGACCAAAAAAGGCAGAAGACATCTCAAACACAAGTCTGGCAGGACCTGGGCCTAGTCTAGTCACAGCTCTGGAACAGATCACAGTGTTTCACAAACTGCAGTGCACTTTTTTTTTTTCTCATGCTTGCACTAATATGGATTTTGTACATGTAAATATTTACATAATAAACCAGAATTGGGTTCTGTACCTGCATTGTCTGTGAAATTTTCAAATTGAGCCATTCCACCGAAGCATTTCTCTCTTCCTTTTATGTGATTTAGAACGTGCTTATCTCTGTTCCTTTTCACATTTTTAAGTCTTTATGTTTGTCTTTGTCTCTCTGATAATGTTATCTCTCTGCTTTACTTTTAATATACTGTTTTGAGAACAAAGTGAACTTATTTTGATCTCTCTCATTTATACATTTATGAGTTTATTTGTCCTTTGCAGGCAGCCATTCGAAAAGAACTTAATGAATTTAAAAGCTCTGAAATGGAAGTTCATGAATTAAGTAGGCATCTAACAAGGTAAGCTGAGAGATTAATTTTTTAAGACTATAAATGAACACTGTTGTTTTCAAAAAAAACCACAGCCAGCAGCTGTTTCTCCAACATGCACTGAACACACCATGAGGTCTAGACAACATTTAGAATTGCAGGCTGTAAAAGCAACTCTCACAGACAAACACATGCTGCCCCATTAAGTGGAGTTATGCAGGCACGTGCCATTTAATGAAGTATAACCTCTTTTTTTTTTTAATCATCATGCTGCATATCTGTTCTTCTGAGATCAGAAAATAAAAATAAGAATTGGTGTGTGAAGGAGGACAGGGAACCCTTGTACAGCACATAGCAAAGTCTGAATGAGTGCCCACTAAGCCCCTGCTGAGTGTGCAGCTGCTCCACACCATGCAGTTCCCACCCACAGAGCTCTCAGTCTTGTCCTCCACGTCCGGCCATGCGTGATGCAGTGGGGCATGGCAGGATCCACACTGTAAGAGAGGCACTGTTATTTACACCTTGGGCTTCTTTCAAAGGTAGAGACTGAATGAATTATCCATGAGCCCAAACCAACCACCTTCCTCTCTGACAGGCTAGGGCTGAAGTCAGGCCTCTGCAAATCAACACTTGAAAGACAAGTGTTGGGTACTGAAGACAAGTGACAGTGAGATCTGGGGCAAAACTGGAGCTGCCTTTGTATTAATGTGTTCATCAGCTCAGTGTTCATGAAAAATGCAGGCGGTACTTTTAGGAAAAATACAGAAAAGCTTAAGGCAAAATTAATTTTGTATTAGGGGATTTTTATGTCTATAAATTAATAATTATATTAAAATTCACCACATGTATTATGCATATATTACCTTGCAGAAACTATCTCCCTTCTCCATCCTAGCATGTAGCTAGGCTGGTTGCACTGGGGTTTGTAGTGCCAGAGTGCTGCTAGAGACAAGCCAGCTGCTCCTGGGCCACAAGGTCTGGGAGAAGCCTTAGCATGTACAGTTGGCCTAGATCTGTTGACCCCGGTGACTGAGCCTTTGAGGGACATTTGGCCCCTCCAGGATGAGGTGACAAATGTAGAAAGGATGAGGCTGTTTTAAAGGGGGTGTTGCTACAAGTAGACAAGCTCCATCGAGAGCTCCATTGAATTCCATGAAGCCTTTGGCATCCCACAATATACAGACTGGTTTAGTTTCCCAGAAGTGTCTCCGGCTGCTTGGCTTTCACAGGTTTCTGGGCAGCATTTTCCTTCTCTTCTAGTGTTGGAGTGAGCAGTGACCCTTTAAAGTTTGTATCGGAGCAGCTTGGGCTCAGCAAGTCAGGGCCAGGCATACAGAGAGCCATAGCTCATGTAACAGACACTGCAATAAGGGTTTGCCTGAAGAACAGCGGGACTTACTGGTTCGACAAGTGGCTTTGGGAAATACACACTTGAAGGAAGCATGCTTAAACAAAAGAGAGTAATTCCCTTAAATAAACTTAGATAAATCACCATTATAAAGTCATTAGCAAGGTAATGAGCTCTTCATGTCATTAAGCAGTGGCATGAGCAAAGAATGTGAGTGTCACTTTACTAGTGGGACACATTAATTAATTCATAATAGAGTGAGAAATCAAAGCTTTAAAAAATGTATTTGCAGATCTGACAAACCCAGGCTTTCTGACACAGGATGCCTTGCAGGAAGGGTGGCCATTTTAGCTCCATTTGTCTCTTTAGCCTCCAATATTAAGGAATAATCATGGTTAAACTGTATGTAAATCTTTCTGGAAGAATAGCATAAGGCTTGCCTAAAACAGACAATTTTTGTGGAGTCAGGCCTTGTATGGCCTGAAAGAGGGTGAGCTGATCTGCTGTCACCCACTCAGGGATCCCACAGGATGGACCCAAAAAGTATGAATGTCTCTGGTAGATTTTGATGCAGTTTATGCCTATGAACTGTGAATCTGCCAAGGAGCAAGGAAGTGTGAGTGTCTCCCTGTTCTGGGTCCTCTTGCCAGCATGGCTGATGTCAGTGCTACAGGAATTGAACTGCCCAATGGTGTCACTGTAGCAATTAGTTCTCCTATTATTTTTATGCAATATACATATAAGGGTGTTATCTTACTGTTTCTCTGTTGCTTTTTTTTCCCCTTGGATTTCAGGTTTCATAGACCGTAGCAGATCAATTCTACCTGACTACTATGCCATCTTCAAAACATAACTAAAAGGAACCATAAGTGCTGGTATTATTCACTTCCCTGTTACGTACAATGTAAATCTTCTGAACTGCCTTTTTAAAAAAACAAACAAAAAAAAAGAGTAGAAAAATAAATATTAAAAAAACAAGAAGAATTGTATTTACATGTGATGAGTACTGCAGCATCATCAGACCTGCTGGTTCAAGCTTCAGTAACAGAAAATACCCCTGGTGGGAAATCGTGCCAAGACTTGGCATCTATGTATAGGACTTTCCCGGCATGTGGATTTGCCATACGTGTTCAAGCCCAGCTGGTGGTGCAACCATTGTTGTCTTCAGGCACCCCTCATCCTGACAAGCCTCTGTCATCAACCCTAGAGAGCCCTGAGATGGTGTTCAGGAAATCACCTGGCCTGGGTGAAGTCTCCAAAAGATGAGCCCCTACGGCACTGAAGCACTTACACCAAACACTCCTTTCAGGCTGAGAGCACCTTATGAGGATGGTGAAGGAGTGAAACCACTCCATGGGCCAGCCCATCTGTGAATATCATCTGACTAGAAAGGCATTTCTTTCCCTGGAGAAGTTTACAGCCAGTCAGTAGACATTGTTCAGCTTTCAAGCAGAAAAAGGTATCACCTCTGAAGAACAGGACTCCCTACTGAAGGCTGCTACAGTTCCAGCAACTGTTTCTTTTTCATCTCTTTCAAGTATAATTTTCTAAACCCAGTTGTGAGCCCATGAGCAGTAAGTGACAAGAACGCTGAGGACCAGCAAGCAAAAACCCATCTCCTCATGGTCACTGCATGGCATCTGCTCAGCTTGTAGTTTGTCTTACACCCAAACCTTGTGACTGTGTGAGAGCCAGCGTGCCCCTGGCAGGAGGAAAGGCTGGGATTCCCTCTGGCTCTGCAGAGGGACACGCAACAGGAGGGGCTGCAGGTTCCATGAAGGATATCTATCGTCTCTGTATCAGGTGTCTCAAGAACTGATCCTAAACCCACACTGAGCAAAGCATGACAAAGTGTGTTACCTGGCCTAAGAAAAGGAGGCTGGGGCATTCTTACGGATGGTGGGACTTGTCACTGGTACCCACAGCTGAGGAGTAAGGACAGCAATTGAGAGGTGTTCTGAGTTTATTGGTTCTAATTTTGGTTTTAATTTATTTTTATTATAGTGGTTTAACACATAAACTGATCAAGCAGAGCTCAGAGAGCTGGTCACTCTGGGCCTGGTTTACTTGCCAACTTAAGCGTGTACCCTACAGTAAGGAAGCACACACAGCCTCACTGCTTTCAAGAATATGTCTGATAGACTTAACTGAACCTGAACACAATTAAGTGCTTTTCTGAACTTAGGCTATCACCTTCCAGAATTAAGTCCTTAACTAGAATAATACCAGCAAGCTGGGGCAGACATTGTCAGGATTCCTTTTGAGCTCTTATAAGACACTATTATGCCATGTTTTGGGACAGTGGCTGAAAGCACTGTAGCAACATTACTGTAAGAAGTTCCAGATTATTACTTCAGGACACCTCTTCTTCCAAAATAGCTATTTTCCTTTGACAGTTTGAACAGAGAGGCCAAAGTTTTTTACTACAGAATTGTTATTTCTGTTATTCTTTTACTGATTTTTCCTTTCTCACTGTCTTCCATGTATCTATCCTCTCTTCTGTGCTCCGTGTCCGGCTCCCCCCATGCCATGCCAACACCGCCCTTCACTGATTGCAGGCAGAGAAGCCTCTCACACTTGAGCATTGAATGACCAGTGCAGTGTAGTGCCAACACTCCTGCCTCTTCTCAGGCCTCACCCCACTCCTCTGGATGCAGAAATACAGCCAAAGGACCTGCATGTAGCCCATGGAGTGGCTGTAGCCCCCAGCCTGCCCCAACAGCCCTGGCAGTGAGGGTAACGCCCTCCTACGCTTGGTGGTGGCACTCGGTGCTTTGCAGATTGGCTCTCCATCAGAGACAAGCAAAAGCTTTTCATTCTCATCCAACGCCCTCCTTGCCATGCTGTGGATTATTAGCTATTTAATGAGGATTGGCTGTTGTAGGATGGAAGATCAAAGGAAAGTAAAATCAGGTGGTTCCCAGACTGGGTGATGATTTCTGAGGAAACACGCCATGTTCGCTGTATCACCAGCTCACATTTGCTTTAGGTAGAAGTTCATCAGTAGTGAAAGCCTTCAATGTGCAATGTTATCAGCTCAGTGCAGCAGAGGCAGAGCACTTAATGTACCAGCCAGGAATACACTGCTTTGGGGTTATCTTAATGAAAACCTCAGTTTGTGTTTATAAATACATTCACATACATATCCACACAAGTTACAAGGCTGCATCACAGCTTTAAAACAAGGGAAAAAAGCCTCTATGCTTTTGACTGCACAGGGACTGCATTAACAAAGGGCTCTGCAGCAAAGAACAAATCCTTGTGTTCCCAGCATGGATCTCACACCTGCCCTGGCATCACTAGCTTAGAGGATCACTGTGAAATGGAAGGGACACCATTTAAGGAGCAGTGGTGACAGAAATCACAGGACTTGGTAGGCCAGTGGGAGGGAAAGGTGAGGGTTTGTTTCGTTTTTATTGATTGAATTAAGAGGAGGGAGGTGGAAGTCGAAGGCTGCTGCTGTCAATTCATTGTTAGTGCTGTAGTCCCCAGGGGAGTGATCAGTCTGGGCACTGCCCCAAGCAATGCCCACACTGCCAGTCTGGCACCCAAAATAAACCCTTGGGCACTGGTTAAGACACATAACAGCCAAGTCTTGGGTGATGGCCAAACATTCCCCAGCACCTTCATCTGGATGAGCCCACAGCAGGTCCCTGCTGACCACTCAACGAGTTGCCACACTCAGTCTTGCCCCATGATTAGTGCTGTCCCCAGGGCAGCTCCATACAGCCATGCTTTTCTTATTTCTTTGGGGTTTTTTTTTATTAACTCCTGGCTGAGCACACACCAGGAGAATGGAAGAATTGCCATATTTCTCCCCAGTTGGAAATAGAGCTTATTCCTGAAAAGGGGGAAGGGGAGGAGAAAGAAGCCATACAAGGTGTTTGGCACTGCAGTAAGTATCACCGAACTGACACTTCATCTTCTTTTAGCTTCAGTGGGTCTGGGTGGTTTGCAAAGTTAACCTTTGTCAGGGCGTTCCACAACAGCCTTTCAGGGCCTGAACACGGCAGTGCATCCTCGGTGTGCACACCCACCTTTGGCATCCCTGGGAAGTTGCACACAGACTGGGGAACTGCTGGTCCCTTTTTTTATAAATCTGGTTTCTTGAGAATTGTTTTCTCATCTGTGAAAGCCATCTCTATCACAGCAAAGGAGCTGTGATTCTGTTGGCAGTAGAGAAAAAAACCAAACAACAAAGAGTGATAATTTCTCTCCCTTTGACCTGGATAATGATGGCATTCCTGCTAAGACTCTGTTAGCAGAGTCATCCTCATTCTGACTGGGAGGAGATTAATAGTGGTAATCAAGAAATTGCATCAAGTTTAGAGAATGGAAAAATCAACAGGGAACAAAAATGACTATGCCAGTCATCCATCTCCAGAGATAATAATCTAGAGTCAAGGAATAGAAGCATTTTTGTTATAATGTACCGAATCCTGAATACTTAAAATGTGCAAGTATTTTGACATCTGTTCAGCAGCCTGTGGAATAATGAAGTAGAAATGGGGACTAAGGGGTGGCTGGGGAGGTGCTGGGGATTGAAAAAGCAGTACCAGAACATCTAGACAACAGAGTTTTGATTGTTTGGGAAAAGTGATGGTGAGGAAGCCCAGTACTGACATCACCCTCCTACCCACACCTTCACCAGCAGAGGGTTGCAGGGGCCTGGTGACACAATTCTGACTCAGAGGGAATGTGGGCATTGTGGCTTTTGCCCACCCTCCACCC
Source organism: Eopsaltria australis (assembly GCA_034509425.1). NCBI lineage: Eukaryota > Metazoa > Chordata > Aves > Passeriformes > Petroicidae > Eopsaltria > Eopsaltria australis. The sequence continues at coordinate 39,894 of JAVTVJ010011974.1, forward strand.
CACTGGGGTAGGTACTTGCAGGCTGAAGAAGTTTCAGGCTGCAGGTTTGCTGGGAAGGGGCTCAGGTCAACTTTTGTGTCTAGGCAATTCCTAGGGAACACACTGGGCGTTATCAAAAGAGAAGGAAGAGGCGGGGGAAAGAACAGAGTAGACTTTAGCTATTTTATGTTAACTGAAATGATTTAGTGAGCCCATTACACAAATATATCTCACCCTAATGCATGTATAACCACTACATTCTGTCATCATTGCAACTACTGACCAAACTCACCCTCCCTTATTTCTACAGCACTGCGTGTGCAGTGCAAACCCTATAAACCAAGAGAGGGGGGGAGCACTTCCAACATGCCTAGTGAGGCCTGCAGTCATAAAAATAGATGGGCAAGGTGGAAACCCATAGTTATACGTGAATGGGGGCTCCCTAACGTGCCTGCAAATAAAATAACTTTGTATAAATAGCCATGGGAGATGACTAGGCTAATAAAAAATCAGGAAAGAAAAAGGGGACAAATTATTTTTCCCTGGTGTTCAGTCTGCTCGAGCTTGGAACAACTTCTGTAAACAAAGAGGAGGTGACGGGCACATTTCCTGCATTCCTGTGTGTCCCAGTTACTCCTGCACCAGTTGCATTTTCCAGTTGATATCCAAGTGTATGTATATAGTTTGTCTTTGTATAGGAGTGAGTGTGGTGGCTGTCAATCGTGCTCTTCCAGTATTGTAATTTAACAGATTATGGCTGTATGAAAATTATGTAAATAACTAGAAAAAATTAAACTGGATCTCTACGTCCTAGTTTTTGTACATACTGAAACTGCATGGTATTTAAATTATTGTTTGTCTCTGATGTATGCAGTTTCTTAAAAAAATTCATTTAAAAAAAAGTGTTCTGGTGCCTGTGTATTTTATCACCCTGAACCCCAGTGACTGACAATGTAGTAGTCAAGGATGCCAGCCAGGCTCACCCACACCTCCGTGGGAGCAAAGCAGGAGAGGGACACTTCTCAGAGCAAATGAGTGGGACAGAGCAGATGAGGCCTGAGCACCATGGCTGGGCTGGTGCAGCTCAGCCAGGAAGGACGAGTGGTACCTCAGCTGCTGAAGGGGTACCTGGCACCACCCTGGAGAAGAGCAAATCCAGCAGTCTGCACTAGACACACACAAGCAGCCAAAAACCCCACAACCAAACCCCATCTGTCACCGCAGTGTTGCAGGCTGTGCTCTGCCAGGGCCAGCTGCCAGAGTCAATGTGCAGCCACCAAGCAGCACCCACAAGTGCTGGTGCTGTTCAGCAGAGGGGCCATTCCTGCATACCCAGATCGCATATTCCTGGTTTTTGTTCCCCTTTTTCCCTGAGTAGCTTCAGTGGTGACAAGCTGAAGCCTCTGTGTCATGAAAAGAAGAGGAAAAGCCTTCACAAGAATAAGTACACACCTTCAAACAGGCTTACTGGCCTCCTGTAGAAAGTACTGAAGGTGACAGCTCTGCTGAGGCTCTTCAGTGTTTGGAATGGAGGGTGCAAACATTCTGACCCTGAGGAGACGAGTGACACCCAGCATTCTCACTGTAACTGGCAGCTGGGAGCAGCTCCCCTGCCCTGACTCACAGAGGCTTCCAGTTACATAAAAACTGAAGTTCCATCTACTTTAACTGACCAAATTCAGTTCCTTTCCATTTCTGATAGGGAAACACAACATAATCAGAACTCTGGTATTGGGCTTTTTTGGTTTGCTTTCACCTGGGCAACTTTTCACCTACCTCACAATCCTCGTTTGTGTATGTTTGCATGTATTTCCATTCTGACAGCCAAGGAGTTTGTGGCTATCCAGTGAGATTTGGATAAATAACAGAATTGTAGGTTTTGAATAAAGACCCCCTTCCCCCACATCAAGCTATGGCTTCCATAGCAGCAGTTTGGTTACATATGGTAATTTCTGGGCTTTAACAAGAAAAGTATTGATGAGAATACATTGTGCAGGAAATGTGAGAACACAGTCCAATCTCTTGCACTGAGACCTCTACAAAAGGGATGGGTTTTTATGTTTTAATGGAAGCATTTCATAAAACCAGTCTAAGTGAAGGGTTGTATGTGTCTCCAGTGAAATCCATGTAATTGCTGGCAATCAAATTGCAATCCAATGCCATCTGTAGGCAGGAAATGGAGGAGGCTGGAAAAGATCAAGTCTGCATTTAACACACACACACCTGCACAAACACTCTGCTGCTTGGCAGTGCCTGGTTTGAGAGCTCAGTGCCCTTAGCACAGGTGTAGGGCTGGACTGCTTTGCCATCATCCTCCTCACCTCCATTTCTCCCCTTCACTCCTCGGATCAAGGTTCCCAGACAAACAAGTCCGAAAACAATGGTGTGGCCACATCCTGGTCACACAGTCGAGCTGGTCTGTGTGGGACAAAGCAGCTGCCCTGCTCCTGAGCAGTGGGAGATTCTGGAGCAGCTGTCAGGGCAAGGTGCAGGCGGTGCAACAGCACCCTCAGGCACACGGGCCAGCAGTGCCTTCCAATGGTACAAAGCTGCTCACTGAATTCTTCCCCCAAGTGGCAGAATGAACAAAAGCTTGCCTTTTAGGTAAATTAGTGCCCCGGGAGCTGTAGTGTTCAGAAGGGCATCAGCTGAAGCTGTCCTGTGTGGAGATGACAGTTGACCTCCTGTCCACAGAAATCTGCTCCAAATCACTGGTACTTCATAAGCCTCTGAATTACTAAATTTCAGCTACTTTTGTCTCCAAGCTCTCCTGCTTTTCTTTCCATGTCGTCAGGCCCCTTAATAAAGTTCAAATCACTCATCACTTTTCAAGAAGCACCCTCTGACATCTGCCATTACTTTGCTTATCTGAAGTTTCCATCACATTTGGACATCAGCTGGGAAAGAGCTGGTGCGTGCAGCACGGGCGAGCACAGACATGTGGCACCGCTCTAAACCTCTCTGGAGAGAAAGTATGGCTTGAGGGGAGAACTGGACCAAATTAAGCTTATTTTTCTTGTTTGCAAAGCCCATGAAGATACTTGGCAGGGGAGAAGCTTGAGGGAGAGAGCTTTCACTGTCCAAAGTTAATGTTTCAGTGCTGTCTCTGGGGAAAACAAAGCAAAAGGAAAAAAAAAACCAACTCAACACTTAGCAGCTAGTTCTAAATGAACAAGCAAGTATGCAGCAAGCAGTTACACACTCAGCCAGCCAAGGAGAAATTATGTAAATAAAGACAAAATACCTCGTTTTCAAGCTTCGCAGGAAAAATGAACATCAGGTAACTTGTACCAGGTTCCTGCTGGATGACATAGAGGTTAACAGAAAACAAATGGCAAAGATAACCCCTTCCTCACCATACTTAGCCAATCATTTCAGTGGGAGGCTCAACTATGTGCAACATCAAAACATTTTATGTTAGGAACTACCAGTCCATAGTAGATAAACGTCCAAACTTGGATTTCCCATTAGAAGTGCTGACTTGGGCACCACTACTACTGCATTGGTTTAGTTCAAGAGGTCCAAGAATGCTCACCACCAAGCCCAGGCTGGTGACAGGGTCTGGAGGTACAGACCCAGGCTTCCCAAACAGTGGACTCTACTCCAGGCTGGGACCTTAGAGGTGCCTTGCATCAACTTTCCCCTGACTATCACATGGCAGGGGCAGTGGAAGCTCCCATTGTGCCGTTCTGCTCCTTTGGGAAGCAGGGCTCTGAGCTACAGCTTTGTGTTCCACTGGATGTATGAGCAACTGAGCAATCACCAAAAAATAACTGAGCCTAAGTGAGCCAGATTCGTACTTCCAGTCTATGGGAATTCAGGGCATCTTCTGCATAAACTGATTCCCTCATAAATCCACAGCTGAAGTTTGTGAATGGATCCATTATGAGACACACAAACGCCTCTCACCAGCAGGGAAGGAAGGTGGAGTTAAACCACCATGCACTCTCTTGAGAGCTCCCCTTCTTCATCATAGCCCACAATAAATAATGACCTCTGCATTTAACACTCCTGATCCTTCTTGGTACACGGAACTGAGAAAGCTCCACACAAACTTCAGCTGGCCATTACAGTGGAGCAGCATTTGGGGATCCATCCCACGTACAATGGGATGTTTAAGTAAAATTGCTGTTATTTATGTGGGAATACAACGGTTTTTTACTGTGAGGATGACCAAGTACAGGTTTCCCAAAGAGGTGTTAGACTCCTCCTTGCAGACCACCAGAAGCCACATGGACATGCTTGGTTCTGGGCAGCTGGCTCTAGGTGGCGCTGCTTGGGCAGGGCGGTCAAACCACGTGGGCTCCAGAGGTCCCTGCCAACCTCAGCCTTTGTGTGGTTCTGTAAAGTTATCTCTCCATTCTGTGCAGCTTCAGGCCTACCTACTGATAGAGAATGGCTTCCTTAAATTAAAGAAAAAATTTGGAGCCTTCAATCAAACAGTAATTGGAGGAACACTCACTGGCAAGCCTGGAAGCAGTAACACTGACTGGCATTTCTAATCCTGATTCAGTGCACCTCTCCTCACAGAATATGAGTTATTGATTCCCTTTCAGGACTGAAACTGCTTAACACCTTCAGTGTCGTGGCTGCCTGTTTTTAAATGACCAAGTAATCCGCCGTGTAAGGCCCCCGTAACGCACCCACGCCTCTGGGGTTGTTTTGACCATGCAGCCGGGGGGGATCCTTCACATGGTCAATCCCTCAGATTGCACCCGTGGCCATTATCTGAAACACTTGTGCACTGCATGTGACAGAATGCAGGGCTGTTGTTAACAGAACCTGTGTCTTTCCCCTCCACCCTACCCAGCTCCCGTGCTAGGAAAACAAGCGCCCATCCAAAGTGAACTCCATGGATGACACTGCAGTGCAGGCACAACAATGGATTCCAAAGCAGACACAAACATGCTGTTCCTGAACTGCCTGAACTCGGGCATTCCACCAACACCACCAGCAAGGCCTCAGCATCCAGCAGAGATCATGTCCCCCAGGATTTTAGGGGTAACCCCAGCCGAGTCCCAGGCTTTCCCACTTAATGTGCTGCAAGGTAAACCTGACCCAGTTTAAAACAAAAGTTTCTAAAGCATTTCAAGTCTGCATGACACCTAGATAGAATGCAAACTAAACACACTCTCAATGCAATGAGCATTCATGGCACTCACACACTGAGCACCAATTTGAGTCAAATTACAGCTAAGCAACACATTTTTATGTACAATTCCCTGGTCTATGCAAGAAGTAGAAATAGAATTTTACACTTTTACAAGAAAAAGATCAGATCCCCAGTAAATCTCTGTGGCTAATCACTCTACTTTTACTTACATCATTAAATACATTTCTGTATTGAATTCATTTTGAAATCCAAACCAAACAAGAATCAAATTACAATAGCTTCGAGTCAAGCACTTAACAGAGGGATTGATTATTACTGGGTTGTAATTCTGAATTACATTGGCTCATCCCACTGATTTTCTCCATACCTGCACAGATCCACTTCTATAGAACATCTTCCATGAAGGACAAAAGACATACAGCCATAGAGAGCTGTCTGACAGATGAAGAGAAAGTATTTTAAAACACTTCAGAAAAAGATGTCACCCCCGGTCATGGTGATGTCCTGCACCTCAGATTTGGGAAGCTTCATTTACCTGACAATTTACAGGGTTAAAGGAGACAATTACATTTCTAGCAAAAGCATGCTTATTCACCACCCAGCAGGCTGACATTCAGTAAATTCACCATACAAACACCTCCAAGTAGTAACTAGTTATATCAGGTATCAGATAGCATACTAAAACATTTTTCAATTACAAGTAAATCTATTTACCTTGCTTCAAGAGTTAGGTTTACTTCTGCAAAAGCAAGAGAGCACACCATGCAATCAAAATACTGTAGCTGGATGATCAAGTAACACTTCAGACATCATCACACCACCACTAAGTATCTTCATTCCACGGGTATTTATTGAAAAATATTTACATACTGGTCACCATGCTTTAACAGCATCTTTACACAAAAGGTTTAATGAAAAACATCACACTAGGATGGAGGAAGGGTGGTAAAATGTCTTTTCAAAAGTCTTTTTTTTCCCAAGCTGTCACAAGCCAGGAGAGTTCTCAGACTGAGTGTGCTGGAGTCCCGCAGTGCGTGCGCCACAGATCCACGGCTTTGCTGACGATGGCATCAGTGTTGTCCTGAGGAATCTACAAAAGATCAGGGCAAAATGCCTGCTCAAAGCACTCCCTTTGGACTGTTTCATTTAAAATAAAGATTTTAAATTTCCAGTTCAGATTTTATCTCTTTATAAAAAAGAAAACAAAACTAGAATCCCGTCTCCCTGTCCTCCCATCCCACCATTCCTCAGTCCTGCACACACCATATCATATCCAGGTTTTGAACAAAAAGCTTTTATTTCCAAAATGCTGATAAGCAGCCAGGCATCCCACAGTTCCCACGTCCCTGACACCAGGCGTAAGTCACACTGGCCACCCATGACCACAAACTGTATCTCGTTTAACTCACCTGGGTTACACTGGGACGCTACAGCCCTGCTGAGATGGCTCATTACTACTCAGGGTCAGGAAGGTTAGGCTCAGGTTCATGATCCCATCCTCACATACACAGAAAACACACCTTGAGTCTACAAATTTGCACTCAGGCAAGAGGCAAAAAAACAGGTGCCAGAAACCAACCTTTCTAAGAAGCCTCCAGAAAAATTAACCTAACCTGACCTGCACTTACTTTCACAGAAAAACCCTTTAGCATCACAAGGAATGTTAATTCCGTACAAACACAGGTAATACATTTCCCAAGCCTAAAAACCGTTTCAGTCTATGGAGGCCTTGCCTCCTGATAGAAAAGGTTATTATTCTCACTGCTGTGCATTCTGCCTTCACCTTGGTACTGCCCCACTGTTCTCAGTAAGGTAATAACATCCTTTGGTACATCTGCAGCAGGCAAGCGACTCAGGCTGAAACAGCTATAAGCTATAAAAGGTAATGCGAAGCATAATTACTTACATTTTCCAAAAACTGTGTGATCTTTTCTGCAGAATTCAGTGCTATTATCTTCATTTTAAAGGTTAATAATATCTCCAGAGCAACAAACACAAGAATCTTGCAGGATCCACTAATAACTTTGTCCCAAACTCTACAAGAAAGTGGAAAGGAATCACTAAACATTATTGCAGTGTTTATCTGCTTATTTCTCTGCCAGAACAACCTTTGTACAACCATCTCTATCCAGATTATTTTTCTGAAGAACAACAATGTGTTGAATTATTCGGGTCAGGATAAACAGAAGACATTTTATCAACTCCTCAATCTGTACAGAGCAGAGGGATGGCAAGCAGTAATTGGTGTGCACTGATATGGTGTGTTGCTGTTTAGAAATTGATCTGTTTACAAGCTCAAGCACAAAGAGCAAATTTTGGCTTCATGGCCTGGACTGTAACAACTGCTCTACTGGACTACACAACTACCAGAGAGTATGGCAAAGATGAGAATTTTTCCTAGAGCAAAAAAAAAACAATTAACTTCATTAGCATGCCTAATAAAGATACTCTTCAAACAGCTAAGTTGCTAAAAATTCAACGGGATATAATACTGAACTACTGTATCTCAAGCAGGTAAATATTCCGGGACATTGCTGTATGAGATACAAATATGACCTATCAGCAGGATGTAATCCATGATGTTTAAATTAGGCACAAGGAACAACTATTAAGTCTTCCAATCCATCCCACTGTGCACAGACACTCTCAGAAATATTTAAGCACTCCCACCTCTCGTGTGAAGCCGTACCTGGCCCTCACTGTTTAAGAAAACCTGAAGGGCAGCTGTCCAAAGGCTTCAGCGACAGAACTTGGATGAATATTAAAATGGATCATCACTACCAAAGCAGCCTGCAACAATTTGAAATCATCCTTCATCCAGCAGCTCTCTCTCAGGCCCAGATCAAGAGACTTGGGATGAAAGATTACACAAAAACAGTGTGAAACCATCTGTCAGATGGCAGCTTTTATGGGCTTACATTATTTTTAGTTCTCGAATTTGAAGAGCTGTGTCAGAAGAGTTTTTGAGGATTACAGTTCTTGCTCCTTCTGGGCACTTGTTCAAAGTATTTCTCCTTCCAAATAAAAACATGGGGGAACAGAGATCACACACTATCCTCCATAAATTCTGAATATAGTAACACCAACTGAAAAACATCTTCTGCAGCCCATCCATAAATTTGGATCTATGGGTGTGCTCCTTCCAGGGACAACTCAATTTTTGTATGACCTCTCAGAAGAATTTGCCCTTCAGCCCAGCGTGCCAGGAGAGCACAACACAGGCACGACACAAACTTTGACAGCTGAACTGAAGTGTAGGATCACACATTTACACAAGCAATTAAGAGGGGAGAGCCCAGCCAAGAGCCATTAAGATGATGAAGGGAGTGTGGCATCTCTCCTATAAGGAAAGGTGAGAGAGCTTGGACTGCTCAGCCAGGAGAAGAGAGGGATCTGGGGAATCTCATCAATGGATACGAGTACCTGAAGGGAGAGTGCAAAAAGGGTGGAGCCAGGCTCTTTCCAACCATGCCCAGTGAAGGGACCTGAGGCAGCCAGCACAAAGTCAAACACAGAACCAGATTTTAACTTACAATGAAGAAAAAAGCAAAAGAATGTGTAAGATCTTCAGGATTATTCTGAAAGGAGAAGGAAACAAGAAGCCCACATGGACAGATAGGGGAAAAAAAGGCATAGCCAATTTCTTTCCCCTTAGCAACTTAGTTTTAATTCCCTGTCTTGCTATGATTAAACAATTAGTATAATCCACACAGAGGCAGGAACAACAAACAACCCAAGATCAAAATCTTACTGCTTCATTTGTGATTCAAGCATCCCAGGACAAATGATCACTGCAAATATTACACTGCTGTTGAAGTCAGGTCTAGGAAGCTTTAAGCAAGGATATGAGAAAACTGAGACAATTCTGTTTCACACTGCACAGGTCACCCCTGTTTACTTCTAGAGCTTTTTCCTTCACAAACACATCTCTTTAGAACCAAGGAAAAACTTCCCCATGTGTTTCATGTGCATCAGAACTGTAATTATGAGTGACAATTACAGACAGTAGCAGATCTCAAAAACAGGAAATAATTTTTAAAGTTCATATAAAAGCTCATATTAATTTGAAAACAAACTTACCAATCCTATTATAAAATACCCAGTCTTCTTTCATTGTTTTGCTTCCAATTCTCCTGACTTCAGTCTCCATAATTACATTAGGTTACAGGCTATGCTCAGAAAACACTCTACTGTTTCCTGCAATATTGAGTCCGATTCCAGAACAAAATGTTTTAACAATGGCAAAACAGATGTAGTATCTGAATCACCAGTGTCTTAACAATTCTGGAAGATGGTGCACAGAAAAGTGAGTGAGATGTCAGCACTAAGCAGCTGCAGTACTTTGTCCCTTAACATTTCCAGCTATTGTTACTCTCAGTACAGCTCCATCAGTGACAGTGATTGGGAATCATTGTGCAACACTGTGATCAACAGGCACCACCTTGCCTGTACCAGCAGAGCCAGGAACGACAACATAAACTGTGTCAAAAATAGAAAAATCCCACAGCAGTTTCAAGGAAATGAATTTCCTGGTGATCCTATCCTAATACAGCACTGTTTATGCACTGTGTATCTACTGATGTTAACAGGTGTCCTGCTTTCACTTTTTAAATAACAGCAATGATTTAAGGTCAAGTTTACTGCTAGAGACTGCAACTTTTTACCTGCTCTTTAATACTCCTAGAGAGAGGGAAAGTGTAAGAGAAACATCATGAAACAGTGCCTACAGCCCTACTCAGGAATACAGAAAAAGAAACACATATTTTGCATGAAATTCACTATGTTTTGTGTGACTATCATCCTCTGTGAAATACAACTATTCAATTAACCACAGGAACACTCTTGTAGGTGTTTCTTGAACAGTGAAGAAGTATTGACTACCACAAGGAGAAATAAAAAGAAACAGGGAGCTATAAAGGCAAAGAGCATGCCAAGGATTATGCAAATGAAACCATTTACTTTTCACTGAGCTTTTTCTGCACACAAGATACGACTCACTCTGTGTGCACCTGTGTGTGAAGGGATGCCATTCTCCAGGAACCCTCTGAGGTTCCTGCACCACTACAGTGCAGTAATACACAAGGGGCATCACAGCATTGCTGCTCTCTCTTTTTCTAAAACATTACCATTAATCTCACAGTTCTTCCCTACACTGCAGCGTAAACACACTCAACCTTATTCCCTGGTTCTGGTCCTCCAGCCACCCAGGCAAGAGGTATCTAAAAGGAACCAACACTTTCTCCTCTGCCTGCACTTCTGGATGTTCTTCCAATGGTAACTGCGCATGGACAGACACGATGAGGCTCACACAAACCTCACCCTGAGCTCCTGTCATGATCTTGTGCCCATCCATTTGCAGAGCTGGGAAGCAGCTCAGTGAGACAAAGGCAAACTGAATTAAGTTCCTCTGTAGTAGCAGACCACATGCACATTCTTATGCCCTCCCGCTCCACAGTAAAAATAAGGCATTTTCCATATTTCTGTTGTTCCTATTAACAAATGACTTACATTTTTACAACTAAATGTAATTTATGCAAGGCATGGAGATCACAGATGTAAAACTACAGAATTATATTAATACATGAGGTAGTGTCAGTCTGAAAGTAATAAGATTTCAGGAGAATGACCAAATACTTTGCGACTAGCAAGTGGCCAGAGACTAATAACCCAACACCACCCAGCTAATGCCAAGCCTTCAGTGCTGAGTAAAAACATTAGGCAGGGGCCTGATACGTGAGTGGCATCATTAGGCCATAAAAAACGCCTGGCTCACTCACAATTACAACTGCAAAGCTGCACTGCTGGATCATCTGGGGAGACAGTGCCACATTAAACAGGCAGCCAAAGTGCCATTTTGCCTGTAGAGCTGAAGCCACAAGCAGGACCCCAAGGTTTAAGAACAGGGATCTCCAGCTGAGGGCCCACACAGCACCACTGGAAAGCTTTCCACATGTGGGCTTAGCAAACAGATGAGCAGACACGCTGCTGCACAAATCAAGCAAAGAGGGCAAGGATGAGCGTGAAAACAAAGGCGTGATCCACATCTCTCCCTGTCTCAGAGAGAAGTACACCTTTCTCTGCCTCTCAAACCTCTGCTACAGGCTGGCTCATATTCCAGGAAGCAGCCTCTCTATATTCCAAGTGGGATACAGAGTCTGAAACGGCCAGTCTGCTCCTCCCTTTTACCTATGTGACACCTTTAAGAAGCTTGTTAAGAAGCTCATCATGTAATATGCCAAGTGTATTAAACACTGGATAAGCTCAGAGGAAAGGTTTCCACATGGAACCTGTCTGTATGTATTTTCCAAGCCCGTTTAAATTAATTTTACCTGTGGTACAACTCAAAGTGTGCTATAAAACAGTATTTATACTGAGTGGCACTGCCTGTCAGGTATTGGCACTGTGCAACTTCATCTCACCATTATCAGGCAAAATTTCTGCACAGCATGTACAAATCTTGTACACCTTAGAGAAAAACAAACAAAGAAAACCATGAAATTTAGATTTAGCTGCTTGGCAGAGAAGACTACAGTTCATAGAAAGCAAGCAGCCTCTCTAAGAAATGCAGTGCTAAATCATAAGTGAAAATAAATCATAAAAGATTGTGTTCAGATAATTTCTCACCTGACAAAAAAGCGAGTAAAATTCACAGAACTGGAGACCTTCAAACCTCAGCAGTTCCAACACTGACATTTGGATGCATTTCAGATAAGCACTGGGGCTTCTAGATCCTAATCCAAACTGAATCTCCAATCATTAATTAAGTTCATCTGTCACATACTACCCATGAAGTATGTTATTTCCTCAGTGAATAAGGCCACTATGATTACATCTGAATAATTCAGAAACCTAAACTGCCAAGAAAAAGTGGACTTTCATCATGTTCCCACAAGAACTTGGGAAAAGGGATTGTTCTGCCGTTAGAAGTACTAACACTGAAATTTGTTTTTACTCCAGAGTGATACGAAAAGCCAGTATTTTGACCTTTCCCGGGGGGAAAAAAAATATTTAAAAATTCCGGGTAATCAAAATATTATATTTCAGTAAGGCAAAACAGTATATGGGAATGCTAAAGATGTATACTGATTAGACAAACTATTTTATATAAATAAAACTGCTTGAAAATGGTAGACATTTGAAACCAAATATTCTGGCAAGATGAAATATTAAATCAAAATTATTCTTCTAGATTTTTCCTTTTATACCATCAGGATGACACAGCTTCACAAAATTTTCAATTTTCAACAGAAATTAAAAAAAAAACCCATCTTCCAAGAGCAAATCTGCTCTGATACAAATTCCTCTTTCAGCCACAAGATCCAATGGCAAAATTGAATCACATGAGCTCTAAACTGTAACAAATGTTCTATACTATGCATGCTTACATAATTTCGGTAGTCACAGAAATAGTAAAAGCTTTCAACCACCACATCACAGACAATCACTACGCAGACAAGACTACTTTGGAGCCTTACAGGTGCTTGATGAGAAGAACTTGCCATGTGACAATTACCGTGTTGCACCTAAAGGCATCAATCCTTCATAAAATGATTTTTTTTCTCTGAAATACAATCCTTGGCAACAGTAAAACTTACAGAACCTCAATGACCGTGGTCCAACAAGAGCAGAGAGAATGATTTCTAATCTTACAGCTTGTTCCCTAAAACCTTCTTATTCATATAAGGGTAAACAAAACATTTTTAAAACAGCTATTTTCCACTTTCCTCCATGGAACGTGAAGTCCCAGATAAAAAAAACAAACATTGCATCCACTATTCAGATTATGACCAACTTTACCAGCATAAGAGTGTTTTCTATAAAGCCATTCACAAAGCACTGTTTCCATCCTAGGTTCCTATTCTAGCCACTGAAGTCCTGTGATTCCCTCAAAGTAAAACTTCCCTTGAACACTGTTACTTCTCCAAGTTTTCGGGCAGCTGTAAATGACACCATTGCTTTCTTTGTGCCTCATCCTGTTATCAGCAACCCTTATTAATGCAGAAAGATATTTCTCTACACTGTGCTTGAATTTCCTGCTTTCCAAGAGTTCTCAAGCAGCAGAATTAGAGAAATCATACAAGCTTCATTTCAAAAGCCCTTCAGTGAAGTGTCATGCACAAGAATTTTTCCCTTTTAAGAGCTCAACAACCTATTTCTAACTGTAGAATCCTGATATAATCCATTATTTCATTAACTCTGTAATATTCAACTTGCCCTAGTACTTTTTAAAACAAACATTCTGTCATGGTTTAACCCCAGCCACCAGCTGAGTACCAGACAGCCATTCATTTACTACCCCCATCAGGACGTGGGTGAAATGATCACACAGAGATTGATTATCTTGCATGAGTAACAAGGGGAATTAAATCCAATTTAATCATTTCCAAGTTAGCAATAAAGTTAACACCACAATCATACAGATAAAATATGGAAAGCTCTTTGCCTGCTAGTGATGACAGAAAGCTGAAATTACTATGCAGTTACAAACAGAAAGAAAAGAAAAAGAACTTGCCTCTGTAAACTGGACTCTGGTAAACATCCTGCAAAACACTTTTTAAACCAAAGATCATAAGGGAGTTTGCTCATTGCAGCACATGCCTTCAGATGCATCAGTAGCCTGCTATCTTCAATGTTCAAATACTGCTCCAGGATTTTTGGCTGAGAAAGAATGAGAAAATTTTAGGTAACTCACATCAGAATACCTGCACACGTAATTCACACTGCAAGACGAGCAATGTCTTAAAAATTCAACTGGCAAAAAATTACATATTAAAATAATGTACCTTCATTGTTTTAGATGTTTAAAAATACAGGTGTTACTGACTTTTGCAATTAACTAATTATGTACTTAACCAAAGAAACAACCTCAGCTTCCTTAAATTGCTGACCACTAGCAGAATTTTCAAGATACGCAGTATTCCCTAGAGCAAGGAGGTGATTCAGAGCTTAAGGCAATACAGAGATTAAATGTGCACTAATTACTGCTACCTTCACAAGTAAAATTGAGTTTCATTCACCTAAAACCTCATCACCTTAGCACATATTTTAAAAAAATCTACACACAATGCAGCAAAACCCAAAAAATCAATTCTGAGAGCAAATCCCTGTGCAACCCATTAAAAGCTGGACATTGATTTATTGTTTAAAAACCCTAAATATTTAAGGCATAAACATGTGGATAATTTCTCATCTTGTTTAAATTATAATGTAACACAATACACATTTTTATAAATTCTTGACTACCTTTATGCTTTGTCATAGTTAATCAAACTGCTAAGGACTTCAGCTGTCAAAGGCAGAAAACACTTCCTTTGCCCATATTCTGACCTACTGAGTCTGGGTACCTTGTTTGTATTACAAAAAAAAAAAAAAACAAATTATGGAGTGAGACACTTGGACACTTTACATCATACAAATGCACACTTTTTTTAAAAATATTCCTTTCTTCTTTGAACTGGTATAGCTGGATGTGCCACCCACAGAAACAGGAGGTAAGTTTAAAAATTATTTCTTAGTTCCAAAAGAACTAAGAGGAGCAGGCATAATTTTCCACTGCAGATTTCCATTCAGCAGTTGCTGGAGCACATGTACTCAATAGTTTTACCTCAGAGGATATTAACTACAAGCTCCTTATCTGTTAAGGCTATGTGATGAATTACAAGAGCTTTCATAATTTTGATAAGTACACATTACAATCAAACTTTAATTTTATAAATCAGTGAGAGAGAAATTCAAAATGAATATTCTATGATAGTGTTTAAATGATCAGTGCTAAAAGAAAACTGCTCCACTTTTCATTATAACCTTATTTGTAATATACTGTTTTCCTGAAGATGGAGTACCCTGCTCCATTTACAAAGCAAAACACCTGTGCTTTGTCTGTCATTCAATGAGCAGCATATGGATGCCAGAGATGCAGACTAAAAAATAGCAGAGACATACATAAAGATGTTCTTTACTTTTGATATTTTTAATTGTTTGAAGAAAATTCTCAAGTGACTGATTTGTGAGATCTATAATTCAACTAGATCCAATGTAACCTTTAGACAACCAAAAAAGGTAATTGCAAATTACCATGCAGCAAGCAAAACAAATTTCTAATGTTACATTAGACAGGACAGCACAATCACAAAGCAAAAAGCATTCCTCCCTTATTTTCAAAACAGCTGGTAAAACAGAATCCAAGGATGTCACCTCTGATGCTCCAGCTGCCTCCCTGTATTAATGCTTTCCATGACTGCTTCTCCTCGTAAAAAGAAAAAGAAATTCTTTTCCTTACCAGTTGCTGTAATGAATCTTTGTGCTTGCTGTTCAGCTGATTCACAAAGCAACTGACAAGCCAATAGCATTCTATAGGATCCTCCACCATTTCCTCCATTGCTTTAGCAATAGCAAGAAACACTTCATCTTCAGGTTCCTGGAAAACAAAAGCCAAAAAAAGTGAACTACACAGAAGTATTCCACTATTCTGATTTAAATTATTCTTATATTCCTTTTCTCTGCTATTTGGGGGAAAAAAAAAACAGGAAACAACATACACAAAGAGCTGTTCTGACATTCCTAAACAAGACATCAGGCAGCAGCTGCATGATGATGACAGATACCTATTAAAACAGAGCAAATGAGACTTGTCTTGGTTTTAAAACCAAAATATGCTTCAGTGCATGGAGTCTGAACTACTACTGGGATATGTCTCAGCCACACAGACTGCTGCAATACACACATATCCCTACTTGAACTCTCTGCATTTGGATGCACAAAACACTCAGCAGATTTCCGTTTGTTACTCAAACATTTCAAAATATTTAGATCAATCTGACATCTCTTTATCTCCCTCTGCCTCCACAATAAGACACCTGCCTCACTATCAATCAGTAACCTTTCCTAAGTTTAAGGGGACAGTGACTGCACTGAAAAGAGAACAAATGCATTCCGCAGCAGCAAAACAAACCTGAGTTACAGGACTAATGACAGGGGCTCTGCTGAACACCATGCTATGAATCTTCAGCACAGTCCTGAGAGCAGCTCTGGGATACACTGACAAAACACCTGCTCAGAAGGCAGTATTGCTCTACAAAGGAGGAATTTTCAGCCCACTGCGTCACATGCCAAGATCAAGGAAATTTCTCTACTGGAAATTTACAGGATAGATGACCACATCACTCGGAAACAGAGTATGAAAACATTCCCTCCTCTGACAAGAGAATGTTGCATGTAATCCTCCAGTTCAAAATATTATTGTATTTTCCATATTAACTTTCACTTTTTTTTAACTTTTCTTAAAGTACTTATGTCAAAATTTGTGATTAAATCACAAAATTTGTGAAAAGTTGGAAATTAAGCTGGGCTAGAGAGAACATAGATAAATTAACTACAGGACAAAATCCATTTAGAAAGCCCTGTGGCTCCTTTCGTCATCTCCTATTTCACGGAGAAAAGAAAGAACCATAGATTGGTTTTATCATCACACTACTAATTTACCATCACAACACAGCCTCATTTAACCACACGGGTCTACACTGTGAACTGGAGAGTATATGCATTACCTGACAGAAGCCCAGGTCAGTTCAGACTAAGATTAAAAGGAAGACACTACACTAAAGTCTAGATTTAAAAACAAATAATTTAAATATTTGATGCAGCTTGCATTAATTCACTGCTTGTACAGGCTCTGACCCTTGTTCCAAGATATGTAAGAACCTATGAGCTCCAATGAGATGATGTCATTTTCATTTAGTGCTATAAAGAAACTGAAGTGCCCTGAAGTACAAAAGGCTTGAAACCTAGCAGGCAAAATGCACAGAAGAGATTTTTAAGGCATAAAAACTTACGTAAGTACTTAGGGGAAGGGAAAGAGAAAAGCACTTTGACTAAAAATCCTTATTTTATATTTGTACTTCTCTTTTTCCATTCACCTTACTTGGTCCATCTACAAGCACTTGAGGGGTGACTTGCAGTTCAGTTTCTCACTGGTTTACAGTTTCAAGTTTAAAAGACTGTTAAAATGACAACTGACCAGTGGAAAAGCTACGTTTCGAGGCAATTTTCCTGATTCCAGCTGATGTATGCGGAGGAAAACATCAACCTGAGGGGTAGAATCGTTAATAAATCGAATCACACGAAGAGCGTGGTGAATGTCCCAGTACTGCTCCTTCCGGTACTTCATCACCAAAGCATGAGATTCGTGGTGAGGAGGAATAATTCCTAAAATTAAAAAAAAAAAAATTAAATAATTAAAAGAAAAAATATAAACAATTGTAAGGAGAATTCCTACTTGTTACTTTTTATACCTATCTAGTTTTCAGTACGGTACTAGTTGTATACTTGTGCCCAGATTCCGTTTATTTTGAAAACAAGGTCAGCGCAGAATCATTTTTATATACATTGCTGTTCATTTTCTCAAATTCTACACTTTGTCTGAGATTACAGAGAATATATATATGCAATTAACTAATGCACAGATACTGTACACTGCAGTATTAATTACTTTACTGCCAGAGAAGATTTTACTCACTGTATCAGAGATTAATTCTCCCTAAAATGACATTCAAAAACCAAAATCAATCAGTTGAATTAATTAAAGATAAAAGCTTAAGAATGCCACATAGTCACTTGCAAAGTAACATTTGTTATTTTTCTTAGCACAACACAAATATCTTTTCTAGTTTCCTGGGAGAAAAAAATAAAAAGTATTTAAGTAGAAAGGCAAAGAAAATCACATGGCATCTCCAGAAGAGATACTCAACATTTCACTCAATCTTTCCCCTTACTTGAGACTCAGTCCTGCCACGCACCGATGTTCACAACAAAACTGTCAGAGACTTCAACAGAAATAAAAACTTACATACACCTAGGCAAAAAAATGCCATTTCCCTATCACTAGTGGAGCAGAATTTTTCCCAGTATAGAAACCTATGAGAACAAAGTAGTCTTCAAAAGTCAATTCTGAAATGAGCTACCCTCCTTTTACCTCTCATTTAAAGAAAAAAATATTCCTGCCCAGTGTTAAACCATGAAATGGCTGAGTTGAGGAACAAGCACATCAGACAGAATATTATCTTTTCTTTTCCAGCAGCAAATCTGTCTGTATTTCAAAAGCTGGAACAAAGCAAGACATTTTTCACAATATGCCAAAAGAGAGTCAACATCATAACTGTATGTACACACCGCCAACTGCTCTCCTCAAACACAGAGGACAACCTCAGGCAGACAAAAAGAAGTTGAAACAACAGAGGGGTGCCTGGAAGCCATCATGAGTCATCCTTGAACAGGAAGGTAATGGAGGCATTGGTGGCACAGTGTCACCTGGGACATCAGCACACCTTGGTACATGTCTGAGAGAGTTTCGTTGACAGGACAGACTTCCCTTTCTTAAATTATTAACATTATTTAGAGGACATGTAACACCTCCCACCAGAAAGGGACTGGGCTGTGGTTCCAATAATTTAGGGAGAGATATTTTGCACTGTCCTTCTCAAGACCAGCTTTTCTAACAACTGTTAACACTGAAATGCAGCATGACAAAAGTCCCTAAACCTCTGTTCACCCAAGGCATGTCATAGAATGACAGTATGAATATTTGAAATCATCAAATATCCCAAGTTCTAAGGGTCCCACAAGGACCACTGAGTCCCCTTCCTGGCCCTACTCCAAAAAAACCACACCCTGTGTCCGAGGGCACTGTCCAAACACTCCTTGAACTCTGTCAGGCTTAGTGTCATGACCACTTCCCTGGTGAGCCTGTTCCAGTGCTCAACCACCCTAAACATCCCCTGACACAACTTCATGCTGTGAAATGAATCACTCTGGGTTTAAAATACAAAATACTTTTAAGAACCAGTATAATTTTCCATGCAGTTGACTAAGAAGGTGTTTTGTGTTATCATATGATTCACAGATCCTTTATCCAAAACAGTCCAAGACCTGGCTCTGCAGTGAGCCACAATTTTGCAAAGAGACTGTATTTTGCTATTATAATTTTGGCTGAAGGATTCTGTACTGAGTCACTTGTCCAAAACATCTATGCTGTATTTCCCAATATTAATATTTTAAAGGATGCTGACTACTTCACTAGTGCCTAGGGTACAATAATCTTTTTAATGGCAGGGGCTTTTATCAAGTAGGACTGCTCTGTTAGTTCAACGCCAAAAACTTTGAGTTTTGTAATTAGATCTTGCCCCTTCTGTGCACTATTGATTTACTACCTTTGCCAAAAAAAGGTTTACAAATCCAAACAATCAGGAATATGATGTCACAGCTTTCAAATTGCAAAAAAATGGAAGGGGAAAAATTAATTTAAAAATTAAGATTTTTTTTTTTAAAACCCTCCTGTCTCCAAGTTGACATTACCTTGAATCTAGTCAACCAACACACTTGACCAGTTAAGTACAAAGTCTTCAGCACTTTTAAATTAGTCATCTGACTAGTGCACTTCTATAGAAAGTATAATCTATTTATGGTTTTAACAGTTTCTGGGGGTACCATTAACTTGTCTTCAGCCTTGTATCTTCTTCAACGGGAAATACAATGCAAAGCCAGAAGCAAAACCATAAGCTGAAGATTCTACAGAACACAAGCTTCTCTTTAGAATAAACATGCATTCCATGCTTCAGTCAGTTTAAAATTAATCACAACTTTACTTCAACTTAATTGTCTATTATTTCAGGAACACAACTGAATATCTTATCAGATATCAATAATTTCTTATAATCCACATTTCAAATCCATTTCATAAATTTACTAGCACAGTGTTAAAAGGTTAAACACAGAAACACACTCTCCTAGGCACATTTCAGCAAAGTTCTCAAAAACTTGTTCTATAATTGCCATTGTGCATCCAAGGTGGATACAAAGGTAGGCTAAACTTCTTCAAAGACAAAAAAACCCCAAACCAAAGAGAAAAAATGCATCTTCCTACATTCTACATTCCATGCTATACCTCATACCTAGAAGCACTTTCCACACCAGTATACGATACATGGATGGAAGAGGAAACCTCTGACTAAATGTGCAAAGCTTCTCAATATCTGTAAAGAAACGAAAAGGAAAAAAACTCAGGACAAATTTAAATAGGATTATACATAGGTTTGCATCTCTGACCCAGCTACATATGACAAACTTTAGTTGCAGATTGAAATCTCCATTTGCATCATTTACTATCAACAAATGGTTTCTCTGCTTTCACATTGGCAAGACTTACAGTAAAACTACTCCAGGTTTCATCAGAAGGAAACTGGACCATTTTTTTATAGGCATTTTGTAAAATATGTTGCTGTCAAAACAATTAAAGCCTTTCTTAAAGGGACAGCATTTATCTTTCTTTTCTGTTAGAGATGTGGCACTCTTCAGGGAGCAACAGCAATAACATCTTCATTGCTCTGAAGTTAGATGGAATTGACAGCATGAGACGATGCATTCCCAGATTAAAATTGCTTTCCTTGAAAAATGTTCCGTTTCTTGGGCACAGAGAATGGGAAAAAAAAAAAAAAAAGAAACAAGCAAGCTGACAAATCTTTAATAGTCTTAAAAATCAGATTTCCAGATCTTTGAAAATCAAACGTACGCTATCACTGACTGAGAGATTATTGGTAAAAGATACAAAAACTTAAATCAGTATTAAGCACAGCAGGTAAACATTTGCCATTACTCCCTCCCCGGGCCGCAATCACCAAGGAATAGAGCAAACAGTGAAATCAACTTGCCCAAACGGTCATCTTTTAACAGAATTTCCAGCGACTTCTTTTCCTCAACTCCACGAAACCCCACTTTTTCATAATACACTGAGCGGAAGTTTCTCTGAGAGTCATCAGCCATGACTGATTCCTTCTGGAAAAACAAGGAATTCCTCTGAAGACTTACAAGAATGCATTCCTACTGCTTTAATTTGCACACTGATGTAAGTTTACTGCCTACATCTCTACAATATTAATAAACCCTACAGAATATTAAAAACTTCCAAGATTTTTTGTCACACACTAACATAAACTATTATAAACCTAATTTAATCTAAACAAGGTCTAAAGATACCAACTTTACAAACAAAATAATGGATTTTTAAAATTTATTCACATAGTAAATTATGCTAATTTTCAAAAAGTTTTTTTTTTAAATTTCTGGAAAAACATTTAAGTATTTTACACCACACCCTGTTCTTCAATATAAAAACTACAGTTACAAGTCTGACAAAATTTTGACTACAAAAGCCCTACTCAAGTACAACAATTGCCCAGGTAAGTAAAATTAATAGGTTTTTCACTCACTGGCCACGGCAATCAGAAGCAAGGACAAGCCAGTGTTGGCCTCAGTGGCACAGGGGTGACAGGGAAGAATAAGGCTGGGTGTGAAGGTTTCTTCTTAAGCTCCAGACACAAATTAAATGTTCATGTTGTTACCAGCTGCTGTAACAGCCACAGCCTTGAGCTTGTTATTCCAGCACTAAAATCAAACAAATGTCTCATCCCTGCAGTGGAAACAAACGTAAATTCCAGTGAGTGCTCTGAGTATCATAACAACTGTAAATGACATTTCACTTCAGTTCAACCCTCTAACTATCAATTCTCTCTCCTCTGCAGGCTTGCAAACATGAGAAAGTTCTATTTCCCAACTCGAACTAAGAACAATCTTAACTTTTATGTCCAGTGTCAGCAGCAAAACCTGGAGAAAAATAACTTCCTTTCAGCAACGAGCGGTGAACGATGCACTGAGAAGCTTTTATAGTTATAGTTTGCAGAACCAAAGCACACTATAGGAGCAAAGTACTTATGGACATAAACAAAGGCCACGGTTTTATAAAGAGTGCACACATTTAAATTTGTATATCCAGTAGGCCTATTTTGTGTTTCAAATTATGTCTGTTTTTAGTGCTTTGTGGGATCAGGGCCACGACCAGGCAGCAAAATACAAACCAGAAAACAACAGAAGTAGTGCTTTCTGAGATAGGCCAAATATAATTTCAAAACCAGAGAAAAAAGAAATAAATATTACTTGTAACACATTCCAGTTCTGCACTATCCTTATGAAAATGACTGTGATGTCCATCGGTGGTGCATTTAAGGGTCCAGTGATCACAGTGCTCACTGTTTACACTACAGACAAGTCTAAAAGCAGACTTAAGATGCAACAGACACTCAACTACTTTTGAAAATTTTCAGATTTTCATTTACATTTTCAAAATTTTAAAAGCTGAATTTATAAGTGTTATTTAGAAAAGTAATTTTTAAAAAAAACACATCTAGTCCACATCACTCTTGGAAAGCTGACTGGAGAGACACAGAACAGGAACATCAAATATAATTTGAACACCAACAGCATTACTTATTATTAGTAAGAAATAGTATTTTAATATGTTAAAATAGAATAGTATTTTAATAATTTTAAACTAGCACCGTAACAGCAGTACATTTTATTTACTCAGCTGTAAAATGAGGAATATAGTTTATTTCCTCCCTCACAATTCAGGATTTGTATTTTCATGTTAGACAAACGACCAACGTTCCAATCTTTACACCTATCTTTAATAAAGTGGAAAGAGAGAGGGGGTAAACAAATCCTTAGCCAACTCATTGGAAGTGTGCCGTACAGAAGAGTGCAATTAACTCGTCCTGTCTCCAATTAATGCATTTTCGGCCTAACAGCGGCTTTCGTGGCACCATTAAGTGTCACGCCAGGTGAAGCAGCAGCAGCAGCGCCGCACAGGCCCGGGGTGCGGAGCCACCGCGCTCTGCCCCCGACCGAGCGCCCTTCCCTCACAGGCCCTGCCGGAGGCTCCCCCCGCCCGGCCGTACCTCGGGGCTCAATTCCCGGCCTCCGTCACATTCCCAGAGGAAAACACGGGCACATTTGGGCACGGGATGAATGCACCCCGGGAACTGGGGCCGGGCCACTCCCCCCGCCGCCCCTGGCACCTCCGGCAGGCGGGCGCGGCCGCGGCGCGGAGCGGGTGCGGCGCATGCGCGGGCCCGTCCCGTCCCGCCCCGGCGGCGGGCGGAGCGCTGGGGAGGCCGTGCGGGGGACGCTCGGGTGTGGGGATTGTGCTGTGGTGGTTCCGCAGCCTGTCGGGCTCACGGTGCCCTTCAGAGACCCCGACTGTGCTCCCCGTCACCTTTCAGGTCAGTCTGTCTGCCCTCAGAGGGCATCCGTCCCTCAGAGCTGGCTGCCCGCCCGCACGGCTGAGGGTTGCCCCGTGTTGTTTACTGCAATGGGTGTGCTCAGTGCTTTGGCCCCATCCGCGGTGACTCCGAGGGACGCATTACTTAAGGGAGACCTCTGGGAAGCGAAGGGCATTTCACAAAATAAGATTTGCTCAGGCTCTTGTGATCAAAGTGTTGTATGCTAAATATCCCGCCCCTCAAAACAGATAAAGAACGTACATCTCGCTGCTGAAAGCCTCAAAAATCAGCCTGTGCTGCTGAAACTGTGGGACATCAAACCAGAAGTGTGATTTTAATTCGGGATTAGGGTTCTTCTGTAGTTGTCGGTGATGTTTGAGACCTTGCCAGCCTCTGTGTGCCATTGCAAGGACCGGGCAGCTGCTCGCAGCAGGCGCGGAGCCCTCAGCTCGTGGGGCCTTTCCAGGAGGGGAAACGAGCGCGGCCATCGAGTGCCCGAGTCAGCTGCAGCAAGGTTTTGAAGCGCTAGAATCACAGTCAATTAGTTTGGAAAAGACCCTTGAGATCATCGAGTCCAACCTTTGATCAAACACCACCTTATCAACTAGACCAGAGTGCCACGTCCAGCCTTTCCTTAAACACCTCCAGGGACAGTGACTCCACCACCTCCCTGGGCAGCCCATTCCAATGTTTAGACACTCTTTCTGTGAAGAAATTCTTCATTATGTCCAATCTGAAACTCGGGAGAGGAGGCTGACCCCCCCCCCACCTGTGTGCACCCTCCTTTCAGGCAGTTGTAGAGAGTGATAAGATCCCCCCCGAGCTTCCTTTTATCCAGGCACCCCCAGCTCCCTCTGCCATTCCTCACAGGACTTGTGCTCCTGACCCTTCACCAGCTTCGCTGCCCTTCTCTGGACTTGCTCCAGTGCTTCAGCATCATTCGTGGATTGAGGGTCCCAGACCTGGGCACAGCACACGAGCTGTGGCCTCCCCAGTGCCAGGGAGAGAAGACAAGGCAGCTGCTTAGGTTGTGGGGCCTATTTTCAGATGCACAGAGCATCCCATTATTTTAATCTTGCCCCACACTTGTGAAGTAGCCATGGGGAAAGCACACTCCTGCAGAATAGGCAAGGCTTTTGTCAGACCCAGCTCACACAGGAGTGGTTTTTTTTTCGGGTCAGTACAAGTCCTAGCGAATCCGGCAATAATTCCACTCAGCAGCAGGTGGCAGGCTGGTTCCATTTTTGGTCATTTGGGGCTTCCTCGACTCGAACGCATCTTTTATCGATAGATGGCACTTGCCTCGGGATGAGAGCTGTTCGGTGGTGTTGGGAGCTAAGCAGTATCACACGGTTCAGGAAGCAGCTACTGAAATTAAATCTCTGTCATTTTCGATCATTCATTTCTGGCCTTGTCGAGATGTATTACATAGCTATAGTGGTGCTCTTAAAAAGCCTGAAGCCAACACAGTTTATTTTAGCACTAATTTATAGTACAGGAGATACAGAACGTCAACAGAACGGTATGCCATTGCTAAAAATGCCTAAACAAAATAAGGTTCTGAAAGATTTAGCTGCATAAAAATACAGCATAAAGTCAATACCTGTCCTGAAAAACAATAAAATGACTGCACTTCCCCTAGCAAAGTTTCTAAACCCCATATATAGAAAGCTTCTTATACACAGAGATTTTCTTAGTGGTGCCTGTTTCTAACATAATAGGTTATAGTGAGATCAGTTGTAAATACTACATAAATACTTAGGTCAGTGGGAAATGAATTAAAGAATTTAATTGGAGATTTTTCAAAGCACAAATGAAATTAAAAGCGTGGGTTTAGCATGAATTGCTAATGATTACAACAATTATTATGTGGTGACACATACACAGTAAACCAAAGATGACTAACCTGTTTTTTGAGTTGGACTTTCTTACTCTAACAGCCTTTTTAACTGCCCTTCTACAGCCACCTGCACTTGCCAAGTGACTCTATATGCTATAACTCAGTGTTGTAAAGCACACAAGTGACTCATGACTTAAATATTTAATTTAAAACATTTTATGTTTTCATAAACCAAATAATAACCTTATTTTCCCTTGTCTAGGGACACAAAGTATCTTCATTCCAATTGACAGAATCTCTTTCTTGCCACTGTAAATGAAAGCAGAATTTAATCATTTATAGCTGCTAGTGTCAATCAGCCAAGTGGAGGACTGTGCTTATAATAAAATTGATTAATACATCATTAATTAATAATACATAATTAGGCATTTAACCAAACCATGATAACCTAAACATTGAATTCTTTTAAAATGCAATAACATCAGAAAAGGCAGCACACATAAAAGATAAAAGGGAAACAGGTTTGGAACTGGCTTGGGATTATCTGAGATAGCAGAGCCAAACTAATTAGTAACCTGCTTGCATACTGCATCTCTTGTTTCTATCTGTGACAGTGAATATTACTGTGCTTGCATTTTGTAGTGATACCTTTATATTGCTCAAGTTAATTACTCACTGACAAAAGGTCACACGAAAAAGAAGCCAGAGAGGCATTGTTAACGTATTTTATTGCAAAATATGAACTGCATTGTGCCCATGTTTCTTTGTGGAAAGCAATGCTTTTGCTTTTAAATCTGCACTAATTTTCTGTGAACAATGTGCTGCTCTTGGAAGGTCAGTTCAGTCTGCCCTGTTTGACTGAGCTATCAGGGCAACTACAGATCAGAATTACAGATCAGAAGCACACCTTGTTATGAGAATTTCTCAAAAAAGGGGGAAAATGCAAAGCAATAAAATGTCAATTTTACACAGCGTGGAGGTCCATATTTGCATGGCATTGTGATACTAGGATGTAACATACCAAAAATAAGTGAAGTTTTCATGTTGGTTTCATTTGCTCTAAACTGATGGAAAATTTACTTTTTTTAAAAAAAAGACACTTGTCTGATAATATTGTCACAGTGCATCAGATTCAGTGTGTACTTCCAGCTTGCAAATACACCGTCCCTTATTCCTGTCATAATAAGAAATGATTGATGTTCGGGAAAGAAGTTACAAGTTCAGTCATTTCAGCTTTTCTAAGATATCGTCTCCTGTTTTTTCAGAAGCATTAATATTTCCAGATGGGGAATAGGGCTGTGTTAATGGAAAGCCAATTTACTTGTACATTCACATAACCTTTTCACTATGAAGATCAGCAGACCTGGAACAGCTTTGCCCCATTTCCTGGCCAAAACAGCATCACTCTGCTGTTTACATTCTACCTGAGAGAAGAATGCAAATGTTGGCACTTATAATGTTCACAACATAATTCCTTGTTGAAGTCAGATGGAAAAAATATAACACTCCAAGGTAAAAAAAAATTTATAAAGCAGTTTGGCATCAAAGGGGAATTCAGCCTTTCATTTTAGCACAGCGGCACAACAGGCAGGTCTGTCTCCAAGCAGACCAAACACTGTCCCTGTAATCATGAATACACATCCCCAAATGACAGCAAGGAAAAGGCGTATAGGGCTGAAAATAGCAAGAGGAGCGGCTGAACTTGGAAATCTGAGTTCAAATGTGTCCTACTTCTCTGTTTTCTCATCCTGCTAAAGAAAGTGTTCTTCAGAGGTGACATGGTTTTATCTGCAAAGATATGCAGAAACTGCAAAACAATTAAGAAGGAAATAATCAACTGCTCTTGTTTGCTCCAAATGTAAAAGGGGTTCTTTTAAGATTCTGTTAGCGATTTTTTTAGGATGGTGTCTTCTGGATTCTTGTCATAACTTTGATTTGTTGTGCAACCTCATCTGTGCCTGCCCTAATTATTCTTCTACCAATCTGATTAGTAGCTCTGTTAAGACTGACATTTTTGGCCTGAAAAAGGCTTGCAAGTTTTTAAATAGCACCAAACACATGCTTTGTGCTGTCACTGAGCATGGCACATTTGGGGCACTACACAGTAACTAATAAACAGCCCCAGATAATATTATCTTGGGTTGTTACTCTTTAATTGAAAAAAGACAATGAGGTGACAATGAGCCAGAGGGACAGTGGGAAAATTAAATAAGACATCCTGAGGAGCCTAATCAGGAGCTGTGGTATTTGGATGAGGTATAGTTATTATGATCACTATATATGGTTAGAGGCAAGGCAAAAATATGCAAGTATCTGCGACAAAAGGTGAAACCAAGTAGGAATTAGGAATGGATTTCAGTCTTTGCAATATTTCTCCTTGTACCAAAGCTACAAAGGTGCCCAGAAGCCAGTTCAAGGTCACAAGCTGCATATGGCAATTAGATTGTTTTTCTCACTCAAGCAATTATCCCTGATTACAGAGGTGGTGGATGCCCTATCCCTGAATACACCGGTTGTCAGGTTGGATGGGGGACTGAGTTATCTGATCTAGCTGAAGATGTCCCTGCTCATTGTGGGAGAATTGGTCTAGATGAGCTTTACAGGTCCCTTCCAACCCAAACTATTTTCTGATTAAGCTTTGCACCCCATTTCTACCCTCCTGAGTCACAACCTGAGCTGAGAACAGCACCCAAGTAGCTGCCGGCATGTCTGGCCACGGAAACAAGTTCATAGCTCCACCCTGCTGCCTGGGCTCAAAGGCAGGAGCACAAGCGAGGGCCTTCACTGGAACCACTGATACAATGCTGAAAGGATCAGATCCGACCAAAGCAACCCCAGCAGATACAGGACTTGTACCTCCAAAGAGTAATTTGTCACTTAATCACTCTCTTTCAGGAGGCCTGCCTGCCCAGAGGGAGGGGAGCCCTGTGCACAAGCAGGCTTTTGATCTCAGGGACGCTCAGAGGGTTTTGCTAGTGCTTTCATAAAGGATTGAGCAGCAACTAATTAACGACTCAAAATTGTATCAGTTATGGTTTGCAGGCTTGTTTCAATATATGAAGACAAGCTAAAGCCAGAGTAGTGAGCTGATGTTTATTTCGTGACTGGACAAAGTAGTCTCCACCTCTCTCCTGATGGTGATTTTCTGTCAGCCTTCTAGGTCTGCATTCCTATGGTTTTTCAGAGGTACTGTCAATGTCCTGCTTTAATGCAAAGCTGCAAAAAACACAGGACAATTTACCCCACCAATTTATGAATCACATCAGGATGACTGTCATCTGCCCCTACAGGCAATGATTTGCAGCCCTTACCATTGAGAACTTGCTCTTGGGAACTAAAAGCAATGTTCTCTGAAGAATTTGGGGCCAGAAATTTTTGTCAAGCTGAGCATTGTGATCTATAGGGTGCAGGCAGATACACTCCTCTAACATCCTTTCTCAAAACATGCAACAGGAGGTGCGGCTTTGTGCTACCTGATTGGTTATTCTAGCGATTTTCTGGTCAGCACATGGATCTGGTGCTAATTTCATCAGCTTGGTTTTTAAATCAATGCATGAAGAGTGCAGTCTCACCCTTCCCCTCCATAGATGGAACTGCACGACATGCATTCACATAGGTGTGAAGGTGATGGTGTTGGCTTTGGTGCTGCTAGCATGGTCCTAAACATGAATTTGAGCACAGACTGTGCAGCCAACCCCAGCTTATTTGGTATTCACAAACCGCAACGGCATATTAGGCATTAATTATATATGACTAATTATATTAATTATAATGAATGAGAATTATGTTAGGTTTGAGAACTATTTAAAGGGAACTAGAAATTAAAGTAGCAGGATGTGGACCTGGTTGTCATAGACTTGTTCTGCATGGCCTTGAGCAGCGTGGGTTGCCATTCACCTCTAATTTTCAAAAGACAAGGTGAAGGTAATGGTATGCATCTTCTTTGTAAAGCCAATGAGATCCTGTTATAAACAGAAATATTCATTGTAAATTCAAATCTTCCGGCACTAGTTTTAAAATCATAGAATCCTAGAATGGTTTGGGTTGGAAGGGACCTTAAAGATCATCTAATTCCAACACCCCTGCTATGGGCAGGGATACCTTACACTAGACCAGGTTGCTCCATGTCCCATCCAACCTGGCCTTGAATAGTGACAGGAATGGGGCACCCACAACTTCTCTGGGCAACCTGTTCCAGTGTCTCACCATCCTCACAGTAAAGAATATAAAAATCATTTTATAAAGATAAATAGTTCTGACTACTTCATCCACAAAATGAGGAAAATACTACCAAAATCTGCCTTAAAAATAGGTTAGAAGCTACCAGTTTAAAAAAAAACAGATAAAAAATACTACTGTTTGTAAGAGTATTTCTAAGTGAGCTGGAATTCCATAAAGACCTGAGATTGAACCTGGTCTGGAATGGGACATTTCTATTATCTTAGACATTTGGAAGGCCCTCTAAGGGTGACATTATGAGTGATAGATTCAGACACTGGGAGAGAGCAAACCTAATAATCCAAGTAGGATACTCAGAGAAAAGAGAAATTCCTTAGAGAGTGATCTCACCAACTTCACTTCTGCCTCCACCTTGCCAGCTGCAAAATGGAATAATCACAACAGCTCATTTTGAGGGATTTGTTAATGTTTATAAGAAACTTCATATCTATGAAGCAGTACAGACAAAGTTTGCCAAACATGGGTGGGTAGCTGGGAGCTTTGTTAATTCAGCAAGTGTGTAGTCCTTTCTTCTTCACAGAGGCCCTGGTCCTGCAGCAGGCCTAGGCAGGAATTAATTCCAGGTATGAAGGTCTGTAACCAAAAGGGCAGGACATCTCCCAGAAAGCTGTATCTGCTGTCAAGGAACTGCAAGCAAAAGGCATAGAAAAGTGAATGGAAAAAATAGTTCATTTTAACAAAAGATATTGTGCTGAAAGAGCTTGGCACAGTTTATACCTGCATTTGCTCACACTGCAACACAGACTCATTTCTTAACACACAAGTTTCATAATCCCAACATCCTTCCATTCTGCCAATCAGTCTTCAACACTCAGCTGCCTCCACCCTCGGCCACTAAGGCCTGTTGGCACAGAATGCCAATTATTAATTTCATAATCACCAAAAAAGAGAGTGGTTTCATGCAGTTTGCTTAGTGGGAGTCATGTTTGCTGTGTGCTAACTTCCTAACAGTGCCACAGAAAGGATCTAGACAAATATAAGTTGATCTAAACCAGAAATCATGCTTGGGATGTTCCTAACAATTAACAGGATAGAGTCAATCATCAGAGCCCAGAAATGTTCTGGTTTCTTCTGAATCTGCTTTTTATCCTTACTCTGACATTCTGATTACCTTCCTTCTTGAGCTGGAGAGCTTGTCAGAGCTAGTAATGAAAGGCATCTTTTCATCACAAGTACTTCCATAAGGTGCATAGTTAGCACCACTGAAAAGGAGTGTTAAAATATGAAATCTAGCAATTTAGGGACAGCATTGGGAAAACTAAGAAGCCTGTCAAGCACCATTTCCATTTCCAGCTCTCTCTGCCTTCTCAAAGTCTGAGAAGTGGGTCTCAGCTTTTCCAGGTTTGGCCGAAACACCTTGTAAAACTTACTTGCACAAGTGACAACACTGGTTGCATTCAGAGGCTGTTGTCATTGCCTGGATGGGATCTGATAATCTGCAAAAGCCTTTAGTCTGCAAGATGTGATTAATTGTGAAAGGCAGAGTTATTAAAACAGATTGGAGCAGGCTATGAAATGTTTCTCTAGAATCTGTATATAGACCACTTCCATGCCTGGAGGAAGGGCCACTTAAGAAACACTTGTTTACATGTATATCCTTTTGTATGGACATGCAGAACTTAAAATTGTTTTCCTCTATTAGCTTTTCTTTTGGTCCTGTTTATTATTCTGTAGTTACTCTACCAACTTTTTAATCTGATGAAAAAAGCAGTCAGCAGACCTGGTTTCTATTTACATTCTGCTATTAGAGTGATTTGGCATAAATTTCTGTCGACAGTGACTCAGACCAGGAATTGTTCTGCCTGAAAACTAACCTAGTAAAAACCTCCCAATGTTAGTTTTCAGCTAAATCCATGACTACATCAACCAAGTGGCCACACACATTCCCCCCAGTGCCTGTACTCAGGGAAGGCAGGAGCAAGCAGCTGGGGACAAGAGGAAGGAAGGTGCCCTGGGCTTGGCAGCAGCCCTGCCTCATCCCTCAGCAACTGTTTGTGAAGCTGCAATGATTAATTTTAAAGCAAAGATGTGGTGCACACCAATAGCTGGAACATTCCCAAGGGGAAAATACGTTAGAAAAAGCAGCGTGTGCAGGACACGAGTTTTAGCTTGGACTGGGCCAGTGCTGTGGGACAAGTGACAGGTCTGGTGACTCCAAGGGCTGCCTGCTGGGGACGCCTGATGAAAACTTCCTCCTTCCATGCTGAACATGGTAACTGCAGCTGTGACCAATACAGGCACGTGGGCCCAAGCAGACTGAGCAGAGAGGCACCTTCTCCCAGCCTCTAGCCCAGGAAAGGCTGCCCTGGCAAGAGCCATGCTGTGTCACCCCACTGGAGCTGTGCTGGGGTGAAGCCCTGCTGTTCTGGGCATCACCTGTGTCAGCTCTGGAACACAGGCTTTCCACTGGCCTCACAGACGACCTCCATGGCATTCCACTGCCCAAGAGGAATAAAAATCAAAGGCATTAAGTGCATCTTCTCTTTGGCACAGCAGCACGTTTTAATAACCCCTGCCCCAGCAAACTCCTCATTCCCAAAGAGAAAAATGCAATGCATTTAACATTCTTCTGATTAATATTTATGGATACAAGCCACCCATTGTTTTTACTGCATAGCTGCTAATCAATAGGGGCTCCAGAAAACAGAAGGACAAGCTAGGGTAAACTGTGGAAGCCTTGGTTCTTCCAAAACTAGGGAAAATGGCAAGAGGTTTCCCCCCCTCACCTACATTTTTGCAGTTTGTTTTAAAAGCAGAACTTTACTTGGGTTCATAAATCTACACTTAAGTGTCTCAGTGTGCTGACACAGGTTTGGAAATGTTTATCTTAGCACTTGTGCAGCCTCATTAGTGTGGAATGTTTATGCTCACTCTTGCATTCGCATTTACCTGTACAGTTATATATTGTGTGCTGGAACCCTGCACTAACAACTCCACTGTATCCACAACACTGTTTCACAGTAATTGCTCCCCCAGGTGCTGTTTTCCAGAGATTTCTAGGTTTTAGCCTTTGAAAGACAAGTAGGCCTTGTTTTACTCTGAAGTTGATGGGAAAAGATATACCGTGAAATTTGGCCCTATTCTAATTCAGTGCCTAATTGATTGGTTGGAGGTGGTGACCTGGAAACCTGAGCAAGGTTATACTCATGAGGACAAGGCAAACATTAAACTATAACTCCTAAAGACCTGGGCACTGATGCTTCCTTGTCTTGTGCTTTTCTTCTCTTCTAAGAATAAGAAAACAATGTATATTAAAACTGATAAAGAATATTTTATGTGTATATATACATCAGTACACATTTACAGTATGATAATTGCAGTGGTAGTAATAGAAGTTGCTAACATGTTACATTCTGTGATGAAGTAAATGCTATACCCACTCTGTATTTTTATATATGTAAAACAGTTTACAAGATTATGTGATCTGAGGGGAGTGTACATTTTAAGTGATGATGACGATGATTTCATATTCCTTCACAGATTTGTGCCTCAGATTTACTTACTTTCATAGTGCTTGGGAATGGAGTGAGCACTGACACAAGTAGAATCCAACATCTTTCTGTGTGCTTTGCTCTAAAAGGCAATGTAGGAAATGCTCTAGCCTTTTTACACATCAATCATGGAGACAACAAATCTTCCCTCAGATCCCAGAATTTCTTCTGCTTCATACCAAGTGAAGTTTTGTTCAGCAACAGAGGGGCTGGAATAACAAGAACATTCCAAGACTTTAGATACTCCCACATACAGGGGAGAAAAGGAGCACCGGATAAGCAGACAGCTCCTGCCAGACAGGAGCAAGGATGGTTGTAGGCATGGGGAAGTCACTGGAGGCAGCTGAGGACTGGGAAGGCAAAAACATTCCACAATACCAGTGGTCAGGTAGGAGGAGGATCTCCAGGCTGTGCTGGAGAAAGGAGTGAAAAGATCCAGAAGGAAGAGAAAATTCAGGAGAAACGATCTCCAGGCGGTAGGCGGCTATCCAATGTCCCCATTTTGTTGTGACATTGGATTTACATGCATCCTTTGAAAACAAAAGCAGCTGTCCCCTCAGGACGCATCCCTCCAACAGGCATTAATTCAGTTTTGCCATACATAAAACCTTCAGTATGAGTGTTAAACGAGTGTCAAACCTCATTTTTCCTCTCCCTTCATCAAAATCCCCACCTTCAAGCACAAAGCCCATGTATTTTCCTCTGATATCCTGAACTTAACAGGAAGGTCAGAAACCAGGCACAGGTGATGGGTTATTACACACACACACCCCCCCAAAATACAAGTGTGGTGAAAAACCACAGACAGCTGGGATCACATCCTTTTACGTCTTTATTTGCCAGTTAAGATCCTTTTATTCCATCAATGCAAATATGCAGAACAGCAGGAAACCATGTTTTAAGCAGCACATACCAGTTGGCTGAGAATAAACTAACCACATTCCCCAAGCAATGTAAAAGTAACAATGCACATCATCTTCCAAAAGAAGAAACAAACAGATATTGCAGCCGAGAGGCACAGCAGGCAGCTTCCGTACAAAGTAGTTTGGCTGTTTAAAATGCTAGAACCAGTCCTTGCCCATTTCTCCAACCCCACCCCCAAAATTCCTAGTATAATTTAACCACTTTTTTTTTCTTTTTTGCTATCTACATAATATATAAAATATAAACTCTGTTTACTTATAACACTTACTTTTCTTGATAAATAGCTCTTTAAAATATCTACTGTACATATGTCCATGCGTTGACATTATATATATATAGCATTTATATATATGTATGTATGTCTGAAAAACAATAAATATATACTTAATATTGACACAGCAACAAACTGAACATATTCTTATTTTCGAAATCAAATAAAAGCAAACCAGTGGGAGAGAAACAGTGTTGCTTGTGAAGCACAGCACAGCAGGGAGCTTTGATTCCTGCCCTGGCTGGGCACTCAGAATGCCCCATACTTGAGCAGTTGTGGTGTTCACCTGTCCTGTAATGGACCTGTGTCAAAAGTCACTTCAAGCTGTAGTCAGCCACCCTGTATGCCATGTGTAACACAGACTGAGCAGCAGCTCAGTGGGTAACAAGGGAGACTCGCCTCCAGGTTTGCAATGGAATGAGAAACAGGGCAGGGAAGTGAGTCCAATGGCTGATATAAAAAAAGGAAAACAAATAATGGACAGCACATGGCTGCAAGGTCATAAATAACCAAGGTAAACAAGTCAATAGAGTTAAGTGCTTTTAAAGACGATGGCTGGCATTGCTGCAAAAAGTATCTTGATTATCTGTTGCCAACTCCATGGAATGAATCAGTTTTCCCACTGCCACAAGAAGACACAAATGAAACCCAGGAGGCCAAATTCAGATGCTAGAAATGGGGTCACTGAAAGACACTGTGAGGATGCAGGTTCAGAGCTGAACCTGCCCAAGGACAGCTGAGTTCACTGGACGTTCTTAAACCAAATGGATGAGATTTTTAATGGATGAATTTAAAAAAAAAACCCACAACAAAAAAACCCCACGCATCCAACCCCAAACAGTTAATTTCACACATGCCAAAACATAATAAAAGATAGATTTTGAAAACCTTTCATTTCAAAACAGCATTCTTTAAAACTGGAACTTAATCCCAAAAGAAAAAAAATGTAAATCCCCTTATACAAACATGTGTTCAGTTTTGGATTGACCATAGCCATTCTGTTTATTCATTTTACTCAAAATGCTGAATAAAAGCTATTTCGGGCTGACCTATGCTGATACCCTTCTTTCCCCAGCCCCAAGGCCTCGATCTGGCAGCTTCAAAAAAGACATTACTTGTTTGGTCTGTGGCTTCATACACTCATTAAGTCACGAGGTTTTGACATCAGTTCATGAATGCAGCATTATGTGTAGTCCCATTTACTTAAAAATGTCTTCTTTTCATGAGCAAATGGAAGTGGGCAGTTCAGGGGAAATTATTTTTATTGGACAGACTTCACCCAGCAGCTCAAGAAAGAGGAAATTTTAAAGCAGATAAGACTGCCAAATATTATTCAGTCACACTTCATCTCTAAAATTTACAAACTTTGCTCCCCATGAGTAACAACTTCAACAAAAACAAAAAGAAATGGCTGTCCTGAATAATCCTGCCATTTCACAACCAGCCCCAGATACCCAGAGAGCACTGCAGAGGTCAAAAGTCCAGTGTTGAGTTTTGTACATACTAAGGGTACATCAGTGGGCCACTGGAATATCAAACCAGTGTGGAGTATCTGCACAAAGCCAGAACTCTGTTGGGTACTTTTAAACGCTTGTAAATACTGAACTTAACAGTGAATAGACTTCATAATTAGTGATATGATGCTGAAGGACATAAATAAAAGTCAAATACAAAAATTTCCAGCAACAAGAAATTCTGTCATCACTCATTTCTGAATATCTGCAAAAACAACATCAAGACACATGTTTACCTTTACCCATTAAATAAAATATACCTTTTCTTGGTAGATCAATGAGTCATTTTAAATTGTCTGGGTCTATTCCACATTTGTATAGACACAAAAATAAACAAGAAATTGAATTGTCCTTGAGTTGTGACCACACAGAGAAGCCTCCTTTTTTTGAATGGCTGAACTCCCAGGACAGCTGTTCACTTGTACGGTCACTTTTTTGAAAGTTATGGAAAAGAAGGGAACACTGAGTACAAAGTGAATAGTGCCTCTGACTGCCCAATGCTGGCTGGGCAGGGATTTCTCATGCTTCCAGCCAAAGCAAAGGATGAGCTCCAGAGCAGCCCATCCTGACCCAAAACTCATGGAGGCATGCCCCGAATCTCTGCTGTGTTGGCTGCATGGGTAAGGTCTCTACTTGGTATTTTCTAACTACGCAGCTGAAGTACTACGGATTTTACACATGCATGGTAGTGGATACAGGAAACTCCAAGCTCCTGCAGAGCTCTTACGCTTCCACGTAGGACTTCACTGAGCTCAGCACTGAGGATGTGCATATCCAGCAGGAGTATGGGGCAAAATCTGCTTCCCCAAGGGCAGGATTCCTCCCCGGGCTCCCACACACAGAGGTGGAGCAAGGCTGCTGCTGTCACCCTCAGGAGGTGCAGCCCTCACTCTCCACGCCACCAGCATATCCTCCCTGTAAGGCAGGCACAGAGGTACCAGCCTGCAGACACCTTCCTGCTGCTCCCAGCTGCAAGCACCACCCTCCTTTTGGGAACATTTCACAAGTTCAGTTGTGCCCTGCTGTCACACAGCATAGGGTTGCCCTACCCCTGGTGTGAACCCCAATGCAATTCCTGTGGGAAATAAGACACCCTCTCCCATCTGACTGTCCCAGCACTGGAAGAGAGCCGTGCAGAGCAGAAAATTCACCCTTTGGCTCTTTTTGTCTTTGGCAACAGACCATAACGATCGGTATCCTATGTGCACAGGGTGATGGCAAAGGAAAGAGCCTCTCCAACGCAGCCCTGGGAAAGAGGAATGAAATTTCTTACCTAGTGTCTGAACAAGTTCATTTGGGGCTACTGTAAATTCCAGCAGTAGCTGCAGTTTGGCTCTTAGGCCTGCACCAATTTAGCAGCATTCATCTCAGACCTTGTGGCACAGCATTAAAAGTGCAATTCCAAATACAGGATTCCTGGGATGGTACTGCTTCTGAGTTCAATCAAGTACATCTCTGCTACCTGCTGCCCAAATTCCTAAATGCAGCATGAACTCCAGAGGCTACTCAGGGCAAATTCAATGTACTTTCAACTGTACCAAAGGAGCAGAGGGCTGGGTGCTGCCAAGAAAGATCCCAGATTGTAAAGAAACTAACAATACACATTCAATAAATAAACCAATTCTTTCTTCCTCCAAGCCAGGTGGAAGTTTAGTATGTTTGCACCTGACACTGCAGCACCTTCACCTCCTAGAGAATGGAAAAACTCTGGTACAATCCTACATGTATGCAGCTCCTGCTGCTATCCCAGTTAGGTAACATAAATGTAGCATCTCTGCTGCCATCAGAAGAGGAGTTCGCACCCTGTCCCTGCTCTCTCTGGGCCAGCACAAGGAGCTGTAAAAGATTTGACCCATTTGAAAGCCAGTACAAACAGCAGCATCAGATGTTCCTGGCAGACAGGAGCAACCTGTGCTAACCAAAGCATTGGATTTTCTTTCTGCTGCATCAGTAGGTCTGCACAGAGAATGGATGATGCCTGTTACCTAAACCTTTGGATCCAGGGCAGGAAGTTTGAGCTCAATAGTACACACTACTATTGAGTGTGCTCAATAGCACACACTACACACTGTGTCTCGCCTGTTCCTTGCAGGGCCAGGGAAAGGGATTCCAACAGGCATCACAAAACCCAGAAAGACAGGGAAAAGAAGAAAACACAGAGTGGAAACATAGCCAACATTTGTGAACCAAAACAAAGAGCAAAGACACGAACAGCAACTCCAGCACATTCACCAAACCACTGAGAAGCAAGGTTGACAAATATTTTGGTCTGTGTTTGGTTCCACTTTTGAATGATGTTTAACTAGACATGGTTAATTATCCACCAGGCTTGCATTCATGACTTGAACTAGCCGCTCTTTTCAGTAAATGGGTTTTGCTTCACTGTATGATCTGTAGATCCCCTTGGGGCTAATTCTGTTTTTCAGGAGATGGACAGGTGATTTCTTGATCAAATAGTCTCTTCTGTATTACTTACTTTTCAGGGCAGGAACTGGACAGCATGGTATATACCATGACAGTTGCAATGGGAAATTCCTATTGGCACAGATACTACCTCTGGAATTCTCAGAGAAACCCATTTTTAAGAAAAACAACCAAACTTGTAAAGGGGTGCTTCCAAGAAAGAATGATGAAGGCTTGCCCGAGGTTTTAGCAGAAACAGTCAGCCCCAGAGAGAGTTGCTAGAACTGGCAGAACAACATGGACAGAAACAATTCTCCCTGAGGGTGCGGTTTTGCAGTATTACATTATTCCTTCATCAGTCACACTATTACACTTTGGGGACTATTTAACAAAAGGTCACACATATGCTCTTGAAATTTTAAGCATACATTAATAATGTTGGGCTGGGAGTCAAGTTTCCTAACTTCAGCCACCTCAAAATTTAGAAGCCAAAATTCTCTGCAAAGGAGGAAGACAAGCATTTCCAGTGGGCACCTCCTTCTATATTAATCCTAGGATGAACTGAGTCAGCCTTTGGAGAGCTCTCTCTGTACTGACTGCTGTGTTCTTGCTGATCAGGACATGACACCCAACTCTGAGCTGACTAAAGTCACCTAAGATGAACCACACTATTGATGCCCTCCTATTCAAAAACCTGAAGCTCTAGAACTGGGCACAGGACAAACAGGAGCACACAGCAATCAGAGTCATTGGTGGGAAAAACCCTAGAGAAGTCCTTAGTGCTTCTAGAAATAGCAAAATTGTAAGTGGTTTTAAAAAAATCTAAATTACTCTGACAGTTCTCCTTCCAGCCTAAAATGGCAACGCTAATGTGACAACCTTGAGAAAGAGGGTCATATTTTCTCTTTAGACTTACTGCTCATCCCAATGTTCTCTTATTCCCCCTAGTCAAAATTAAAAGAAAACCCTGAAAAGGTTTTTCTCAAGTTTAACATGTGATTTAGTGCTATATGCTTGTGTTCTACTTTTTTACTATCTGAAGAGCTAGCGCTGTAACACAGCACTGGAGCAGCTTTACACAGAAAAACAGTATCCCTTTTTACTGGGATAAATCATGTGCCTTTCACTATATCCTTTCAAGAAGATATTCTCAAAAGAATAATTATTTCAAGACTGCTATCTAAAATATTAAAAAGAAGAACAGGACAAACATAGCAAAAGAGTTTGTCCACCCCTGCACTGCTGACAGGGAATGATTACTACAGTACCAGTAGCTGGCCACTTCAGAAGGTGAGGAGGCTGGGGGTCCTATGTAATTTTTTTCCTTGTAAATAGAAGGGAAATTTCCTCATCCCTTTTGTTTTTCACTCACACTCACCACTTGGTGGAGGTGAAAGCTTCTGGGCTGAGGGATATGAAATTATTTGTTGGAGCATCTCTCCAGTGAGAGTTCACAGCGGAGAACACCACTCACCTAACCATCGTATGGTTTTGGGTTGTATTCCTACTGTTTTCCACCTAAAACCAAAATACGTGATGAATTCACTCAAAAGTCAGTCCCAAACACAGGAAATTTTGTGCAAATCTTCGTAAGACTAGCCTGAGTTCGGCTGTATAATAAACCCCATTATCATTACTGTGTTGTGCCACTTGCCATCCATGAAGGTTTTCCACGACCCATTTTAACTGGCAAACCCGTAACATAGAAGCTTACCAGGAGCTCACAGAAGACCCTCCCTCCCCAAATACCCGGGCATATGCACTGTGGTTGAGGACTGCTTTGTTTTAAAAGCCAAACATTTTCCTGTTTAATTGTGCTTTGAAAAAAAAACAAAACAAAAAAAAACCAAACCAAACCAAACAAAAAACAACTACTAAACCAACACAGAGAAGCTCCTAACAGGCTGTATGAAAAAGTGAGCTGCCAAGATTTTCTGAATCATGCAACACTTTCACATCAAGTCCTGTTATTCTGTGTGTTGGTTGGAGGTGTAGTAATACAGCATGGTGGTGTCAGCTGTCATGGCAGGAACCATTCATGTCAGACACTACAGAAGATTTAATGACATGACAGTACCTTCACAGCCCTCTGGTAGGTAAGGAAAATCTAAAAGGATCTTCCCAACCTTTCACAGTAAACACAATTGGATAATCTAAAGCACCTGCAAGCAGGGGATGAGTCTGTGATATATCTTTGCAATCAGCCAGCTAATACTGTTATTAAAACAGTGAAGTTTATCAGCTCTTGAGTCTCCTGTCTGTTTTGGGCATTTCCAAGGGCGTATCAGTTTGGCATTTAGCTGCCAACAGATTTAATTGATCCAGACACTGTGTTTTCTTCTCCTGTATCCTCAGCTGTTTCTAAGACACCCAAGCCCTTCACAGGGGCTGAATTACCATGTCCTTCAAGAGCTGTCTGGTTCCCATTCTTTCCTAGGAGCTCAGAGGAGCTAGCAGTACAGAGACATCCTGCTCTTCCGCATGGCTTCGCTGATCAAGTATGCTGGGCTCAGTTCTGGCTCCTCGGTCATGATTGAAATGTTCTGCCACTCCCCCAGCTGGTTTGACTTTTTGATGGTGTCCACCACACACAGGGCATACAGACAGTCGTCAAAAGTGGCAGCCATCGTAAGGGGCCTCCCATCCCAGGTCCTCCTGTCGTCCTGGTCCTCAAAGGCCTGCCGGACAGCCTGGACCATCTTAATGGTGCCCCGCAGGTAGGGGGAGGGGATGTCACTGAAGGCTTTCTCCGGAAGCAAGGAATTGCTGACCGGCGTGGAGTCTTTCAGCAGGAGCTCCCGCTGAGGAGAGCTATTGCTCTGTCCGTAGAGGTCAGTGCCTATCACGATGAGCCGCCCCGCCGAGCCCACCACGATGATGTCCTGTTTGAACTCCCCCGGGATGTTGAAGTTGAGTGTCACCGTGCAGCACACGCCCCCTTCCAGAACCATCTGAAACGTGCAGAAGTCGTCACTGGTGATCTGCCGGATGCCCTTGATGTGGTCCGTCTGCTTCACGAAGGTCTTGAGCAAGCCGTGCACCTTCACGGCCTTCTGGCTGGTGAGGAAGGTCAGCAGGTCGATGATGTAGGTCCCGACCGAGTGCAAGCCCCCGCCTCCCATCAGGTCATCACAGCTCCAGTTGTACTTCTTGCCCAGCAGGCTCCCGCTATGCACCTGCACCTCGCACACCAGCAGCTCCCCGACATAGCCCTCCTGGATCAGCTGCTTCATCTTCACAAAAGCTGGCAGGAAGCGCAAAACATTCCCCATGATGCTCATGAGCTTTGGGTAATAATGAGCCGCAGTCATCATCCTGAAGGCATCCAGGGGAGTCGCCGTTCGGTCACAGATGACGTTTTTCCCAATGCCTGAAAAACAGTAAAAAAAAAAAATCATCAACAAAATTTTATTGATGGAGTAAGCTGAAAGCCTCAAGGCTATTCTTAAAGACCAAGCCAAGGAGAAAGACCCTCGAAAGAGTAACACCATATTGAAATGTTTTCAAGGCACAAAGACCCACTCTGGCATGCTTCCAAAATACATGTGAGAGTTTCTTAAGCACCAGTCACACTGAAAATGTATTCCTTTTTATTTTCAAAATGCACTCCTGTCTAAAAAGAGCTCAAAGGTGAGGGCCTGAACAGAAAAAAGTAAGCTCCCTTCTGGGAGCAGGTAGGAAACCAACTACCCACCTCAGCCATCTCACAGATATCTCTTCTGTGATAACCTGCCTGTGCAGGGGCTTCTGTGAGCTGAATCTGAGGTTTAGATTCAAATCCCTGAAGGATATGAATGACACAAGTGCATGTATTCAGTAACTTAACACAGGTACACTGGAAAGCCTGGCTTTATCTTCTCAGCACTCTCGTCTCTCCCTCTTTCCTGCTCAGACTGTTTTAAGAGGCTCTGAGGAGAGGAGAAGTAGTGCTGGGCTTGCTGTTTAATTTAAAATGAAGAAATTGCTTCTCACTCATGAAATGCCATGCTATTCTGACAATGGCACTCAAGTTTTTTTTAAGCAGTTCTGCTGAAATGTCAGCAGCGCATCCACGGTGCCAAGGGAGAGTCACGATTGCTCTAAAGCAGGTCAAACGTAGCTGTGACAATCTGTTTCCTCGTGGAATTGTCCATATGGCACACTGTTTACTGAAGCTTGCATGACAGTCCCCTTTTATCTAGTTATCAAGGTGTGCAACTGAATGCAGTACAGGCTAAATAATGGGCTTATTATTGATTTCTCCTCCTCAAATACTTTTCATCCTGTACCCACATACACATCCAGTGGCAGAATCTCCAGTTTCCTTCTAAGTTGCATACATGCCTTTATTATGCTTAATGATCAATATTAGGTGAACTATGAAACACTTTGGATAAAAACTGTGGTGCTAAATATGATCTTTGCCTTGAGAGTCTTGGGCTATGGCTTGGCCAGGCACTTAAAAGAGCTGAACTTGGAGTCCAGATGAATAAATGTGGTTACTTGGGAAATCACGTTGTATTTTCATTCCTGTTCCCTTCAGGTAGGTAAAAAAATCGCTTTTCCTTTGAAGAGCTGTTCTGAGTATAAAATTCTACATCTTTTGGAGCTGTTTGGATGAAGTCATATAAATACAGACAGACGGCAGGGATCTGAGCCCACTTACATGAATATTTAACAGCCTAGGAAGAAGAAGGGGGTCACAGTCTAAACATTCAATAACCAGCTTATCCACACTGTCTATTTCCAGTCTTTGTCTGCTGCTGTTTGAGTAGCTGAAACTGGAGGGAGGGAGGGCTGTCATTGCTGAAGTGGCAGTCACATCCAGTTAATGGACAAGAAGGGAAAGATCTTTCTTCAGCTCGCTCCTATTTACCTTCTGCTTTATCAGGTAAGTACAGACATACTCATTTTCCTCTTAAATTAGGCAAGAATCTTCTGTTCAGTGGCCATGGTCTTCTTACTTTTCTCTCATCTTTACAGATGACTATTGGTGACTGAGTTAACATTTTCAACCTAACAGCACTTCTTTTCCTGCCCCTGAATAATTTTTTGTTGCGTCTGTTTGATACTGGAGAAAGCATTCATCCACCTGCCCTATATTCCTGTAACTGGTAGCTCCAGCTATGCCACTTGATACAAATAACTAAAATAATATTGCTTGAGTTACACAGACTCTTTACAGAGGGATTTTAGTCTGGCAAATTAGTTATCAAAATAAGGGAAATCTTACTTAGTCAGACAAAACTTCCCTGGAGTCACACCTTCCTGAAATAGCAATTTTCCCCCCCAAAGAACCAATACGTACTACCTCATCATCTGAGCCACTCACCACTGATCCACAAAAGCATCACGTTCTGCTCCAGTTCAGCTTGCATCAATCTGCCTCACAGATGCCTGCCACATTTCATCTGAGCTCTGTCCAGGCACTGTGTCTCAGGATATGCAGCTCTACACATGTGCTCGCTAGGAAAAGGATCTGCTTTCATGAGGAATTGCAGCCTGGGGATAATCTTTTTGCTGTGTGTTCAGTGCCATGCATGGTGGGGGTCAGTCCCTCACCGTGTGGGGCAGGGAATACTTGGCACTGCCAACATCTGAGTATGAAATTATGATTATTAATATGAAAGAGAAGCCTATGGGTTTTTGCATCCCATACATTCAAGAAAAATTGCCACTGGGATCAGTGTAACTCAGACACACGTGCAGAGAAAAGGAAAGAGCCCTAAATATTTATATGGGGATAGGGAGAAGTTGAAGTCTTAAAATTACTCCTTCCACCACTTCAACCTTTTTGGAAAGGTTGAAACCTTCTAATTTCAGTAAATCCAAAATGCAAATGTTCTGAGAGACTTTCTGTCTCTGTGCATATGCTGATAATACATGCTGTGCTCTCATCCCTGTCAGGGATTTAAACAGATTTTTGCTTGATGCTCAGAAAGCTTTTATATGCTATTAAAGCTCGTGCAGTTCTTTCAGCATGACACTGCTCAGCACTTGAGTCTGTGTGCACTACAGATCTTTGTCTCCTCCGTAGCTGCAAATCTGCAAGCAGCCACATTAGCTTCCTGGAAGCAGGGAGAGAACATGAAAGCTTGGCTTAATTTAATTTAGAGAATACTCTGGTGTGTTTATGCAACTGGAATGAGAAACAAGCGGATCAAAACACCATTTTTCTGCTCTCTTCCCTTCGCTCCCTTCTCAAAAGGAGAAAGAAGAAAAGGCACCTTCCCTTTGAGCCATTCTCTATGGCAGCATCAGGCAGAGTAGAGGGCAGTGTGCAAGGAAAATCTCCCTTCCCAACAATGACAGTGTCACGGAATGGCGTGCTGTGACTGCAGGTGCTGTGGGGG
Organism: Eopsaltria australis; assembly: GCA_034509425.1. NCBI lineage: Eukaryota > Metazoa > Chordata > Aves > Passeriformes > Petroicidae > Eopsaltria > Eopsaltria australis. The sequence goes on from JAVTVJ010011974.1 coordinate 84,107, forward strand.
GCTTCTCTGGGAACTGACCCTCTTCTCCTCTAGTCTGGGGCTGTGGTCTAATCCCCTCCACTTTTGGGCAAGACTCTAAGAAAGGATGAATTGTCACTACTTGTCATTCTACCAGCGTGTTTTGCTGTTTTGCATGTCTTTGAAAATCGCACCACAACACACAGCAAAAACTTCATTAATTACATAAAAGCAGGGAAGTGCAGCCAGCTTGTTTCAGCAAGAAAGAGCAATATATTTGTCCATGCTGATAAGCTACACAGTTGGATAAAGCTCATCCTATGAAAGAATATACACGCCTTCCACCTGCATTACGAAATCTGGTATACAATGCTACAGTTCTGGACCAGGCAACTGCTGAGCATTGATTTCTTGACTTCTTAGGTAAAATGAAGAAGAGAAGTATTTTAAATACATGTCAGTCTTTTTGAGGGCTCTGCACAGCCTTCACCCCAGCCTCCCTGCTTGGCTGTGCTCTAGAGAAGGAGTGGTGCCATCCAGGTGCTAAGTGACACGGCGTGGGATTTCTCTGACCTGGCACAGAATAGGGGAAGGCTCACTCCTGGCTCGCCCAAGTCCGAAGCTGAAGGTGGGGAACACATCTCCTACCAAAGCTCGTAAAGTGCATCCCCCAAGCCAAACCTTAACAACTTTGGTACCAGTCTGCTTTTTTTTTAAGAACATTACTGAAGAACACTGATCTCTGAAGAAGTAGACATCTAACCACCTCTCTGGAAGCAGCTGAGTAAACAGAAAAGAATGGTCTGTGCTGTCGTTGATGCTACCATCCAAGTGAAGATCTCTCTAGCATTTTATGTTGGAAAGTCAAATCATAACCATGCCCTAATGGCTTGTCACCCACCTAACAGTATTTAATTCTGTCAGGAAGCCATGTGATTTATTTGTAATCCTCAGTTTTCATTTTAAATAAGGAAGTTCTTGTGAATTGGAGATAAGCCCAGAAGTGAGTGGCAAGTAGATACAATCCAGGGTAGTAGTATTTACATTTTTTCCCATGTAAGTGCAGGGAAAGAGTGAGGAGCTACAGTAAGAATTTAACTATTGACTTTGCAATTCCTGGAATTTGCATCTCTTCATTTTACAGACAATTCAAGCTCCTTGGCTACCAGCAGCCTAAGTTTCTTTGTCCCTGTATCATCCCTGTGCTGCACAGCTTGAAAACGAGCAGAACTCCTGGGCTCACAGCACAGGGAAGGTAGAATGGCTGGAACCAGCACAGGCATCATCAATTCTGAAACCTGCAATGTCAGCTTTTTCTCCCATCTGCTCTAATTGTTTCAAACAAGGAGAGAAACATTTTCACATAAAAAAACTCCAAGTAATTAAAAAAACAAGTAAACTGAACTGAAGTAAGACTAGTCCTCTATCTGTTCAGCTTAAAACATGAGGCCCCAATACAATATTTTCTCCTCCTCCTATTCACAGGAAAATCAAAAAGGGCTCTATTTGGAGTCTGGGCATATAATCAAATCCTTCACAGGCACCAGAAAGATTCATTAGTTAGCAACTGCTACCTATTGCTCTTTGTCAAGGTGGGGGAGAGAGAGAGAGAGAAATGAAAATTAAAGTTTTGGTGGACTGAGCTAAATTTGTTGGCAGAAAAATAAATTTCTAAAAGCAAAGAGGAACTGTCAACATTCAAGGGGCAGTCTGAGGGTTTCAGAAAATACTGGAGTGGTGAAAGAGCACGCTTACCAGATTATTTCAAATGGATGACTTAAAATTCTTAAGTTATAACACCTTTTTCAAATACTTTTCTTTTAAAAAGAAACTAATAACAAAAGTATATTACAAATGGTGACAATCCACATTATCATTAATAAACATGCAATAAATAAATATGGGCAAATTTTTCTTCTCAGATATGCTCTTGCTGCCTTTGGATCCTATGCACAATCAGAGGAAGACCGTTCCCTGGGAGCTGATCAAAAACCACAGTCAAAATCAATGGCCTAAATCACAAGACACTACTTCTCATTTAAATAATTGATACCCAGCAGTTTGTTCTTCTTCACATAAGTACACACATTGTCAACTCTGTGGCTGTGCACAGAAACCATCTTACGAACGTAAGACACCTGGAGCCAGCCCGTGGTTCCCTACAGCTAAACTGATCCTTGAGACAACCTGTAAATCAGCAGAGCCGTGTATTTTACATAACAATGACCTCAGAAATCCTCACAGCTATTTGAACCATTCCCTTCTACCCCTTTCTTTCAAATTTGCAAAAAATACAACATTTGGAGGCTTAATTTTGCCAGGACCTGTAAAAAACTTTCTCAGTTATCTTATTGACTCATTCCAGTATTTAAATAGTCTGAAGAAAACCAGAGGCTGGTAATAAAGTTCTCTTTTCCTTCCAAGTTCATCACACCCTAAAAAAAACAGAAGAATATTTATGAGATCTGAGTTGTAACCGTGCTAAACCACTGACTACAGAGGAGACACGCAGACCTAAAAGAAGGTGACACTGCTTTTTCTGTTTCAAAAGCGTCGTTGTGATAACCACACAGACGTGGTCCCTTTTGTATGAAGCTGGAGCCAAGCATTTGCTACTATTTGATATTTCTAGCAGATCTGAAAGACACATAACACTGAGAACACCTCTTTGGAAATTGTATGCAGATACAGAATTCAAAAGCAGAAGCTTATCCAGCCACTCATTTTAAGGTTTGATAGCTGGGGTGGCTCAGAGATGCAGCAATGATATAGCCAGTTCAGCCTGCTACATGCACAGCAAGCCATGAACCTCTGGCACTATAAATCACAATTCTCTTCAATCACTGCAATATTATTTGGTGAGCAGTACCCTTTCTTTATTACAGCTCTGTGAAGGCCTCCTTCCTCCCTTAGATGCAGTTGATGGCTACAAGGGTACCTTAGTCCCTGTCTGTCAGTGGCAGGCAATGCCCTGACCCCCAGGCACAGCTTCCAAACGGGCATCTCAACAAGTGCTGCCTTCATTTGGCTCTCTTGACACCAAACTACTGTAAGGACTAGACCGATATTGTGCTCATTAATACAAAGCTCATCTGCATGTTGGAGAAGTGGAAAGGGACTGGCAACCTGGGCATCAGGAGGACCCAGGTGAAGTCCATAGTCCTTCTTCCCTCCTGGGGCTCCCTAGGGAATCCAAGGCAGCCACTGGGGGCATTTCTGGAGTCACTCCAGATGAGCAAGCATCAGCAGGAAGTCCAGCAGAGAAAAGCAGGAAGGTGGCTGAGGAAATGAAGAAAGAGAGAGGAGAGAGAGCTGGAAGTAAAAGCACTTCCAAGGTGAAAAGGAAGGCAATGGAAGGGGCTGGTACAAAAACCCAGAGAAGCTCCTGCCACTCCAGGAGCTGCACAGCCAGCCCTAATGGTATCAGCAACATCCCCGCTATTTGGAGGCTCATCCTGAAAGGATCACCTTCAGTCCAATTTTCTGTAAGCCCTGCTAGCAAATTCTCTGCAAAAGAAACAAACAATGGAGGAGCAAGAAACAGATTTCAAAGAAAATTAGCACCCTTCTATACCCAGAGACTGGACAGGAGGGAGGGACAATTAAGAAAAAGCATCTGTGTTAAAATATGATATGTGTATGAATTATGCTGTTGCCCAAGAGTACATTAGCCTAGAGAAATGCAATTCTGAGACAGGCTGTTCTATGGGGCTGATACTACTTTCTGATGCATTACATGTGGAGATGTGTGAATCACATACTGCACAGTGGCTAAAAGCTTTTGACTCCCTCAGAAAATAACAGATATGCAGAAGGAGTGGAAAACCTGAAAGAAGGCTGCTCCATTCTGGGAAATGAAGAATGATGTCTGGGCCACCTCAAAAAAACAATCACTCAGGTGATTTGAAAACCTTTTCACACGGGAGGAGGATTTTTATTAATACGTAGATGCATCTCTGCTCTTATAAGATGCTTCTGCCATCGATATTGTGATACAGTAATGATCATAGTAACAATAAAAACAAGTTACATTTATTGTATTCAGTGCATGATCTGTCATTCAGTTCTTGAGTGGCATGAAAAACACATTTATTTCAATCAATACATCTGCCAGGGAAAACTGATGGCATGACAATGTTTCTTCAAAGAAACCTTATTTAAGAAAACTTTTGACAAGGAAATAAATCTGGATGATGAATGCCTAGCAAGATTGGCTTTAGTCACAGCTCTAACATTGGCCAAGACAATCTTTGTTAATCACAGATATGCATAGCTGTTGCAAAAAATCAAGTTACTACAGCTCAGTGAGTCACAGCTCACGATCTGATCGGTATTAACAGGCCATGTGTGTATTCCTGGTCCGCTGTAAGTGTGAAGGAAAATAACAGTGACTGAAGGAACATGTTTTCCTTCATGACTGAAACAGTGAACGCACACAGGGAGTAATGCCCTGCCCTGCTGACGAGCAACAGCTCATTTGGCCACAGCAAACCAATGGCTTCGAGGGATTTTATAAACCCTACACCTCTTCCTCTGCATCAAAATATTATGCTGTTAAACTTTACAGTCAACTGGGACGCATTGCTCTTCACAAATATTAGATGAGAAGGATCTCTACAGTAAAAACACACATACCCAAACTGTATACCCCTAAAGCCAGGGCCTCAGTTCACTTACGCCTCTGGTCCATCACACTACAATTCCAGTTTTTAGGCTGGCTTATCCTCACTGATGTAACTTATTTTTCACACAACTCCTTTGAAAACAAAACTTAAACATCCAAATACACTGGGAAAAAAGAAGCTGTTTGTGAGTGTCTCTGCCTTGGTTGCCCTGTAACCACAGGCTAAACCAAACTTCACTCAAGTGACTGCCTGCGCAAGGAGACAGAAACCTGCAAAGGCACCTTCCTGCTGGTGACAAAGGAGCATCATCTCCAGTGACAGTTTAGGTGTCACTCAGCTCATGAGACACACGCAGCTCATGTGTGCAGTGCCAGCACTGCCATCAGGCTCAGCAGGTAAGAGGGTCACCACGAGCTGTGAGCTCAGAGCAGTGATTGCAACTGGGCTAGTGGTCTGTAAACCTCTTCAAACAAACAGAAAGACAAGCAACTGGTTTGTCTTGAGAAAAAAGAAAAAAATATAAAAAGCTAAGCTGGGTTCTTTGTAGATAGCTCCTGAGGTGTGGTGCCTAGGCTGGGAAAATACCCCTGCTGACTCAAGAAAGATTATAATGATGCCTGCAGGTAAGGAAGTGCCACCTAAGCAGAACCAGGACAGTTCATCAAAATGAGAGAAGACTGTAATGATGATACCAATTTTCATTATTTACTAATATTGACGCTAGCTTTTATTTGCACGGAGATATTCATTAAGGTTATGGACTGGGGCCACGCCTGTGCATATATTACAGTAGATATAAATGTTGCTGTAGCAGTGTTCTGTGCTTGACACTGGATTCACATTTGCTTCATAGGAAGTTTCAGGTAATCCTGCAAGGAGCAGGGATTTGGACTCAATGTTCCTTATGGGTCCCTTTCAACTTGAGATACTCTGAGATTCCATGATACAGAACCTCTTCTGCAAAGACTGTATGTGCTGACTTGAAGATAACTTTCCTAGTAAGTCCTTATAAATTTCTGAGTGTTTATTCTGTTAGTTTGGTGAGTTGGGGGCTTTGATTTGGCACTGTAAAGTTTCTGCATCACTGAATCCATGGGCAATGTGTATAAGAGCAAGCAAAGCAAGCAAGACTTGCATTCCTGTGTATGCCAGGCCATTTTGCAAGGCAAAGCAAGATTCTCTAACCCTTTCCTAACATGGGCTAGAGCTTGATTCCTTTTTTATAGCCCACCTGGCACATCATTTTCATCTCTTCTATGTAGGCACTTATGCAAATAATAGCACTGGAGACCGAAATAAATGAAGCACCTAGTAATTTTTTAACTACTTAAAAACCTTTAACTGCTGGGAAATCTAGAAAAGGTGCAAATACAGCCTGACAAACCAGCTACTTGTGCACACCACAAGGAAATGCTTCAGGAGTCTAAGCTTGAGATTATCTGTTCAGGCATCTGAAACATGCTCAGACTTACATTCCCTGAGCCCTACTTGGATGCTTTCCACGCTCTCATACGTGCTTGGGAAAAAGTATATGGGACAAACCATGCTGGCTTTCCCAAATTTCTGTTTGATTTTTTTATCTTCAAGCCCCCATCAAGACAGCATGATCACATCCTTGCTGAGTACTTCCCTGTACAAGAAAAAAAAAAAATAAAAGGACCTGCACTAAGTATTCAGATAGGCTGAGAAAAAAAAAAAACCCAGGCATTCTACTTAGACCTTGTTCATGCAAACACTCATTGATTTCAAGGGGATTTTAATTGTTTTAGGACTAAATTTAAAACTCAGTGAAAATCTCTGTGTTTGGTCATTTATTTGTTCCAACTACTCCCATTCCCTTTATTCAGCTTCTAGAGCAAAATGCATGCCATCAGTCCAGTATATTGTACCTTTCTTTTCCTCAGATAAGAAGTCACAGAGCAATCACAGTCTATGATCAATCTCTATTCTCCTGAGGCATTGTTATCTGCATTCAAATATGTTTCTTTTTGTGTTGGCTGACAACAACCAAATGCCCAGTTGTTGTAAAGGCTTTGAGAGGATTAGGAAATCAGGCAGTTCAATTTTCTTTAGACTTGCTTTTCCATCACAGAATTGTGTAAGCTTACTGAGTTAGAGAAATTTATGACTGTTAACTAGAGTTAATTTTCTTTATATTTCTCTTGCCTACCCTTTCTACCCCATTAAAACTAGCAAATTGTAATCTGGTACTGAATAAAAAACTGACAAAAGATAAACATCAGGCTAATGCTGGGGAGTAATTAATGCAATCATTTGTACAGGATTCATGAAGCTTTATAAACATGGAAAAATTGCATCTCGCCAGCCAAGTGACAGGGAAGGTGACAGGAAATCCAAATTTAAAAGTAACCCCACTGACCCTACAAATAGCATAACTGTGGCATCAGTGTGGCATCACTGTGCAGAGCAGCACCAGTTCTCCTCCAGCACTTTATACTTCAGGATTGTTTTTCTTCAGTAAACATCCAGCCATGCAATCTGTTTGCAGGAGAAGCACTGAAGTCTCCAGTATGATCCCTTCTATGTGATGACTGTATGAAGCGTCAGCTTCACTACCCACTTAGCCCAGACCCTACTGCAAATGTTTTTCCTAATTTTATTTCTCTGCAATATTTTCAGCTGGGGTATTTCTCCTTCTTTTCCTGCCCAGTGAAGTCTGAAGGATTGTTGTGCTGCAGAAAATGTGTGTCACCCCTGCAGTGCTGGATGAATGGAGCATGCACTTGACCTAATTTTCAGATATGAGTGGTTAAAATAAATTCTAAGACCATTACTCACGTTCATAAATACAGATACCAAAGCACCCAGCTACAGACTGGGATGCCCTAACATAACTGGACTCATTTGAAGACTGTGCCCACACACAGAATTTTGACTTTAGTATACAAGCACATAGACAGCTGCCAAGGAGCAGGAGAGTGCCTTTCACACACACAAGCACAAGTACATGGCGGTGGAGGGGAGCAGTGCCATTCCTTTCATTGAGCAGTGAGAGTATGAACACCCTGTGTGTCCCTGTGTGCACCTGTACGTACAGGCTCACACTGTAAGTCAAATTTTCTCTTTCACATACACAGCTGTAAAAGTTGGAAACATCAATTTATAATCACTAGGCAAACCCTACTAGAGCCCGTAAGGCTGTGCCTAGCAGTGGAACTGGATTTTCCGGCACGTAATACAGGGGTGAATGAACAGCGGGTTACACAATGCATCTTGGAGAGAATCTTCTGTCGGTTTCCTATTCATTGTGTCAGCAGGTCCACTGAGGGGCATCAGTAGCAGGGCTGGAGAGGCTGGCATCACTGCTCTGCTCTCAGGAAAGGTGCAGCACAGAGGAGAAGAAAAGCCATGCCACAAAAGGTGTCACAATGAAACCAGGCAGTTGGTCCAACCTCCCAGCCTCGCTCAGAGAGCTCAAGGCTGCCTTTCCCATCTGTTCATTTAGGGTGTGCCCTTTCACCAGGACCTGGGAGACTACAAAACCATATACACAACACTGAATCTGCAGGACAATATTCTTCCACCTGCCTAGCTCATCAGAGTTTGCCTCAGGCTTTTTATGGGTGAGACCATGGCATGGATTCTTCATGGCTTCTCATTTTCTCTTCACAGTCTAAGTGAGTCCCTCTGCTTAGACCAGAGATGGTTTTTATGTCTTGCCAAGAACATCAAGGATCGGGACCACAGAATACAAAGGTGAAGAAAATAAGTCAGCTTGGTCCACATAAGAAAAATCAAGCCAGCTAAATCAAAATCCTGATCAAAATAGAAGCCCTTTGTTGGGATCCTTTCAAGCCAAAATACATTCTTTATAGAGGACCTGCACTTCTCTGAGTCAATGTTGAGTAGTGCAGTTCTACCCTACCTATAACCAAGCTGGGTTCCTTCAGTCCAGCCCCATTCCCATTTTGAAGTTAGTGAGAATTTTGATGACTGAGTTTTCCAGGGAGTCGGCATCAGGCCTTAGCAAACTTGGTGCCAAATTTACTTCAGCTGTAATCCCATGAATTAAAGTGGTCACACTGGCCATTGCTCTGGCTCTTCGAGCAACACGATCAATAGGACAGTGAACAGATGATGAGCAAATGGGGGTTTAAACTAACAGTACTTCTGTTAACTTCTCATCCAACAGTACTTTATGATTCTCAGGTTCTTAGAGAAACCTCTAAATAAATTATAAAGTGCTCCCCTCAAGGCAGTCGTCTTAGGATTGGTGTACTTTCTTGGGTAGTATTTTATATTCCTGTCAGTGAGAGCTAAGTGCCGCTAAAGAGGAGCCATAAACCCATTCTGAAAAGCAGCAGCAAGAATGAATCAAATGAATCAGCAATTCTGACTATGTGAGACGCTGACATCACGCTTCCCTGGCTCCAACCCTGGGTCCATAAGAACGATGGAGGTCTGATTAATTACTCCCCAGGCTGCAGAGCTAACACAAGAGCCAAGGACTCAGCAGCAGCCCAACCAGCTGACTCAGAGAGCAGTAACTCATCGGGTGCAATCTGTGTGGATGCCAGATTGTCCTGTCTGCAGTCAATCTGCAAACTAATCCTCCTGAAAGGGTTTTTGGAAAATGCCATTCACACACACACTGGCTAAGTGTGCACCAGACAAGACACAGCTACAGTATAGTAGCAGCTGAAGCCATATTTTATTATGCTTTTCCACTTGCTCTGAAGGACACTGGGAACCTTTCTCCACCACTGAAAACTGGAAAACTGCTGGAAAACAGATCAACACTGAAATACTTCCCCACTATGTTCATTAGGCTGGATATAGTTAATTATGGCAGCCCAATCTGCTATTCTTCATCAGCCTCAATGCCTGGTTTTGATGCATCTATATTGTAATCCCAGGACCCTCTTGTGCCAGGTGTTCCACAAGCCTACAATGGAAAATGAGCCCCCGATTCACAGTAGGCTTTGTTTGACCACCTGCATCCTGGATACCTGGACTGGAAAGACAGGTCAACATGGGCAGTTCCTCTCACTGTGCCCAGAGTGCACTGTGGCAGAAGTGCAGCCCAGGTTGCCTTCCCTTATGCTGTTCTGAGCACACTGCAAAGCTGTGTTCAGACCTCATCCCTTTGAAGCCCCAGGAGAACCTGAAGTAATATTCCAGGGGTAGAAACTTCAAGGGTAGAGCTCTCCTGCACTTGACCTGTGCTGCTGTGGGTGAAAGAAATGTAATTTTTATCCACCTACACTGCTGTGGGTACATACCTGATTCAATGAAGAATAAAACACCTGTAAAGTAGGTCAGCAATTCTTAGACAGCACTTGCACTTGTGTTTTCTTTCAGAAGCTGCATAACACACTGATCTCCAAGGAAAAGGAGGGCACAAAGGACGAGGCATTTTCAAGGGAATAAGAATTGCTTTATTTCTGAACAACAGTATGCAGCTAGAATCCCAAAGCTCTTCAACTGCTCCATTTTTCAGTCATGAATTTGGCTCAGATTCCTATGCAAAACAACACTAGAAAGCTTGTTTTTCAACCCAATAACACTGTTTTCCCCAAATGTATGCTATTTTCTACCTGCAGCCTCTACAAGAGAAGAATGAGCAAGAACTTGTGAGGAGAAATCTCACAGCAGGCACAGACAGTTTTCAATTTGAGTTCTATTGAGATGCTAACTCCGATCTCACACAGCACCTCTTCACTCAAACATGGCAACCCAGGAGGCTCTGGTTTGGGATGCCAAGAAAGAAGCTTAGGCTAATTAATTGCATTTCTTTTTCTGACTGTAGTGTTTTCCTGCCCTGCTGGATACTCAGAGGCCAGTACTGGTTTCTCTGATTAACAGTACCTCATCATGAAATCAAAGGAAAAGCTGCAGGCTAAAGAAAACTGGATTTTTGCTAGCAAGGATTTGCTCTTGGCAAATAATTATAATTGCCAGTGTTAAAAGGAGATAGTGAATTAACTACAGCAGACATGAAAAATAAATTTGGAAAAAAGCTTTCAATAATTACAGTGCATATGTCAAATGGAAATTATACCAATTTGCATATATCTGCAGTCACATTGTACAATATCTCAAGTGGCCTCACAGTAACAAGCTTGTATATTTAAAACCATTTAATAGAGCCCAGGGTTTTAATAGCCCAAAAGACACTTCAATAAGTACCGACAGACAGCCTGGAATTCTCTGGGTTTTTATGCCCCATCTACACAGAGTTCATTATTATTTCATAAGGATGCATTAAGAAATACACCATCCCCACCCCCAAGTACACACTTGGTTTTCCTGTTATAGTTTTGTTGGTTCATTTCAATAGGTCATCTTTATTCCAGTGTAACCAACCACACTACTAAAACTCTGTATATAAGACATCATGTCCCACATCTTACACCAGGGCTAATTTCCAGGCAGGACAGACAGTTCCTTGGGAGTTATTTGTCATGTGCTTTAGTCTGGATGACGTTTCCAGTCAGAAACCTGAACATGAGCATGTGTGGATGGATTTGGACAAGAGCTTTGCTCTGGACTCCAGACAAGGACCACACACTCATGGACCACCAGAGAGGATCCTCCTGGCCAGCCATAGAAGGGTGCCACATGTGTCTGGTGTGGCGAGGGGTTGATTCCAAATCCATTTGCTTGTTGCTGCTTAGGAATGGGGGAAATTTATTAAAACCACCCTCTTATTTTCCCTTTCATTTATGACTCCAGGCTATTTAAACTTGAATTGGAAATCCCCATGTGCCAAAAAAACCCTGCTCCCTGGGATATAGAGGAGATGAGCTTTTAGACCCTTCAGTGTCATTACCTACTTCCAACTATAAAATATGAGTTTCTACCTGCACCCACCACAGAAAACACCGGGAGTCAGATTATTCCTTTGACGGAACAATGACAACTAACAGGTAATCACACCAGTCACTTATGAGCCACAGTTCACTCACAGATCTCAAAGCACTTGACAAAGCCAAGAGGTATCACCCTCACATTGCAAAGACAGAGGAAAGAGAAGTCTAGAAGTTTGATTTCTCCTGGTACAGATATTGCCAGTGGCAAAAGCAGCAATTTAATCTAACCTCTTCCTCACTAGTAACCTTTCTGCATCTGCACAAATGACACCATCCTTTCAGCTTTTCCATCCAATTTTGCCATGAATTGCTCTTTTCTATTAAAAAAGCACCATATCTCTGCTCTGCAGATTGTTGGAGTATCTCAACTTTAGTTGAAAGTGAAAAGACCAAACCTCAGCTGTAGGACTGTTGGCTGGACTGCCTGAGGGCAGAGATTTTGTGTGCAGCAGAACTGCCAGACTCTTGTGTTCCTGCTTTCACACACTTGACAATGGGCGCCTTGAAGGCAGGGGGAAATACCACCTTTAGGCTAGATTCACCCCTGGGCATTTTCCAACAGATAGAGAAAAACAAGGAGGGTACTGAGACAAAAGCACTCCCTAAAATCATGGCAGGAACACCACCTGGCTGTGTTTATGCCCATCAGCAGCAACAGGCCCACGTGGAGTGACCTCAGTCAGTCATGAGGTCACTAGAGAGAGCTAAGCTAAGGGTTAATATTTATTCTACCTAACCAGAAATGAACGGAGTGCCAAACCCAGGAAAGGATAATTTCTCCACAGGCAACTCACTGCCTGCAGAGTCTCACCCCCGTGACTCAGTGCAGCAAGAGGGGGATGCCAAAACAACTATTTGTGATTTCTCGGGAGGTAAGCCTGGTCTGACTGCAGCACCGCGGGGCACGCGGTGGCTCAGGGGAACTGCAGTAATGTGTTCCTCCTCCAAGCCCAAATTCATCTCAATAATGACTAACTGCATGTTGTTAGGCCTGACAAAAATGTGGTGGCCTGGGTGAAATGAGAGACTGAGCCTGTCTCCAGACGCCAGTCATGAAGCATCACTGACCAGCAGCATTCTTGACAAGACCACTGACTCCCCTCAGGGCTCTTCCAGCATGATGGCTAGGGCAAAAGCAGAGCCCAGCAGCCAGCCTCAAACTCCAGGCACATGCTGGATGCTCACGTCACCATACCCTGCACCAGAGGCTGTCCTCATCACAAGTATTTTAGTTTCCCAGGTTTATTCAGTCTATAAGCAAACTTTTGACAAGCAGCAGCATGAGCTGAAGAGGTGTTTCTATTGCAGCAGTAAGCATGTCCTATCAAACACTGCATTGTCCCACTGTCCTGTGAGTTTCTGTCAAGGACATTACAACAGCTGGATCTGCCCCTGAGGCAGAAGGCAAAGGGAAACAAGTCAAAGTTAGTTTCCCATGGCATGGACACCTCAGCTGTTTTAGTGAAGGCATCCTTACCTTCCAAGGGCACAAAAACAGAATGTACATACCCCTTCCTCCCCTTTCTTTGAGGAAGTAGCTGCACATAGGCCCCCTGTTTTCTTAAGGATGATTTAGGAATGAATGGGCAAGGTCAGACTGACCTTGTGGTCTATCTGCAGCTGGATGAGTCTTTGCCACAGGGAAGTACAGCCAATGTACCTTGGCAGAGCACTGCTATCTTGGAAGAGACATGACTGACTGGATCTGAGAGTGTCCTGCTGCCAGGGTTGGGGAGTGCTACAGCAGAGGCTGTAACAAGCTGCTCACATCTCCAGAAACTCCAGAGTACCAGGAGACAACAGATTGCTTGGTCTTTAAACATTTCTTGTATGTGCTGCAAAAATCCTGCATGAATTTTGTAAGCTGCCTGCATATTTAGATTCCTTAAATGAGGTTTTTGTTCACTGCAACTGTCTTTAGCTTCAAAAATGCTTCTTCTAAACTGTGCAGCTTGTATTTGTCCTTGAGGCCTGACAGGACATAAAATGTGGCAACACGCTGGAACAGCCTCTCTGCTTGCAAGCTCTGTTTTGCACTACAGCAGCACATTTGACAGAGGAGTTTCCCAGTTCTGTAGGATGTCATCACAGCAATACAAATTGCTTTACCTTGGACAAGCCTTAACAATACTGTTATGCTATAGGTGTGGCTTTCCTTTTTAAAAAAAACTATTTTTAATGCTACAATATTCAAGGGTGAACAAAGCACACGCCTGTGCTGATGCCAGTGTTTTTACAATACAGCAGGTTTCAGTTGGCTCCATGACACCAGAAAGGAACTGGGCTTCACAGAAATTCAGATGGCTCCCTTCTGAGTCACATCCAGTTGGGTTATCCTTTGGAAAAAATTCATGTTGTTTGTTGGCAACAAAACTGGCCCTCCTAAGTCTACAGAGAGTATTTTGTTCTCCAACTGTATGGTTCACAGCTTCTGTTGTTGTCATCTTTGGTTTGGCTCATCTAAAATTGTCCTTTCCACAGTGAGAATTGACAAAACACAGAAATCTGGTCACCTGTTCACAATATTGTGCTGAGGGGAAGAGATGCCATATCCCAGCTCATCTCTTGCTCTTCTGCTTCTATGTCAGAAAAGATTCTAGTGCATCTCTTCATTTCTAGAAAGCCAACATTCCCAATGTGCGTGTTCACTGTGTTCTCATGTGAGTTGTCACTGCCATGCAAATAACCCTTCAAGGCACAGCAAGCAGTGAGCACATCCAGACCAAGTATCGGGCTGCAACACACCTTTATTCATCCACATCTGCTCCTTAGTTGAGTCAGCTGCCCAGAAAATCTGAGGGCAGGCAATGAAAGGGTAATTTCAGAGAAGGGAAGAAGGCAAGAAAAAAGTTGGCTTTCTGACTTCTGGCATTATTGTGCAAAGCTAGGGAAAAAAAAGGTGACAATGCTACTATAGAAAGTGAAGAAAAGATGGACTAGAGAAAAGTAAAAGTTTAATACTGCCTAAACAGGATTTTTTTTTCTCCCAAACAGCCTCCGACATTTTCACTAATCTCTGAAAAAAGCTAAAAGGATGCCAGCAAGACCTGTAATTCACAGCAAGTATCCACCACAGGCTAAGCTTTCTAGCACATCCTTTCGCAGTGACAAGAGCAGAGCAACACACCTCCAGCTCTCATATGGAAGCAATTATTAGCGTGAAAACTGCCCTTCCTAGGAGGGAACAAATGAACCTCATGCACAGTGTGATTAATGACTACTCCCATGCAGATATGTAAACAGCCAAATTGCTGCTACCTTAGCTTGGCAAAATTTTAAAGTCACGTGATTTTTTAAATTCACTTGTTTGTGCTGTCCTGCCAAGCACGGGGTTTTTGGACAGGATCTCATATAGAGGCCAGAGGTGGCTGCAGAAATGAAGAGCACAGAGCTCTGCTGTCCAATGCTCCCCTCTAACTGTATGAAAACACAGTATCTTTCTTTTCTAATTGCTAGACAGACTGGTTTATTCCCTCCAGCTAAAATAGTATATAAGAATGTTACTGCTATCTCCACAGTGAATATTAAAGAAAATGTTGCTTGTTTCTGCCTTAAAAAATTAATTTTATTGACTGTGGTTAGAGGAAAGGTCTCTGCAAGGACTGTGTCCTGCCCATCTCCAGCCAGCTTTATACAGGGATGCTCTTGTGCACAGGTGGAGGCACGGCCATCCTTGGTCTCCAGAAATAAAACACGACAAGCTTTTCTGATCAGGTATCTAATAGGAGTGAATCCAGCATGCCCCACTACTGCCAGGAGGATGTCAAAACTCCAGAGTACAGAGCACTTTGATTGTGCAAGGGGGCAGCTACAGGTACCTCCATTGCATACTGCGAGCAGTTTTCATTTCAGACCCCCTCCCCTCCACCAAGAAAACTCTGTTCACTCAGGTGTGGAAGCATGAAGTGGGACAGTGGGAAGCTGGTGACACTGGCTGGAGTCTTAACTCCACTGTCTCCTGAGCCAAAACAGCAAAGGCAGCAAACCAACCTCCAACTCTTGTGAAGGGCCTACACAGGACACAGATTCACACCCAGCTGCCGTAACTGTCTGGAAAAGACCTCAGCATGCAGCAGCAGTAGGAGCATGCAGTACAGCAAGACTACAGAAGGGTGATCCCATTAGTAAGGCAGGCACAGGCAGCCTGGCAAGGCTTTGCTGCAGGAATGCTTCCACACACTGGTGGATGCTGCGGTCTGAGTGCCAGATATCTGTGTCAATCACAGAACACCAACACAGCCAGGCTGCAAGTGCAGGAGCCCCTGACTCTGTCTAGGAAAGAAGAGGAATGCCATATCCAATTATAACTGAAATGACTTTGACTGCCTCCCTAAATGACCAGAGATGACTTCCCATCAGCTGAGTTTGGCTAAAGCTTCTCAGCCATTAATCTGCAGTCCCTTTAGGGGACTGGACCTGCAATGGAAGCACTTCTTGTTTCCCCCAAAGGAATTATGAAATGAAATCCTGTCTAGCATGCTGGGCTTTGTCTCCCTATAAAACAAGTCAACAGGATCAGGTAGTTCTAGCAAAGGGAGCTGGGCAGCCCCTCTCTCCTCTGTGGGCATTCATTTCCCACTGCAACTCATCTGACATTTTCACTGAAGCTCACAAGAAGATCACCCCTGCATAAAACACTCAAAATGTCCTTGGGAAAGAACATGATTCATCACCAAGTGTCACAGGGGCAGGGGAGCAGGAGGAGTTGCCTTCCTCCACTTTGGACAAGACCCTGCTCCAGTTGCCTCACTAGAGCTTAATTTAATTTCCCACACAAAATCACTCACAGCTTCTTCTCTTTGCTTCCCTCTGCAAGAACTGCTTGTCCCCATTTGCCCCCCTCTACTGTCACTTCACCGTGGGATCAAAAGAAGTGACAGTAAGGAGAAATTCAACGCATGCAAATGTGAATTTTGGCGGTGCACAGCTTCTGTGCAGCCAGTCGAGACGGGCTAAAGCCTTCACTCCAGTGCATACAAATGTTAGTGGCTGTAGAAAGGGGACAAGGCTTTTGCCCTGCATTAGTGAGCAGAGTACTGAGAAAGGGCAGCTGACTCTGCCACCTGAATGTCTTAGAGGCCCAGAGGAGACAGGTGTGGGAGACTCCTGAGGAACACCCAGGAGTGTGCCTGGCCCACCTTGAGAAGCTGCTTCAAATCCTGGTTTGTCTTGGAAGCCAGATCCCGTCAATGCACACAAGCTCTTGGCATGCAATTAAATATCATTGATATCATGCTGGGCTTCTAGGCAGCTTTTAACTACATGAAACCCAAATCTCATAATAAATCATTACACTGGGCCATTTTTCATGTTGTGCCCTTAAAACCAGTGAGGCTGGTCACTATACTGCAAAAGCTGTATTCCACTTCTGTGACTGACACTGGAGACAGGACGTAACATCTTGAAAGCATAGATCCTAGAAATTATTTCAACTTACAGTCAAATAAATTTACAGGATCTGATATAAAAAAATCCACTCCAAAATCTTTTTTTTTGGGGAGGAGGTTTGGTTGGTTGGTTGTTTTGGGGTGTTTCGCTGATTTTTGTTGTTTTGGGGTTTTTGCCAATCTTATTAAGAATATTTGGGATAAAATATTTCTATGTCTATTATTGAGTTATACAGAAGATTTTTAGTAAAGTTTCATTCATTCAAATCCCTATGGTTTAGTCATTGAAAATATGAATTAGACACTAAAGAAACTAACAGAATAGCACAGGAGGGGGGATAAAGCTCCCATTTCATTACAGCTTGTGAACAACCTGCAAACTAGTTTCAGCAGGAGAAAGCTTCAGAGGTTCAACTCTCCGTAATTTTTTTCCTAAGACGCTCTTTTCTAGAAAATGCAGTGGTTCTGAGCAGGAAGGGATTGAGATTGAGATTGCAGAGAAGCTGAGCAATACACAAGGTAGTGAGCAGAGAAGATATATAAGCAGGAAACCAAAAACTGTGCCAACACATGGCCTTTCCCTGACCCATCCTGAGTAATGCAAGAAGGGCTTAAGAGTATCCCAGCCAGCAAAGCTTGTTAGAGGAAGTCAGTGAGCAGTGTCTAGCTGCAGGGAGCTCGACCATCATCTGGATATGATAGTCAAGCCCTGCTTACAGGCACAGTGGAAAGCCAGCCCTGTAAGATGAAAAGAAACAATTGGCAACCTCTGTATGCTGGCAAGGGAACCCACATCATTGGCCAACACAAGACTCTGACCCCTGAGCTAAAGAAGAAAAAGTGTCACTAAATATTTAAAGAAGGACTTCAAAAAGAGTCCCAGTTATATAAAACAAAAATCAATGTTATTTAACAAAATTTTTTTCCAGCTTGACCTAAATCCCCTTTCAGAAACTCTTGTCTCCTTACACATCACTGTATTAGGAATACAATACACAGTAACACAAAAAATGACAATCTGAAGCCAAATTCTGGGGCTCAATTATGCAATTACAGGGTCACAGCAGGCCAGACAGGGTTTCAATCTGTGGACAGATGCCAAAATGTGAGAGCCATGAGCATTCAGTCAGAGAAAAGGGAGCATATCTCAGGGCTCAGAGTCCACATTCACCAGCTCCATGCCCCAGATAAAGACTGCTATAATGA
The DNA here is from genome assembly GCA_034509425.1 of Eopsaltria australis. Classification (NCBI taxonomy): domain Eukaryota; kingdom Metazoa; phylum Chordata; class Aves; order Passeriformes; family Petroicidae; genus Eopsaltria; species Eopsaltria australis. The sequence goes on from JAVTVJ010011974.1 coordinate 102,116, forward strand.
AATGGTAAACACAGTGGGGGTACAGGGACACTGTCTGAGATCAGACCAAGTCATAATCTACAACTTTAATGAAAAAAGGAGCTCAAAGTGTCTCCTAATGTACATTCGTGTGTGGGTCTGAGTGAGATGCAAAGGGGAACAAGTTAAAAAACACCGGGCTTTCTCGAACTCACACCAGACTGCCAACTCGCCTGGCGTGCCACAGGGTTTTGTTTTGCAAGGGGCAGCTCCCTAGAGGAAGATGAAGTGCAAAACACCTGACAGTCAGACACCCACAAAGGTCTCACATGCACTGCACACAGCTTCAAAACAACCCCAGCTGTGTGAGTGCCACAACATCTGCCAGCCTCCCTAAAGGCAGCTCTTGCGACACCAGCACAATGTGCACCTACAAGGGAAAAGGCTCTTCTCTTCCCATCACGCAGCACATGGTGGGGATGTGCCACCAGGAATGTACCTCAGCATGCATGAGAAGTGCTGCATCTCCTGTTCACAGTGAGGAAGGCAGTACCACTAAGGGCATCAGGACAGCACCATGTGCAAACTGCCTGGTGGGAAGTGATGGACTGGTATCACAACTGAAAACCAGCATAGCAGGCTTCTAGGGAAAAGCATTTAAGTCTTTACTCCATTCCCCAGTTTCCTCACTAAGTGCAGGCAGAAAGGAGTGGGAAGATATGTTCAGCAGTTCCTATTATCCATGAATCATGCCATGCTGGGGTTAGAGCTGTGCAAATATACAAGCCTGCATCTTTGGTGGCTTCTAAAGACAACCAGTAAATTTTTAACAAAATAGGTTTTGCGATGAAAGTGGATAATGTGAGTGAAAACACATTCATCATTTACACACTGTATCTCACACTAAAAGAAACAGACTGTTTTTCTCCAGACTGATAGATTTGTTTCCAAACAGTGCCTCAGATGTGGTAATGAATACAGCATCTGGGTCTAGTGGGTCAGTTTCTGCTAAACCAACATGGATCTGATTTAGAAGGAAAAACCAACTCATTGTGACTGTGTAGGCCTTACCTGGCATGTGAGGCATCGTGCGCTGCAACTTCCTTGTAGCCTTTCCAGGTGGCATGGAAAACACAGCCAAAACCCAGGAGGCAATGCTGTAATGCCTTCGTACTCCCTTCAGTGGTGGGCACTGTGCTAAACTACCTGGTGAGGCATCTTGACTGCTCTCCTGCTGGGCTGAGTGAGACCAAGCATGGAGCCCTGAGAGCCCCACGAACCCCACCACTGTGCAGAATGCACCAAGTGCTCGGTGTCCCTTGGGGCAACTCATCCTCTGCTCATGTGGCCAGCTCCCTGACAGCTGGGCACAATGAACTTGACCATGCTCCCGCAAGCAAGACAGACAGTGTCTTTTTCACAAACCCCAAAAGACCAGGGTGTGAGATCCTACCGCAGGAAGGGTTATTACAATCCCAAAAGGGTCGGAAGGTTGCGGCACTTCTGCCTAGCAGTCTATTCTATTGATACACAATGACTCCTCCAACCATAAAAGCAATTGCTAACCTTTTCCTGCCTGGAAGATGAGCCAAAGGCCCAAAGAACAGACAGAAGTCCTCGGCAAAGCAACCCAACAACGTGCACAGAGCTCCTTAGAGCCTTCCACGTGCCTGTACACAAGAACAGAAAGAAAAGGAGAAATCAAAGAAAGTGGTATCTGGAGTCTGTCTGCAACTAAATCACCCATCAGAGAATCAAGAGATTCTGCTGTTTGAATTTATCCTCTTAGTCCCCAAAACCAGCCCTCACATCAGAGAAGGAACAGAACAGAAGAAAATAAAAAAGAAAAAAGAAGGAATGCATTCACTCCCAACACCTGAGTGAAGGCAAAGGATTTGTGAACAGACAGTATATGTACAGAAATATGCACATCTATGAAAGACTTCAAATGTAAAGGGAGCAGAAAATGGAGCCAAGATTTCCACAAAAGTTGCTTATGCTTTTGGCTTTATAAATTTCATAAAGCTAGCTATTTAGGAAGAGGATTCAAGTTCTCCATTATTTTTATTTCCCATTCAAAAAAAGCCACTGTCACTTCATTTAGGTCACCTCAGCCTACACGGGGGCACATTTCCCTTTTGCGTAACTTAGTTACTTATAAAATCTCTGGGCACTTTCATCTTTACCAACCACAACATCCTGTGAAACACCAGATAATCATTAATGACTTCTACAGCCTGTGAATAGAGGCACAGAGAGACTATGAGCTCTGGATTATTTCTGCTCCTTTCTATCATCACAAAGTTAAGCACCTAGTCTAAAATAATAATTTGGGAGTTCCCAACAGACATAAGTACACATCACCACAAGCTATTTACCTTAACTAACTTAGGCACACTTTTTAGGATGGTCCCTGTCTTTCCACCACTTACAGAGTATCTTGGTAACCACCCAAGACTAGATAAGTGAATTTTAGACCAGATGTCTAAACAGAGACTGTCTAAAGTTAATCGATTAAGACAGGCCGCCACTAAAAAGGGAGGCAGAAAATCAGTTGCAGAACAGAAAAGTTAATTTGCATCTCCCAGGTCTCAGAGTAATGGGCAAACTATTGGAATGACCCTTCCTACACCGCATTATTTCATAACACCTCACTTGGCACATTTGTCCCTGCTAACAGAAGACACTTGTGAGAGAAACACTGCAGGAAGTCACTCACACTGGGCCTGTTTTTAAAAGCACGGGTTTTTCACTCAGGCTGAACAGGATGCCTGTGTCCCAAAGCATATAGCATTAGCGCCAGTACTTCAAGCCTGTGGGAGTCACTATGGGGCCCAGTAGTGCTGAGGTGCTATGAACTGGACAGCTCAGATTTGCAGGGGTTCTGTAGGATGCTCATTTGGACAGCTGGAAAGCAGATGTCTGGCAAGTCTAAGAATAAACAGAGATTATCAGTTCAAGCTCAAACCTAAAAAAAGATCTCAAAAATGCTACTCCATGTGAAACAGCAAATTCCCGTATCTTTGCCAATGTTTTAATTTGCATTAGCCGAGCCAAGCTGAAAACACAACTCAGCAGGCACAGAAAGATGCTCACTGTAAGTGGAGGCCATGAAAAAGGCATCTGGTCTCAGCTACCGCATGACTTCCTTCTCAGCCTGGAGATGGATCAAGAAGGAATCTGAAGGATGGATCAGGCAGAATGCGCAACGAGGGTTTCATTAATTGGGGAAATTATGTTCTGACAGTGAGCTGAAGGCAGCAACAGCACTGCAGTCAGGCTCTGCTGTTCTCCTCTGCGACATCCCCACACCACATCTGACTTATTATCAAGGGGCAGCTGCTGCAGAAATTGAAGCGATGCTGAAATGACAACTATTAAAGGGGCAGATGGTCCTAGGAGCAAATGTTACACCAAGGAGTGGGTAGGTATCATCAAACACATTTCTCAATGACTTGAAAATGACAGCTGATGTCCCAAGAGATGAAATTTCAAAGTGTTACTGTACTGTGTAGCCAGGGGCCAGGAATACTCGTGAATGTGACCTGACTTAAAAATATAATGAAGCTGATTGAAACACATCAGTATGGTCAGAATCCTTGCTAGCAGCTTTTATGGCAGTCATGGTTGAAATGTGCCATTTTGGGAAGGCAGCCAAACTGCTTATATGTGGAGTACAGCTGCACCGTAAAGCCATTCTAGCTTTTTGGATGAATTATCATCCATAATCAAGTGGGAAAAGGCAGAAAAATGAAGGAAAGTGATACCAAAGTAAACCATATTTATCCTAGAAAATGTTTTGGGCTTTTTTGAAAACACTGGAAATTAGATTAGTAAGACAAAGCTTAGCGGACAAAATGTTGACTGTAAATTAGTTTTCCTGTTACTGTCAGAGAAAATTAAATTCAAATTTATGTATTTGTCACTTCACCTTGTGCACAAAGGACTGTGAAAGCCAACAAGTAATGCTTCTTTCAATTTTCTCCCTGTCCATTAGCAAATCAAACTTAATATACCCATGGATATCCTTGGAGCATGGATCAGTAAGGTAAAACTTCTCAGCTGATCTCTGGCAAGAGCAGTGGTTTCTAAGGCTTTCAACAAATCATCTACCAAAACCAAGACACAACTAACCAGGCTGAAAGCATAAAAACAACATTTAGAGTACAAAGTGGTTAAAATTTACATGAAGCTGATAACACAGCAAGAACATGGGATATTCCTTCACTATCGCAGTGGGCAATGCCAAAAATGCACTAGTTCTTACTACACAGTCACCCCCTCAGGGTTAACTCTCCATCTGCAGGAAACAACAACACAACAAAGCTCTGCAAAAAAATTCTCACTACAAAACAGATCATCAGATTTAAGCTTGACCATGTGGGTAAGGATTTTTAGGGACCTTCAGATCCATTACTAACTTTAGACTGTGTAAAGTATTACCTCAGTCAGTTAACAGTTATGTAGACAACAGGGAAATTCCTGTAACCATTCTGTACAATTCAGCCAACCTTCACTCTGCATTTTTAAGGCTCTGATATTTACACTGGAAAAATATAACAAGGCTTAAAAAAGGCCCTTGTCTATATGTGCATGTATGTACACAACTAGGCATTGTGGGCTCAGAGGCCACAGTGCTGCTTGCTGCCATGAACAGTTCCTGCAAATTCATGTGATTGTTCTTGGCAACACTACAGCTGGAAATGCGTGCAGGGCTGGGACCATGTGGTAAACCATTCTGTTCACAAAGCATGACGTAGTGCTGTGTTATTCCGACCCACCCTACCTCTGTTTTCCTGAGATGTGCCATGAATATTTACAGTCCTTAACATCAAATATAAAATAATAACAGCGGTTTGTAACATATTTCCCATCTCTATGCCCAGTGAATTTTCAAAATGGCATCTGTAGTAGTTCCTGTGTGCAGTGAATTCTGCAGGTCTATGGTTCCGTCTTCCAAGTTCAATCCACACAAAGCCTCCAGGCATCCCAAGCACTAGGGGCATTTCTGGTTTCTGCATTTAAAGGACAAAGTGGACATAGAAAAGGCATATACACAGGCAACTGCAATGTTTAAGGGGGCAGAGGAGCTGCTTCACTAAGAGAGACTGAAAGTCCATGAGTCTTCAGCTTAAAAAGGGTAAGTCTGATGGGAAATATGATCAAGGTTTAAAAATGATGAAGTCTGTGGACAAGGTACTTATAGAACTGTTTTTAACTAACTTCAGTATTATTAACTGTGGGAGGCATTCACTGAAACTAGCAGGAAATAATTTAAAATTAATAAAAGAAGATACATTTCTAGTCAGACAGTAGTGAATTTCTGGAATTTGTTACCACAGTGATGACCTGGAATATCTGCCACAGGCAGACAGCATTAGCAGGTTCAAAAAGGGATTAGACAAATCCAGGGACAATAGGTCCACAAACAAATAGTACAGGGAACAGGCAAAGATGCTCCTTCTAACATCCCCAGTACAAGAGTGGTGGGTGCAGGAATGTGCAAGGGAACAGAACAGACTGCAGACAGGGACCAGGCTCCTGTGCTTTCCCTGATCATCTTCTGGGCACTGATGAAGAATCCAGGGTCAGATAAGAATACTGGTGCGACCCAACAGGTATTTCTCTCATCCTTCTATGTCTGATTGCTAGGTAACTAACTGACTGATTGCTAAGTTTCAGGGACTTAATTTGGGATTGATTTCCACAGTGTCTGTTGTCTCGCAGCTCTGAGTGCTCTAATGGGTTCTGGCAATGAATGGGCATCCAAAAAAGGCAGCAGCCAAAATTCATGAAGCCTACTGAACAGGAAGGCTGTAAACATTATCTTCCTTTACCCTGTCCCAGGGGAATTACTTCCCTAGCACATAAGCGCTATTTTATAGAACCATGTATTTGTAGTTATTTCACTTTTAACAGCATTAAGGATCCTGGTAACTCCCTTCATGGATCAACCTGCCCTTCCTTCTTCAAACCTGCTTTTACCCTAAGAATCCCAGCTCACCCATTTCTCCAGCAAGGCTTGGTCCTATTACTCTGCACACAGACCAGCTTATAGTGCAGCAGCCTGGTGAAAGTTCAGTGCTACCCCTGAGCAGCCCACATGACGGCCCAGCTCCATGGGAACACGTGTTCTCCATGGCACAGCAAGCAGCATCAGGATGATGCTGGAAACATTAATTACAAACATGCCTGCCAGGCCTAGAGCTCACACGCTCCAAACAAAAAGAGCAGAAGGGCACTGAGATGGGACTTCAGCAGATGTCAGAGGATGGGGAGGGGGAGCTCCCTTGCTGGCTCCATCACTGTTGCTTTTCTGTTGTAATGATTATCTGTCATGCAAAGCCTCTGCACATGCACTGTATAAACCCAGCATTTTCCATCCTTTTAAGGAACTACTTCATGTTTAGTGATTATCTACTGATGACTGACTCCAGTGGCAGGAAGAATTTAGTTGGCTCTTCTCTTATTCTGTCTTTCACCTGTATCTAATCTTTTGTGTTGGGGGCACAGAAATAGGTCAGTGGGAACAAGTCAAATATGGGGGGGGAAGGAAATCACCTTTGAGTCTTCTTGTTTTTTGATCTTGAAGCTTCAGCTCCGCATGTCATTAGGTCACATGAACATTCATGTGAAACACTGATCACAGTGACAAACTTTACTGCCAAATCCAGCAAGATCCTGAGGCAAGGATGAGACGGACTTCTGAGTCACTGAAAAGAGCATGATCTATGAAACTTGAAAACTCTGATTCATCCTAGTCTGAGGCATCTTAAACCTCCATAGTTTATTGGCTTGCAGCTTTTTTTCATGGGTTATGACAAAAATGAATAAAGAAACATCTCATTTTAGGGAACAGAGAAGGTTATTTAAATTGGACCCCGCAGCTGTTGTGTGGGAACATTCCTAAAACCAGGACAGAGTCCTGCCCTAAAGTTAGGAAAGTTAGTAACTTGCTACATAGCTAAAACATCCTTCAGGCAGCTCAATTCCACTTGTGGAGACAGATTTTTTTTTTTGTAAAGCAGGCGATGTTTCAACAAGTCTGGTACTCACAGTACCAATCCATGGTCAAGTCCCTTTCCTTTACTGTCTCCTTGGTCACACGACTGCACCTTCCCTGGTATCACACTGGCAAAAGGTGACAAGAGTTAGGCCATTCCCTTCAAGAGCAATTTAAGATACAAATGCATCTTGTAATTAGCCCCTTAGAATCCTTAGACACCAGGAAAATGCCAATGACTTCCTTGGGATTACTCCTGATTTACACTAAGGAGTCAAGGCCTACTCTAGCCTCATATTGTCAGTAAAAAAATTAGCCAACTACTACAAGAGAATGAAGTGAGAAGAGGGTACAGGGCATACGTTAACATTTCAAAGCTTTTCTACTCTGCTCTAGGCAGAAAAACATCAGGGTTTCCAAAATATCCACAGGAAGTCTTTTTGCACCAAACATAATTGTTCTTAAGTTAGTTTTATCCTACCTAGTAAGCGAGGCAGAACAACAGAGAGGCTTTCCACTGCCTCTCCCATTCCTGCTGCTGTAGCCTCTCTCTACCAGCACCACCACCCCTGCACACTCCTGTGTGTCTACACAGCAAAAGTGTAACTCGACTCCACAGGCCCACCTCCACACAGGCTTTGGAATCATCAGCTGGAGAAGTTACAGCACACTCCATCACAGGGAGCAGCAAGGGTACAAGCCTCCCTAGGAACCTGGACATGTATCAACTACCTGCTACCTGAGTGGAGTAAGTCCGTGTTACTCTGTCTTTACTGATACTACCTGCACTGGCCACATTAAAGATTAGGAAGGCACCCCCACCAGACACACAGCATCAGCCCATCTCGACCAGAGAATCAGCACCACACGTGCTCGTACTTGCCAAAAACATCCTGCCCCAACTGGCAGCTTCCTCCACCAGTGGACCCCTGGCAGGACTGCTGCTTTTAGAAATTCTGTCATATGGAAAGTTTCCACATCTGCCTGAAGAAGTGATGACTCACTACTGTCATCACCATCGATAGCTGAAACTTTCTGTGCTCTGCTTGGGATGGGGGGGAAAGGAAAGCAAGAAAAACTAGAAAATTTCACCCCCTCTTTGCTCCTCCCATTTGCTGTTTCTGCATCTCAGCCCACTGCATGCGTGTCTCCCAAGCGTTTGCACAGGGTTTTCATAGAACACCACTGGCAAGAAAGCAATCTCAAAAACAACACAGAAACATGACAAATAAGGCTGTGAGCCATCTGACATGGGAGCTACTTTCTTGTTCCATGTTTACAGGGTACATCAAATTCACGTTGGACTCCCATGTGCTAACACAGTGCACATATAAGAGTTGGTAACCCAAAAATGCCAACCAAGGGCAAGGCTTTTAATTTGTTTTTTCCAACTTGAGCTAAGTGCAAGGAGATCATGCCCCTTCAGAGCTACTACTCTCCTACAGCATGTAAAGGTTGTGACCAATCACTCTTCCCATCTCACAGCTCCTTCAGTCATTTATTTCTGTTCCCAGAGTGTATCTTCCAGACAGAATCAAAAGTGATTTACATCTCAGCAGGAAGCCTGCATCCTTCCAAGCACTACTGGCTCTGTTCCCTGTGTTTAAACAAAAGATTTTCCCCAAAAACTGCAAGGAGAAAGGGGCTCTCTAGCTGTTTTCTTCTGTGGTTTGCTCACAGCAGTCTCTAGCTGGAAGCATGCAGGGCTCATGCTGACGCTGCTCCAGTTGGAAATATAGGCAGAAGATATTTCCTGATGATTTAGCACGTATTATCTGCATGGATATGAGGTGGTAAGCAGTTTAGCAGTGCTCCACTCCATGGACTCTTTCAAATGAACTGCCCCAAAAATGCTCCAATGATAAAAGCTCTGCCACAAAAATGGCTGGGAAGTTTCCTGGTATTTCCTTCTTCCAGCATCAGGATATGTGTTTCTGTGTTAAAATTTAAGCAGTTTTGTTTAACTCACAATTTCCTCCTGGCCTGTCTCTGTGTCCACTACAGTCATAAACTCTCAGAGGAAGATACATATTTTATATATATATATATATATACAATTTTTTTTTTTTTTTTTTTAACACCCTTCACATATCCTTGGTTCGGCCTTGAAAGGTGCCCACAGATGCTACAGGAAAATAAATAACAAACTTGTTTAGATCATTGACCTGAATCTGGTCTGGTCTGTGGCAAATCTCCCTGCTCCTTACAGCCACAGGAGGCAAGAGAATTAATGTCACTCAAGGTTAAAACACTTTATAAAAGATAGCATAATCCAAGGCTGACCACATCATATGCTTCCACATCCTGCCAGTCCTTGCATCCTACAAAAGCTTCCAAAGAACAAACAAACACCAAAAGAAACAGGGCCAACTATGAGAGTCTTACATATTCGTGTTCCCTGAGCTCACGACAGATGCTGTCTCCTTTTACAAGAGGTGTCTTGGAAACAAAGAAGGTACATACCAGGGGAATGCCACGTGCTGAAATGCAAAAGCTGTAAGCACAGCCTGGTTTAGCTTAATGAGATAGAAGAAATTAATGCCATCCTCCTTGAATCCCTCCTGGACATAGATCAGACATCAGTGCAGAGCAGCCCTCAGTTACAGCGTTCCCTGGGTCAGAGGGCAAGGGCACAGGCAAAGAAACAAACATTTCTTCCCTGTGAGACTGAGTTGAACACATCAATGCTGAATTTACACTAACATTAATTTCCCTCTCTTGCTCCTATAGCTGAGTATTTCTTGGCAATTTACAAGAAGCTTTTCCAGCCTCTCTGCGCCTGAAGTGCTAAGCTGATGCCTCACACACAGTAGATCTCTTCATGCAACACAAAGACTGGTTACTGATAGAGAGAGTAACCTGAAGGCTGGGAAGAAGGACACTCTCCCTGCAATACTGAGATAACACAAAGACTGGTGAGGCTTCTGTAAGCGAGAGCAAACTGTAGGCACACACTGCTGTTTGCTTTTCCCCAACTTGTTTCCTGCTGGGTCTCAGAGAGATCAAATCACTATGCCCAGTAACAGCTACAGTCTTTTTGTTCTAGGGGAAAAAATATGTTAGTTTTACAGTGCCAAATTCTGGTTTGGAAAATTACCACCTAGAAACTTCCTCATAATGACAGCAAGAGTACAACTCCCTCCCTTGGCTCAGCTAGCACAGGCAGCACTTCTTTGTGCTGCTTGACAAGAGGCACCTTCCAGCACTGAAAAGCCAACATTTAAGGAATTGGTGATTGAGCCCGCACTGTCTCTGGGGAAAAAAAAAAAAAAAAGAGAGATCATAAATGCCCTGATAAATCAGAATATATGTTTTACAGAATATGTATTTGCCAGATCCAAAGGAATTATGACAGGGATTCGAATTGGATGGAATTCACCAAAGCACAAATAGTAACTGCAGGATGCATTTGGTTCTTGCTAGAAGGGACAAGAGGAAATGGCCTCAAGTTGCCCCAAGGTAGGTTTAGACTGGAAATTAGGATAAGATTTCTTCACCAAAAGGGTTTCAAGCAGTGGGACAGGCTGTCCACGGATGTGGCTGAGTCACCATCCCGGGAGGTTTTTATTACTTGTAGACATGGCACTTAGGGACACAGATTAGTGGTAGAATTGGCAGTGCTTAATTAATGGTTGGGCTCAACGATCTTAAAACATCTTTTCCAAACTAAACAATTCCATGATTCTGGAGACTTAAGCAGCACTTGCTAGTTGTCTGTCCCACAAATATTTGTCCTTGCAAACTAAGGTGCAAAACTTCACAAGCAGCCTTCCATTTCTGTACATTCAGATTCTGACCATATGATTAGAAGAATACAACCCTCTGGTATAAAGAAGAGCCTTAGGGCAGTGGGTTACTCCAATTCTTCTGATTAGAGAACTTGCATTTGGCGTTATATCACACTCTGCCCAGCTCACTATCTCAAACATCAGCTAGACTCCCAGCACCACTCTTCCCAGACACATTTGGGGCCTCTGCCTTCATTTGGGATACCCTGACTCAAGGGACTGCCAGGCATACTGCAGTGAAAAGGTGCTCCATTTGAGGCTTACAGGTGCATTGAGAGCTGTACTTTTCTCCCAAATTTTCTTCTTGAAGCTTTAGATGACTTCTTTTTACAAAGGAAGATTTAAGTAAGTCTCTCAAAATACCAGCCAAAAATATTGTAGTTAAGTACTATTTAGAAATCTGTGAAAAGATATATATAAAGAGAGATCTTGGCATTCCCCTTTGGAAAGCATATGACAAGGAAACATGCTGTCTGCTCACCTAGCATGCCTTTTTTTTCCCTAGTGCCTCAAGCACCAGTATTTTTGTGAAAAGGCAGCAGAGCAGAAAAGCATTCTGTATATCAACACAAAAACAAGCATGCTGATTAGTTTAGCCTGATGATTTTATGCCAGAATTAGAAGCCCTTTTTAACCCTCTCCTCCTTTTTAAGAGTGAAAAAACTGTCCTTGCAGTCTTTCTCAATTAGAAGTCCAGTGTGGAGCAAGGCCTTCCTTCCCAGGCTTTGTCGGCAGTGCCATCAGTCTTGCAGAGCTCTGATCTCTCCAGATTATCAGCTCTCTTGGCCATCTGGCAAATAGCAGGCCTGAACAACCCTGTTCTTTCTGTATTTTTACATCCAAAAATCAGAAGGGAACCATCCCTTCCATTTGAAGTGATGTCTATGTAGAGTGATTACTGCTTGCCTTCTGATGTTGAACTGCACTGCAAGAACATGTAGCACGACACCACCACCGTCAGTAAGAGAGGAAGATATAAGGCAGGGGAATGAGCAGTTATAACCCTGGAAGAGTTAGGCGTTTAGGGTATTTGCTCACTGACATGATCCTTCATTAGTTCTTTTGACCTAATTAATGCTACTGACTTTTGCACAGGGCCTGAATTCTTGATCAGATTTTATTTTATTCTGTCTGTAATAACCATTCACCTAGGGTCTTTTCTTAAGTGAAAATCAGAAGTCAACACTTTCAAGAGTGGCCACCAATTCTGACTATTCCAAATCTAAGAGCTGACCACAGAAGCCTGCAGCACAGTTGCTTCAATTTTGACTGCACAGGCTCAGCAATCACCAACATCAGGCCCAATGGATGCCTCCTCTTCCTCACTAGTCCCTTCAAAGGGAATGCTACTGCCAGTGGAGCTTTGCTTGTGACCTTAACTTTTCTTGATTAGCCACAAAGCTGCCTGAGGATCTGCAACTTCCTCCAGCTGTCAGATACCCAGATGTCCCGTTGATGGGCAGCATTTTGTAAGCCTAATGATGGACAAACATAATCACTGTGCAAAGCCACTCTGTACATAATGAACCACTGACATCCAGACTTAGATTTTGGCTTCAAGACCACACCTCCCTTTTTTACTAATGACAGTGAAGCCATCCTGTATTACACTGATGTATGACACAGCACATCCCCTCTGATTCTCCAGGGTCCTAAGTGACTCAACCACTTCAGTTTGTAAGTGCACTTTCTATGACTATATTTAGTTTTAGAGAGGGTCTGGAAAAGTGATATCACCACTGGAATGAGGAAGTATTTATCCTCCGACTGGAAACACATGATGGTGATGTAAAGGTACTATTTGGAGAGCTCTATTTATACGGCTGTTTCCTGAATCTTAACATGACTCAGAAAATCTTGGGATGTAACATGGTGCCACTGCCATAGTCTGTGGGAATCACTGCTAAAGTTTTGCAAAAGCTTTGGCAAAACAAACTAGCAGCAAGTTACCGTGGCTCTGCAAAGCCTGCAAAAACTGAGGAATGGATACTGAAATTTAATTACTTGACCAGTTTGTTACCAATGGATTTTAAATTGCTTTAATTAAATTGGTAGACTAGTGACAGAATTATGTGGAAAATAGCCAACAACTGCAAGATAATAAATATGCAAAGGCAGTTAGTATAGAGTGAAATTTGATTTCACTAATTCCTGCTTGTTGCAATTATTCTGCTTTTCTGGATCAATAACTGCTTTCCCAAAGCCAATTGCTTCTGCTTTTTGACAGCTCAGGAATTTCTGTGATAAGATGTTGATTAAAAATATTTTCTGTAAGGTTTACAAAGGCACAGGAGATCCAGTTGCTGAAAAAGCTCCCAGAAGCAAGTCCTGTGAACTCAGTCTGAATGTTTCCTGAAAGGACCACAAACCTTTCTGCTCAAAAAAAGGAACACTTCTCCATTAAAGAGAAAGGGAAGTGGTTGAATGCCTTTTTACCTTTAAAAACCAAACTAGAACACAACTCTCTGGGAGAACATAGCCAGAAGCCTATGACTACAACCAGTCTGACGTAGCAGGCTGACGAAGAACAGAGCAAAGGTTATTAAAAATAGGAAGGAAAATAAGAATGAAATTGTCATATCTTTGAAGTGCCAGTGATTACACTGAATTACACCAAGCCCATTAGAAACAGCAGTAAGGCAACCTGGCACTAGCATTCCTCATTTGATATTCAACAGATCTTGATCATTCTTGCAAACTCAAGGCAAAACCCAGTAGAAAATGCAGGTTCATCTAAGATGAGTCTCCTTGCACGAAGCACCCTCGGTGCATGATCCTCTGTTTCTGCTCCAGCCTTGTTTGTGGAACTCAACCACATCTGTAACAACTTGGACTACACCACACACTACACTGCACTGCTGTGCGTACCAGCACAGGGACCAAGCAGAATACAAACTGCTATCCCACCAAAATGGCAGGAACTTTACACCTGATTTGCACGAAACAAGACAAACAGAATAGTGAATTCATGCCACGTTTATAGCCTGTATTTGACTAACAGATTATTCATTTCTTGGAAAGTTTAATATTTAATGAAATCACAGGGTAACAAAGCAGTGCTACACTGCTTGGTTCTTGAGGGCAGAAATTCCTATTGATTACAGCTGCAACCTTTCACAGAATCAGAAAAAAAACCCTGCACTTCTCTCTAACTGAGCAGTAGTGCAGGCACTGAGCAATCAATCACTGCATAAGGTTCTTGTCTCATTACTCTCACACACGATGCTAATTCAATTGTTTGCCAAGATTAGAGTGCTAATATAACCACTGATTGCTGATATTCCTTATCACACAAACATCATAGCAGTATTAATCATACAGCATTCAGCATCATTGATGTTACCTTACAATACTACAACAGTACTAATACAATTGCTCACGTTGTCTCTCCAGACATGTAAAAGCCATATTACTCTGTCCAAATCTTGTTTCTTCTGCTTTAATCATGCTCTCCTCAGCACTCTCTCCCATGTTCTGTGGCCCTGTTACATACAATACTCTGACTGGCTTTTCTTTTCTACCTCTGCATCTTATCCCTGGAAAATTTTATCTGCAGTTTCAACCGTATCCAAACTGATGACACATGAATGTACGACTACTTCCAGGCTACTCCCTTTCAGTACTCGGTAAATGCTTGGCCTGTCTTTTGGACAGCACATCCACAACATCTAGCCTTCAGCTCCAGCACAGCACAGTAAAAGAGAATGCTTATTTCGCCTCCTCTTGCCTGAAGACAACACAGCTCATCCCTGTACCATTAGCTGTCAGCTTGGATATGCACTGCATTTATGTTTACAGATCTGGATTATGCTGAAGCTCTTGCTGAGACAGAGCTTGTCCTAATAGCCTCTCCTGATTTCCTCAGTTCTACAGGAGGATATTTTTCTTCTGGACCAGGAACATGCCTCTCTGCAGTTTCACTTGAAAAGGGTTAAGCTAAATAGAAAAATGGGTCTGTTGATCCCAAACAGAGATACCTGCAAGCAGTGTAGTTAGTAACAGAAAACTCACTTTAAATTCACGCCTTATTTTTGCCTATGTTAACACAGAGGGATAGACAGCACATCCTGAATGTATTTTTTACACTGTGTTTGTACAGTTCCTTTCTCAGGCATCCAGTATCAAACATCTCAGCAACTAACATTATTTCCTCCAGTCCTGATAAGAAGCAGCTTGTTCTCTTCCACTCAAATGGCTTTGGCAAATATCACAGCCCAAACCTGCCACTATCACCAGCTCTCTCTGAGAGATGCATTCTTGTATCAAACTTAGGTTTGGTTTCATGCTTTTCCATCTCTTACCCTCACCCTATCTATCATTTCTCAGTCGCTACTGAGCCATTGACTCCTGCTTCTGACCACTCTGTGAGGCCTTCTGCTATCACCCAAATATCTGATCTTCCAACAATTCTTTTCATGCTTTCCTTCCTCCTGCCTGTCCTGTTGCTAGTGCCTCTCTCCTGCATTTTGTTTTCTGTGTCAGAACTGACATCAGGCTTCAGAAAAATATTATGCCCTTGTCTTCTCTGCACTCCCCTATGTACCATCTATATTGATTTCTGTTAAGATGGAAAGCTCATCACACAGTGTCAGCTTTCTGCTCTGTGCTGATACAGTGCCTAGCACAGTACAGCCTTGCTCATGTGCCAGGTACAGCCTATGGTATTATAATGTGTGAAATGACAGCACATTGTATGTATGTTCCATGCAATTAAATGGTAACGTAGTGCAGATCTAATATACAGTGACATGCATCTTCACTTGTTCCGGATACAAGTACTCTGTGCACCACAACAGCCAAGTGATAGAAGTGAGCGAACAAAATACACCACAACTTTTGATACTTGAATGTAAATCTGAAATTTTAAAGTAAGATAAATATTTTAGAGAAGAAGTGTACTATTTTAGCTTAGTAGCCATCCACAGAATTGGGAAACAATTGGTCTAAATCCTTGACTAATTCTTAAAATGTTTCCCAAGTACTCACAGTTCTCTAGGTTGTCTGTTGTAGAAACAGTTTTATCTGTACCACGCTTTATTTTAGGATAGCTTATTCCACTCTTCTTAAAGGAAGAAACTACACTGGTGTAAATCAGCTTTATAACTAAACAGCTACAGCAGTGCTGCTTCTGTTCTTATAGCTATTTCAGGTTTCGTAATAGTTTAACAAATAAAAGCCAAGCCTGAGTTTAGCCCGTTCAGTTATAAACTCATATACAATATCATCATATGGAATCATCACCCTGGATAAGAACAATCAAGAAAGCCTACATGGATATTCCTACCTTTAATCTACCTTAAGTTTTGTCCCCATTTTGAAGGTGAGCTGTAGACCAACCCATAGACCAATTTGGGTTGCAAAGGACCTTAAAAGCCAGCTAGTTCCAACCTCTCTGCCATGGGGAGGGACACCTTCCACTATATCAGCCAGCCCCATCCAATCTGGCCTTTGAACACTTCAAAGGATGGGGCATCCACAACTTCTCTGGGTAACCTATTCCAGTGCCTCATCACCCTCACAGTAAAGAATTTCTTCTTAATATCCAATCTAAACCCACCCCCTCTCAGTTTAAAGCACTACCCCTTGTTCTATCACTACATGCCCTTGTAAAAAGTCCCCCTCCAAGTCATGGGGGTCATGCACGGTGTTTCCCTTACACCAGTGGAGACAGCACCTTTCCACTGCTCTCCGAGCTCATGTCTACACTGCAAGCACAGTATGACTGCTGCACGTGCAGACACACTAGAGTGAGTTTTTCTCTAGTAGCAATAGCAATGAAACCACAGCAGCATGGACTTCCACAAACCACAGGATGCCTGGTGACTTTGCACAGGGTGTGCTGATGTCTGTCTGTACTGCTGCAGCTTCACTGCTGCTGATCATCAGCCTGGCTCAGTTAGGGCATGCAGGGCACCAACTAGACATCTTTGTCTCTGGGGACAGTTCTGAGTTGCCAGGGCAGAAAAATACAAGTCTTGCTCTGGTTTAGTTCTTGTTGTGCTTCCACCTTCTTTACTTGAGAGCCTGGGCTCTCAGCTTCTATGGTCTAGAATGCTTGAGATGTGAAAGCCATTTCTCCCGCGTGGAAAAAAATCTCATCTTCTGTGTGTGTTGAAGGGATGGAACCACATTCATATGTGGTCAAATCTGATTCAAGAAGGCCCTAAAACAAGGCAATAAAACATGCCAAAAGCAAATCCAATCACCAATGAGAACTTTTTGCTTGTCCAGACATACAAACCAAGCACAGATTAACCAGCTCTGACTGTGCGAGATATTTTTAATCCAGCCTTTTAGGTGACTTGGCAGGATTGGCAAAAGCCTGAAAGGCAAAAAGGGTCAGAAGGGAATTTTACTGCAGTGTCTGCTCAAAACTACATAAGCTCTCAGTTACAGTTTTCCAGCATGCACCAGTGAAGTGGAAAGAGCTTTAGCATGGTTCACTGCCCAGAATGCAAAATTAAACTAAAGAACAGAAAGTCTGCTGAAGTTTAGCATATCTGTCTCACCCATTAAGGCTCCTGTAACACTCGAAAACCCCACAAAACACAAAAACAACAACAAAAATCCCAACCCCCAATGTAAATGATTGTGTGCTTAAAAGCCTGGAGTTCTTCATAAACTTCAGCAGTTCATCAGATAAAAGACATTGTGCCTTTCTATATACCTTTAAGCACCATGACTGCACACTGCCAATAAAGCATTTGCAGTAAAACAGCTTAAAATTTACTCAAAAGCTGCATGCAATTCTTAAAGGGTGACACTCCTCCTCTTTGTATATATATACTTATTTGTATTTTCTAAAGAAAGATCACAAAGTTACTGCTTTGTTATAAAAATGCTTTTTTTTGTGAGACAAATTAGCCATATTGTACTTCTTTGATTTAGGATGAAGCCCTTAGGAACCCATGTGTGAAATGAAACTGACAGTATGCATGTTATTAAGCATCTAATTACTGTGTTTAACCAGGAAATAATAAGCATTTATTTGCTGAAGTTCATTAGAAATTGGGAGACACCACACATGCGACAAAAGTTCATCCACTGTGCGAAGACAAGCCGGATCACATGATGCCCCTTGATCTAAGCAACAGCAGAAAGGGCAATAAATGCTGAAATGACCCAAAATTGAACTGAAAAAGAAAAAAAAAAAAAAAGGCTCTGCCCAAGTCCTGCATGTGTCTCCTCGAGGGCAAAGACAGCAGCAGAAGTTCAGGCTACAAGCACTGAATGATGACCTTGTCCCTATACCAAAAGTTCAGCCAGCCGACAGAGTTAAGCCTGCAATGCTCACTGAAAAATATATTCCCTATAAACTGGAACATATTATCAGATGCCAATAGAACAAGCCCCTTCAGACATAAGAGTCTGATTCTTAAGACCACATAGATCACTCCACTACATTCCCTTAAGTTTAAAACCACTTTAAAACATTTATATACCTATTACAGGAGCATTTTAAAGCATTTTTACAATAGGAGGAAATGCAGTAGCATAAATAAGATTCATATCCTCATATTCTACCAGTGAAATCATTGGGTATTTTATGCAAAAACTTCTAATAAGAAGAGTGCAATAACAAAAAATCCAATTACAAGCTGCCCTACAGAGCTCAATATTGGGACTGGTGGAGACTTCAGCTTCAAACACTGATCACAAGTTTCACATTTTATCATTTGCTAGGGTTTGTGTACTCGAGTAGCAGCCCAGCAGAAGGCAATGATAGCACGTCTGTCTGTCTCTGACAAGAAATGCTCATGAAGTTCTCCACAGGAAGAAAGCATGCATGGGCATCAAAAGGCTGCTCAGGGTTTCATAAAATGCAAAGGGCTTAAACTTGCAAACCTAAATTGCCAAAGTCAAAGGTACAGCCACACCATTTTATCAAATGCACGTTAAGACCTGGGTTACCTCTGCTTTTCTGTCTATGAAGATCCATCTAAATAAGCTCAAAACTCTGTTGGTTTTTTCCTCCCAGTTTTGACCTTCCCATGTTGTTTATCTGCTTGCCACAGTGCAGACTGTTATTAGCATTTCTTCATTAGGTTAACATGCAGCTTTTAGTGGTTATTTCACAGCAATCATCATGAGCAGCAGCAGAATCCTGCCATCCAAAGTCTCTGCTATGCACATCTGTACCACTGTTAAACACTGACAGGAATTCTTCTAAAAGGCCAAACACTTTCTTCAGCTGTGTTTGCAGTGGCATTTACTCCCACTCTTCAAGACAGGCGTGAATCCAAGACTACACACCCTGAGAAATAAATCCATATAAATGCCAAAATTGCTTACAACAGAGCAGTAGCCTCTGTTCCAGCCTAGGTTGTAGATAACACATACACCTTTCAAGCTCCAGAGTCACGTAAGTTGGAAGGACTATGAGAAAAATTTCAAGGAAAATAACTGCTATCCCACCACCACTACCTCCATTTTTTAATTCAACCCAGCTCACAAAGCAAATCCAGCAGTATCCCTTATTTTACATTAATATGCTAATTAGCACAGTAATACCCTATTACCCTTGCCTCAGCACATTTTAATTATACAGTAACCTAAGCAGATGTGACTAAACACCTAAATGTGTGTATGCCATCAATGGAAGTGTTTGAGGCCAGGTGAGGTGTTTTGAGCAAACTGATAGAGTAGAAAGTGTCCCTGCCAAGGCAGGAGTGTTGGACTGAGATTTAAAGGTTCATTTCAACCCAAACCATTCTGTGATTCTACAAAATAGGAGCAGTTTTCCACATATTGATGATTGCATGGCAAAATCCTACTGCAGACAGAGCAAATTTGTATGTTAACATACAGAGGTAAAAACATACAAGGTAAAAAAGGGAAATCTTAGCACGATGTCAGGTAAGTCTGAGAACTCGTAATCACTATGAAGTTTTAAGTTCTGTGCTCTTTACTTTAAATGCTAGTGTTGTTTTCTAGCCTGACATTCCCATGCTTGGGTCCATGTCAGTCCTCAAGATTAAAAAAAAATAAAATTGTGATTTATCTCAGAACAAAAGGTCACTTTCTACCACCTCATTTAAATGTACGTACTTCCACCCCAAAACCCTGCTAGTTTGCTCCAAGGCAAATAGGCACTTCTGAAAATCAGGCTATTTTTTGTGGTTCATCAAGTCCATTGTTTGCAAAAGTAAATAGCCATTATCCTTAATGATTCAGTAATCACTCCCTTCCCTTAAATGAAGGGCTTTGAAGGTGATAGGGGAAAGGCTGCTTGGGTCAGATAGCCTCAGTGGGAAAGAGCAACCAGCTTTTGTGCTGTTGTATTCGCAGGAAGACTTGCTCTTGTTTTTGTTATAGATAGGTTTTGTTTCCCAAAGAGAGGAATTATAGGAATTCAAGAAAGAATAAAGAATTACCATGACACCCTTCAACAGAGTAGGAAGGTTGCCACACAACTTCCACTAGCTGTTAAAATGCAATAAATGACAGCATGAAATTAGATAAAACACCAGAGCTCAGGAAAACGAGTAAACTTCAAGATGTGCCCTGGAGGGCTTCCAGATGTTAAAGTCCCTTTCTCTAGCTCCCTTCACAAAGACACACACTAAATTTCCTGAAGAGGGGTCCCAGCTCCCACCAAAGTCTGTTCAGCAATGCAGACTCACACCTTTCACTGCCCCTGGTTTGACTCATCTGTGTGCACAAAAATAACTCTTATTGGCCATGTGGTAGAGAGAGCTTTGTAACTTGCACAGTCACTTGTAAAACCAGCTCTTGAGAGAATTTATACTATATCTGACTTGAAAATGCAGATTATTTTTCATCCCTTCAGTGCCTTTGAGTCACTCAAAGAGGATGTTAAATCCAGTAGGATTTAACAGCAGGAAAACTCAGCATTGGGTTCTCCACTGCCACTGAAGTTAGGGTCATGGAGTTGAGCACTGCTGACTGCTGCTGAAAATCTCATCCAAAGGACCCAGTCCAAAGCAGGCTAATTCCCTGGACAACCAACTCATCTAGACTTGTACAGACTTTGGCTTCAGCCCAGGCTACATTAACATCCTGAAAAACAATGAGTTTTAACAATTTACTATCCAACAGCTCTTAAAATTCTCAGCATCTCTGACTGAGCCACAATAAAACATGTTGTTATTTAACATTATTTTCATAGTGCATATAGTGCATTTGGGATTCTTTTTCTGAGGAGCAGTGACTAAACCAAGCTGTTGCTTATTATGGACTACTTAAGAGACCAGTGTTGTCACTTACAAGGAAGGCTTGCAAGCATCAAACACACAAAATCATGCATTCTCACAGGCATTACAAAAGCACAACTCAATTTATCCATGGAATACAGACAATTCAGTTAATAAAAAGTAGTCACACATCACACCAGTCACCAAGAGCCTTTTGGCATGGCACATTGCTGTCACAGGTGAGCAAGTGACTCTTATTCAGGAGCTACAGTCTACAAGAAAATATTGTATGCATTAAACTAAATTAAAATAAATATCTGAAAGAACTATAAGATACCAACAACTGCATTATGTTACATTTCTTGTTGCTGGCGGAATGTGTTACATGGAAGAATAACCGAAGCTTGATTGCTGCTGGTACAATCTCACTTGATTAAGAAAGTAAACATAACAAGGACAAAGTCTTAAAATTGCCCTAAGGAGACACTGAAGAACCTCAATTAATGGCTTTGATTGTGGGGGATTGTGGGGGGGGAGGGGGGGGGTCTGAATTTGAAATTAATTGTTATTCAGTAATATTGAGAGTTCACCATTTGTCACACAATTCAAGGTCCAGTTTCAGAAGCTGTCAGTTCTGACTAACCCAAGGGAGACAGAGCTTTGCTGATAGGTGCAGAGAAGCATTAAACTGACATATTTACAAAGATTGTGAATTATACATGAGTTTCCATATGAACCAGACAGGTTTAATATGCCACACATTCTTCATGCATTACAGTTTGGTCTCATAATACAACAATTGCATTTTAACATTCTGTGAATTTAAAGCTGGTGCAAGCATGAGGCTGACATCTCCAGAGACTTGTATTTGCTCCTGCACAGAATAGCAACTATGATTTCTTCCACAGCATTCACACCCCTGCATCCAACCCAGAACAGACCAAATCCCCAAAAGAATGGGGGTTTCAGCTTCCATCCTCATGCAGCTCTCAGCCATTCTTCTGAGTAGACAACTGAGGGCATTGACACAGGGTGAGTAACCTAAGGTCATTATGTTATGAGACTGATCTCCCACAGCACCTTAAAGAGACAGAAGAAACTGTCCCTCAAAACTCAATAGAGCATGCAAGGGAGACTCGTTTGAGGGGACTTCTCCTATCATGAAGTATCACCTCAGCTACAACTTTACATGTATTTTATAATGTGTTGATACAACCTGGAGAGTAAACCTATAAATCCCCAGGGTCTAATACTACCCTACTACTGTTTAACATAATCCCATCCACTCTAGCCATGCTTCTGTAACACCCATAGCACATTCACTAACAAGACCACTGTGCTCAGCAGGCTGTGTCCACCTCTGTGTTTCCTGGTGACAAAATCCTTGACCTTCTTAATGCAGAGCTGACATGTCATCTCAGTGCATCTAATATTTAAGTAAGGATTCCAAAAGGCCACTATTTCCCTTGTGAGACTATTCTGCCTTGACAGTGAACTTGCATCTTCAGCTCAGGCATACAGAACAAATGTTCCTGTAGAGCATACACTTAGGTTTTTTTAACTGGCTGCATCTGATCACCACCATTTTCTGCCAGCTCTGAAATGCTGCTAGAACATCACCCACTTGAATGGCAAGAGCTGCTGGCAGGCTTGCAATGAATAGACTAAGCTGCTCACTGAAGAGCTGAAAAAGGAAAATTACAGCCACTGTCTACCTACCTACCTGACAGGGCTGTGATCAACAGGCACATCAGATCCAGCACCCTCATGCAGCCTGCCTTGACACACAGCAGAGCAGTGTGAAAGCACACCAGTCACATCCTGGAGACCACTTGTACAGGTACAGAGGGAAAACACAACCCCTTGGTAGCAGCCACCACAAAAGGTGTGGGAAAACACAATCTTCTTGTGCATGCTTTCTCTGGTCCAGACAGCTCTACAACAGTGACTGCTTACACATTCAGCATTGATTTCACAGGCCTTAAATGGTTTAGATGCTCTCATGGGTCATCTGACCACACACCAGAAGATGGACTGTGACCACAGCATTATTTTTGCTTTTTACTACACCACTGGGATATGGTTTAAGTTGGAAACCGATCTGGGGGATTATTTAGCTCCAAGCTTTTCTGTCACAGTGGTCTAACCCCCAACCCATTTTAATGGCATCTGAATGCAGTACAGCAGATTATGTGAAGCATTAGTAAACTGAGGTAATTTCATCAATCACACCAACAGACAATATGACATCAATGTAGAAGTACAGGTATATGTGAATTCAAAGAATGGAACAACAAGTATTGAAAAGAAATCATTAAGGTATTAAAAATTGGTGTTACACGGAAAAAATGTGATTAAATTAATAAAGGATGGTATAGCCTGACTACAAAGTACCTCTTTCAGTGGAGAGATCATTGTGATGGAATCCCCATCCAGGTACATATTTAAGATTAGATTAATCACAAAAATATGCTGTAAAGAAAACTCTTCTCTGTCTAGGAGATTGCCTAGGTGACCTCAACAGTTTTGTCTGTCTCAAATGGCTATGAACATATGACACAGTAAGAGAGATGGTCTGTCAGAGACAAACCCAAACCTAAGTGGTTTTCATGATGAATCCACAGCAGCTCATTCCAAAGACGTAATATGACCCGTTCTTCCAGTATGATTATGGAATAGCATTATTATGCCAACCCTCTCTCTGAACGCCTTCTTTTTTGCAGTGAACTGTGACTATTACAAGAGAGTGCAGTCCTGGGACTAAGAACATACTGCACATCTGTACCAGCTAAAATATCCACCACTACACAGGTAACAACACTAAGTAAAACTTGGTAGTCACATTCAAGTGACAGCATTCATCTGCTGTCTGTCAGATCACAGTATTTTAGCAGGCTTTGCTCATGGCACATTAATGTTACAACTACAGCTCAGTGCTTAGATGGCAAAGTAAGCAGTGGAGGATGGGAGAGGAGCAAAATGTCATTTTAGCATTGTTGCTGGAATAAAATCAGACAGGAGAGAAGCTACTAAGGAAGTAGTCAGATGTGGAACTTGCAAGATTGACAAACAGCATGAAGGAAAAGGGCAATGGCCACCAATCGGATTCCTTTTTTTGTGGCCACTTCAACTGCTCCAACTCCATGGAGTTCTGTGTCTATTGAGCTTCCCTGTGACAAGATGCTTCAAGAAACCACACACAACACCCAGTTCCCCCACAAACACATCCCACATGAACATCATGGCTATGGGTACAAACAAGGGCAGCCCCTTCTGCTCTCCAGTCAGCTTATGGTCAGCTGAGCTGAAACCTCTCATGCCAGATCCAGCATCATAAGCCTGTTATTGGATTTGCTGAATTCCTGCTGGGTGAGGTATGCGTTCTACGAGATTATGATTCCGAAATACACTGAAGGAGGCCACATTCAACAGCTTCTAATGAAAATTACTGTTATTTTTGTTTTCTGCAAGTGAGTGGAAGAAGAACAAGGATGAGATGTGCTTGAGCCCACAGGGTTAGCACACAGGTACACTGGTACCTAGGCAGTCTTTCCCTCCTGCATCATTTTTGTGCACCCCAGACTTCTGATCCCCATTGACTGCTGTCTGACAAACACAGCACTAAAAAGTCATAAGTGAACTCATATGGGCTTCCCATAACTGCTCCTAAGTCACAGTGTAAATCAGCCTAATTGTATCAGCAGCCTTCTCTGCTCTCCACCACACTCTACAAAGAGTAGAGCCTTCCCAGAGGGCCAGTCAACCAGGTGAAGGAAGCAAGCACATTTCTGCTTGTCCCTGTCTGCTGGAGGAGGGCAAAGGCTCAGTTAGCTCATGAATAATGCATTGTCTGTTTATGCAACTCCAGGGACCCACTTCAAATCAGCTTGTGGTCTCTGGAATTACTTTCAGCATACTTGGCCAGACTCTTTGGTAGGGAAATCAAAAAGCTGCTTTCAAAATTTTCTCTGCTCACTTGAAGCTTTCACCCCTCTCTGGTATACATAATCCAGAAGAAAGGAGACATGATTTTCTGGTCACTCCAGTTTCACGCTGGCACCACTTGGCTGCCTTCAGTAGATTTGCCCCGCATGTATACTGCTGTGACACAGTGAGCTTCAAAGATGGCTTAACAGCATACAGGGATGTACCAGCAATTCAGAAACGAGTCAGGAGGAGATCAAGCTGCATGCAGTATCATCAATCCCTTCTAAGCAGATGGTTAAGCATGAATTATCACAATAAGGGCTAACTCAGTCTTTTCTTACTTGATGTAGAGGTGGAATCTGAAATAATGAACAAGCAGTGCAAGAGGAAGAGGTCGAACTCAAAGGGGGTGAAATTACAAGATATTCCTCCACCCTGCTAAAAAATCTTTTTAAATACTGGCTCTCATCCCAGAGGTTTGACCCCAGGGGATATGATGTCAGTATGCCAATGCAATAGCAGAATCAAACCTTGAAATGTAATGTCAACTCCTCCTTGTAAACCTCATCTAATCCAAAATATTTCACATGAGAAAAACTTGCATAAAAAGAAGCCAGGAGGAGAAAAACATAGCTCAACTAAACAAAGTCATGCACACAGTAGACATAGCCATGTTAGGAAAAGGCTGAGTTGTTCACTGGGCCAAGTCAAGCAAGTCACAGTACAAGCTGCCTCAGCTCCCCCTTCCAAGCCCAGTGTTAAAAATGTGCCACTGGAGGCTGTGAACCGGGTGAGAGATGGACAACACTTAGTTTGCTCTCCCTCTTCACCTGGGCCTGACTGAACTGCAGATCAGTCTGAAGACAGCCACAAGCAATTTCTTGCCTACAAGCCACTAGTTAGGGTGGCCTGGAGTATCCTCATGTATTGCCTGCACTAGCGAAGTGTCTCAATGAAGAAGGCTGCAAGGGTGCTATTAACAGCACCAGTGGGGCATTTAACTCTACTCAAACAACAGCAAGTGAAAGTTTGAGCCCAGCTAAGCATAGTGCTTGCTGCACACCTGAAACACACTGCATGGGAACCACTGCCAAATCAGGCAGCATCATAGCACAGGCCAGGCTAATACACACACCTTTACAGGCCATTGCTATGAGGAGATGGGTGGCTTCAACAAAACAAGGCAGATGGCAGGGCTGTGACACAGAGCTGAGAGTAGCAACTAAGAGCAAGCCCTGATGGAGCTTGGACCAGTGCTATTCCCTTCCCAGAGCATGAAGAAAAGCATTCTCCTGGAGGCCCTCTCCACAAAAAAAAAAAAGTCATCAAAGCTCAAATTTTTACAGACTTCTTTACCCATTTTCTACACACAGGTTGAGTTCAGGCTAGGTGACACTGGCCATCTGCCTACAGCACATTTCAGCAACCACCTTGGGAAGACAGTTCATATACCTGAGAGTGTGGGAGGCTATGGCACATACAGACACATGGCAGGTCACTTCAAAAACTTCTGGAGTTACTCAACAAGCTCTTATCAAATGTCTCACAGGTTATTGATGCTGAAACACCTATTCATCACCTCTGTTTAATAAACAAGAATTTCTAACTGTGCCTGACTTCTCTCTGCCTCCCTCGTCTTCTAAAGGAAGGCTAACTTTCCATCCTTCACCATCACTGTGATGTTATCAGTAACCTGCTGCACTTGGTGCCCAAAGCACTTTCTGCCTGACTAGAATAGTTCTTGGTACCTCAGTGGGAAGTCTGCAGAGCCAGATAGGTTGCTTTATTCCTCCACTCAGGAGTCTTGACCTTTGAAGTTCATCTCCACAGAGAGAGAGCCTTTACAGAGTCTTTTTCTGGAAAGTTCAAGACAGCTTGAAGAAGACAGCAAAGGTAACACACTTCTTTGTTTAACCTTTTTCACCACTGAAGCATATGGCTACTGTTTTCACTTCCAGGGAAGGTTCATTAATTCACTGCATCTTCATGTTGGAGATGTGACAGTTCTCACTGAAGTCAATGATGTCTTCCTGCCTCCCAGTTTACCCTCTTCCAGAGTAATGCAAACCTCACTCCAGGTCCTGCCGCAGCCCTCTCCTCCCAGCTGCACCTCACTGCCAGGGGCCCACCACCCCGTGAGCCCCTGCAGCACGTCCTAGGGGGAACTGGTGCACGGCCCTTTCCAGGCAAGCAGCCGACACCCTGGAAGTGGGAGGGAGACAGGGAACACAGCTCCCAGGCAAGAGGGAGGGAAGACAAGGGAATTTGAGAATAACAAGAGCTACACCCTCTTTCCCCTTCCATTCTTTGCAAGCCTTGTTCCAAAAGCACAGCCTGCTGCATTAACGCTTGTTCCCTCCTGCTCCAACTCTCTCCCATCCCCTCCCCTGACGACCTTTATTCAGCTGGCTTCCTCAGGCCACGTTTGTCAGCATGACTGGGTGCCTTTCCATTTTCTGTTTTCATCTATTTTTCCCGTTTCTAACAAGGGAGGTGTCTCAAAATCAGCCCTGAGAGCAGCCCCTCCCCTCTTATCATTTGACTGAAACACATCCTCCTTTTCCAGGCAAACGTTATCTGAAGTTTTCAAGCAGTGCGTTTTCGGAGACAAGGAATGCCAGAGAACGCTGCTAAGCCTTTTCACCACTTCCCACAAGGCTGGGCATGGCTTGCCACATTGCTGTGACATCCAGGGAACCTGCAGCAAGCATCTGTCTCCTGCAGAGGGGGCAGACGGAAGACTTAGGTGGTTTCTACCCCTAATACAGGACTTAAACCTCAACAACCCATGCTACTCCCAACCCCTAAGTCTCCTTTTTTTTTGGTGCCACCAAATGTCAGAAAGTCAGCCTCACTGAAAGAAATACAATATTCTCTGATCTGACTACTGCACATTCCCACCACAAATTCCACTCTCTTTATCCCACTCCCAGTATTTACAGCTTTTTACTGCTCTGAGACAAAACTCAGCAAAAAGGCATCAGTCATGAAACAAGCATTGCACTAGGAAAAAAAAAGTATTTGTTTGAAGAAAAACAACTTGGTCCGGCCACTTCTTTCAATGTCACGGAAATGCTGAGACAATGCAAGTGACTGGGTTTGGCTTTCCATTTCTTGTAATGCTGCTTTCAGTAGAAGTCCAGTTTCTTTGGAATTCTGGACAAAACAACAACCACTAAACAGAAAGCGACTTCAAACAGATGACCTTTTGCCAATACTAGATCAGAAGGCTTTCAAGTCTTTAGGCTTCAGGCATGTGGAAGTTCTACTGGGGTCACGCCTCACATGCTCCTAACACTGATCAAGCTCTCGGGGGCAAAATCTGGAAGGTTTTGAATGGCCAAATATTTCAGAGACAGCAAGTTCTTCAGGGCTGTGAATCTTTTAGCACTTGACCTTGAACACAATTCTGCTTGAATTTTCACAGTTAGCCTCCCACCAAGTGAAGGACACCTCTACAGTGATGTCTAACAAACCCACCGCCTAGAGGACAACTGCATCTATTCCACTGCTTTACACAAATGGAGAGAGGGATGAGCTGCCATGGGGTCTGACCCTGCCCAGTTGAATAACCCTCTTCCCACACTTTAACCCAAAACACCCACTGCTGTACTGAGGCAGTCCAGAATGAGAGCTCTGCAAGCTTACGCTGCCTCTGATCACTCACTGCTGTCGATGTGCTTCAAATGAATGGGCTCCAACACCTGCAGCTACCAAGAGAGGTGAGAGTTTTCCCACCATTGTAAAACTTCTCATAGGAGATGTAATAAGAACAGGAAAAAAGTGCCACAGATGTGTTAAAAGGCAACAGGATATGCAAAAGTGAGAACCAGAGACACATGGGAGTACCACCCCCAACTTCTCAAAGTGTTCTTCACCTCCTCCACCTCTAATCCCAAGGACCTTTAATCCCAAGGAGGAGTAAAGAATGACTGCATCCATATTTTTGTGAGAAAGAATTTGAGTTATGTGAGTACAGGGGGGTATTGACATGAAATAAATATGAAATTCTCCTAGGAAATGTAGAGGTAAATCTGAGATTGAACCACACAGACCATTTTTTCTGGTTTCCATGTCTGAAAAGCAGCAGGACAGTTGAAATCACTTTAATCCTACCAAAATGAACATTTGACTATAAATACCTGAATTTTCACTACCTTGTGCCCTGTAGAGCAATTTACAGTCACTTGAGCATCCAAAAGAAGAAAAAACAAGACCCAAGACTGAAAATCCAAAGCATTTTGAATGATATATTCATCAGTTCCTCTATTTAAAGCACATAAGGCTTGATGTTCCCCACATCATCCACAGCATTTTAATTAATATCCTAACTATTGTCCACATCCATCCATCTTTCACAGTCTTGTAATTGCAGGTTTAGAGATTGGGACAGTACAGCTGCATTAAATCAGAACAGAGGCTCAAGCTACACAGTTCTCCTACCAGAGTTTCAGAGTCTATCTCAGTCCAAGGCTAATTTTCTGACTTCTCTTCCTCACTGGCCATATTTTTTAATTTTTCTTCCAATCAAGAAACTACCCCCACTGTTTGCTATGAGAAAACCAAAGCAGCTCAGCTACCCACACTAATTTCCCTAATACTAGTTTCAGGCCCTGACAGGCTTTACAGTGCCAGACAAGCCGGGAATAAAAGAACAGATAATGAGAAAAAGACAGAAAACTGACAAGGTGATCTTATTACTACAGATATATATTCTGTGAACAATACAGAATTACAAATGAATATATTTTATTTGCTGGCAGCACTGGAAGAACGTGACACTCTTGTTTTTTCCTGCATCAACAGTTGCAGCAATTTCACAAGCCTATTGCTACAGCACAATCCCATGTGAAGTTTGTTCTAGAGATTTTTGCTACATTGACGAAGAATATATCTCATTACAATCATGAGAGTATAATCCATATGATCTGCTCGTTTCCTACAGAATTTCTAGCTGCAAGCACCACATAATCCACATGGAAAGCAGGCTAACATACTGAAACTAATCAGGCAGTTATAAAAACCTAGATGCGTCCATCATCCTGGTCCTGAGCTGCAGTGCAAGTAAAGTTAATATTCTCTAAGAGTAAAAAACCAGTTTCCTTACTTCTCTGCTGTTAATTCTTTGATGCATCCTTTTCAGTACAGAAATGTGAAAGTAATTCCTCCCCAAAGTAAGCAAAAGCCTCAAAATACAGTCCTTTTTCATTAAACCAAAGAGCTCACAAGGCCAATTAATAACTCACTTGGTGCATTACATTTAAGACTCTTCAAGAGAGCCTTAAATGATTTGCCAAAAACTGATTTAGCTGTTAGAGCATCATCCCACAATTTTCTGTCAGGCACCAAGGAAAGGAAATGTTTTCTAATGCCTATTTATTTATCTACCACCTTGGTGAAAAGCACTAACACTCAGATCTACCTAGAAAGACATCATTCATGATTCTGTACAATGCAATTCCATCTAGGGCAAATTCCATGTAAGCACAAGACCAAAACAGTACATGCAGCTCCAACAACTACCAGCACCCTACTCACTTTCACCCAACACTACCAGATGATTCTGCACAATGTAAGAGGCCATAGACAAGCACCCTACAGGCTGAAAAAATGCCCAGACATGAAATTACAGATCTTTTTTGATACTTCACTCAAGCACTCCTAACAGCAGCTGCAAATCTGAACTTGCTCCTATCAGCTTGAGCTGATGCCTGAGATTGTATTTGCAACCAACATTACACATGTGTATGCTACTGTCTATCTTCCAAAACAGCACTTACTTCAGTCAGCCCAAAAAGGCCCTGCCCATTTGCTGAAGAAAGGGATTTCCCAGTGAGCAGAGGGCCATAACAAATACTAAAGAGAAACTCCATACTTCGTTAAAAATAAATATACAAGCCTCCCAGCTGCTGAGCCATTACTGCTCATAGCAAGCCGTCTTATTAGGATGATTTTTTTTTTTGGTAGCATCTGTTAAATAAAGCTCCAACACTGGAAAGCTGATTACTGATATTAGTAACCCACAAAATATTCAGTGCCTCAAATCATCCTTGCAATTCCTTTGCGAGTTGCCCTGTACACATTAAAAAGGGGCACCAACAAGAGTAGCAGTGGAAGTTATTCTTCACTGTGAATCAGGTTACTCTGCACTCTCCCCAGTCCTCTCCTCCCACTCTGGTTTTAGAGTCCCTGCACAACCATCCAGGGAAGAGCCCTGGCCAGAGTGACAGTGACTGATCCTCCTCCAGCAGTTCAGATGTGCTTCCCATGATTATCATGCTACAGCAGGTCCCACAGTGAAAGGGAAGAGCAGACCTCAGAGGCCTCAGCTTCTGCCCCTGCCACCAGCTTCCCACACAAACTTCAGCAAGCCTCTTAATTTCCCTGTGCTCCCTCATCCCTGGTCTGTAGTTTTGGGTATCCTGAAAGATCAAGCCAGCTTCAGGAAGGCAGGTAAGTGCAATCTAATTAAAACACACAACCTGTGTTACAGAGAATGGAAACTCAGGACAGAAATTCTCAAGCTTAATTCTCACCATACACATTCTTGCTTAGAGTAAATACATCAAACACACAACAAGGGTGTAGAGAAGCAATTTTATCCCCACCTGACATGTAAAAGGTCAGGTCCCTCTGCACACAGATGGAAGCAGGTGTGGTCTCAGCAGCTGCCAAAACACCTGTGCACATCATCAGGCCTTGTGAAGGATCACCTTTGCCTACGTGAACAAATCTGTAATTTCAAACGACGACAACCACAGCACCATCACAATTAAATTTATATGACAAGCTGAGAGACAGCACTATAATCAAAGGCATAAATAAGTCTGCTAGACAGCATCAAATCTCGCAAGCAAACAGAACAGCATTCACGAGACAGAAGCAAGATGGCTTGTGAACACAATTTCCTCATTTTAGGCATACAGTGCATCAAAGAACTTTTTCCTAATGGCTATGTGGTGGAGTAAAAATTATATTCAGAATTACATTGCAAGTCCATGGTTCTCTCAAGCTACACCAATAGTCACAGGCCATGTCCACACGTACTTTGGCTAGTTTAGCAAAGATGTCACCCCTGCAAACCAAGCATCTCATGACACAGATTTTTAAACAGAATTCTTCAGCAACATGCATTTAAAATTCAGGACACCTTCTCATGCATTCAGATAATGCTGTATCCACAAACTAGTCTCAGGGAGCGTTGCTTAGCACTTTGCCTGAGAAGAAAGTCTTTATCAAAGCATCTCATACTGTTTAACCACAAAGCATCTTTCCCAGCACTAAACTGTCAAGTTCCTTCAAGGCAAGCAGCAAGTCACAAAAGAGTTCTGCAAGCTCTGTCACACTCATTTAGTGATAGACTTTACAGGCTATGGCTGAGGTATTTATGAACCTCTGCTCCAAATATTTTCCATCTTATTTTTCATTCCTGCAGACATGCTGCCATAACACTTCACAGACACACAACTGTATCAAGCTATGGAATTGCACAGATGCAGCTGTATCTTCACATTTTTTGATGAACTGGTACAAAAGCAGTTTGCAAGCAGATTCCTACTATCAAATGCCTTACAAATCTTCTCTATAAGGAATCAATGATTTTTGTCCTCAAGGAGACTACTTGTAAGCGAAGGTTTGCAGAATTGTGTCCCAAGACTCCCACCAATCATTTCCTATATTGACAGAGATGCCTTTGCTGAGAGGACATGGATCTCCAAGGCCAGGCCCCACTCCCTGAGGCAAAGTTAGTTTTTTTCTTTTGGGCCACAATATGTTCTCAATAATATCATCATAAATTTCAACTATTTCCTTTGATCCAGTAGAACTTGAATTGCATTTACAGTGGAGCAAGCAGGATCAGAATCAAAGCTTTTACATACAACTTTCAGGCACATTTCTGGAATTTGATGCACACAAGCTTAGCTGCAATTGTTTCAGATGTTCTCCCAGCTATTTTCTCTCCCCTTTCCTATCCCCACATGAAACACTAACAGTTGCATTGTCTTTTATGGGCTGAGGAAGTGAAGGAAGGGGAGGGACTTCCAGGAATTTTTAATTTATATATTTTTCACCTTAATGGTTTTTTTTTAATTTTATACATATATTAAACTATACATACAGACACCAAAAGAAAGAATTGGGAGTGCTCAGCCTAGTCCTTGGTTTCACATTTTTAAGCAACATCACTCCAGCACAGCAAGGATAATTACTATTTTGTAGTTCTCTCTCCTTGCTTGACTCCATTGGATTTTGAAAAGCTCTCTATATTAAGGCTTCTCATTAGCCATGTGAAGCCCAGTACCCTAGAAACAGTATTTAATTCAACCATGACCTCCCTTCTGGGCATTTCCTGGCAAAAAAATTGTCAGATGGAATAGCTGAAGACAGCCAAACATTCACTGCAAGGAAGTGCCAAAACAAGGGTCTTTATTGCTGATAAAAGCCATGGAAACATGAATGCAAAACAAAGGTGCTGCCTTTTTTTCACTTCCATCCGCTTCGCTAAAGCTGCGATTGCTGCTGTGATGGAATTCAAGGCACCAGTTTTCACCCTGAGATAAACTCTAGCACAGTAGCAAATGACAAAAGCAATTTTACTCCCCGTGTTAAATCACTATGTTTACTCTTACGTTACCACCAAGCAAGTTCCTCACACCACGTTCTCCTTTTCTGTGCTCTTCACCATGCTCAGACTTAGGAGTTAGGCCTGATAAAAAACAAACTTTCATCATTAACCCTGGCTATGCTAAAACAAAGGATGCCATGGTCTCTTTCTGAAGGAGAAAAGGGGATAAACTCTCAGCCTCCACAACTCCCTACAACTCCTGTTCCTCTGCGAGTATTAACAGGATCTGGTGTTTATGACATCCTGGATGCCAGTTCCACCATCTGGAAGTGCAGCTACCCCAGGTACCCACAGTGCTCAAGGACAATTATGCTTACACTTGCCAGGTGGATGAGTCTTGTCTGACACAGGTGGTCAGTGCCAGCTATGCAGGGCAGGAAGCTTCATCCTCCTCCGCTCTTCACCACATTTTTAGCACAGCCATCTCCTTGAACACAGAAGTTTGGAGACCTTTTAGAGACTTTTGTTCTAAGGTCCCCAAACTCACAATGACCCAAAAACCAAACCAAATTCCTCACAATATCCACAACCATAAACCACTTTAATGAATATATGACTCACCTTCATGCAGAGCACAGCTACATCAGTACACCTAGAGCTGGACTATACCTGTAACACGGATACCTCTGTGCCAGCTGAACACTCAAAGGATGTGTGCAACTGACCACTCATGCCTGTACAGGAGCAGGAATAACCTGTACCACATACAGGTGCCACTGTGCTGGCAGAACAGTGCTCATGCCAGGTCACACCAGCTGGACTCCTAATGAGCACACAGCAATTACTGAATTAAGGAAATCATGCCCCTTGCAGTCATAATTATACTGGTACAAAAATCTATGTTCAGGCCGGGCCTTCAATCCATTTAGGAAACCTACACAAGGGATTGTCCCTCTTTAATTACACAGCCATTTAAATAAATTTGTTTAAATCAGGACTTAAGACCTGAAATAATTTTTTAAGGAGTGTGGTTTTGTTACCTGCATGCATGCTTACCTTGCAGATGAAGTCACTGACTTTGACAGCTCCCTCTTAGGAGCTCAGAGTTTGTTACACGGATAATAAACAAAAAAGCAGCAGGGTAAACACTTCTGCTTCAGTGGTTTGAAGCAGCCAGAACAATTCACTCACTCCAAATAGTGCTGTGGCAAACAGATATTAACAGTGAAGGGGGTTGTTGCACTGCAGAGGTCTGTGAAAAACACCCATCTTGGCCATCCTGGAAATTCACCTCCATTTTCATCCTTGGTGCTCTGCCATCACTATTGCACAATGGGCAAAATCTACTGCATATACAAAGAAAAGGAGTAAGCTGCAGTACACTCTAACACAATTTACCTAGTTTTCAAACAAAAGCAGATAGAACAATGTGTTTAGTATCTTGCAGAGCTTTTACTCTGCCTCCATCAGGGGTTGTGCTCAACTATCCATGCCAGGAGCATACAGAAAATCTCTGTCTTATACTGTCAATCTCAGGCATGACAGGGCTCTAGGAAAAACAACAACAAAAAAAAAAAAAACCCAAAAGAGATAAAAGAGGCAACTGTGGGAAGCTTGAAAGTCCAACCATTTTATTTGCTTAACATAATTTCCCTTCTCTGCATTTATCTACATATTCTTCCTTGATTTATTATTTAATAGTCTTTCAAAATCTGGAACAACAGAAGCAGCTTGCAAGTCCTTCCTCTACCTACACCATGTACACTCAGCAACTCAAGTCCCTAAAACGAAGCAACAAGACTAATTCACCAAAGGAAGGTCTACTGAAGATGGTTCAGACAGGTCAGTACCACAGCAGGCATCACAGTGTCAAGAATGAAGGCACAAAACTATAGAAGAAATAATAGTAACAACAATAATAAAAATAAAGTATTTGTCTTATGATGTTTCCCATGTTACTGGAGTGAAATATTCTACTTTAGAAGTTAAATAATTACAATGCATATCCTGGGCACAGCTTTAACAGTATAAACACACCTTTTATCAATACCTTCTCTCATCTTCTCATAGAATCAAGCTATGCTGCACATTTTATTTTTGTGCAACAGCACAGCTGTCCATTTTGTCAAAAAAAAAAAATAGCTGCACAAGATGCTGTCTATGTGATACTCACTGTAAGAATTGTGCCATCAAGTGAAAAACAGAGGGAGATCCTCACTGGCACAGCCACAAGGCTTAGATATGCATGTCTACACCTTCAGCACCAACACCTGCTTCATTCATGGGAGGTATTTTACTACTTCCAGCCCTTTTTTAGTTAACTCATGTTAGTCAAATCTTCCTCAGCCATGCCAGAAGCCACGCCTCAGGGAGCTACTTACCTCTTCCATCTGTTTGCAATGCCAAATCAAGATATTATTGCACTGCTAATGCTGGTTTGTCACTGTTAGCACTGACAAGGGTGCTGTGAGAGTATCCATGCTGGAAACAGCCCTGGTGTACACCAGGCTTTGAACAGATGAGTTTTTCCAGCGCCACGACAGTTAAAAAAAAAAAAAAAAAAAAAAAAAAAAAAAAAAAAAAAAAAAGCTGTATTTGCCACCATTGCTAGCACAATGTGAGAGCAAAATAGCACAACAATAGTGTTCAAAGCACATTGAAATGACAAAGGTCATGAGGACTTGCCTATGCAAAGATTTACCAAAAAAAAAAAAAAAAAAAAAAGAGACGAGCACCTGTGACATATATATTAAAAGAAAGATTTCTCTTCAAAATATTACCCCTGACTAAGGGCTCTGCCTAACAAAGCATGACAGATCAAATCAAACACTGGCAGAGGTCAGCACTGCTCTCATTTTCTTCACTTCACCATGCCAAAGGTCCAAGCCCCCAGCTGTCAAGCAGATGGAAGGAGGGTATCTGTGCTCCAGTACATTTTGCCATTTAAATCACAGGGAGAAGTGGGGTTGCTGGGGGCTTAGGCAGCCATTTCTTTCAACCAACTCACCTACAGAGCACAGCAAAATTTGACAGCAGACAGTAACCTAGCAAACTTGAGAGATGCTGCTTTCCACATCTCCCCTCCTCCAGGTGAGTGGGCCAAGGCTACACCTGCAGCCATCCTAAGGAAATTCAGCCCAACCCACTTCAGCTGCCCACCCTGGTCTGGAGACAGCATCTTGGGATCCCCAAGGCTAAGCACTCTGTTTAAAGAGGGAAGGAACCGCAGCAAAACAAACTGACCTGACTGGACACAGGATCACAGTAGGATCTCCATGTCTAACACCATTTAAAACAACCACTTCCATCACAACTGGCTGTTTCTTAGGCTAGGCAGATTTGGGTGTGTCATGACAGCATGAACTCACTGCCACAGTATTCCAAGCCTGATCCACACTGGGCTCCCAACACACCTACCACAACAACAACAGAACTGGTGGCTACTTTCACACAGAAGAGAGCAACTGGAAAAATGAAAACATGCCTTTGATTTGAAGGTCAGAAAGGAAACAAGAGGTGGGGGGGGTTCTGGTTTTTTATTATTGTTTTTATTAGTTTTGTTTTTAAACCTGAACACTGTTCTTTACCTCAGCTGTCTCGGAGGCCCAATATCTCTGTAAGAATTTTACAGGGATAATACTGGCATTAAAAGTCTGCTGTACTGAGAGAAAAAGGTCAATGGAAGAGTTAGATGCCATTTTCTGTGGTATACCTTCATCACACAAGTAGAAAGAAGACATGCAGCCGATTGCCAGCACGCTCTTTGAGCTGCCTTTCCAATAAATGTAAAAAAAAAAAAAAAGACATCACAGCCTTTGCTAGCTCTGCTGATTAAAGATAGACACCACTTCATCTGACTTCTTTTGCAGCAAGATGACCATAATTCACATTTAATATGCCGCAAAGTCATCTGCCTTCCAAGTACAGGAGCGTGTTCTGCTGAAAGTCACTGCTGTTAGGTCAAATTTAAACTCAATATTACAGGACAGAAATTACATTGCTATTAATAATAAATTGTCATGATGTTTTCCCTTAATGGGGCATCTCTTCCTAAAGAATCCTAATGCTTTCTAAACTCTGGACTGAGTTTTGCCCACTGCCACAACCCTGAGTTCTGCCTGATTTGCATGGGTGCAGAGGAACTTAGAAATTAATTAGATTGCATCAGATCTGTAAATTACTTCACTGCAGCTTGATGTTCCTCCCACCTCAGAGGTAGAGACAGCAATAATGTTGTCAGTGCTTTAACAAGGAGCTCTCATAAACACATTTCAGACAGCAGGCCTATACTGCACGCCTGTGTGGTGCCAGGAGCTCCCTGTGAAGGGGTGGGAAGGTAAGGATCTGAGCAGTACCATTTATGTTCCTCTCTAAATAAAGATGCTCTCTCATGACCACGATCAACTACAGAAGAACCACCAATCAGCAAAAAACTTTAAGTGCTCCTTAAGAGGAGCAGCTTTTGGAGGGCTGGGAAAGTTGTACTCTGTGTAGTCCCTGGGCAGAATGGACTCCTACCATGCTCTACTGCAACATAAACGTTTTAAAAACTAAGACTGCGTTGACATGGCTGAAAATACACGCAGTAAATATTCAACACACAGCTCAGTGTTCCTGTCCTTAACTTGGGATGAAAGAGTAAGCAAAACAACTGTAAATAGAATCAAGGATAACATCTCCAGAGATATGCCAAACATCTGGTACTTGAGTCTTCTCAAAAGCAAAACATTTGCTCCCCAGAAACACTTATGTGGAACTCAGGAGTAAGTTTCTCTTCAGCCAAGCTGATTTGATGCAAACACCAACGGGACCAGGCACGCAGAAACATCTGTACCTTCAAGATGAAACATCATCCAGGTCTTCTCAGAACCACACGTAGTAAATCCCTTCACCTGATGTGGCAGCTACTCAGTCACACAAAGCAAGCGTTTCAGCCAAGATCTGAAGGATGTCATACCTAATTGACTGAGGAAGGATTGCACCGGGAAAAGTCATGTGCTGACAGTTTGGAATAGGTGGAGGCTCGTAACATACTGTCTGTACTAGCAGCTCTTCTGATGCTGGGCATAAACAGGCACTCAGTAGGTGACAGATTTTATTCCCGTATGCAAACACATCTCCCCTGCCTGATCAGGCTTGGGATACAACCGTACTGCTGAAGCATGCAGGGAGGGGAAAAGAGGACAACTTCTAGCAAACACACAGAATGTTTCAGTCCAGTGAGAAGCTCAGCAGGATTGTTCTCAGTGCTTACCTAAATATTCACCCATTGATCTTTCTTGACCACCAAAGCAGCAAGTCAGCCAGGACATCAGTTTTGTATTATGTTCCAGGGAACAAATACAACGCAATAATAAAAAGAGCTCCTAAGTGAGCAGGACAGACGAGGGGCAAGAAAGGGAAAGGGTCAATCAGGCCCATTTTGTAGAAGCAAACAAGGAATTTGATTCCTTTTATCCAGAAGTGACAGAGGCCATCAGCATATTTCATATAAAACACCACGGATTTTATTTGTGCTTTTGATCATCGTTCAAACCAGCCTGGTTTCCAGTTCTCTCTTGATTTCCGTCTGCTCCAAAGACTTGCCCAACATTGCTCCTACTCCTAAGAAAACTACCATAGAGTCAGATGCAGGTCAGGAACCTATTTCTGACAGAGACAGGCAACAGAGGTTTAAAGGAAAAGCTAACAGGGCAAGTTTGAAGTTTTATTTCTCCCCTCAAAAGCTGCCAGGAAGCCACAGTTTGGGGACTTCCTCAGCTGGGGCATGTATTCATCCATTTCTGTTTCAACAGAAGTTGATGGGCCACTGTGCCAAAAACACATTTCAAGCAGAAACAACAGCTACATGTCAGGTGCATCAGGGAAAACAAAACAACCGAGTCCTTCCCACCAAGTGGTCAGAGTTAAACACAGCTGCAGGGACACCTGTTTCACCCCACCTTCATCTCTGGACTCTGCATCAGAAATACGCCAGAGTGGACTTAACAAGCTGCAAATTCACAGTGTAAACACAGCTCTAGATGGGTGACAGAACCACCACCAACTCCTTCCTTCGGCTTTTACTTTTTAATAATGAAATGTCACCAAATGTGAGCACAGTTTTGGGAAGCAAGACCATTTAAAATAAAACACAGGTACCAAAGGAAAGTTGATCCCTGTCTCTTCCCAGGCCAGATATGCATCCTGTGGTAGAGAAGCCAGACATGCATGTTATTAACAAGAAACTCATAATTTCTCAACCTCTTCTACAGCAATGCAGGATATCATGTTTAGACTTCCCAAAGTCTCCATCTGTAAAACCTCAGGTATCCCCATCTATGTCCTATCGCTAGCTGCTACATAATATTTTTTGTGTGAAATTTCAAGAGTAAGGAATGTTTTTCCATCTTTTGCTTCCCTCAGTCTATACAACGTTGCCCCTGTTTACCAGAGACTTCTAAATCTCCCACTTGAATTGCACTCTCTCCCACAAACCAGAAAATTCATTGATTAAAGCAAAATAATCACTCCAGGGCACAGCAGTTCCCAAGCTATGAAGGGCAAGCAGGACCAGGAGACAGAGCTGCCAGCAGAGAGATATTCTTCTCAGCAGTTTGGGAGCTGCTGCTCAAGCTCCCTGTTTGCACCTATAAGAACATGCAAGAACTTTCATCATTATAGACTCAATGTCTGTATTTTAAAAAATTAAGAAAATTCACCCCTGAGATAACTGTGAGAGGAGTTATTTGTAGTTCAAGATGTATTTCTGTAATAATCTTTTAAGTAAAACACTAAAGAAAAAAATTATCAGATGTTGCACATTATCGCCTTGTAATCTTTTTAGTTCCTGTTTAATGACCATTCCATGCATTTTTACACAAACTTTGTTACCCCTACAACATAAAAATAACGACTGCTGGAGAAAGGGAGGAAACCCTTTAACTAGAGGTGAAAGGGAAACTAGAATGGTGCTGTTCCAATAAAGGGGGAGAAAACACCTTTTTTCCTGCTCTGGTCTGTTGCTAGCCGATTGCATCAGCAAGTTACCATTATACATCTCAGCTACATCAGTTCATAGAACCATTCATAAATTCAGCTCATGTTTGAGTACAGAATTTTTTTTCCTAATTTATCTGTAAATATTCAGAGAAGGACAAAATATTATTACTTTATTATGGTAGATATGGCCCTCTGAGAAAAAGCACACCAACTGTGTTTCTTTATTATTTCGGAAATTTTGTTCTTCTAACAGATTCCTTGCGTTCACCTGAAACCTCATGGGACTCTACCTCTAGGAGCACAGGCAAGCCGGGACACTTCCATGAGCAACACCTGCAGGAAGAGAGTGTCACAGGAAAAGTGACACAATTGTCACCAAATTAATGTGTGTCAAACGTGAAACCTTGTTACCTCATACTGTCCTTTATATGTGTTTTGTGGGATACGCACGTCTACATTACAAATTCATTCACACATAATTCTGGCAAGCAAGCCAGGCTTGCAGTGAAAGTGTAGCATGTCCAGGAAAAAAGTCAAAAGTGTATTATAAAAGAAAGGCAAATGTTCTGACTCAAAGAACGAGCATTTCCGAGTACAGAAAGTAACACAGAGCAAAGATTCCAGACAAATGCCTACACTGTACTTGAGGCAGGATTTTTTTCTTTAGGTACAGACTTAATTTCCTTAATTGCATAATTTTAAATGTCGAAAGCACTAGCTGGCTGCAATATTAGCAGCATTTGAACGGTGACTAATTCTAATGAGTGTGCCAGTAGCAATGTAACACTACGACACACCACACACATTTATGAGGCTGAGAGCGATAGCAATCAGCCTCCTTAGCCGCAGCCCCAGAGCCGAACCAGCCACCCTGGCTCATTAAACATCCACGCTCTCTGCCACGACACCTCGCAGCGTTTTCCTCCCATTTTCACCTTCTGTCACCTATATTTGTGGGGACAAATTAAGGCTTCTTTACTGCAGAGGGTGCTTCCACTAAAATCCACCGGAAAGCCAGTGTCCGAGGAGCAGAGATCACGAAGCTGGAGGAGCAAAGCCCAGACTTGCGCTCACACGGCAGAAAGCGAGATGAGGCCCGCTTTTGCACGCCTGAAACCGGAGCAGCTCACCACAGTGCATGCCTACTTTTTCAGTCCCTCCTTCCCTTTGTACGTGAGCTTCTCTCAGCCTGGGCTGTAACAGCGTTTCCTCTGCTGTCACCGCTTCCTGCCTCCCTCTCTGGCCCGCAGTCGGGGTCCCAGAGCCGGGGGCAGCGCGGACACCGCACCCCCCGAGCAGCGCGGTGCCCCAGGGCGGGCGCGATGCTCGGGTCTCCGCTCCCCTGCCAGGCGCGGACGGGAACCGGCGGGCGGCATGAGTATTTCCTCCCTTTTACCGGGACTTTCTCCTTTTCACCACGACACGAATGACACCTGCTCCCTCCTCCCGCACCCCTGGGTGTCAGGCCCGGCCCTGCCCAGGCTTGCCCGAGCATCCCGGAGGGGCGGGTCCCCGGTGCCGAGGGACCACGCCGGCGGGGACCGGGGATACGGGATGTCATACCGAGCTGCCGCAGCGCCATCCCCCCGCCGGTCCTCGGCCTGCACCCGCGGCTCGGCCAGCCCCTCTCCGGAGACACGGGCATTGGGGAAGAGGAGTGAAGAGTAAAGCGAAGGGAAAACTCCGCGCGAAGGGGGAGGCTCAATTCCATTCAGCCCGATGCGAGCGCGAATCCCGAGCCCGAGGCGGGGTCGCTCCCCGGCCGCCCGCACTCACCCAGGGTCTTGACGGCGACCTGCCGGGTGAGCGGCGGCGGCAGGTTGACGCAGACCAGGTCGACGTCCTGGTGCAGCAGCACCTCGTCGATGCGGCTGGTGTAGAAGGGGACGCTCATCTCCTTGGCCAGCTCCTCCGCCTCCTCGGGCGTGCGGCCCCACAGCGCCTTCACGGCGAAGCCCTCCGCCTTGAGCAGCGGCACGATCACCCGCGCCGTCAGCCCGGTGCCGAACACCCCCACCCCGGGCAGCATGGCGGCGGCGAGGCGGGCGGCACGGCACGGCGAGGAGCTCCCTCCTTCTCTCAGCGGGGAGAGAGAGGCAGCCCCCGCTCGATACTGCTACTGCTGCTGCTGCCGCCGCCGGGGCCGGGACCAGCCGCCCCCCTCCTCAGCAGCGCCGCGGCCGCCGGCTGCCCCGCCATGCCCGCACCATCACACACAGCCCCGCGGAGGCGCCGGCGCTGCGCTCCCTTTGGCGGACGCGGGGCGCGCAGGGGCGACCGCCCTTCCCCGGGCGGCGGCGCGGGCTCAGCGCCGCTCCTCTGCCATGTTCGCCGGCGCCCGCTCGCCGCCGGGAGGGCGGCGCGTCGCTGTCACCTCCCGGGTGTTCCTGCACCGCCCGCCCCGCCCCCGCCGCGCCATTGGCGGCCGCCGGCCCCGGCACCGCCCGCCGCCGGCACCGGCGCCGCGGGGCGCCCCCTGGGAGCGGCGGCAGCGGCGGCAGCGCCCGCCCGGCCCGCGGTGCGGGGGCGCGGTGCAGGCATCGCCCGCAGGTGCGCTCCGCGGCACCGCCGGGTATCGGGGCATCTCTGGAGAGTTCCCTCCCTCCCCCATCTCTTCCCCCACGGGAACCTCTGAGCGATCGTGGTGATGGGGAGTCCTCGGAGTCACGCCCCGGTGAAGGCACAGGAGAGCTGGGAGAGCCACAGCAGCAGACTGGCGTGAGCCGGTCGAGTCCATCGCCCTGCGGTCCGTCTCCTCCTGAGACGTTCTTCCAGAACGGAGATGTCCCAGAGCACGAGAGGAGCTGCCCTGAACCCCGAAAAGTGCTGTGCATGGGGTCTGATCCCAGCTCCACCGCCTGCACTTCCCACCGCATCCACTCGCCCGGGATGCCCAGTATCTTCACCACCCATCCCACACTGGATTGTTGTTCATTCACTTCCCTTACAAATACCAAGACTCTACAGCTTCACTGGGACATCGGTTCTCCCTTTTTTTCCCAGCGAAGCATCAATATGACAATCCCCTTCTCCATGGGTCTACTTATATAAAACCACAGATTTGCTAAGGCAGCTTAGGAAGCTTTAGCTGCTGTTGCTCAGTCCACAGCATTTGTCCAGGGTCTCTGGAGGCCTGGAAGATGCCCAGGCAGGGCAGTAAACAGACCACACACAGAAAGTTAAATTTCTTGTGGGCAGGAATCATGCCTCCTCTGCAGACCCAATACTTGGTGCTGTGCTCCAGGTCTAGACTTCATAAGCAGGTGTGTAGTATGCAACACATTGAATCATGGAATCATAAAATCATAGAATGGCTTCGGTTGAAAAGGACCTTAAAAAGAATCTAGTTCCAGCCCCCCTGCCAAGGACAGGGACACCTTCCACTACATCAGGTTGCTCAAAGCCCCATCCAACTGAGCCTTGAACGCCTTCAGAGATGAAACAGCTACAACTTCTCTGGGCAACCTCTTCCAGTGCCTCACTACTCTCAGAATGAAGAATTTCTTCCTAATATCAAATCTAAACCCACCTTCTCTCAATTTAAAACGATTGCTCCTAGTCCTATAGGTACATGCCCTTGTAAAAACTCCCTTTCCAGAAGAGGAAATTTTCCAGCATCACTGCAGTTCTCCATTCCAGCTCCTGCTCATCCCACCTTTACCCCTGTCTGGGCTGGACTCTGAGCTTCCAGAGCCACTCTCCTGCCAGCCTGGAGGCCTCCAGGTGGACCTGGGAGTGGGTGAGGACTGTGGTGCCCACTGGGCTCACATGGGTTCATATTCAGACCTTGTTCCCACAGAGGAGAATCTCTGCCCTGCTCTGCTCTGTGCACAGATCAGCTGGAGTGAGAGCAGAGCAGCTCCTGTGAGTG
Organism: Eopsaltria australis; assembly: GCA_034509425.1. Lineage (NCBI taxonomy): Eukaryota > Metazoa > Chordata > Aves > Passeriformes > Petroicidae > Eopsaltria > Eopsaltria australis. The sequence goes on from JAVTVJ010011974.1 coordinate 146,364, forward strand.
CCACGCTGCTTATGTCTGACTCTTTAAAAGAAAAATTACAAAACATCCTCCTTTCAATTAGAGGATAAGAATAAAGATGTTTTTCCACATATTGTCTTCTTTACCAGTTCCTAGGAGAAAGGAAGAGTAAGAAAGGAAGGGGAGGAAGGAATGAGAAGAAAGTAGAGGGAAAAGGAAAATGTAAGAAAAGACAAAAGAAATTAAAAACCTTTCCTATATGAGACTCCTGGAAATGTGCCAGGGACAATGTTGGAAACAAAATCCACCAGTGTTCAAAAAAATTAGGCTTGGGAGCCAGCACTCTTCTCTCTGACTACTCTGTGAAGAGGTGGGGTGGGGTTTTTCCTGCCACCATCTCACAGCAAACACTTATTACAAAAAGCAGAGACACTGAAAGGCTTGATGGAAGTTAAACATGTTTTGCTTTCCATGGGCTATTAGCACTGAAGTAAAGAAGATGGACACTCTTTGGCTTCTGACAATTGAAATACAATCCAGATCTATTTGTCAGAGAACCACAGGGATATTACCTTTCTTTAAAACACAAAGATTGCTTGTGGGCTCTCCATCAGACATTCAAACCTGCTGATAGGGGTTGTTCCCAGGATGAGAATTTGGAATATCTGTCTTGTGTTAATTGCTTGTCTGTGCATAATAAAAAATCCTGTAAAAGTTGCCAGGTTACTGGAACAGGCTAAACATGTGAAGGTTGAAGAGAAGTAGATAGCATGTGCCTATTTAGTCAATATATAGCTTTTATTATTTACTAGGCTCAAGCTGCTTTATGAAATTCTGTGTAAGGTCCCTGTTTTGGGAAATATTTAGTAATGCATTCAAACTGGGAATTGAGGACTAGGCAATGAAATTATTACATTCTGATATGTTCACCATTTCCCTAAAAAGATTTTTTCCTTGCTTTGCTTTTTAATTTCTTTTCTCCAGTTAGGTTAACATAGCTTTGCACAGTTAAATTGGGCAGATGCAGATGGTACCTAGCCCTCAGCACTCCAGCAGCCGAGTCAACCTCTGAGCAACCTGAATTACCACATCTGCAGCAGCCCTGTGTTCCCCCTCATTTGTTGCAGGGACTTTTGGGGACACACTGCAGACTGTATTGGAGCAGGGTCAAATCTTTCTCAATTAATTGTGTGAAATAGGGCCACCTATTGCCACGCCTGTCTGTTCTCATGAGCACCCAGAAGGACTGAGGGAAGCCAGTGAAGGACATTTGGCCTTTCAGGAATGCAGACTATGTCCTCACTGTCCTGTGGGCAACTGCAAACCAGTGCGAGTGAAAGCAGAATCTTTGCTCAAATCCTCATCACTAATGCTGCCACTTACTTCTGACTTGAAATCAGAAATCTGGGCAAGATTTTTTTTTGTGTAAAACAAAAGAGATTAAGACAACAACCAAGTGCCTCACATTGAAGGTCCTGTCTAAGCAGGACCAAGGTTCCCTGGGTTGAGTGTATTGAACTACAAAGCCTCTTGTGCTCTGTATATTATACCTTTACACATCTAAACATGTCAATCTTGTCAAGAGGGCCAGCATTTTGTTCTTAAGGTTGCTAAGTCTTCCTTCAAGGAAAACAGACACACACACAATTCTCTCACAGAGACAGTGATTTTGTTTGTTCCTGACTTTTTTTTCTGAAAATAGAATTAAGTTATTAGAATAAAGTTGCACACAGAAAAAGTGAAACCATAAAGGTCTCATACATCCTTTTTCTGTTTCTAAGTTCTGTAATGAATCCTGCAGGAAACTAATAAAATATTGCTGTCACAATTCTTTTACTTGTTTCAACTGAGTTTTGTGACTCCAGGTCGTTATACTGTACAATGGCTGTAATAGGCATATTACCAACTTTTTGTGAGAAATCCCAGCTCAATAGGACTTCTACAGAATTCTCATACAGTTGTTTGCAAAAATTCAAAGCCATCTTACTTACCTACCTAAAAATGTTTTATTTAGCTTTTGTATTTAGTTTTGTTATTATTAAGGTAAGTATTAGGTTGAAAGTATTAGATGTAAGAGGATAAATAAAAGGTATAAAAAATCAGTCAAGCATACATGACAGGGAAATAAGCATTATCTGTTAGCATAAGTAAAATGCATAAAGTTGATGGTCTCCCACATACAGATAGGACTTAGTCAATAAACATCCTCAATTTTTTTTCCAAATGTGTGAAGACATCTTCCCACATATTGCAGAGCTTGCAATTCTAGAGCCTGCTCAACTCAACACAAAAATCCACCTGATGGAGTACCAGGATCCCACACTGCTTCTTTTTCATTTCTCTGTACTTAAAAGAAAATCTGTCATTTTTCAGATTTTTAAACATTTATCCAGTTACACTCCTCAGCTGTGCTTCTCAAACCTCTCATACATCCATCCGAACAGAAGGGAAAGAGCTGACTAAGGCATGGCTTCAGAGAAACCCTGAAATGGAGCTTGCTTTCTCTCCAGATACGTCTCAATTTCCAGGATTTTAAGATTAATTAGCTCATTTCCTTTTACATAGATCAGTTTCTTTAAACATGAAACAGCTGTGAATTTTCATTAACCAGTCAATTCCTTCTGGGGTATGAGGTCAGTGATCACCACTGCTAGGCTTCTTTTATAACTCTGAGGTTGAAATTATTTGCATGGAAATAGTATTGCTTCAGAGATGGGTGAAAAGTGGTGATTCAAACCTGTCTGGTTCTCCTACTCAGCTCTACTGACTCATCCACAGCTTTAATGTGCAGCATGAGAAAGGATGTCTGAGATGAGTTGCTCAAGTCCTTTTTTACATCTAATGCCACACAACTGGCAGTTTCCCAAGCTGACAGGAATTTGTTCTTGTGAAGAGCAAGTTTGTTTTAGTGTCTCTTTGAATGCATTTCCACTGAGACAATCCTCAGAAGTTCTCGCTCTGAGTTCTGAAGGCAGAAATTGCTTTAATATTTGTAGTATTAAATGGTTCAACGTGCAACAGAGGAAACTAGAGTAGACCACATTGCTAGAAAAGGGTTCAAAGTACATTCAGCCCTTTTGTGTTCTGATCAATGGGAACTGTGGCCATGCCAGGAGTCTCTGAGCCTGTTCTGTATGATTTTTACATTTATTCCTTCCCACTTTCCAGAGCCTTTCTTTAGAAGATGGGAGTACCAAGTGGTTGGGCCATGAGAAACTACCAAAGTTTCAAGAAACTACCCCACTAACAAGACAGTTGTGAATGCATTGCTGCTCTGTTCACTGAGGCACAGTGGAGGATCTAAACAAGTACAATTTCCACTCTTTGATAATCTGTGACATCTTGTGAAGATAAGTGCACGTATTCTCACTTTACATGTGGAGAAACTAAGGTTCAGAAAAAATGAGCGCAGTGTTCTCTGTTGTTCTGTGTTGGGTCTTTTGGATGCTTGAGGACAACTAGGCACCCAAAATGGGACACTCAGCTGGCATACACTTACAGTTCTGGTCTAGCTGGCTTTCCTAAGATCCTGTTGATCACAGTTCAATAACATGAGAAAGCAGGTGGAGAACCTGTTAGCAGAGATGTCCATGGGATTACCTAATGGAAGAAGGGAATAGGGAAGGGAATACATGGGTGCAGCCAAGATCTATGATGGTGTAATATGTGCTTAAGGCTCATGTCAGTCATTCCCTCCTGACAGAAACATGAGTGGATGCAGGAGCCAGCAAACATACAAACACTGCATCATCAGATGTGTTGCATGCACCTGCTTGCACCTGCTTTGTTGCTGAAATCCCTGCCATGCCTTCAGCAAACCAGCCATTCCTGAGACAGACCTAGAGCACTGTGCCAGGTACTGGGTCTGCAGAGGAGGCAAGATTACTGCCCACAAGAAATTTAACTTTCTGTACCTTGGCTATTTGCTGCCATGCCTGGGCATCTTCCAGGCCTCCAGAGACCCTGGACAAATTCCCTGGACTGGGCAGCAGTAGCTAAAGCTTCCTAAGCCACCTTAGCAAATCCATGGTTGTTGAACTATATAAGTAGAACCACGGAGAAGGGGATTGTCATATTAGTACTTCACTGGGGGAGAAAAAAAAACAACAAAGGGAATGAGTCATATAGAAATTCTCAATTCTGAAAAATGGTTTTGAGCCCAAGCAGTAGTTTGTGTCATATCACACTTGTTAAGTGCTGTGCAAATAGCTGTAATATGCAGCTGCAGTAGTTACTATTTTAGCAATATTACATTGCACGTTGCTTGCAGGGCATCTGAGATGATACTTTGGGATGAAAAAAGCAGAAAATCATCACTTTATAAGTCATGCAGGAGTGGATGAAAGCAAGCATGTGTTGTGATTTCTAGACATCTAAGCCTGGCCATGCAGGGTAGGATTTGAAAGGGTTCAGTTTCTTAGAAAGCCCCCTTTTATCATGAAGTCATGGAATCATAAAATGGTTTGGGTTGGAAGGCACCTTAAAGGGCATCTAGTTCCAACCCCCCTGCCACTGGCAGGAATACTTTACACTAGATCAGGTTGCTCAAAAAACCCACCCAACCCAGTCTCAAACACTTCCAGGGATGGAGCAGCCACAGCTTCCCTGGGCAACCTGTTCCAGTGCTTCACCACCCTAACAGTAAAGAATTTCTTCCTGATATCTAATCTAAACCTGCCCTCTTTAAATTTAAAACCATTGCCCCTTGTGCTGTCATTACCTGCCCATATAAAAAGTCCCTCTCCCTCCCTTTTATAAACCCTCTTAATCCAACAGAAGGCTGCAAAGAGGTCTCACTGAAACCTTCTCTTCTCCAGGCTGAACAACCCCAGCTCTCTCAGTCTGTCTTCATAGGAGAGGTTCTCCAGCCCTCTCATCATCTTTATGGCCTCCTCTGGACCCACACCACACTCCTTAGCATATCTTGTAGGAGAATCCACTCTTTCATCTTCCAATGTACAGGGGTGAGGGTCACCACTCTGTCATTTCCTAGATCCTCCTTCCTCACCTTTTAAAAACTGGGAGCGATGTTTTCCTTTATCCATTTACCAGTATGACTGCTGTGACCTTTCAGATGTGATGGAGAGCGACAGCAGTCAGTTCCCTCAGGACCCTGGGATGCATTTCATCCAATCCCATAGATTTGTGATTATTCAGCTTCATCAAGTGATCCTGATGCTTATAGCGGAAGGGACTTCACTTCCTCCACACCCTGTCAGGGGATCAGGGACTCGAGAGAAGCGGGAAGCCTGACTGCCAGTGAGGGCCGAGGTAAAGAATTCATTGAGTACTTTAGCCTTCTCCATATCAGTTGCCACCGGTTCACCTCTCTTGCTTCTAAGGGAGGTACACTCTCCTCAGCCTTATTTTCTGATCTAGGTACTTACAGAATCCCTTCTTGTTATTCTTCACATCCTGTGCCAAGTCCTGTTCCAGCTTTGCCTTGACTTTCCTGATGCCATCCCTACACATTCAAACCATATCCCTTCCACCTGGTCACCTGTCACTACTTCCACTGCCTTATTCCACTGTGCATTTATTTCTTACTTCTCAGTTTGGGGAGCAGATCTGTGCCCAGCCATGCCATTTTCCAGTGTGCCTTGCTCAGTTTCCTACACACCAGGATAAAGAGCTCTTGCGCTCTAAGAAAAGTGGTCAAGGAGTGCAACTCAAGATTGCTCCATGCTGGAATCAATCACCTCCCTCCTCAACTGTCCTGTCTCAGAAAGCAGTTGGGATTTCAATGAGACTTGCAAGAAGCCCTAGTGGAGAGAGCTATGGAACAGGTATTAAAGGAAAATTTATCTCTTGCATGAATAATTTTTAATTGCCAGATATGCTAAATACTGCAGACCTGTACAGCCTTCCAGGATACTGCAAATCAGTTCCATTTCACAATGGAAAACCTGCTACTGTTTAACAAAGGCTCAGTGATTCACAAAGAGCAGGAAGGAATGTCTGTCTACCTGTTGAAACAGGCCTATATCCTGTGCACACTAGAAAGACACTGAATCCCAGGTGCATCTCTTTCTTGGAAATAGATGAACCCAGCTAATTGCCTCTGGAGAGTGCTCTCATCTAATGCAGGCTTGTGTCCTGCTGCTGGTCTTTACATATGTATATTTTAATGATATTCAATACAGAAAGTTGCACTTTTCCCATAATCTGTCCAAAGGTCTGGATTTGTTAGCTTCCTGGACACAATGAAATGCCAGCCTTCTTTTTCCCTGCTAGGAAGGGAAATGTACTGAGGCAGTGGTATTTACTGCATTATCTGCTGAGCTCCCTGCCAGGGTGAAGTATGATCCTAGGCAGCCTTCCTCATTTGTTTCCATTTCAATTTTGAATTTATGGCACAAGCAATTGGATCTGTGGATTGGTACTGTGATTATTTTTAATCTGAAAAAATAAGTGCAAGTTAATGAGTCTTTCTTTTTGAAAAAGAAAGAACCATTAGCTAGGTTCATGCTAGCACTGTGGCACAAGCAAGGCTAGCTCAGTTTGCTTTCAGACATTTTCAGATGTTGGTGTGCCTCTGCACAGCTATTGCTCCCTTAAAATCATGCTCTTTAAGACTGTAACACTGTTAAATCTCAGGCCTAAGATTTGCCCACTGTACTGATGTGATCGTGTTGAAGTCTGGCCTGCATTACCTGCTCTGTGACCTTGCTTCATTAAATCAATAGTGGTCAATTGTGTCTTGTTTAATTACACAAAGGGTAAATTCAGTCCAGTCCAGTTTCTCAGCTCCTGGCTTGCGATTTCTCCTTTATCTGCAATACGAAATCCATTATTTTTTTGTTATTTCTGGAGGTTCTTTCTTCAATCCAGGCAAATATTGAACCTTTGCAGTGTCTGCTGTGAAGAAGTTGAGTGTTGTCATCCTCAGGAAAGTAGCAATGTCTGCTGGTCAGAGGAGGAAAGCCTGTCCATTCCTGGGGTCCCTTGGGTCCCCATCCATAATGGGGTGAGGAGAGTGTGCTGTCAAGTCTTTCAGGGGATCAGAAACTTGTAGCACTGGTTTCCTGATAACAAAGAAACCATCAGATGTTTTTTTAATTCTCTCTCTCCTAAGAGCCAAAGGTATTTCTTGGCTTTTTTGAAGCTGGAGACTTCCTTCTTGAAATTAGGCTTAATTGCTTCCTCTTCCTCTTTCTGCCTTGCCCTTGCCATCATTCAGAGCAGGTCCTACCCTGGTGTGCCCAAATGAACACAGTAAAATGATTTCTGGTATCCAGGCCTGAATCATCACTGTCAAAATGAATAGGAGAGAGTGACTCCCATGAAATCTGCAAATTGAGGCAGGCAACCGGGCACCTATTTTAATGAGGTTATAATTTTGAGATGGTCTTTGAAATCATAACTGCTAGAGACTGACTCCCAACTCAAGATAAACAGATAAAATTTCCACTCCAGAATTCCCTGGTAATATTTAAGGAAGACCTAATCTTCGTCTTAAAATTAAAATAAGTCCTTCAAAGGAACTTCTTTGTTCAAAAGTATTTTAATACCTCAGATAACTATATATCATCATCAGGCTTCAGGCATTAATCATTAGGAATAAAATGGATACTTAGCATTTTAGAAACTGGTGCAGCAACTGTGGTTTATTAAATTAACCCACATGAAAGGACTTCATAATTTCTCACTCATTTGAGTGAAGGCTATGGCAGGGAACTTCCAGATGTCCCATGTCTCACCTATAATGCACAGGACAGTGTTCTGGCTGTGTAGCTGCCTTTCTAATGCTTCCCACACGCCACCTTTCAGTGTAGGACAAATGACCAGAAGTGGATGAATGAGGATCTCCCAGTAACAGGAGAATTTTTTTTTTTTTTTAATATTAATAAGGCTAAGTGATAGCGCTCAGCACTTCTAATATTAGAAAATCATAACAGCAAGGAAAGTAGGGCAGCTTTATTAAGGACAGTATGGAATCGGGAATCTAATGCAGTACACATCAGGCTGTGTCCCACATATGCCCTATGTGGGACACTGTCAAATGTGTGACCATGCTCCTATTGTTCTAACAAAAGACAAAGGAGGGTGCTGAATACATCAATGCAATCACTGGCAGTGCTCAGGTTAATATTTCTGTCAGATGCACCATTTTCATAATTTACAATGAAAAAATAGGCTGGTCTTAATCACATTTGCAAATCATTTTACAAATCCAGGTTAGAGCCTTTTCCCTCAGACTTTAGACTTAACCAGGTTTGATTGCACAGAGAAATAGTTTCCAGTGTAGTGAACTTTGTGATTGGGCAAGGCTCAAAGGCAAGTCAAAAATATGCATGAAGCACTTGCCATGAAATCATGCACATCTCAAAAGGAGAGATGCTCCCATTTTCTTTCATTAATTTCACACTTGAAAAAATGCAGACATTTCAGATACCAACTGAGGGAAGGAGAATCTCTGTGATTTGAGCACTGAAATTTGATGTTCTTATCTTTGCATTGTTTTTATAATTTCAAATATCTGAACAAAGAATCACTGTGCTGTTCATCTGGCATAGAAAATGGTCCAGAATTAAGTTGTGACTCATTTTCATGACAATTAAGGAGGAGGAAATATCAACTTTTTTCTCACAGAAAATGCCCTAAGCCAAGATTCAAAGCAGTTTCACATGGGTGCAAATCCTGCTCTTCTCTGCATTGAAGTCCCAAAATATGCACAGTCACAAGACTTTACAATCCTGCAGTTGTGCCTTTCAGTCAAGGCAGACAAACCTGCCTTGAGTCAGTTCTCCGCCATCATACTTGCAGTGGAGCTAAGCAGTAGATAACAAGTTTTAGCAGCACCCAATGTCATCTGTTTCTCTTTATCCCCCAGGCAGCACATCACACAGTGGTATTTGATCTGAATATTGATGGCTGCAAGCATCCTACACTCAGCATGTTTATTTTGAAAGAAAAGGACCAAAAACAAAACCAAACCAAACCAACAGAACCCAAAAGCAATGGCAAACAGTCTTGGAATAATTCAGAGGCAACTGGCATCAGGGAATTTGGTAACCTGCATGCACAGCAACATACCAGCAGAAGGACGTGGCTGCCCTTGGAAATGCCCCAGAGCTCACTTCCTATTCCTGGAAGGAGGTATAATTGCAGTGAGTGATTTGGTGGGATTTTGAAACTCTCCCACAGGCATCCAGGGGAGTTATGCTGCATTTGGGCTGGGCTGGTTTAGTACAAAATGTGGGCAGAATGTGCAATCATGGAGTGACTCTGAGAGTCAGACAGAAAGGAGGGAAGAGGATAAATCCCAGGTAAGGAGCAGCATAGTAAACAGCCTCTCGTTCCCTGGGGTGAACCAATGTATCAAGGCTGCTTTGCTTTTCATCTCCTGACTTCCCAGGATGCCAAATCCCATCATTCTGCTCTTCTCACTTCAGATGCATTAGGTCCCAGCTTCCTGCATGTCCTAGAAGCCTGAACTGTTGCTACTCGCCACTCTATGGACATCTCAGGCTCCTTCAAGCATTTGTGGTCAGACTTATCTGATTGTTTCAGAGGTACCTCTCCATCACCAGAGATGCGTGGGGAACATGAATGGGACAAGAGCAGAGAGATGTGTATTTGGAGAGGTGGAAGGCCAGGCTGAAAACGCAAGTGTCTTGCTCTGGGAAAGTCAATAGAGAGCAAACAGCTGGAAGCTGTTTGTGAGGGAGGGCTGGGAGTGAGCAGAGGTGAAGCAAAACAGCAGCCAGCAGTGACAGGGTTATCAGCCTGCCTCCTTCCTCCTCCCTTTCGACCGCAGAGGCACAAAAACTCGCTACCTCCTGTTGTGAAAAATGAGCTTGGGTGGAGTGATTCATATGTGTGGGATTTAAACAATCTATTTTAACTGTCACTTAAAGGAGAAAGCAAGTGACCTTGGCTAATATTATCAGGTTTTATTCCTGTTTTGAATTTGTATTTAAGTATTTTTCCGAAGAGCAGTTGATGCTTAAGAGTTGATAACCACTGAGATTTCTTCCACAGCACCTGAAGACTTCTGCTGTATTTCATACTTTCTTGTTTTGCTAACTCAGAATGTGATATATATATGCTCAAATACTGAAACAACTGACATTTTTATTCAAATGCTGATGCTTTTGCCTTTTAAATGTTTAATGTTTACCTTTTATTATATTAGAAAAGGGCAAATTATATTTTGTGCTTACTAGGTAATTCAATTTTATTTTTCTTAGTAGTTATGCTGAATTGCCTTTGGATAGAAATTAGGCTATAATAGCGTACCAAAAAGCAGCATTGCTTTCCATTAGCAAATAAAGTCATATAGAATTATTTGGATATGAAAGAAGATGTCAAAACACATTTTGCATTTAAAATTGACTGTATTATTATACAAAGAAAACTGATGCTTATGAAATAACTGCTGACTAGTGCTTAAACAGCCTGGAATGAGTAGATCTTAGTCCTGGTGTCTCAGTTGATTCATAGACTGGTGGGTAGGAAAAAGAAATTTACAGATCTTTTAAGCTGTAATTAATTTCTCAGTTCTAATGAACAAGTTGTTGACCAAGCTAAAAAGAAACTGAAATACAGGAAATACACTTTCTTCACTTGCAATAAAGACGACAAAGTGAAAAATGCTTGTTTATCACTTCAGTAAGTGGCTGTCCCAGTTCACTTCATGCCTTGGCTCCCCATTTCAGTACTCTGCCTCTCTTTAGAGCCTTGTTAGCAAACATGTTACTGAAATGCTGAGCTTTTAATGTGAACAAACACCGGACCTCAGGTGTCCCCACCTCCTCGCAAGCAAGGGCCTTCTCTTATGAGCTGCAAGGTCATAGCTGGCTTAGGAAGGATGGAAATACTCCTTAGGAAGTGGGAGGGAGAGGCTGAGAGCTGCTGGGAGCCTGAATGCAAGAACAACCTTCCAAAAGGTCAGAGGTGGGATTTCACATTCCCTCAGGGCAGATGGGGGGGTTTGAATTTGATTCTTCTACAACTTGAACTAATGCCTTAACTACTGAGTTCATGCATTAGAAGGAACATACTGTCACCTCCAGATTTGCTGTCTTGGGTGATGAGATGAACTTTGACTCCCAACACAGAACAGGTTGAGAAACAGCAGTATGGGCACCATGGTGACAAAGCCATGCATTGAAAGTGATGCTCCTCAAATCCAGAGCAACTTACATCTTTTTGGAAACAAATCAAAAGGCTGTTCTGTGCAGACACTATCACAGCAGCTTTTCTTTGCAGCCAAATACAATTAGGGATATTCAGCATTTGTATTTTCCCCCTTCCGACTGTTCATTATGCCTTTGGCAATAATTTAATCTTGTTTTTAAGTTACAGCACTTCCCTCAAATCTTCTGATTTGTGATCTCCTGGTATCTTGCAGACTGTTAGTAGCTTCCAGACTGGAGGTTAAAAAGCTTTGACCCTGGAGACTCAACAACTGGAAAACTAACTGTGCAGAAAGGTTGGGAGCATAGAGGGATAAACTGGATTTGTGACTGCCAAAAATATTAAACTTTCCTAAATCTAGCATAAAGTATTTTTCCATGTCACAATCAGCACATCCCAAAACAGAAACCAGATCTTCTGAGTTTCAGCCCAAAGCCTCTCCACCGAGCCATGGTTACTGCATCTGCTTTAATTTTGTATTGCCACATCTGGTAGAAAAGCACAGTTTTAAAGCCTTAATTCCCAGTGAAACCTTCATTAATACCAAGAAGCTTCCAAGGCATCCTTAGCACTGCTGACTGACTCCCAATTTACTGCTCTTGAGTTAGACTTGTCACACAGATGGCATATGTTGATCATTTTCAGGAAAGAGGTTTCTCTGGATTTTTTTGTAACACGTTGATTAGAACCAGGGAAAGCAGATGATTCATACCATGGGACCTTCTCATATGCATTGGCTGCCTTCCTACCACTGGAGGGAACTAAAATTCATTCTGGTCAGGCAGGCCAACCTCCCGAGAGATCCCTCTCAAGGGAGGTCAAGGAGATTTCCAGAAGTGTCAGTCAGGCCATGTTCAGTGCTTGACACTGTGGAGTGCTTCTAAATTAGACCTCAGCATTAGATAAAGCAAAATACATGATTGTGGATTTGGACCATGCAAACCAAGATGCTGAGGACTATATTTCCAGAAACCACATTTTCTGGTCTGTTATCACGTGAAGATTGAGCCCCACCTCCCCTGGAAAAGATTTTCAGTCTTTCTGCTGTGCTTGCTTTCTTTATTAAATACAGAAGTTGCTGCATGCTCATAAACCTCCAGGGGAGGAGAAGTACCGCTGAGTTTTAAAGAGCTTTAAAAGCAAAAAATTCCCTGATTTCCTCTCATGACTCTCAAAATTCTCTTCTGATTTCTAGTCAAACAGCTGCCAAATTAATCAAATTTCAGCTTGCATGGCAAAACTGTGATCTTGCCAGTTTCTTGCCTGTAACTGTTTAGTGCTCCTTCAACTGACTTTTGAAAGTCTGGTTTAAATGAGCAATTTTATTACATTCATTTCATAGTCATGGCTGGAAGAACTTTGCCTTGCCCAATATATTGGTATAAAAAAATCTTCTCAGTAGAAAGATACAAGCCCCAAACAGGCATTACCTTTTAATCATACAAGATTGATGGATTGCCTGAGACAAAACAGATATTACTGGTGCGGGAATGTCTGCTTAATACGTGGAAGAAATTTCTGTGCTCTTCACAGAAGACACAGGGGAAGGAGAGAGACAAAATATGACAGAGAAGCGAATATGAAGATGTTCTAAAGAAATGTCAAGCTAGACAGGGAAAGAAGAGGATTTGAAATAAAAAAACTCTGCTTAGAAGAGGTGCCCAAAAGAGATGGCATAAAACAAGCACTGAGCTGTACAGTTGCTTGGATGACTGGTTTGGCTTTTGCTCACATTTTGTTTGTAGGGAGCAAAACTTATAACAGTTTTTGTCAGGAACAAAATGTTTGGAGCATCTTGTCTCTCTCCAGGAATTTACTGTTGCTTCAGAGTTTCACAAGTAGCTCTTCCAGTTACCCAGATAGTAATGGAAAAATGCTAAAAGAATCTGCCCGCCCTTACCGTTTTTTAATTGCTCCCTGGAAACTTTTCACACTATCCATCACACAAGTCCTGTCAAACCTTCCTTCCAAACAAAGCTGGACTCCCTGCAACTCCCCCAGGAAAGAGGTGAGTGTAATGTTTGCTGCCAGTGAGCTGGACTGTAGAATACTTTGGTAAGCTCCCCTCCCTGATGTATCCCCTTCCTTTGATCTGCAAGGAGCTCCCTGCAGCACTTCCATGCAAGGGAGCTGGAGATAACCTCACACCTGGTAATTGCTCTCCTCTCTTCCCCCTGAAATCAAAACCTGACTCTTTGCCATGACAGAGGCTCCTCAGTGGCAAAGAGGGGACCAGGGTTCGTGCCCTTCAAAAGCAGGTTGGGTGCCAGTGGCGATGGCCTGGCAGTGGTGCCAAAGGGCTGTGTGAGAGCTGGGTCACTTGCCTAGGGGCAACTGTGAGCCCACACAGCCATGGCCCTGCCTGTAATGGGCTTTCTGCCCACCCGTCTGAGGAGCAGCACATGAAGCCCAGAAGTCTCCCAAACTCCCAGCAGAGGTTTAGCCATGCAGCTGTTCCCTTGACTGTGAAGCCCAAAATAGCATAGGGTTTTTTTCAGGTGGGCAACTCATACACACATAATAAAACTTTCTTTGGGGAGAAGTGAGCCCAGAAGGTACCAGCAGCCAAGCATGTGCAGGAGAAGAGAAGCCACAGATAAGGTGTCTGGCTATCTCCGGTTGCCTTTGCATGGACACTATGCCAAGTCAGCATTTGATTTTTAGGTTCTTACTTTTACCCAGGATCATCTTCTTGGCTGTCTGGCAGACTAGTTGGTGTTTCTATATGGGAACTATATCTGGAAATTTTGGACTTCCCAAAATTGGGAAGGCAAGACCTGACCAGGCATCCACTGGATGCTCAGAAAAAAGAGCTTTTCGGATGTGTGGGCACGGCTTCCTCACAGGTTCAAAATTTGCTGGTGCCCTGCATGTGCCCAGCACACAAAACCATCCGTACATCACATGCCCATAGCTTTCCAGAAACTGGGGGGCTATCAAGGAGGCATTTTGTCACACATGTGGGCATCTTTGTACCCAGAATCTCCTAGGGAGAAACATGACAGCCCTCAAGGTGGATCTTGCTTTATCTGCAGATATCAACAGGCTTCTCTGTCCCTGTTGAAAGACCCCTCTGCACGTCCCTGTGTCCGTAACTCATCTGGTGTGCAGGCTGTGCTCCAACAGGCTGTGCTCCAACAGGTTGCATGTGATTGCTCTTTTCAGCCAAGATAGTGGAAGCTCTGTTGATCTTTACTTATCTCTGACTGCAACTTCACCTATTTGTTACATATATATTAGTGCCTTTTCACTCCACAGAAATAAATTGTGTGTGCCCATAGGGTATATCACAACAAATCATGTTTTTCATCAGCAAGTTCCAAAGGAAGAGGAGTCTTGCATTTTAATCTCTGATTCATCTATGGAGACACTGAGGCACAGCAGGATGGAAATCTAGAGTCAGCTCAGCAGTGAATCCAGGGATAGAAACAATTTCTACTCCCTTCAAGTCCAATATTGTATAAAAAGAGGCTCCTGGGTTTGGTTAATGGGGTTTTAAGCTCCTATTTACCACTTACTTTATGTAACCCATGTATCTTATACCTTCTGTCTTCCTTTTCTCTCCTCAGTTGCAGAAGTCCTGTGTTGTGCATCTCACCCTTCCTTCCATGGCAAAACAGACGGGAGCCAGCTGACAGCAATCCACTCCTTCTTTCTGAAACACGTATGATAAAAAGCCAGCAGCTTGGTTGGCAGGAAAAGACTGAAAAATATCATTGCAATTAATGTGGAGAAACTTGAAGCTACAACACCATCAGCAATTCTGCAAAATGAAGCATAACAGTGCAAAAAGACTAAGTGATGCTTTGCAAGCCATATGGGTGGGTTTTTTCAGGGAATGCTGGCTAATTTTTCATAGATCAGCTGGATGGGCAAATTCCTGAGGTTTTATGGCAGGGAATGGAATGAAAGCAGGTCTGTTGGATGGGCATCTCTGGTGTTTCAGAAGGTGGATATGAAAACTACTGAGGGTTTAATACTGCTAGTTTAATGCAGAAAATACTCTTTAATGGCAACCTGCCTGAGTTGAGGTTACAGAATCTCAGTCAAATTCAGAAGTAGAAGAGTGAGATCAATACAGAGCAGAGTAGCAATTAACAGCCTGGGTTTTCAAGAGCATCCTTCATTTGTCCTCTAAAATTCCCTTTGTCTTTGTCACAGCTCAGTAGAGAGCACTGAAATTTCCCTTTTAAGTTATGAAGCAGATTGCAGCAAGCTGGAGAAGTGACACTGTATACATTAGAAATCAGTGTTAATCATACATAGAAAAACAACTTCCAAGTTTAAATATGTATGGTTCCTTGCCTTAGATCAGAGACTTACTTGAGAAACAAACATGATTTTTTAAGTAAATGCTTTCTTAATTCTCCTCAGAGATATGTTTCCTTAAAATATAGTGTATATCCTAGCATATATAATACAGTCACATTAGGGAAAATACAAACTACATTGAATATGCTCAGATTGGTATTTTCCTCTAGAGCCAGACAGTGGCAGCTCCAGGATCTCTCTTTGTTCCCCTTCCCCCAAGCACCCCAGTAAACACTGAAAAAGCAGCTCAACCTGAACTTAGAATTTCACAGTTTCAGTTGGTTGGGTTTTAGCTGGTTCCTTTTTCAGGGCAGGTCTCTACTGAGAACTGACTAGCCAGGGTGGGTTTTTATCCCTTGCTCCCTTATCTCCCTCCCCTCCATTTTTATGAAATTGTGGTTTTGCACCCTGTGGGAAACACTGGCAAAACACTTCAAACCAACAAGTGGAGCTGCAGTGACCAGACCACGAGCAGAGCAGGAAGCCCATCTGCACCACAAACAGGTGACACACACCTGCAGTCACTGAGGTGCACTTGCTGTTCCCTCATGGGCAAGAATCCCATGGCAGCCACCCTCACCAGCCTGGAGGGTGTGACACAGCCAGCCCCAGCCTGGAGCGAGCCATCAGCTCCTTCCTGCCTGTGCACAGCTCCTTCCTGCCTTGAACTGCACGAGCAATGGACAAGTCCTTGAACTGCACAAGCAATGCACATTCACACTGATGGAAAAAATAACGA
Source organism: Eopsaltria australis (assembly GCA_034509425.1). Taxonomy (NCBI): domain Eukaryota; kingdom Metazoa; phylum Chordata; class Aves; order Passeriformes; family Petroicidae; genus Eopsaltria; species Eopsaltria australis. Next base: position 162,514 of record JAVTVJ010011974.1, read on the forward strand.
AGGGTAATACCTGGGAGCATTTAACAACCTGTTGGCTGCTAGAAGCACTGCAGGAAGTTCACTTTGCTTCAATACTGGATGTTTTAGAGCTCTTTATGTGGCATACCAGAGCGATTTCACCTAAGTACTGGCCTCCTCTAAATAATCCCCTTCCTTTCACCTAATAAGCACATCAGGTCGCTCTGGCAGGGGAAATGCACTCCCAGGTACTATTTTCCCAAGGGAAGTGGAGAACATCCCAGCCATGGACAGGTCACATAACAGCTGGCTTCAGGAAGATGGTAATGCTGATTGATCTGTATTCATTTAATTAATTTTAGTCAATTACTCTGGAGAGACCAGGCTGCTGTCAGTTCTACCTCCTCCATGTGAGGGGCTAAATCCGCAGTGTTTGCTCTGAGCAGAGACCAAAGAAAATCCATTGTCTTGAGCTGGGTTGGCTGAGTTGGCCAGGGTGACACCAGGAGTGGTGGCACACCTCAGGAAGCAGCACGATGAAGGTGGCCAGGAGTACCCATCCAGCCAGCCCTGGGAAGGTTTTAGGGCTGACATTTTCTGTGGAGTAGCAATTGCCCACGATTGAGGGCTGTCAGTCACAGTGTGCAGGAATCAGTGGGTGGCCCATGAGACTTGCATTTGGGGACTCAGCTTTACCTCTGCAGCTCCTCCTCTCCATCACTCGGTGCCCTGCTCCACACTGAGGCATTTGACTGCAAGTTCACATGGCCCCTCCCATGTTTCCATGAGAGGGGATCCTTTACCTGGCTTTTTACTTGGCAGGGCTCCTGCTGGGCACAATCTCACTCGCATGTGCAGTCCTAGTTATGAATCTGGGCAGCCAAAGTCACCAAACTACAGATACAAGAGAAAACACAACTGTTAGGAGAGCATGAGAGTTTTCTGCAAGCTGTCATGTTACTGGTTCTTTGGGGAAAAGGCCTGTCTACACAAACAAGGGCATCAATACATTAAGGGAGGGGTAGCAGGAATGAGGAGAAATGAGTTGCCATCTTCATTTCCAAATCCAGCCCATTTTGCCCCCCAGCCAGATTCCACTTGAGCTACACTGAGTTAACATTTGGAGTCAGGCATGGTCTTGGTGATGTATATAGAGCAATTCAGCTGTGATCAAACCTGGTGTTGGGGATTGACACTGGCCAGATGCCAGGTACCCACCAAAGCTGCTCACTCACTCCCCTCTGCAGCTGGACAGTGGAGAGAAAATTTAATGAAGGGTTCATAGTTTGAGATAAGGACTGGGAGAGCTCACTCTTCAATTACCATCACGGGTGAAACAGGCTCAGCTTAGAGATATGAAGTGAATTTATTACTAACAAAATCAGAGCAGGATAATGAGAAGTAAAACAAGTCCTTAGAAACACCTTTCCCCCACCCCTCCCTCCTTCCAGCTCCACCTCCTACCCCAGTGGTGCAGGAAGACAGGGACTGGGGGTTATGATCAGTTCATCACTCGAGGCTTCTCCCACTGCTCAGGGAGAGGGGTCCTTCCCCTGCTGCACGGTGGGGTCCCTCCCACGGGAGACAGTTTTTTGTGAACTTCTCCAATGTGGCTCCATCTCTTGAGCAACAGCTCCCTGTGCAGTGCTGCAACGTGAGTCCGTCCCATGGGGAACAGCCCTCCCTAAACTGCTGCAGTGTGGGTCACTCTTCCAGGGGGTGCAGTCCTCCAAGGTTAGGCTGCTCCAGCCTGGGAACAGGGCACCTCTCTCCACAGGTCTCCCATGAGGTCACAACCTCCTCTCTGGCATCCACCCTCTCTGGTGTGGGTTTCTCCATGTGGGTGGTACTCTGCATCCCCTTGGTCCTCCACAGGCTGCAGGGACACAGCTGCATCACCACTGGCTGCACCACGACCTGCAGAGGAATCTTGGCTCCAGCACCTGAAGCACCTCCTGCCCATCCTTCTCCACTGCCCTTGGTGTCTGCAGAGTTGTTCTCATGTGCTCTCACTCCGCCCTTCTCTGGTTGAAACTACAACTGCAACAACTTTTGTTTTGATTTATTCTTAAACACATTGTGACAGAGGCATTATCACCCTTACTAATTGGCCCAGCCATGGCCAGAGGCACATCCATCTTTAGAACCACCAGGGATTGGCTCTGCTGGACATGGTGGAAGCTTCTAGCAGCTTCTCACAGAAGCCACCCCTGTAGACCCCCCTGCTACCAAAACCAGGCAATACAAAACCAATATACCTGGCAAAAGCAAGCTTCTTGGTATTTGAGTTTCACTGAGTCCATAACCCAAATAAAGTAGCCTTTACTGTTTTTCCCACATCATCTGTTGTTTTAAGCTTACAGTGCATTACAGTGGCTCTATCATGCTGCACACATCATATCATTTTATGATTCTGAAGAAATAAATTATATTTGATTTTTTCACCTGAATTTCATTTATTACCAGACAGATTTCTAGCATTTGTGCACTTTGTTGTAGGCTTATATGAGAAAGACTTTTGAGGTGAGGAATGATGAAGGGTCAGGATTTCTATCTGGAGTCATATTTCTAGAGCATTTAATCATTTGTAAAGATTCCCTTCAGACAGAAAGCAATTATTTTACTTATTGATACAATCAGCAGATCTTTTATTTCAGAAGTATAAAGGAAAATCTCCTCTTAAATATATCTTCCACTCACATGCATTGAGTAGGGAAACAGTTAAGGAAACAAAGAAAAGATTTGGTCCTGTAAAATACATAGCAGGATGCCCTACCTGGAATGGGGTAAAAGAACTCGAACAATGCCCTATTTGCAAAGCTGTCAGGTTGAGCCCATCAGCGACAGCAGTAGCACCTCTGGGAATACTATCTAAGAAGGGGAGAGAAGTTACTGCACAAGAGCAACTGCAGCTGGAGAGAGGTGTGCGAATATGTGAGAGGAAACAGCCCTGCAGACACGCAGGTCAGTGAAGAAGGAGGGGAGGAAGGTGCTCCAGGCGCTGGAGCCCAGATTTCCCTGCAGACCCTGGTGCAGAGCATGGTGAAGCAGCTGTCCCCCAGCAGCCCACAGGGGTCCACAGTGGAGCAGAGATCCACCTTCAGCCCATGAAAGACCAGGCTGATGTGCCTGAAGAAGGCTGTGACCCTTTGAGAAGCCCATGCTCGAACAGGCTCCTGGCAGGACCTAGGGACACGTGGAGAGAGAAGCAGACCCTGGAGCAGGTTTGCTGGCAGGACTTGTGACCCCAGGGGGGACCCACGCTGGAGCAGTCTGCTCCTAAAGGACTGCACCCTGTGGAAGGGACCCATGCAGAAGGAGTTCACAAAGAACTGCAGTCCATGGGAAGGACTCACCTTGCAGAAGCTCATGGAGGTCCATCTCCCGTGGGAGAAACCCCATGCTGGAGCAGGGAATGAACATGAGGAGTCCTCTTCCTGAGGAGGAGGGAGCAGCAACCTGTGATGAACTGACCTCAAACCCCATTCCATATCGACCTGGGCCACTGCAGGGAGGAGATGGAGAAAATCAAGAGTGAAGTTGGAAGGTGTTTTTAAGACTTAGTTTGACTGTTCTACTCTGATTTGATTGGTAATAAATCAAATTAATTTTCCCAGTGTCCAATCTGTTCTGCTCATGACATTAATTGGTGAGAGATCTCTCCTTGTCTTTAAATCCTTTCATTATATTTTCTCTCCCCTGTGCAGCTGAGAAGAGAGTGATAAGAGTGCCTTCAGTGGACACCTGACATCCAGCCAGGGTCAGCCCAACACAGATTTGAATGAGGTCAACTGCAGTGACCCAGCTAAACAAGATGCAATTAACAGTAGGCTGACCCCTCTTACCCTTCCTCCCCCAAAACCTTCAATGCTCCTGGGGAAAAAAAAAAAAAGAGATTAGCACTAATTAAGTGTCACTTAACATGTTTTTTTAAACAATTAACTCTTCTCTTTCCTGCTGCTGACTTTTTTGCATATGCACCACACCATGTTTGTGGTTGGTAAGGGAGGATTTGAATGCATTTACCATCATCTTTTAGCTCATTTTTTGGTCCATTGTTAGGGAGTCCTGACTAAAGCAAGCAGAGTGTCTGTAGATTACACCATACAGTTAACACTCACGTGAAAGAAATACTCTTGAGGAAAGTCCTGATCCTGGAGGGCACCCTGTGGGATATGTTCTATAAATCAAATATGTCATAACAAAATCTGTGGATCTTTTCTGCCTCTGTGCAGCACACCATTCCCCAAAAAAGCTGGTAGTCTAATGGTTGACAGCTGAGAGGAACAGGAATAACTGCAGGCTGCTGCCACCTCTGTCTCAGAAAATCACAATGCCTTTTAATATTGGAAATATTCGCTTGCTTGACAGTACGGGAATGGGATATGCAGAAGAAAACGTTATTCGTTTTTTATCTCTGTTAATGTCACTTTTTATCACTGTTATTTGGTATTTATCACCGGTAAATACCAAAACCATACCTAAGCAAACAAAAAGTGCAGTCATGGTAGTGCTGTTGCTGTGCACAAGCATGAATGTGCGTGTTAATTGCCCACCTGGCCATAAGGAGGATGTAGCTGAAGTTGGTTCTGTGCTGATCAGAGACTCTCTGTGCCGCCCGAGAAACTGGCTGCTAAACAACCTACTGCCCTTCACATAAATAAATGAATTTATATAAAAATAAATCCATATAGGTGATATTTATAGGCATAAGTTGAACACAGTGTCCTTATTTTTTGGCAGGGGTGAGACAGTAGCGGCACATGAAGGAGTAAATCTGGCGACAGGCCCCAAGCTGATGTAAATGCTGCCGGGTTGCCAGGTGAGGTAGCGTCTGGGAACTGAAGATATAGATGGATATAGGACAAACAATGCAGAGCGGAGCATCTAGCATACTGCTAAACACCGGGGATATGTAACCACACAGAGAACCAGAATGATCATCTTCACAACAGCTTTATGGATTAGAATATTTTGAGAAGATTTTAAGGCTGTGACTCTGCGTCCATTGTCACGATTTTTGGGCTCCTAGCCCCATCATAAAAATTTTTCCCTGCCTCCCAATATAGGCTTCATTTTTTAACAAAACCAGAACCTGAGTAAATGGACCTACCTTCCTCCTACCTCAGAATATTTTATGTCTGGTCATGACACCACAGACCTGCAGGAATCTCAGTGGAGGGAAGTTTCTGTCCAGAATTTAAAAGCGTTTACTTAGCTCCTGCTGCTTTTCATCTCTTTTCTCTCCTTCTGGCGTGTGTTTTTCTGCCCTGCTGGCTGTGGTGCTGCATACTAACAGAACAACACTTGGCCCGTCCCCAGAGGAAGTTGCGTGCAGGTTTATTGAGGAACGGAGGGGTCAGAAGGAACTGACCATCCAGTAACTCTCCTACTAGTGGGATGCCTGCAGGTAACAGCACATAATTTGGTCCCAGCCATTTTCCATTGTTATACCACTGCTGAAAGAGCACGTATCCAAATAAACTTAGCCAACACCCTCTCCCTCATTATAGATACACATATTTATTCCAACATCTTACAAAACTATAACGTTTATGTGTTTTCTGAAAGCGCTTAGAGAAGGACGCCTGTCCTGCTAAATCCCCTCTGCTTGTGAATCAGGCTGACAACTCGCAGATTTTGTTTCTTGCTGTAAATAGGTGAGAAAGACTGGGCTGATCTTCCAATACAGATAAGTGATTTCCTTCAGGGGCTGTAAGAAGAGGGGTAAAAGGGTTTTATTTTCATTCTTCACGCGATTATTATCAGTTCCTTAGCAGCACGTCCATTGGATTGCACAGTGTGCTTGGTGAGAAAAGCCTTTTGCCCCCAGGATCATTTCCTTTCATTCCTCAGGCCAGCGCAAAGGTAATAAAGAAGCTAAAGACCTATTCAGCTGAGACAGCCAAGCATTTGTGTTCCAGCATTTGATGTTCCAGGTCAGATAGCGACAAGTGGGCAAACCCTCTATTGGAATTAGGTTGATTGTTATTTATCCTTGTCTCCGCGTCTCGGGGTGGGTGGGGTGTCTTTCTCCCCCAGCTGACAGCGGCTGCATCGGAGCCGCGCTGCCGCCCTCTCCCGGCTCTGCGCGCTGCAAAGCCTTCCCAAACCTCTGCATTCCCAGCACAGCCAGCCACCGACTAACAAGGCGAAAAATGGAAAAAGAAAATTAGGAAAAAACCAAACAAACACCAAGGAGAAAATGGAAAAATACAAAAAAAGGGGGGGAAGGAAAAAAAAGGGGGAGGGGGCGGGGGAAGGGGAAAAAAAGAAAAAGAAAAAAAAAAAGGAAGGGGAAAAGAAAAAGGGGGGGGGGAGAAAAAAGAAAAAGGAAAACGGGAAAAAAGAAAATGAGAAAAAAGAAAAAGAGAAAAGAAAAAGAAAACTATGAGAGATTTTAAAAATAGAGAAAAAAAAGAGGAGAGGAGAGGAGAGGGGGAGGGAGAGGGAGAGGGAGAGGGAGAGGGAGAGGGAGAGGGAGAGGGAGAGGGAGAGAGAGGGAGAGGGAGAGGGAGAGGGAGAGGGAGAGGGAGTGTTCTTCAATGAGGGGTGGCCAAGCACTGGAACAAGGTCTCAGGGAAGCGGTGATGGCCCCAAACCAGATGCTGTTCAATAAGCACTTGTACAATGATCTTAAATACATAGTTTCACTTTTAGGTTGCTCTGTGTGGAGTCAGGAGTAGTACTCAATGATCCTCAAAGGTCCCCTCCAACTGAGAATATTCTATGAGTCTAAGTATTAGTGCTAAAGCTCAGTCCCACTTAGTTATCGTGCTTACAGGACAGGATCTCAAAATATGATAGCAATATGTTAGAAAATGCTAACATTTAATGAAATAAGGCAAATAGACTTTTGTTGTACTGTATTTTTTCTCATCAGGGTTTTTCTAAAACAGTATCAGAACACTGTATGAACTACCAGCAATAAAACAGTATCAATTCCAGCTACCAATTCTTGCTCCTGGGGCAGGGTACATTTTATGCCACACACTGTGTAAGACAGCAATGTAAAGACAGACAGGGAAGGGATACAGAAAACATTATCTCCATTTCACAATTCAGAAGAGAAGCACAAAAAGACTAAAGGGAACACCCAAAATCACTTGTGCACTGGACTGAGCTGGGGATATTGCATAAAAGCATAAGCACTTTGATCTGTTCCATCATGGCAATTCAAGGAAGCAGGAGAGGAGTTGAGGCCAATGCCTCTGTGCTATTACTGATGCAACATTTTTCCATTTTTACTTGTAGGGATTCTGGAGAAACAAAGACTTTCCTCCTCATGTCATAACTGCTTGGAGGTTCTCCTGACCTTTTTTCCCCTCCCATTTTTCCAGGTGATTAAGCTGTGCAGTCAGAAAGCATGACTATAATGCCAAGAAGCCAGTAATTTTAACACCACAAAAGGATGATTGTGTAATACTTCAGGCCATATTAGTTTCAGCACAGACTGACCCTCAGCTGGTGATGACAGAGTGCCAACAGCTCCCAGCACAATGACTGACAGAACTGGGACATGGCAAATTGCACTTTCAAAGCCTGCAGCAGAACAGGAGTTAGGGGACTCGTTTTGCATTAAAACAGGCTTGTACCATATTCTTAGAACAGGGGATAAAGTAGGACAGCACATGACTACTTCCCTTGTAAACCATTCCACTTGAAACATCTTTCATCCTCCTCTCATTCTCCTTTGCTCGTTTGTGAAAGACAGTTGCCTGTACTACTCGTGTAACATTACCTGAATTCTCACACTATACTGCACATTTGTACTAAATTAAAGAGATTTTTGCTACCTGCAAATGCCACATTAATTGGAAGAACAGCTTAGGGTGTGACATCTATCAATGTGTGAGTAACCTCAACTCAGTGGTGCAATTGAGCCTGAGTATATTATGGCTGTACTAGAGGTCTCAGTGTTGTACCTGTAAAGACTCAGCCATAACTGAGGCACTCAATTGTCCAATATTTTTACTCTCCCCTCAAAATATTTGCTCACATTTTCACTAATTGAGTGTTCTGTAACATTCCAAACCTGTGTGCAAATGATGCTGCCTCAGTGTCAGCACTTGGGGCACCATGGATAAGATCCTGAACTGGAGACCCTAGAGTTAGCCAGAAGTAAACATAAGGGTGAAATCTAGGTTGTCCCATGGATTTTCCACTCTGGGCAGACAGAAATCTCTGTTGCATTGCTCAGCTTCAGGATGTTTCTGCATTTTTGCCAGTTACTATTTAGCTTTAAAAGAAGACTTTAAAAATAGTTGATCCTTTTCCCACAGATCCCAGGAACTTTGCAATCTCTTCTCAGCTGTGTCGTGGCTTCTCCTGGCAACATTCTCCCTGCAGGATATCCCACGGCCTGAGGCAAGGAGCCCTTCCCTGGCAAGGGAATTTGAACCATCCAGAGCACGAACTGAAGGGAGCCCAACATCTCTCACTTTTCAGGACTTAAGGTAAGCAACTGCTATTACAAAGACAGATAGGCTTAAACATCCCCCTTACAGAATTTAGGGCAAACTCCTACTTTCAAGAGATCATCTACAAACCAAAGTGAACAGGAAATTCCCTCCTCTGGTCCTGAGCAAGCCACTCGAGAGAGGGGTAAAATACCTGACATCTCCTCTTGCCACCCAGCTTCTATCATGCCAGTAGATGTGGAATGGAGGACCTGGGCCCATACTCTAGGAAACAAGGCTTTAACAACCCAAATTCTTTTCTTCTCTCAATTCTGTAATTCTGTTCTGGATGCACGATTAAACTCTGAGTTTTTGAATCCTGGTGAGTCAGTATGTGTATAGTAAAACTAGTTTCCTGTTCCTGGACCTTTTTTAAAAAATCAGTATTCATTTCAGCTTATGCTGACAGCTGAAACTGTAACAAATATTAAACTAGTATTTTTATTTTCAGAGTGTGCTTTGAACAGAACAGCCTTAATTTAAAAGTTATTTTAGCAGTTCATTGCCCAAAAATAACTAAATGACTTTCCAAAATCCATATACAAGCTGACTCAACATGAAGTTCCATTCAAGTCATGGCACAGCCACAGTGGATTTAATGCAAAACTAATTATCTCAATTTACATAGAGACCACTCTTAGTGGAAAAAAGCCCAGAAAGAAATCTTTTAGAATTAGCTAACAATCAGACTAAAAGCAGGGGCAAGCTGGAGAAAGGATATTCATGTCTTTAAATCTTGAATGGCTCTATTTAATTCTGTATCAGTGATGAAATTTTATATGCAGTTACATGGGGTGATTTAAAAATATAAAGAGGTAATTACAAAACTTCAGTTACATTTTGCTTCATGTATGGTCAAAAGAGACAATGATTTAACTGAGACTAGAATTTCAGACATGCTTTAACGTGTTTTTAGTATTGCTCCCTGCAGATTCACCCTGTACAGATCAGGTTATTTACGGATTAAATGCCTGGAAACAAGAGAGGTTACAATATGAAATATATTCAAAAACCTGGAATTAATTTTATAACTTTTGCTAAAAGAATTGGTAACTGGCCCAACATCTATAAATCTGCTTGTAATTACTACTTTCTACTACAACAACTTCCCATCCACTACCATATGCGTGACCATTGATTCACAACAGTAGAAATGTCACTCTGACTCAATACTACTAAATACTGTTTTCAGAAAAGGAAATACAAGCATTGAAATGACCAACAAAATGGAGCAATTATGTAGTTTGGTATTTGCTTTATGCAGTTTGAGGCAATTTTTACAAGATGGAAAGCATGTAAGATGCAAGTTAATTTAAACCTGCTTTGTGATTATCATGTTAAGCCATTGAAAAGGTTCTGATATAATCAGTGGTATAAAGGTCTCAAAGTAAAACCTTGAATAGTCACTACATAAAATACCACTTTAAAATAAAGTTACACTCTGTAAGAACCCCAATTTATCAATAATCATGTATCACTAAAGAATAAGCTGATAAAGGATTTTCTTTCACATGTTTTTTGCCTCTCCCTTCCATCACAGTGCTAAGCCCATGTGAGCTGTGCCTGCACTAATAGAGCTGAAAGATTCAGTGCAAGAGAAGCAATCAAGGCTGGAGTGACAATAAAAGCACCAGATGCCACTGATGCCTCTTCCACACTTCAGTTCTCAGGCATCACAGCAGAACAAGGAACCCCCCCGACTCCATGGTTTTCTAGTAAAAACAGATTTGAAGAGGCACAGCCACTCTACTAAGAGATAAAAATAAAATGCTGATACATTCTATTGTCAAATAAGTCTGTAAGATCAGAATTACATAGTGTTAGGGTATTTTATTCCAGTTACACAGTCTAGATCACATTCAACTGTTCATTTAGCCTAGCACAAATCTCACTTAATTAATCCACAGAATAAGTCCCTTTCAACCAACTTTTTAATGAAGGCCCCAATTTAATCTTCTGTCCTTCCATTTATAAAGTGATTTTTAAATATCATTGAAAGACAGCATGTGGGTACTAACAGCCCACTGCAAAGACTTCCACTGAGGAAACAAGGTGAAAAAAAATACCCCCATCCCCAAACACAGAAACTGTACAAAAATCATGCCAAATAAATGTTTGTAGCAGATTTTATTTATAGAAAAGCATCATTTTAGCATCATTTCACAATAAAATGGCAAGATCTGTTTGACTTTATAAAGACATGGTATATCAATTCAGAATGCAACAGGTAAAGCACACTGTAATACTCAGTATAAAAGGTTTGATACACATTATTGTATTTAGCCAGTTACTCCTGATGCCTCTTTGTGGATATTTTCTTAATTACAAGTTCTCTCTGCTTCATACATGTCAGCAGTATATTTTGGAATATAAAAACACAGAAGCGTTAAAATACATTGAAATATGTCCGGAAAAATCAAACCCAGGACCCATTTCTCTCTATACACAAAGAGCTCTATCTGATCATTGGAACAAATGCCACATTGGATATAAAATATCTGTCCCATCATTCTACTCCCCCTTACGTAAAAAGATAAAAAAATGTCTTGCTACAGGAAATTTTTTCATCTTCTCACTTCTACATTCTTTGTTATTCTTTTCCAAATATAAAGATGTAAAATTAAGTTACTTTTCCTGGGGCTTTTCCAGCATCTTCAGTGCTAATCTTCCAACCATTAGCAAACTGTATAAGGGGAAAAAACATATAATTCAGCAATAATAAAAATTTATCAATTAATTTTCAAATGCGTCATGTAAGTGGTGCATGGGAACAAAAATGATACACAAAATACGATTCACTCCATCTCAGTTTAATTAAGTGAATAAGAAATCACACACATGAGGTTACAAAAATGTATTGTACCTGACACCAGCAATTAGCCCTGCAGGCATGAATTTTCTGGAGTTGTAAAATCTTGTTCCCATGACAGCAGTCAGTGCTCCAGATGTAACTAAAATGAGAGATTGTACAGTCCAGTCAGCAGAGATGTGTATGTGGGAGGAACACAACAGAATTAAAAACTAACAGAACAGAGAGAAGTAGCAGCATCAAGCCAAAAAGAGAAACAGGGTTACTTCACTTGAAGGACTAAGAGAGTCAATAAATTGGGTAGATTTTAAAATGCCTCAGTTTGTAAAGAGTAAGTATACTACATCAAAATCTAGCAGACAGTGTCTAACTTGTAGTAATCATGTCTAGAATGTAGCATCATGTCTAACTTGTAGTAATGTTCTGAGAACTAGCTAATTTATGTTTTCAAAAGGCTCTAAAAGGGAAGTGTGCTAAGCATTACCAAAGTGAGACTTAAAGCTATTGTCCCTGACCACCTGACCCAGAGACAGGAGCCAGGTGGTTTCACTGACTCAGTAAGACAGAAAGGACAGTCCCTGGAACATGGTATCTCAAATAAAGACTGAAGGCTAAAAAAGGAAAACATACACTGATGAAATCCTTAGCCTTTGTTTGCATCTGCTACCCGGTGGTAACAGCTACACACAACATGCTATTCCAACAACTCTTTTATCCCCTACTGTTGCTTCCATGTGATGACTGGTCCTGCAGGATCCAGTTCATCTTCAGTCCTAGCCATGGCATTGTTCCTCCCTAACACCAGCCCAAATATTGTCATTGACATCTACTTATCCCATGTAAGGAGATATGTAGGAGACTGGAACCATGGTCTAACACAATGGAACTTTGTTTCCAACAGCAGTAGAAAACATCTTCTCCAAAAACTTTTAAACATGAACAGGGAAAGACTCCATATGCTTCTGAGTTACAGAAATTTATCTGTCTCTTAAATTTGGGAGAATGTTTGACCTCGCACTTCTTAAGCTTGCTGTATCTGCAGTTTATTACAGTTATTAAGGCCTGACCATGCACAGCTTTTGCCTGGCCAGTAGGTGTGGAAGTAGACTGCCTGTAAATAAAGCTGAAGTGCAGAGAAATGCTGGGCCTTCCCCTTTCACTTCTGACTTTCACATGTCAAAGATCTAGATGCTATGTCACTGCTTCAGGGAAAAAATACTATAGTCAGTGGTGGCTCTTTAAACACTGACTAAGCAGTAACTCTTCACAGTTACTGCTTCTCAAGCCAGAGGGAAGGGAAACTCCAATTCTGAGAAGGAAGAAAAACCAGCATTACTAAAGCTTGCTTCTCTCTTAAATCTCCTCAGGCATCAACACCTTTTTAATTTCATATATTTGTCATATATGAAAATCAGGCAATCACAATCTCTGCCATTTTCTGTGATGATAACATAGTCTGCTAGGGGTATGGTCAGTCTGAAGGGGAATCTCACTTCCCAAAATGTTACAGCCTCCTGCAGGATGCTCAAAGTAGGAGGATCCAGCCAAAAAGAGGTTGGAAATCCATTTATTAGCACTTCCCTTGCACTGTGATCCTTCAAACACATCAGTACAAGACACATGCATGTTGGCTGCCACCAGTTCAGTGAAGTTTAGACAGGACTGAAGTTAGATTTGTAACACTATTCATGTTTAACTCTTCTGCAAAGACTTTTAGGTAGCCATTTTAAATATATAGGGTAAATATAATATTTTCTAAATAAAATTTTCTATTACTTACTCAGAGAAACCCAAATGTTATGTGGATTCTGTGAGATCTGATAAGCACCCAGTCCAGCCAAACTCCCAAAGAAAAGGCCAGCAGCTAGTGATGGGACACTACCTGAGTAAGTAAAAGATAATGCATTTATTAGAAACTGAAAAATTAACTTTGTCAGTAGCTTACCTGTTCTGTAAAACACCAACATGAATGAAAAAAAAAAAAAAGGGCATTCATCATTCATTGTTATAAAGATTAGAGAAGGGTTTTTATAAAATATTGAGACCATGCTGATCAGCACCAAGAAACACTTCCATAAGGTACTCTTTCATAAGGTACATGTGGCATTAGTATTTAGTTCTCCAGCAGCAAAGCCATTAATATGTTTATGATTGAAAGAATAGTGAGAAAAACAAAAGAATTGGTGTTTTCCTTTCACAAACTGAAGTATGTTGTTTCAAAACAGTAAGATGAAAATTTCTTGAGAGACAGTAAAGTAGATGGATTAAATTGTAAGGATTTAAGACCAGAAAAAAGGACATGAGGGTGGAATTGGGCAGGAGGGCATTCAAAGAGTTGCCAAGGAGCACGGCAGAGTTGAACAAGAGAGGTCGTACCTCCTAAGTAAACCTGAGATTTGATCCAAGGGTAACTGCAGATTTTGGAAGAAGGTTTCCAGGACCCACCTAAACTTTGAATCAACTCCTCAGTATAAACGATAATCCCAAAGTGTCAGAAAATAACGGATACCACATTTAAATTGGTGATTTATAGACTATATTAAGTAATGAAGTGGCATGATCACTGTGAGTGGTGAATGCCCTCCACAAGGCTAATGGAATATTAAGGACTTAATGCTACTGAAGGTTCTTTATATACTCCATTTCTGAGGTCATCTTTCAAAGATTTGAGATTGAAAATCTAAGCTGATAGAGATCTCCTCTCAATGTTACAGGAGGACTGCATACTGCTTCCAGAAAGTAATAATTTTTCAGTCATCAACAAGGTTGCTGCAATATTCCTTCAGATCCTGCTTTTGGTATAAAAAGCAAGAGACGAAGATGAAAGAAAGCACCTGGTATACTTTTACACATACAAGGAAAAGATGCACACTCTGGTAAGTGGCTGCTTTACACAGAATACGGGTTAGCAACCAATCTGAGGCAGCTACAATGCTTTCCACAAGCCTGGGAGCCAAGAAACATCCATCATATCCTTGAATTTTACCTCAAAGCATTGTTTAAGCAGCTATGACACATACACTTACTAGGACAACCACATCACCTCTGGCTCAAGAAGTTCCTACATCTCAAAACACAGGGACCCAGAGAACTTGCTAAATGAAGACATAAAAATCAGTCAGTCAATAAATCAATCAATCAATCAATCAATCCTTCAATCACTCACTCACTCTTGGGATTGCCATGCCTCTCCCAAAGGCACCTACTACTGCCCCCTGTCTGTGTGGGTAGACAGATCTGCTTGTAAAAGAACAGATCAGATCACCAACTTAGCTGAAAGTTAAGTCTTGCATGAAAGTTCCATTTTCTGTTGGTTTCTCCAAATTATTAGTAAGGACACAATGGCTCCTTTATATGTCTTTTTTTCTTCTCTAGCAGTCACCATACGAGTTTCTGTTCCCCTTCAAAAATCCTGTGACCTGGATTCCCTTGCCTGAGCACAAACATGTCCTCCCAATCAGGTTCCAGAGGACAAGAAAGACATTTATAATTTCATAATGGCCTCGGAGAAATACAGATGCAATTAATTACTTAAGTTCTCAGTACTGTCCCTTCTGTCCTAAACTCTATTCACAACCTAAAGGATAAATCCAAGCCAATGGAAAACAGATTGGAACAGGCACTAGCATCTATGTAGTCAAATGCACTGCTAAGAGTCTTACTGACTTCAGCAATGCCCCTTCCTATCACAAAAACTAAGACGGCTTAAGAATTTGCAACGCTGAAAGAGACAGTGTTGCAGCAGGAGTGAATCCACAGTTCTTTCTGGAGGAGGGCTAACTCAGAAAAAGGGCAGGAAATGAAAGCAGTAGGTCAGAGGGTAAGCTTATGATGCAGAGCCCAGAAGAACAAGTTTAAGGACTGATTTGCACTGTTCAGCACTACTTGGCGAAAAGATAGTTCTGAAAGCTCTCTGCAGCTTGCAGTATACTGTTATCATCAAATATGGAAATGAAAATAAATCTCTTAAGGGGGGAAAATGGTGCTTTATGTCACTCGAAGATACAGAACACTTATAGAATGCTTGTATTTTAAACAGCAGGGGAAAAGCCTTTCTGAAGCAAACTTATGACAGTTCACCCAAAGAGCACAGTGCAGATATCAGCATCCACCAGAAAGCAGATTATGGTCTTATCAGCCCAAAGCACCAGCTCAACTCAAAATCCACCACACCCCAACAGCAAGTTATCAGCACATGGCACAAACCGATAAAATTTACATTGGGGTAACTTCGAGATAGGAGGCTTTGGTAAAAAGCTGCCCAACTCACACTATGTTATTGGGGAGAGGGAGGAGGGGGTGGGGGGAAGAAGGAAGGAAAGAGAAGCACCTTTCGGCACCCTACCTGCTTTTGCATAGCCAATGATCCCTCCTGATGCCACCAGGGCGGCGTAGCCAAAGCCCAGCCAGTCCACTGCCATGCCGAAAACTGGAAGAGAAATTTGGGGTGAGGATCAGCATACCCTTAACCTTTTTCGGGGAAGGGAAAAAAAAAAAAACCAAACAAAGCACTTTGCCGTGGCGGGCTTTCCCTCGAGCAAGGCCTGCCTAAAGCCTAAGCCCTGAAGCGAGCGCAGGGGGTGAAGCCGGCTCTGTCGGGAAGGCAGCCCCGGGGCACAGAGACACGGCCGGGCCTCACCTGCGCGGCCGCCCCGCTCCGCAGCACCCGGGGCGGAGCAGGCGGCGGAAGGGGAGGCGAGGGAGCCTCGCACCGCCCAAAGCTTCCCTGTTCCGGCTGTTCTGAGGAAGGGAAGAGGAGCTCCGAGCACAAAACTGAAGCAAAAACCCACCCAAGACGCAGGGCAGGGTGCGCCCCGCAGCCAGGGGTTGCGGGGGAGGAGGCGCTGGAGTCTTCCCACTTACCTGCTGGGAATCCCCCGGCAGGCGGGGATGCCTGAGCAAGCCCTGGTGCCTGCAAATGACATTACAGACCAGGTTTTGTGCTCCTGTTCAGTGAGGGGTAAAGCTCCTGCAGAACTGCACCCAATCCATCCCGGACCTCATCCAAAAGTGGAGTTACATGAGAATTTGGGGTTGGGTTTTGGTGCAGCCTGAGCTCCAACTCTGGGCAGCCTCCAGGCTGCTTTTAGCTTTGATCAGTAATTTCAGTATAGCTCTTGTATGGAAAATGTAGAGGATTTCCAGGACCTCCAAATTACAAACTAGTGCAACAGAAAAAGGGATCTTTTGCTGTGGAAGTTATGCAGCAGTGGGAAATTCAGAACATCTTGTAAAGAAAAAGTTTTGCTTTTTTGTTATTCTGAAAAATTTAGAGATGTTTCTAACTGCCTACAAAGCTAAACCCTTTATCTTTTCTGAGTGCTGAAACTGACTTTCTTCATGTAAATGGTCCTCCGTGATTTTACTCCAGTTGTCCATGCACTTACCTCCTATGGATGTTTCACCTATAGAAAGAAAATGTACTCCTGTAGCCAGATCCCAAAACGGAGGGGATTCGATTCCTCTTCATAATATAAGGCATAAAACATCAGAGGCCAGTGTTTTCTGCAAAATGCAGCTTTCTGTTGCTGCATTTCAAATTTTCCCATCCTTATGAAATAGCCTAATGGTCAGAAAGTGGGGAGCAGTTTAATTCCTTTGTTGGCCTCAGCGGTTTAAGTAGGAATCTCCTCCCTCCAAGCAAACTGCCACAACCAACACGTCTATGCTATACTGGATGGGGATTCCTTTTCAATTCAAGCTGTGTAATAGCTATGAGGTTCAAGCTTCTCTGGGCTCTGCTCTGTGGTCCCGTATAGGGATTCTCCAAGAGAAGAAGCAGGAAAACTGAAAGAAATCCAGAAACAGCTGCTGGAGCTATTGAACTCACGTGGGGCTCAGCTGAAATGCTGCTCACTGAGCTGCTGTTTCTTGAAGCTATGGCTCCATCTACTCTGCCAGTGCCATGCATGCCCACCCCTTCTGACAGGGACAGCTTTGTCACCGCTGACATCTCCTCTCTCTGCACTGCTGCCTCCCCTCTACCATTGTAAGCAGTTCCCTGAAAACTAGAATGGAAAATGTGCTGAAAAGGACAATGTACACAAAGATACAACAACAACAAATTGCCAAGTACTCATTAGTAGCAGAGTATTCACTCAAGGTATAAAAAATATGGGTTCTCCCATAAGGACTGTTCTTCTCTGTCTCCCAATCACAAATTGGTTCTGAGTCTCATGAGACTGATAATTCTTTGTTACTACACAGGGAGTTTGGATTTTTACAAATGTGTAATATTTACTTCTAAGTCCAAACTTTAGAAACCAAATTCTGTGGAATTTTTGCATTCTAATCTTAAAATTATGTGCAGACTGGATTTTTTCCTAGTGCTTCTCCAATTGTGATGACTGTGACCATGAGCTCATGTATTTAAAAATTCAAACAATAAAGTTGAGGCAGACGTTAGTTGTGGCAGACGTTTTGGCAAGGACATAAGATAAACACTATCCAATAGACATAACACTTTACAGGTGAAAACAGTGTATACAATTCCCTTATTTAAGCTTATACTTTTTAAGTCTTATATTTACTATAGAAGCCTTATGAATTAAAAATCTGTTTTGGCACCTGTCAAGTCAACAAACCATTTGAAGTCAAATATTATTTGCATGTGTTTGTGAACACAAACATTTAGTGTATAATGAAAATTAAAAGCTGTGCAAGCTCAAACTTAATCCCTTTAACGCTGAAGTAAACTGAGCTCGCATAAATCAACTATAATGAATATCCAAACAAGGGGCTCTGATAATTTATCTAAATAAGGAAGACAGTTACAGATGATAAATATGGACACCCAAGAGAATACTGGTACTGCTACATGAACAATTCTGTAACAGCACTGATGATGCTCATTTTGTTTCTGTGTCCAAGCATAGAGCTGAACTGGAGTTACATCCTGTTTTATATCCCTAAACCAGCCTGTATTCCTGTCTCCAGGTTTGGCTTGAACTTTTTTCTGATTTTCTCAACTTTTTCTCTTGCTACACAAATAAGGAAGAACAGATGAAGTGAATCCGAATAAAGCATAATTCCAATTACTCTTTGAAAACAGAAATAGTAATGACTACTTCAATAATGCGGAAAACAACATTAATATGCCTTACACCTTAAAGAAAAGGAAGGAAACATTTAGTACAGCTCTTTGACCTTGTTCTCTCCGGCTCAACTTTGTTTTTCCCACTGTATATTTGTAATAAGGCTTAGGATAAATTCCTGTTCCCACTGACTGAGGTCAGGAATTCACTTTTTGTTTAAGTGAAAACAAAACAGATAGGTGACATTTTATCAGCATGGCAAACATTTCAAATGTTATACAATTCTTTTTTAACAAAATGGTTCAGATCGAGGACTTGAAAAAATACAGTGGGAAGGGGGAAGAAGAGGTAAAACCTTATTGATATTTATCTCTTCCACCTAAAATTATGTATCGTATTCTGAAAATGTTAATCATGTGAACCATGGGTACAAAGATTTTCAAAAAAGGTAACTGTATTAAATATGAACACAGTAAAAAGCCAAACATTGTGCTCATAAAGTCCATGTATAAGTCCATGTCAAGAACTAGAAATTACAGTTTTCCATGAGTGCATGAATGGAATGTGATCATTATATTTGAGGTAATTTTAACATGTTTTTTCTTGCAGTAGGAAAAGAAATGCAGGGCAAAGGCAGACCATACTGTAAGTCAAACGAACATTGACATTTTCAACACTAAAACAAAAAAGTGTACATGTTTTTAATATGCATTTAAGTGGGACAAAATTGTAACTAAGACAGATGCAGATATTTTTATTATTTTAGCTGGCTTTTTCAGAGCCAGTTAAAAAGTGTATGGTATTGTTAATAGAAAAATACAAACATTACATATTATAAATTTATTTTTGCTTTGTTCACTTATGGAAAGTTCCCAGAATGATCAGTCAATTTATTACGGTAACAACATTAATTACTTTTAAACAATACATCGGGTGAGAGGTTATGTCCTGTTAGGGTTTACATTCTTATAAAAACTAGGGCAAAACCAGCATTTACTTTTTATACAGGAGAGGAAGTAGCTGCCTTCATGCCGAACTATTCTGTTTCTTTTTCTTCTTTCGCACTGGAACTTCCAGCTTTTGTTTCACTGGAATAATTTTTCTCTTTCTTTTTGCTGTTTTAATCCTTTTACTAGTCCAAAAATCTTCATTTTTCCTGGCTATTGATGATTTTTCATCTTCTGTTTCTGAAAAAAAGCAAGGAATTATTCACACTGAACTTTATGTCCAGTCATTGTAGTCTAAATGGCACAGAGACTTATTTGTATCTCATTTTAAAGAAAGGGTAATAAATAGCTTTTTATTTTACAGTGGAAAGTGTCATTTATGCTAGTTTTGCCTGGGAAATTAAAATATATAAAGATCAAGTATGTAAATAGATTACAATGCAGGAAAACAACAGCAGAAAATCCAAACAAATCTGAGCTAGACTTCATAAGTTTCCCAAGCTTCAGTGGTCTCAGGCCCAATTTCACCTATAGGAAAACAATACATGCAGTTCTATCTATTTTCTTATCTGTGTCAAAAGCTTCACAGTGGCTTCCTCAGTATGTTATTCCAGTAAACAGAAAGAAAACTTTAATGAAAATGAAAAGAAGTTTACATTCTCCAGCAAACACATGGGCTTGAGACACTATCAGACTGGTATCTGTATCACCTGTATCACTGCTGGTGTCATATCCCCAGTTCTTCAAAATACCAGAAACCTCCCACTTGGTGTATTCCATTTCACAGTTGCATTAACAATTCAAAATACAAACAGTTCTGTTACCTTGAGACGATGTTGCAGTTTTATCAGAGTTTTCTTTCATTTCTGAAGCTTGGTCAAGCCATACTGCAAGACATGTCAGCCTAGCTTTGGTATTGACTTCACACAGTAAAGATGGCCCATCTTTAATCTGAAGAAAACATGAAAGAAGATTATTTAAACCTTATTTTAGTTCTGTTTAAATTTACTGAAGTGAGAAAGCATCTTACTGCCCACCTTCACTTCATTGTTAGACAATTGTATCACTCAGCTCTTGGAATCCAAACATTCTATTACAGATATCAGAGGATAAAGTGTCACAAACACACGTGCAGTGTTAACAGCATCAACCCACTGGTAACTACTGTATTAGGGAATTCTACCCCTCAGAGCTGGACAGAGCAGCCCACACATTTATACAAAACTTTGCCTGCAGGGAAAGGAAATCACATCTTTGGCCAAAATAAATACAGTATTACACAGGAAGGTAAAGAGTTCCCTGATCACTCCGTCAATTCTGTACAAGGGGCACAGAAATGTCAGGTGAAGGGGAAAGAGGGAGATCACTCCTGCACTTACAAGTATAAAAATAATCAGAGTGGGTGACATTAAAAACAGGCAAATTCAGATATGAAGTGTATATATGTTGAGAAGTAATTATTTGAACTATCGAAGATACTTATCATAAAATATAGGAGATCACTTGTAACTAGGCAATAAACTTTAAAAATCAATTTCTGGTTTTAAGAACAAACAATAAACACAATAAACTTTAAAGATAAGACAGGATTCCTTGTTGAACTGTGCTACTCAGAACTGTTCAAAATTACAGGAAATACAAGTACCCAGTACATTCATGTATTTGAATTTTTCCAAATGATAATTCCTCCCTCAACATGAACAACCACCTTCACATGCCCAAACCATCAAGTTTGTATTTTTAAAAGAATAGCAACAGTCATCAACATTACAAAAATTCACAGCAGTCCTTAAATAATTACATAGTCATAACATACATAACTGACTGGCAAGGTCTGATAGGAAGCATGACTTTACGTAAAGTGGAGATGAGATCTCACAATATCATCAGATTTTATAGTTTGTTTAAAAAAAAAAAAGCACAAAGATAAAAAATATTCAATGCATAAATATATGTGCATAGACATACACATCCCTACTGAACATAACATGAAAGAAGATTAAGATATCTACACTTCAAGTAAAATTTCCTCAGTGATTTAAAATTAACTCTTACAGCAGAAATGTCTGCCTTTCTGGTTCTCTGATAATTTTCTTAAGTGTAAGAAGCAGTTTAATACACCAACCTTATCAAGATCCAGATTCCACATTTTAATGAAACCGTCACTGGATGCAGTAACAATAACATGCTGTCCTTCTCTTTCAAAACTATAAATATCTTTTATTCTGTGAAAAGTAATACATTTTTATTTTATAGCATGGCAGTTCACTTCAGACCAGTAAGCTGAGAGAAAGTGAAGATGAATAGGCAACAGTTGACAGGCAGGAACTTGGAACAGTGATCAGCTTTGAGTGCTGTCATTTATTATTAGGAACATTTGCCTTTGCTAGGCTTATTAGGATTAATTCAGAGCTCTTTAATACTATAAAGCATACACTATTAGACACATCAGTGACACTACTGCTAATGCTTTTGTGTTTTGATGAATTCAAAGCAACATTTGGACAAATATTTGGTATTCAAAAACAGAGAATACGTAATTACTCCTATTGTTTAAACTCTGTAAAACTGAAGAGTGAGATTCAGTAAATACTGGTTACACACAAACACACACACACACATACACAGACACACAGATTTAGAACAGTAACATTCTTAATTCTGTACACTATTGTACTGTACTGACAGCACAGTACTTGTGATCGTACGAAAAGCAAACAAGTCTGTTTGCAATTTAGCACATAAATAAATTCACTTTTTATACTAAAACAAAAGCAAAATATGCTGAACATTACAAGCCATTGAACTTCAGAGAGGACTCAGCATTGCCATAAATATTTAAATAGTAAACAAATATAGAATACCTGTTTTCATGAGCTTTAAATTCACACAGGCATTTTTGAGAGTCACAGCTGTAGAACCTAATAATTTCATCATCTCCAGCTATGGCAAGGACAGAATCCTTAGAATGGGAAAAGAGAAATGCAAGTGTGATTAATTTCATGTGTTTCAAACCAGTTAATTTCCCAAAACCTCTTGTTTTTCTACTTACTGTAATAAATCTAAGTGAAGAAATCCTCTTCTCTGTTGTAATGGTGCCAGTGATTGAAGCTGTGTCAAGTCTGTAGATATCCACTTTGTTTGTTATCACGGTGACGTACTTTTCTCCATCAGGGGACCACTTAATTATATGTGCATCTGTACGCATTGATACAGAGAATCTAAAAGTAAGAATCTTTAGAAGCTGCTAGACACTGTTTTCTACCTAGACCTAAGAAAATATTCAGTGAAAAATCAAATAAACTAGAATAAACAGCTATACTCTTAAATGCTTATTTCTGATTATCACAATTGTGTAAAGAAAAACAAACTAAAACACATTTATTTAAATGTCCTCACCTCAAATTTCAAAGAAAAAAGGGATTTACTTTAGTGATACTATGTTTTCCTTTTACTAAATGATTATTACTAAGGACATGAGCTTACATAAGCTTCCCTGCACATGTAAAAAAGACATTTTGAAAGTTATTTGCAATTAACTGACTGACTTGATTAGTTCAGACTTTTCTTTACACAAGAAATAAAACTATCAAATTGCACTTAATTAGTGGATTTAGATTGATTAACTTACTTTGCTTCAGGTTTTTGATGAAGGCTGATCGTCCTTCAACAAGATTCCAAGTTCTGAAACACAGCAACAGGTAATGTGCATTCTGGTTAAAAACAGCACAGCAAAACTGAAATCCATTTTGCTGACATGAGGGACCCAAAGGAAGCTTTTAAGCCTCTCTATGCATTTTTCTGCCTCCTTAATGCAAGAGAAAGCAATGAGTTCATATAT
Source organism: Eopsaltria australis (assembly GCA_034509425.1). Lineage (NCBI taxonomy): Eukaryota > Metazoa > Chordata > Aves > Passeriformes > Petroicidae > Eopsaltria > Eopsaltria australis. The sequence goes on from JAVTVJ010011974.1 coordinate 185,562, forward strand.
TGCTTGCATGCTATAATGTTGAACTAGTGTTATTTATTTTCTAAACCACCATTTGCAATCCTGAGCCCAAAAGGAGCCCAATAGCAATTTGTGCTGTAAAACCAGCATTTTTTATCTCTAAAACAGGTATCTACAACAACATGGAAACACTCCAAGTGAAAAATCACACTAAAAAAAACCTGGCACTATTCAGAACTTTAAGCAAATTGTGTTCCAAAATGTGAACATATTTATACATCTACAAGTGACTTGTAAGGAGTCAGAGTTCACAATAAGAAGGTATGAACAGCAGGAGCTACTCTTAAGAGACTTTAAAATATTGCTGGCACTTAGAACTTCAAAGGACAAACCAATGGATCTTTGAACCATTTGATAACCAATATGTTTTATCAGTGTTGCACCGCCTAGTCCCAACATGGAATTGTTCCTTATAACATCTTATTAAGAGTTACTGAATTCTGGTTCTCAGCATTCCTTCATCAGTTTTGACTCACCTTAATGTTTTATCTGTTCCGACTGACAAAGCTAACTTCCCAGAAGGATGAATAGAAAGAGATGTCACATGCCCCCTGATAAAAACAAAACATTAGTCACATGTATTATTTACAAGGAAAATAGACATGAAAACCTACGTGAGTATGAAGATTTAAGAAACTCACTTATGTGCCTTAATGGATTTCAGACATTCCCATCTCTTTGTGTTCCAGATACAAATGAGTCCATCTTCAGCCCCACTCAGTAGATGTGCAGTACCATAGAACTCCAAACAAGTTATCGTGCCTGGAAATTCAATTAACAATGTTGTACACACTGAACAGTTATTGCACAAATTAGCAGGGAACGTACAACTTAACAGAAAAGCTTCTTCCATCGAGGCATGCCAACTACTACCCTAACCTTGGGAAAATCTAAATTATTTCCTTTGTATTTCTTAAAAAAACCCTCAAACTTTCTTGCTATATTCAATAGTCTGACGTGCTCTTTCAGCCTTTACCCACATGTCTGAACTCCATCTGGTCTGTTCTCTGTCACAGCAGTACTCAAACACCATGGCAGGGATGACAGAGAGCTTCTATCAGATAGGAATGCTCTCACGTCAACGCCCTGCTCCTGACACACAGCTGAATTTACTGCACGTGTTACTTCCCCCATAATCACCAGATTTATCATACGTGAGTTACATGCAGGTACCATGTTCAGTCTAGCTCCTGGATCTTTTTGGTTAATCAATACTGAGCTACAAACAATCCAAACAGATTTATTTGGACAGCCATTAACTGATGACTGTACCAATGATACAGACAAAGAGTGCACCCTCAGAAAGTTTGCAGATGACACCAAGCTGTGTGAGTGGTGAGGGATGGGTTGCCATCCAAAGGGACATGGACAAGTTCAAGCAGTGGGCCATGGGAACCTCAAAGTTCCACCAAGAACCGTGCAGGCTGGTATCAGCACAGGCTGGGGGATGGACAGATTGAGGGCAGCTCTGCTGAGAGGGACTTGCTGAGAGATGAGAGGCTGGACATGACCCAGTAATGTGTGCTTCCAGCCCAGAAAGCCAAATGTGTCCTGGGCTGCATCAAAGGCATCCTGGGCAGCAGGGCAAGGGAGGGGATTCTGCCCCTCTGCTCTGCTCTTCTGAGACCCCACCTGGAACACTGCATCCAGCTCCAACATGTCCCCAACATAAGTATGATGTGGACCTGCTGAAGCAAGTGCAGAGAAGGGCCATGCAGATGATCAGAGAGATGGAACACCTCTCCTGCAAGGAAAGGCTGAAAGAAATGGAATTTTTCAGTTGTGAGGAGGCTGCAGGGAGACCTTATTGTGGCCTTCCAGTACTTGAAGGGGGTTTATAAGAAAGATAGGGACAAACTTTTTAGCAGGAGCCTGTTATGATAGGACAAAGGGTAGTGGTTTTAGACTAAAGCGGATCAATTTAGATTAGATGTAAGGAAGAAGTGTTCTTACAAGGACAGTAGTGATACACTGAAACACAGCCCAGAGACTTGGTGACACTCCATCCTTGGAAACATTCAAGGCCAAATTGGCCGGGGCTCTGCGTAACATGATCTGGTTGAAGATGTCCCTGCTCACTGCAGTAGGGTTGGACTAGACGACCTTTAAAAGGTCCTTTCCAATCCAAACTATTCTGTGACTCTATCATGCACTTTGCAGTTGTAATTCAGGCAGCACATACAGTGGGAAATGTACCAGGTTAACTCATGCAGCAGCAGCCTGCTCTCACACACAAACTCTCTCTTTTGTGTGGTTCATGTACCCTTGTGACAGGACAAGGACACTGGGAAAGACAATAGCTGGGAGTAAGCACGGTCTAGATAAACCATCCTGTTAGAAGAAAAATAGCACATAAACCATTTGTGGGTCACAACTTCTTAACCAGTTAAAACTACAAATAACTGAAAGCAGCAGCAATATTTTGTGGGCTAACACCAAAATATATTTTCTTTTACTTTTATGCTCAAAAGCTTACCTTGTTAGTACCATCGCACCATCATGGCTGCAACACCACCACTATTACAGTCTTATTAGAAAAAGACTCAGTTTTCTTCTTCTGGCAAGGGCCAGTTTTTCAGCTACAATTTTTTATCATTAATGTTTTTTACAAAGAAATGCTCCCTTACCATTGTGCTGTAGCAGCGCCCCATGTTCTATCTTCTTTTTCATGTCATAGATTTGGATTGTCTCATCTCTGCTCCCAGTGACCACATATCTGTTATTCACTGCTACTGCTGACAATGAGGCAGAGTGGGCATGATGTGTAAAATCAGGGATGACTGTCCAGGACTGTAAGTGAAATGCAAAACAAACAGGTCTTTCTCACGTTTACCATAGTAAGCTTCTACTTCATTGCCCTGTAATTTTATTTTTTAAAAGCAAAATCTGAAACAGTGTATGTGCAAAAATCAGAATCACAGAATCAATTAGGTTGGAAAAGACCTCTGGGATCATCATGTCCAACCTGTGACTGAACATCACCTTGTCAACCAGACCAGGGCACTGAGTGCCATGTCCAGTCTTTCCTTAAACACCTCCAGGGAAGGTGTCTCCATCACCTCCCTGGGCAGCCCATTCCAATGCCTAAGCACCCATTCTGTGAAGAAATTCTTCCTAATGTACAGCCTAAACCTCCGCTGGCACGGCATGAGGCCATGCCCTCTTGCCCTGTTGCTTGTTGTCAGGGTGAAGAGTCCGACCCCCACCTGGCTACAGCCTCCTTTCAGGCAGGTGTAGACAATGATAGGGACACCCCTGAGCCTTTTCATCAGACTAAGCACCCCCAGGTACCTCAGTCACTTCTCACTGGACTTGTGCTCCAGGCCCTTCAGTAGCTCCACTGCCTTTCTCTGGACCTGAATTGAGGGGCCCAGAAATGAACGCAGCACTCGAGGTGTGGCCTCACCAGAGCCGAGTACGGGGGAGAAATTGTACTTAGCTGTAAGCATAATGGGATCTTATTGAGTTAATGCGCTGTTAGGAGATTAGTCCAAAGGATCTAAGCGTGCAAACCGCCCCTCGTAATCAGTGCTGTGCTTAGACAAAGCTGTCTGTGAAAAAGTGTCTGCACGGAGATAAATCCCAAGGGCAAGAGAGGCGGATTCTCTCGTTTTCCATCACGGCAGGCTGGAGACACGCCTTCCACCTGGCCCCAGCCCACGTCCCATCCATCCCCCGCGAAGCTCTCCATCCTCAGCGCCGCGCCGGGAGGAGCGACCTCGCACCGCGGCCCCACGCGCCCACGTGGCTCCCACAGCCCGGAGGCTCCGCCGCCGCCGGGAGCCCTTCGAGGCAGCGAGGGGGCCGAGCCTGCCGGCAGCGGCTGCAGGAGAGGCCGCCCCGCCCCCCAAGGTGCTTTAAGAGCCCCGGCGGCGCCCGGAACCGCGGCTGCGGACGGGCGAGACGGTGAGTGCCGGGGCGCGCTTCCAGAGGGGCGGGCAGGGCGGGGCATTTCCCCCACACACTTCCCTGGAGGTGCTCTAGGCCGGGCTGGAGGCGGCTCTGACCACGTTGGGCTCGTGGAAGATGCCCCTGCCCATGGCAGGGGGTTGGAACTAACTAAATGGCCTCTAAGGTCCCTTCCAACCCGAACCGTTCTGTGATCCTGTGCTTCTTCCCCCCACCCCGATTCTCCCCGTTCCCGTTACCTGGCCGGGCCGCGTGGCGAACCCCAGCAGCACCTGCTCGTAGCACCCCGCCACCACCTCCATCCGCCACCGCACGGCGCCGCCCCGGGGCTCCCGCCGGCTCTTCCGCCGCCCGCCCGTCCGCCGCGCTGCCTGCGCTGCGCCGCTCCGCTCCGCGCCCGCCCCGCGCGTGTTGCCCTGCGGCGCTCGGTGCCTGCGGGTGAGGAGAATCCCGCGGGAGCGGCCGCGGAGCGGGAAGCGCCGCGGAGAGCGGCGGGGGTCAGGCTGCGCGCGGGGCAGCCCGCGCAGGGGGGGCCTCGCGGGGCGGAAGCGGCGCTGGCGGTGATGGCGGCGGGGCGGACGAGAGGCGTTAGTGCCGGGATGGCGAGGGACGGGGGGAAGCGGCGGCCGGGATCGGGGGCTGCTGGCGGGGAAAGGGGCGCGAACCGATCTGTTGGGAACGAGACGGGGTGGGATGGGCGGGGGTGTTCGGCCCTTTCCCTTCCCCGGGCCCGCGGGGCCTCCGCCTCCCTCAGGGCGCGCGGGGCGGGGAGGCCCCGGCGGCGCTTGGGCCGAGGCACCAGAGAACCAGCCCCTCCCCAGCCCCGGGCCCCGCCGGCTTTTATTATTATTTCGTCGGGTCCTTTTATATTTTTTTCATTACTTAATTTCTTATCGCTTAGTACAATAAGCAGGAAGCGCGGCCCCAGCGGCAGTGTGGCCGCTTGCGGAGGGCCGCGGCCGGGTGGGGCGCACTTGTGGTCGGGCTCTTCCCGTCGTGCCGAGTGGCTAGGATAGAGAAATGCGTCACGGCTCGGGCCTGCGCTCGGCTGGGGTCACCGTGCCGGCCCCAGGAGCTCTGGGAGGCTCTCTCGTCCCCGTGCCTCGTGTGAGCGAAATTAGTGCCGAAAGAAGGAGCGGGGGGGTTGCCCGCTGCCCGGGTGAGCGGTGTTTGCCCGGGCAATTCAGGCCGTGAACAGCTTCGCCCACCTTTCTGCTCGTATGAACGCAATAATGCAAAAAATGTGGACTAACATTAAAAGCTGCTATGATGTGTATGTAATCCAATTAAGGATGTGTTTGAATTCTGGAGGATGAAGCTGCTCCACTGCGTAAATAAAAGCTATGTAGATACAGTTAAGGCAAATGTAAAAAAACGTATTATATTAATACATGCTGTTTTAACTGCTTTCAAAATGTTTTTGTTTTCTAGTGAAGCTCAGCATCGGACAGGGAGGCATACAAAACCAGTCTTGCATGAAAGTTGGTGATAACTGACTGAGAAGCAGTTGCAACACTTGTCTCCTGGTACCCTCTTGCAACAAGAGTGCTCTGTCGTGCGGGCCATCTTCCATTAGGTCTGCACGAGTGAAAAGTGGTAAGTTAAGGTTACTGTGCAACTGTGAACTCACAAATCAGTATTTCAGTGTTGAGAGCATGGAGGAGTTTATGGTTCCTTTTATTAAAAACTAATGTTAGAGGAACATTTTTATGTGGGTATCTGGGTTAATAATGACCACCCTTAACAGGAAGAAGGTGCTGCTGCTAATTCTTTATCATGAACATAATTATTTTCAGTAAGCACACGCTCAGTTTAACATACGTTCTAGTAGTTACCTTACTAGAACATGCCTGTATTTTAAGGGCTTGTTTGTACTTGATTCTTTTCTTGGCTTCACAATGGCTGTGGGGATGAAGTCCACAGTTACTCTGAACAGCACCATGCATGGATGCTCTAATTATGGTTTATGGCTATCCTGTGTTGAGTTAGCCTAACCCATTTTCAGAAGTAGTGCTCTGAACTGCTCCGCTCTGCAGGCAAGCCTTTAAGGCATTGTAGATGCTCTGTGTTTAATGCATTATGTGGCTGTGGATTTGATCATCCAAGATGTAAAACACTACATAAATTCTTGAGTGGAAATGGGGACTAGAACTTCAGCAGTCAAGTATCTGCACAGGAGTAACACCAGATGTAAAAAATCGGTAGTGGTGAAGAAAACCTGTGTGTGAAAGTAAATGCAGAGTATTTTACAAGTGAAATTGGTTTTTACACTGATTTGTGTTTGTTGGATGATTGGGGGAAAAAGCCTAAAGGAAGGATATCAAAATCAGCAAAGATACATAGCTCTTCAGGATAGTAAGTCCACTGGTTTAGTGATGGCAGTAAAAGGTTATTTGCTGTTGTTGGTTTTGATGGTAATGAGTGAAATGTGTATGTGGAAAAGGCAAGCGACAGGGGAGAAAAGGTGTAGAGAAAGGTCATACTTGCCTTTACTATGCCCTCATCCTGCTTTTATTTCTCCTATTTCTTAGCACATAGGAAGTATCACTGCTTGTTTTCAGCTGCATAGTTTGTGGTGCAAGTAAATTTAAATTTGGCTACACAGGAAGAAAACCAGGAGGGTTGTACAAATCTTGCTGAAGCCTGTATCTTTTGCCTTGCTTTTCACTGTTTCAGAGTCTTACGGGTTACTGGGTTGTAACATGTAGTTATTTCAGAATTAAGGGAAAGGTATAGATGACTTAAAAGCTCTCTAGAATTTTCTAGTGCTTTGGACAGTGGGAAAACTGTGGTCTGTTACAGTTTAGGACAGTGAAGATTACATCTATTCATAATCCCATTGGCCATCAATCCTTTATCTCCATTTTAGCAGTGACAAGTCAGAACTTAATGTTTTAAGTTCTGAATTAATAACATTAATGTATATGGTGGAGTGGACGTATTTAGAAGTAATTAATCTTGAGGATAAAATTCTTCATCTTTTTTTTCTCCCCCACATTTTTTTCAGCTGAAGGAGGGCAATAAGCTGAACCTGTGTGGTCATACTGTTTGAGAAAGACAGAAGACAGTTTGAACCATGGCAAGCCAGGTAAGATCATTTAGTCAGAAATACAGGCTTGCAGTGCCTAAATGGATTCCGGAACCATACTCAGAATTCCTAATAAATGTAAAGCTGACATAGCTAGCTTGCTCTGAGTTGGGTGTTCTTTTAGTCCTGTGGTTTCTTCTGGCAATGTGGTAATTGGTGGCTGTCCTCAGGACACTTAATTGTGTCAAGTCAAGCAGGTTGGGGGTCATTACATTAAGCTTTGCAGTTTGCATTATTTGAGCGCGAGTTCTTCTGAAGGACCTTGCGCATAAGACTCTTTATGTAAGGTACATGTGGAGATGTTATAGAGGAAGAACAATAAAGCCTGCGTAAGTAAATGCTGTGGAACATCATTCTTATTTTTGGAAGTCCTTCTTCAGAATCTTAATTGAGGGAAGCAACCTGTGTTAATACGGCTGTTTCCCCTCATCTTTTGTGTAGTTACCCCACTCACTTCTGTTTTGAACTGTGGTTTTTGGGGTTGGTGTTTTTTTTTTTTGTTGTTTTTTTGTTTGTTTTTTTTTTAATTATTTTTTTATTTTAAATTTTTCTCACCCTGAGAGGCACTTTTTATGCCTGTTTCTTCCTGGCCTTGCATCTGGGTTCAAGTTTTCCCTCAGCCAAGCTAGTGCCTGTTCCTGGTCTGCTTTCTCCTTAAATTCCATTAATTGGCCTCTTGTTCCTGGCCTGGGAGAGTGACTCACTGCTGGGTAGTGAGGAGAGGCATCTCACAGAAGAATTCCTAGGTTAGGGGAGACAGGGACAGCAGAAGATCTCTTCTAGGCAAGAGTGGCAATTTTCCTGCCTCTTCATCACTCACATTGTGCTGTGGCAGGGTTTTTTGCATCCTGGAGCTCAAGCAGAACACAGTCCAGTCCTGAAGCTAATTAACATTTAGGATTGGCCAGCATCAAAGGGCAATCTGGTTTTTCCCTAATTCCCAGAGGAAGCTGTCAATCCTTTAGCCAGCTTGACAAGTCAGGGGAATATGGCTGTTCATACAATCCTTTGGCTCTGTTATTTTTGCCAGGCGTTTTCCCCAGAGGCTGCTTTCCCTCATGGGAGGCGGAGGGAGAAATGGGACCCCAGGCTTCTTTCAAGGGCAAGGTGAATATGGGGAAATCACCTGTGGTGATGGGGAGTGGGAGGGAGGAATGTAAATGAGGCTAAATACTATAAAGGCGATTTTTTTTTTTCTCTCTACAGGACTTGATGGCAAAAAAAAGAGAATGTCTCCAGGCCTACAGCTGGTGGAGGACACCACAGAAGAAACGGAAGAAAAAGAACAAAATAAAACCTGGAAGAATAGAATTTGTCCCTAGTAGTACTAACACAACCAGGTAAATACCATTGGAAAGGAGCAGCTCTGACCCCTTACCTGTTTAAATTGCTAATGACTAGTGAATGTCATCAATTATTTTAAAGATCCTGAAATGGCACACCTGGTGCCTATACACTGAGTATTGCTTATGGAATTGTATTGCCATTTGAATAATGAAGATTTTTTTCCCCAGTTTGTCTCTCCCATAATCGCTTGAGACATGGTGTTAAAATAGTCTTAGCTCTTTTTGAATTCTGGCTGTAACTCAGTTTTTTTTTTTTTTTTCTGTATTTTTGGGTATCCTGCCCTTCAGACAATAAATAATACTTTTTAAAACCAACTTCTGAAAATATTCCTTAATAAATTTGAGTCTGTGTTGAAACGCTTGCAAAAGTGGTAGAATGGACTCAGAAATTGAGAGCTTTCTGGAGTGATGGCAATGCAGTTCTGTATGTGGTTCATCAGAGTTTAGCAGTTAATACTCTTCAGATTTTGTCTCCTTATTTGTCCAGTAATAACTGCTTGCTTGTATGTTAGGGACTTTAATACTGAAATGAATTGTGTTATTCTCAAACTTAATGATGGTTCTCTTATTTTTTAAAGACCGGATTATTCAATATTTGTTGGGGAGCTGACTCCAGAAGTAGATGATTTTCAGCTCTATGACTATTTCCTAAAGAGGTACCCTTCATGTATTGACTGCAAAATAGCAACAGATCTGCTGGGATATTCCAGGTAATGCCTGTGAAAATGTGTTAATGCTATCAGTATGTTTGTTACTGTAAGAACTTGCATTTGAACTGGTTTTGAATTTTCTTCAGAGGCAGGAAGAGAGAGATTAGTCTCTGGCATTTTTTAACAGCGTAGATCCTTGTGGTTCTAAAACTTTATAGTTAGTTTTAGCTGTTAATGTGTTAATCTTCAATTCAGCCAAATGCGTATCTGCATGAAAGCAGTTAGATGGTGGGAGAAGGAAGAGCTTTGCATGGATGTCTGTGCTGCTGTGCTTACCTACAGCAGTGCATCCACTTAGTCATATGCAGCACTGACGTCAAAATAATTCCCTTTTTATGTGTGGAAGAGAAGTGTAAGACTTAGCTAATCTTATGGGGTTGGGAGATGGAACTTCTACTAAGCTTTATTTACTAATATTAGAAGTTACACTGGCCAGGCAGTGAGTGAAGCAGGGATGAGTGAGTTTGCTGGTCAGGAAACACTGACTATAATGGACTAATTCAAGAAACTAAAAAAAAAAAAAAATCTGAGAGAGCAAATTTAGAAATAATTGTAGAGCAGTAGGAATGGGTTAATACTGATATATTAACTGCTGTAAGTGCAGAAATACAGAATCTGGTTACTTACACAGATAGCAGTTAACATTTATTGTTTCGCTGGCTTTTGGCAAGTTGCATCTTAATGCTATCAACAAAGCTTTTTGCTTCTGGCCCAAGGTCTTAATTTTGTGAAAGCATCTTCTGTGCATGTGCACATGCCAGAGAGGTTGCTTAGGTAATAGAAGCTATAGTAGCTACTATTTTCTGTTTTCATGAAGACAGAAATTGAATTAATTAGTTTTGTAACTGTTATGAACACTAGAATTTGTTTTCTCCCTTTTGAAAATTGTAGAGGGTATGCCTTTGTCAGATTTGGTGAGCAAGGTGATCAGATGAGGGCACTGCAAGACTGCCAGAATGCACCAGGTCTGGGGGGAAAACGAATCCGGCTGAGCATAGGAATTTCTAAAAGGTAACAAATGAGTTGTGCATTGATACAGTAATTCTAAATAATCAGACTCTGTAAGCTCTGCCTTTGTAAAGACTGTGGCCCTTGCTATAATGTACACGATGCAAAATCAAAAATCACGGAAGCATTATGTCTTGACTGCCTGGATCCATCAGCCTCTGTGAGGATTGCTGGGGAAATCCAACTCTTAAAGTCTAGCCAGATTGTCTAACTTGGGCTTAGCTGCAGTTGTGACCAGCCTTAATGCTTACAGTAGTGAAGCTGAATGCATTTTTAAGTTTTTTGTGTTCGGGCCTGAAGAAGGTAGAAGGGACAGCAAGAGTTTGTTTTTATGCTGGGAAGCTTTTCTTCTAGGCCTTTTGCCTTGGTTTAGACAAGGTAGCACATTGTTAGTTTTAAAGCAGACTGGCAGAGGAAGGAACTCTTCAGTGGAAAAATACAGAATATAGAGGGGAAGAAGCCAAAGGAGATGTTGCTTGAACAGTTTGTTTAGAATACTGCTCTTTGCTTCTCAAGTGATTAGAGCAGCAGGAAACTTAAAGTTGATTTGGGTTTGAGAGGGGTTTTTGTTCTGCCAGCTCATTTCTCTCAGTCAGTTATTTAGACTGACTGAGATTTAGAGATTTGATACCAAATTTTATAAATTTTGATCCAGAATGCAGATAAAAATAGAACTGTCTATGAAACAGTTTCAGTATATATCCATGAGATTAGCTTGTGTGTTCTGTTAGAAGGCTAAAAATAACAGCTCCTGCTTCTCTTCCCTGGATAATTTTGCCAAATTTGCCTCGTTGCTTTGGAACAGAACTGCCCTTACCCAAGAGAGCTCTGTTCAGATTTGCTTTGACTAACTTGCTGTGAAATTGAGGTCCCAAAGAAAGCTTTCCCCACTTCTGCTATCCAGAAGAATGTCAGCTGTATTTTTAGATTTTTCTGTCCTACAGGGATGGATATAGGAGAGAAGCTGGAAGCAGAAGACTGAGACATTATGAAGTAATTTGTTTACTACAGTAGTAAGACAATAAAATACCTATTTATTAGAATGTATGTGTAGCTTCACAGTAATGAAGCCAAAATGTAATGTGGGTATTGAAATACACACCACCAATCTATACTTGTTTCTGAATGGCTGAGTACTATGCTCTCACAGCTTCCAAATATCCAGCCAGCTGAGTAGTTTGTCATTAAGTCACTTATATTGGAAATGATCTCTGAGTTCCTTCAGTTTGTGTTCTTGGCAAAATGCCCTAGTCTGAATTTTCTGTAGCGAAGTGGAGATAAAGAGACATTGGACACTGCAAACACAGGAGGGCTGCTTGTGCGTAATCAGTGAGGAAATGTCTAAGCATAGGGGGATTTCTTGGAATGTGCAGCTGATACACTACATGGAAAACACTGGGATGTATCTCTGTTTTAGTACAGACTATTCTTGTTCAGTGATACTTGTCGTCAGTCAACTTGAAGCTGTCCCTGAGAAAAATCTGTTCAGGAGAGGGAAAGCAGTGAAAACTAATCACCTGACTCTTTAGTCTTAAGAACTAATGAGTTTTGTAATTTTCCTGCTGGTTTGGCTTCATTCTGGATAATGGCAGTGCTGACTTTACCTGACAGCTAAGCTTTGGCAACTGTTTGTGGACCAAAAACTGAGAAGGTGAAAGTAGATGTGGTAAATTGACAGGCAGTGTCAGATGCTCCTCTGAAACAGATAATCTGACTTTACCCCTTGTTTCTGGAAATAACAAGATTTTACATTAACAAAGCAGACGATGGAAAGACTAATTAAATGTTTAAAGTGTCTTTAAAACAGCAGTGCTTGGTAAAGATCTCTGATCTTAATAAATAATTTTTCTATCAGTAGCTTGCTTATACAGATATCAAAAGTATTCAAACTGAATACAGATAAATGTAACTTGAGTTAATTAATAGAAATAATTACTTTTGGCATTGGTAAAGGTGAGAGCATTTGCTTCTGTGAAAATATGAGGTATTGTGCTGTGACCTAAAACTTGGGCAACTATTTAGAAAAGTTCCCTTGTAAATTTAGAAGTGTGTAAAACTGTTTAACTTCAACAGTAGGTTTACAGTTGTTTGTTCTCAAACTCTTAACTATATGTAACTTCTCATATTTCAGACTGAAAGCAGAATTCCAGCGGTACCAGTCATACAACTATAATGATTACTATCAAGATTATCAGAACTACTATTCACAGTGGAATTACGATCCTTATGCTGACTACAACTACAGCTCCTATACTCCCTATGATAGCATGCAAGCTGTTGGAGACTGCTCTTTAGGAGATGCTGTTATGGCTCCAGCTGTTTTTGAGGTAACGATACTACATAGTTAATTAAAAAAAAACACCGAAAACAGCTAACAAGTCGTATGGATTGTGGAAATCAGAGTGAAAAAATCCTCAAACTGAAATCATGCAGTCAGATACGTGTGACAGTTATATTCAACATTTTGGATTTAAGTGCTTTAGTGCATCTATAGAATTAGATATTTATGCAGTAATATTTGTTCATGTATGTCAAATAACTGTTCTGACAGCAAATTTTTGTAGTGTTTCTCTCATCCTGTTTTTCTGATGTACTTTGCTTAAAGCAAAATAAAGAATTGTTGTAAGATGGTCATATCTAGGCCAGCTGGTTGATCAATTACAACTTCCAAAAGTGCATTTCAAGTGGAACTATACTATGGTTTTCTTAAAAAAACCCAACAACAAAAACACAACAACAACCCAAAAGAAACAAAACAACAACAACAAAAAAGCCAAACCAAAACAAAAAACCTCCATGTAAACAAACTAACAAAGCAAACAAAAAAACCTAAAACGAAACCATTAAAAAACAGCAAACACCCCACAAAAACCCCTTTCCCAACAAGCACCACTTGCTCCTGCTTATTTTATAGTTGTGCGAGGTGGGGAAGGTTTGGGAGCATAAAATTGTTCTGGATTTGTTATGCTTTCTGAAACTGACTATGGTTAAACTTTTTTCTTTTTTTTTTTTTTTTTTTTAAAGGAAGCTTCAGCTATGACTGAAATCAATGATGACCTATTAACTGAAGGTAATGATAATTCTATCACTGCAGCTTGAATTTAGCCATACTTCTGCCCTTTAACAATACAAGCCAGTGACTATTGGATAAAGAATGGGTTTATAGCTAAGATGAGGTAGGGTTTTAAAGCTAATAGTGTACACCATGTCATGTAGAATGGGACGTTGTCATAATGCTTTGCAGTAGGCTTCTTCTAACTTGGCCTTCATTCTCCTTCCACAATGATCTGTTGGAGAATTTACTTTGTAATCTATCTTTGTATTGATTCTGCTAAGATTATTGTATGTTAAACTTATTAGTAGAGACATCTTGGAATACTGTCCAGAAATTTTAATTATTCCTAGATCTCTGCTTTGTGTGGAAATACAGTATAGTCCTAGCATTCAAATACACTAATTCCAAAAGAAGCTGGACTTGTTAGCTTTGTTAAAATTCCAGGTGAATAAACATCTCACTAGATGTATTATTAAGTCTATTAAATCATTAAATGTACCCAAAGTACACTTTATTAGGCATTTACTTCAGGTTTTTGTGTGCAAGCCTCCGAAGTTTTGACACTTGGACTTACCAGCCTTTGTATTTTCAGATCCACAGCTGTACTTGGATGTCGATGAAATGAATAGACAATTTATGGAGACAAGTGAAGAGCTCTATGATGCCCTCATGAATTGTCACTGGCAACCTCTGGATACGGTCACTTCTGACATCCCCTCTGCTATTTAAGTGTCTTATATAGCATGACCGTTATGACCAAGGTGCTAAAATTACATTTCTCTACATTACTCTAGATCATAAGTTTTAAAGCACAATGATAGGTTGGGTTTTTTTTGCTATGCTTTTGGCAGTTTCTGTAATCTTTTTTTGTTTTGTTTTGTTCATCACTTGGAGCATCTTGAAATCATGTAAATATTCTAGAAATGTAAAGAGTTCAATGGGGTCTAAAGACAGACTTGCCTGTGTAAATAAAATTTTGTTTCTGCAAACTGGCCAGCAAGGGATTTTACTTATGTATGTGAAACACCTTCTCTTCTGGCTTGTGGAATTTAGCTGGAGGCAGTAGGGGAATTTCTCCTGTCTTTGGTATGGGCATCAGCACTAGCAAGAGCTAGCTCTCACATACTTCCAAGATACCTAGACAGTCTTTTACAAGCTCTTAACATACTTTATCTGTACAATTTTACATACAGAAGAGTAAACTTAGAACTGCTGTAGCTGCAAACATTCCAAAGACTAAGGGTGATACCTACTGATAATTTTATTTTTGCCCTTCTTGTTAGTCTTCTCATCTGACCCTTTACAGCAAAGAAACTGGTGTAATATAATACATGTTCTTACACATAAAAATAGTTGGAGAAAACCCTGTGGTTTAAAGGAGGAAGTAAAACTCATCAGGAATTAAAGTATCTCTATATCCTCTTCAACTGAGTTGCACCCTATCCTAAACATCTGTTACTTGTTCAGTCTTCATGCTCAGATGTTTCATAGTGATGAGGTTTATAACATTCTGGTAGGATGACCATTTTCAGTATTCAAGTCAAAAGAGGTTAGGGGAGATGGCAATGAAGAAAGCTCTGCTTTAAGATAGCAACTTCTGAGTGGCTTCCTCTAAACTGTTCTTATCTGAAAGGGTATAAATTATTTTCTAGTCATAGGGACAGCTTAAGCTCCTGTCACTACAATAAAATAAATTCAGGCTGGAAACAAAAGAATACTTTTTGAAGAGAAAAATGTAGAAATTACCATCTAGCTAATACATGTGAAAGCTACTCAAGGCACTTCAGTACTGCCATGTGTGTTTTGGGGGCAGTCTAAAGCATAATTGCTGGGATGGCAGACAGGAATAAGTTATCCTTTTTTTTCCCCCTTTTAATGATTTAATTACATTAAAGTGGTGGTCATAACCTATATGCTGTTGTTAAATGTGAAACTAGTACTGCATTGCAGAGTGTTGACATGGCACAGCATGTCCCTTCTACCTGCTCACCAGAATATCCCTCTTTTCACAGTTCATTTTCAGCCAGGTTTTTTTTTTTTTTTTTTGAAGTCTCACCCATGAAATACAGATGATCTAAACTAGAAAGGTGTTTTGGTGTGCTATAGAAACTTCATTATTCCTGCATTTTGTGCATTGTGTATGTAGAAGGAGAGAAAACAAAACCCCCTCATTTAGGCAGGGAGATTACTATCACAGTCTTAGCAACTGTTTGCCCTGCTTTGGAGAGAATTAGTTGCCAAGTGGCTGATAACTGGGATTTTGTAGGTGAATGTTTCCCTGCTGTGAACTGGTCTGTCTTTGGAGGGTGATAGTAAGGAGATTATTAATGGGAAGGTGACAGAAGGTGGAATAAATGAATCAAAGAGAATGTGGATGGGAAAGGGAATTACTTGTGTGCCTGTATAGAATAGTTTCCCTGGATAGAAGGGAGGAAACTCAAGGAAGTAGATGCAGGCCCCCTGAATTTGGATGTGGGGGTGTTAAACTTTCAAAACCATGCTGGATTTGATGTCACTTCAGTTGTAGTGCACAGCTGTGGTGTCTGAGCTTGGTAGTACAAACTAGTTGCTAGGCAAAGGATTTTGTATCTAGCAAGCACCGTCATCACAAGCTGGAAGATTATAACCCAGATACCTGGAAGCCTCCTGCTTTGAAGTGCATATCCTGCTTTGCATAGCATTACCTAACACCATACTTAAGCTGCAGCAAGTAATTTGTGGAAACCTTTTCTTATATTATCAGATGCGAAGGGTGTTTGTTGGCTTGGTAGAAATCCTATGGCGTATCTGCTGATTTTTAGCTTTTGGGAGGTTGATCCATGTGTGAACTATGAAATGAGGAGCCCATATAGCTGTGTGATTTCACTTAGATCAGCAATGTATAACCACAGCACATAATCCTCAGTCAGTGTCTGTGGTCACCATATTTATGCAGACTTTATATGTTAGCAAGATCTCCACACTCTGCATTAGAGACTGTTGTCAAACATGCATGCACCTTCTGTTTTGGCCTGTAAAGTACCTGTATAGAGAAAATACTGTTTATGAAATCTAGTGAAAGAGGTTGTTCAGGCCATTAGTTCTGCAACCCTGAGAAATGTTGGGGAATATATTTTTTTCCAGCCAGCACAGAAGAAAAGGGAGGTGAAGAAGGGAGTCTGCTGGTTGCAGCCCATGTGATACTGTTTTAAATAGCTCTGACTTTTTCTGTCTCCTGAGCCTTTCTAGTCTATCCTGCTTACCAGTTACGAATGCATATATGGAATCGAGATACTGTGTGTAGCCCACATTCTCTACTGTAAGGGCACACTGGAAAAACTTTCCTGTATTTGTGTAATCACAAATTTGGGAAAAAGTGAGTGCATCAGAACTGCTGGCATTCATTGCTGAGACTTTTAACTGAGGAAACTTCCAGCGCTGGTCCAACTCCCGCCTGCATTAGTTTACAGAAAGACTTGAGCAGTCCATCATACAGATGCCTGCTCTCAGTTCTACAAAGAGCTGATTGCAGTAGAAATATTAAAAAAAAGTATTGGGAGCAGTGTTTTCAACACCACGCTATTTTACTTTCATTGTGTTTTGTCTGTTTTACCCAGCTGAATTGTGGGTATTTTTAAGTCTGATGAAGGGTTTTTTGTGAAGAATGCCTAGTATTGATTTTATAAACTCTTCATTGTACCTAGCTGTGATAGATAGTGCCTTTACCTAAAACCCACTTATTTCTTGAAGAAGAGTAATGTTTTTGTTTTCCACTTCTCTGAACAGAAAAGCTTTAGTACCATGGTTTGAGGGGCTAATAATCCTGCAGTCAGTGAACAGGGAGAAACAGGCTAAAAACTGCTGAAGACTGAAAAGTGTTCAAAAAGGTTAAATGGTACTTAAGCCTTGAATGTTTCTTTTTGCAGGGATGCTCTTGGACCAACAGCTTCTTTCTAGCGCTACCTCAAAGTAACTTGCAGATATAACTCACAGGGAAGATTGATCAAATGGTGATGATCACTATCATTCTGCTGGAGATATATATATATTTGCCTTTTGTTTTGTCTCATTTTTAATGACATTTATTTAACTTCAGTGACTCATGTCAATAGATGTTGTTTGACTACATCAACAAGTATTTCTGAGTCATGAGTTTCATTAAAGGTATGTCACCATATGGAAATTGTTCTAAATAAGTAAAATAAGTAAATAAAGCAGCACTTGAATTTACAGAGCAAATGTAGTGTAGCTGCATTTGATATGTATGTGGAAGAGAAAATCATGTTTACAGCTTACCTTAATATCCTTAGCATGCATAAAGAGGGAAGCTTGTTTTAAATTTGTCCAGCTCCTACATGACCAGCACAGGAGTGATTTTAGTTAGTTCCACACACAGGTACCATTTTAGAAGCCAGTGCATTGTTACTAATGCATGTGTTACCAACGGGCACTGTTTCCATCCCTTTGTAAATCTAGCTCTTACCATAATGGAAACACATTATGCTAGCCTTCGTTCCCGTCCCCTAAAGTTGAAAGCTACCATGGTAATTGGTTCCTGGACAAAATGAGTTACAAATCCAGGCTAAAATACTGGTTTTTGTGTTTTGATAATTATATTGATGTAGATCTTGATATGCACATTGTAGAAGCAGACCATCATCTTGAAATTAGTCAGCACCTGTAGCACACCAGCTGTTCACACAAGATGAGGTGGTTCTTGCAGGTGACTTCAAACATGTATGTTCCAGGATAGGGATCATCTATCCCGATCACTGCAAGTCATCCCCCTGCATGTAAAATTGTATTTACAGTTATGGGGCAGGAGAGTAAGAGTGTAGTTTATGAGGAGAAATATCTGGAAAGTAATTCCACCCTGCTGGGAATTGGGTAATGGTTATCTCCTGTATGTAATGAAAATGGGACAAAGAAATTGAGGAATTAAGTAATGTAGCAGAGCTGGGAAGACCCTGATGAAGTTCAAAAAAAGCCAGTATGAAGCAGAGATGAGGCAGCACAAAATCCCCAGTACCATTTCTTCTAAACTGTTCTTCCTCTGTAGCTGCTGCCTGTTTACATTTTTGCAGGCTTTCAGAATCACCCTTGTTGTTTGAGCCCCCCATAATTCCACCCCCCCTTCCCTCCCAGTTCCACACACCCTTTCTTCAGATGCGTGCTGGGATGAATGTTTTTTGTTTTTTGTTTTTTGTTTTTTTTTTAGTGAAAGGGGTGTGTGCTGCATCAGGGCTCTATCCTGAATAACGTTTTTATTGACTGGTACATAGGGAAGGTGCTTGTGATTTTCTGCACTGCTCTGCTCCATCCTTCCCATAGCAAGCCAATGCTAAAATTAAAATGTGGAACCATAGATTTTTCTCAGCTTTACTTTCAGTAGAATAAAAAAATAAAGCATATCCTTACACATTTTAACTAATAGGAATGCACTCTTCCTCATGTTCTGAGGAAGTAAAAGCTGTGTTGAAGCGTCTCTCCCGTACCTCCTTTCCGTGTGCGATGAAAAACCTGCACCTTGCTGTTTCTCTCGGCTTACACAAACCCAGCCCCTAGTGGCAGCCTGGGGGAGCACTGTGGACCTCCCCGTGCCGATTTTCCTGCCGCTTTCTCCACGCTGCTCCTCGTCAGGAACAAGGGAACATCTCCCCCCCAAGCCGCTGTCCCTTGGGGGAGGTTCAGCGTGGGGAAGTTGTGTCCCCGGGGCAGAGTGGCAGGAGGACGGAGCCAGGCTCTGCCCGGTGGTGCCAAGCAGCACGTCAAGACAAGAGGCAATGGGCAGAAACCGATGCACAGGAAATTCCACCTAAATACGAGAAAAAAAAATTTCTTTACAGTGCGAGTGACTGCGGACTGGAAGACAGAGGCTGCCCACAGAGTTTGTGGGGTCTCCCTCAGTGCAGAAATTCAGGAACTGTCTGGATTCAATCCTGTGCCATGTGCTCTGGGACGACACTGCTTGAGCAGGGAGGTTGGTCGAGATGACTCACTGTGATCCCTTCCAAGCTAAGCCATTCTCTGAAAGGCCGCGGGAAGAGGGGAAAAGACAGTGGAATCTCCCGCGGAAGATCCCGGCACAAACCTTCGCTCTCAGCCCTCAAGCCGTCCCTGAGCTGCTCCCGGGGGCGGACATTTCCCCGCCCCGTGCCTGTGCTGCGGGTCCAGCGAGCGCTTTTCCCGCGCAGCCGGCCCAGCCCAGCCCCCCCCGCCCGCTTCCCTCGGGGCGGGGGCTGTGCGCGCGCGCGGGGGCTGCCGGGCCGCCCGCCCGGCGCCGCTTGTGTGACGCGCCCGCGCGGGCTGGTGACGCGCGCGCGGCCCGGGGCGGCCGCCGTGTGGTTGGTCGGCGGGGCAGGGGGTGCGGCGGCGGCGGCTCGGGCCGCGGGCGGGCGGACAGCGCGCGGGGCGCCGCCGCCGGGCGGGAGAGCGCGAGCGAGGAGCGGTGGGCGGAGGGATCGCTGAGGGAACGCGGGGAAGGGAGAGGCGCGAAGGGGGAGAGACGCGCGAGCGAGCGCGCGCGCGGGTAGGGGCGGGGCGGAGGCCGCGGAGGAGCCCCCGCGCGCGCACCGGAGGCCGCGCGCGGCGCGTGGCGGGCGGGAGCGGCGCGGGGGGAGCGAGGCCGGGCCGGGCCGGGCGCGTCCCCGCGGGGACGGTGACAGCGACAGCGCTGCCGGGCCGCGGCGGAGCACAGCGGCCGCACCAGCAGGGGGAGGAGGAGGCCGCCGGCGGCGGCGGGCCGGATCGCATCATGGCCTCGGGTGGCGGCGGCGGCGGCAAGATCCGGACCCGACGGCACCACCTGGGAGCCGCGAAGCCGCCCTACGCGAGGGGCAAGCAGCAGGTGAGGTCGCGGGTCAGCCCCGTGAGCCCCTTCCCCTCGTAGCCCTCCTCTCCCCTGGCGCTCCCCTCAGCGGCGGGAGGAGGCGCCCCCGAGGCCCGACCCGGCGGAGCCGCCTCTTCCCTCCGCCGCCCTCCCCCCCCCGCTCTCCAGGCAGTCCCACGTGCGCGGCTGCGGGCCGGGGTTTCCCGGTGGAGCGGCCCGCGGGGAGGGAGGAGGGAAGGGTTTCCCGCCGGGGCCGCGGGGATTGTGGGATTTCCGGGCGCTCACCCCGCTCCGGCAGCGCCGGGCTGCGGGGGGATCCTCGCCTCCCCTTTGTCTGCCGCCTGTCCCCTGCTAGGCAGGAGCAAAGGCGGGAGGAGGAGGAGGAGGAGAAGGCGGCGGCTGGGAAGGGGTAGGTGCGCATTCCCTCCTCTCGCGGCTGGAGCGGGCTGGCTCCCACTCCGCGGGATGCTCGTTTTGTCTCTCGGCTGCCCGGTTAAATCGTGGCTAAATTAAGCTTAACCGCGTTACCAAGTTAGAGTTACTCGTCAGATTTAAGTGCACCGCTTCCGATATTTGGCTTTCTTGACAAATTCCAGGTTGTAAATGAGTATGTGAGGGTGCTGAGTAGTTAGGCATCTTCCATTGTTGGTGGGGGGGTTTTTTTGGTTTTTTTTTTGTTTTCTGTAGAGTGCTGCCTGCAGAGCCCTTAGATCTGCATCTGGTGGCTTTTTCAGTGTCTTGCCTGCACCTGAACGTGCTGATGCAGTGCAAGTGAAATGTAATTCATAAGTCATTTGTTCTCCATTGTATTTTTGGACAGAATAGATGGATAACAGAAAAAAGCAGTTTGTAAATTGCAGTACAAAGATCCTATGCCATTTAGAGTGGCTGCAGGGAGTAGAAGCAAGGATTCTTCCCAACTGCTGCTTGTCAAGGAATTTCAAGATGCCTGGAGACAGTGCTCTGGAAATGCATTTCACGTGTATTTATGAACCCAAAATTGACTGTAAAGCCAAAGCGTTTACATTATTCAATCGGTAACATAAGCCAGGGGATTAAATATCATATGCAAAATTGAGGGTGTGTTACGCATAAGTTGTTGCTCAATTAGTTTTTATTATTTGGGAAGTAGTATACTCAGTCCTTTGTATAGCACACTGATCAGCAGTGTTGTCCTTGTAAAGCGGGCAGGGTGATGCTTCATCCAAAGAATCAGTGCACTTGCAGAGCAAATGTTGAAAGCTCTTACGTGAACAACAGAGTAATGTTAAAATTGCAGTATCCTGCATGTAGTGATACTCTGTAGATAGCTGATAAAACTTACAGATGAATTTAAAATAATTAGGTTAGATGGTTTTCTGATTATTCTATTGTCTGTTATCTCTGCCTGTTTTCTAGTAGGTTTATTTAAACAATGGGGCAAAGCAAACACGTGCTTGGGGGGATATCTGTGGGATTCAGCCCAGAGCATGGATGCTGCAAATGAAATACATCAATCAAATTAACAAGTAATATATGGAGCAAGAAATGGTAAATAGGCAAACGGATAGGTGTGAGATATGTGCATTTGTTGTAAGGGATAGCTTTTTAACCCTATGTAGCTCCCTAACCTGCATTACATAAAAAGATGAGCTCTGGGTAGATAGCTGACTTGAACTGGAATTAATTGCTAAGTGTTCTTATTTTCAATATGACATTCACTCTGCAAAAGTATTCTGTGGTTTGGTGTTGTCTCTCAGTAATGAGTTTGGGAAGACATGGAAGAGCTCAGTGCAGTCTGGATATGATCTCCTGCTCTCCTAACTATTATCAATAAGTAAGCTCATAGAAATACTGTACTAAAACTGTTCTAAATGCTTGGGGTCAAGACTGCAGTCCTGAAAACTCAGACTGTTCTCATCAAGCTCTGAAGGTGTCTAAGCACTGAATGCCGTATTGCCAATACCTTTAAAGTTCTTAGGGTATCTGATTCTTTTCCACTTGTATGAGAGATGAATAGCATGATGGCAGGCTTACAGTAGTAAGCCTGTTGTGTGTTTTTCTGATGTGGATGTTGTTATTTTGCCACAGTCTCCCAGGGAGCTTGGTCAGGTGGGAATTCTCCAATTGTGCCCTGCGTGCTGCAGAGTCAGTCTTCTATTGAGTACAGCGACAGCTTTAGAAAACATTTAAGGAAGAGGAGATGCTGCTGCTTTTCAAAGATGATAAGCTAAAGCATTTGTTCAAAATGTGGTAGACCCTGCTTCAGATTTCTTTTTTGCCTAGAGGCATCAACCTACATCTTCCACTTTCTGGGCAAATATCCCAGTTGCCAAGCTGTGTGTTGTCTTGAGTTCTTCTGACTGAAACTGTGTTATTATCCAGAAAAAGAATGTGTGATTCATTGAGCCAGGAAGAGGATGTATAAGATGTTACCTTCCAAGAGTGGAGACTACAGCCTCTGATCCATGATTTCAGAAGTTCCTTGTTTTATATGTTCTTGGAATAGACATGCAAAGTTCAGAATTTCCTGCCCTTTTCTCCCCAAGTGCCTGTGAGAGCCACATTTCATTATGTTTGCATGTGTTTTTTGAAGTGTGAAGTCTTTTTTTAAACCAGTCTCAAATAGGAGAGGTGAACAGATGCTGCTTGGAGGATGTGACTTGCAGCTTGTATTTTCTCTTGGAAGATGGAGATATGAGTAGATTTCTCCCACTAGTGAAGGGACTAAACCACAGTATTTTCCTTTCTGGGCCGTCATAGTGCCTTATGAAAAGTGCACTGTCAGCAGCTGTATTATTGAACCAAGAAACAAAAGGTAGCAGCACCACCAAGTAAGGATGGTATCAGCTCACCCACCATGAAGATTTGAGGTGTGGGAATCACATCTCAGAACAAAAGAGCCTTTTTGTATCTTTGTGTTTGGTGTTCTTGGAGTAGAATTGTGGAGTTCTTCCCACTGACTGTGCTTTTCTAGGAGCAGAATGTTGACAGCTCCACCTTGAATGCATTGACTTTAGGTTATGCCATGCTCAGCACGCTACCTGTCTACTTTGCCATCCCATGCTGAAATATCCTGCCTCCTCCTGCACTTTTTAAGAAGCTTAGGCACTTGGGTTAAAATCACAGCTTCTTTGAGAGCTAAGCACATGCCAAGTGAGGAAGCTGTTGTGTCCAGCATCTGGGTTTCATCTTGCAGATGTGGCCCCAGTGTTTCTAAAAACTGGTTTGTCCTGGTCATTTGGATAGATTGATGGTGGGAATTACTGATGCGGATGTGTAAATGGGAGGGATGTTTACATTGCTGGCTTATTAAACTGCTTCTGGAGGAGTGTCCGTATATTCCTATTGTTAATTTTATGTTTAATTTTGCACTTCTCGTGTGCGTGCGTGTGCACGTGCTGGTTTAACTTGGAACAGTGCCATTCTCATCCAGGTAACAGATTTCAGAGATTTTAAATGTGACTTAAAGGAGAAGAGAATAAAATAACTTTTCTTCATAGGTTTTTTATTTGATAATTAAGCATTCAAATGAAAGAGTCAGAGAACTTTGATTCTCCTGAACTTTAAAATTCGTACAGGCAGATTTAAGCATGATAAAAAACCAGTTACTTGTAAAGTGTTTATAACCTTCCCATAAACTTCTATGTTTATGTTAAGCTGTTTGATATTAGAGATAATATGTGTATATTAAAATCTCTGCTGAGGAGTGTTTCATGGACCTTAAACAGGAAAATACTAATTAAAAAGATCTTTATTGACTGTCCATATGGACCTGCACAAATACAATTGTGTTAACTCCTGTCAACAGGATTGCACCTTGATGCACACCTAATGTGGTTGTATTTCTATGCAACTCTGCTTGATTTGGTTTAGTAGTAAGCTAGCACATTGATTTGAAGAAGTGTTTAATGTGTATTTAAGATTTGTTTTAAAAGATGGACTCATAGTCAACCTCAGAAGTTTTGTCTCTGTCCCAGCAATATGATACTGTATTAGCAAAACAGATGTTTAAATTTGGTACTGGGCTTTCTACTGCTACTGTGAACAAAAATGTATTGTAATTGGGAAGAACTTATAAAACTGAGATATTGATAGTTTTCTCTCATTTAGGCTAACAGTACTTGTACAGATTGTAGATGATGATTGCTATAGCATTTCATTAATATGCTGGGATTTGTTTCTAAGTGTTGTTGTGACAGTCTTGGGGGCTGTGAAGTGTTGGGGACAAACAGTATTAGTGAGTGGTATCTTAGCAGAAGAAAAAAGCAGATGAAATAATTGACTGTGTTAGCTGGGATGCTGCAAATTGTCTTTGGTTGCTGGCAGCACATCACTTCCTCTGAGTTATTTATTCCTCCAGTCAGTAATTAGAACCAGTTCTTGCTCCCCTGCCATGGACAAACTGAGCTGCTGCTGATTCTGACAACTGCAGCAGGACAAAGTTCAGAGTCTCTTTTGTGTGCCCAAAAATGTTTGAGCAAAAGTATTCCAGGTTGGTGCAGGTGGTGGGCTGCCATAGCATCATGTAAAGAATTCATAACACTTTGGGATGACTGGCTCAGTGGACATGGGGCAAACGGTGGATGTTGTTTACCTGGACTTTAGCAGTGCCCACAACATGGTCTCCCATGTGATCCCTGTTGTCCACTTGGTGAAATACGAACCTGTCAGGTGGACCGTAAAGTGATTGGAAAATTAGCAGGACCATTGACCTCAAAGGGTTGTGACCAGCAGTACAAAGATTCAGTGGCAGCCAATTGCTAATAGAGATCTCAGAGGTTGATATTGAGGCTGGTGCTGTTCCATGTCTTTATTGACAACCTGGCATGAAGGAATGGCATGGACCCTCAAGAGTTTCCCAGATAATACCAAACCTTGGGGAACTTCAACCCTGTTGTATAATGAAGAATAGGGCTGCCATTGAGGGAGCTTGACCGAAACGGGCTGCCAGGAACCTTGTGAATTTTAATAAAGGCAAATATGAAGTCCTTCATGTGGAACAAAACAACCCCACCTACCTGCTGGACAGCAAGTAGAACGTGAGTCAGCAGCACGCTCTTGAGGTAAAGAAGGCCAGCTGCATACTGAGAGGTATTAGTAAGTATGTGGGAAGGATGTTAAGGGAGTTGGTTTTTTCCCTACATGGAGCACTTCTAGAACTACATCTGGAGTGTTGTGTCTCATTTTGGCCTCTCCAGTTAAAAAAAGACAAGGAAAACATACAGGAGTGATTCTGGTTGAGAGACACAAAAATTATGATGGGGGCAGAGGCCCATGGCTGACAGAGCTGGGTATGTTCACTTAAGAGCAGCAAATACCTAATAAGATGATAGAAATGGTGTAGCAGGGCTCCTTTAGGGGATTTGTAGCAATACAAAGTGACAATGCACTCAAGATGCAAAAACAGAAATTCTGATTTCATATGAGGAAAAATCATTTAATTGTAAGTCTAGCCACCATGTTGGAGGAACTGCCCAGAGAGGTCTCAAAACCCAAGTGGACTCAGCTGTCGATGACCTGGTTTTGGCCATTCTCTGAGCAGGAGGTTGTAGTAGTAGGTGACCTTTGGGGTGCCCTGCTGCCTCTGTGTGCATGTGGTGCTGTCAAAGCTGCTGCAGCTGGACCACAGGGCACACACAGGCATGGTTTCAGTGTAAATCTGTTACTCTAGGTTGGTAATCCTTTTGTTGGTCCATCCTCTAATTGTTTTTGGGGTTGTGCTGTCTCTTGAGGGAGGAAATAATGCCTCCGTCTCACTGTCGCAGTTTTTCCAGAGTAAATTGCGAGCTTGCCCTCAAAAAGAGGGCAAAAGCAAAAAGCTAAAGCTAAGAGGCTTTTTTTCTAGGGTTGTTGTTTTGCAGACCAATTTTAAAGATGTCTTCTGTCTTTACTGGTAGGTCATGTGATACATTTTTCCATTTTTCTGCTATTAAGTTGTAAAAAAATTGGGTTTTTTTTGCTTTTTAATGTTCTGTGTAATCAATTCAGTATTTATTGCACTGCATTTGGCTTGTACAACCCCAGTATCAATGCAAGCTGGGGCATGAGTAGATGGAGAGCGGCTCTGCCAAGGACTTGGGGTTGCTGATGGATGAGAGGCTGGATATGAGTTGGCCATGTGTACTTCCAGAAAGCCAGACATGTCCTGGGCTGCATCCAAAGCAGTGTGGCCAGCAAGTCAAGGGAAGGGATTCTGCTCTTCCACTCCTGTTTGGTGAGGCCCCACCTGGAGTATTGCATCCAGCTCTAGTGTCCTCAGCACAGGAAGGACAAGGACCCATTACAGTGAGGTCAAAGAATTATCAGGGGACAGGAGCACCTCTCCTGTTAAGACAGGCTGAGAGAGATCTATTTAGCCTGGAGAAGAGAAGGTTTTGGGAGCACCTTATGGACACCTTTGAGTACCTAAAGGGGACTTAGACTCCTCTAACTGAAGGAGGGTTGAATCACATTGGGTGTAAGGAAGAACTTTTTAAAAAGAGGGTGGTGATACTTTGGAACTGGTTGCGCAGAGAGGTGGGTGAAGCTCCGTCCCTGGAAACATTCAAGGTCAGGTTGGATGGGACTCTGAACAACCTGATCTAGTTGAAGATGAGCCTCCTCATTGCAGGGAAGTTTGGACTAGATGACCTCTAAAGGTCCCTTTCAACCCAAGACACTGTATGAATCTATGTGTGTTGCACTTAAGTACAGGATCTTTGGGTGGGTTTGGCTTAGTTGAGACTACTGTGCTTTTTTCAACTAAACATGAGTTCATCTTCACATTCCCGTTAGCCGGGATGAAATGTGTACCCTAACACAGGTACACCAGCATGCATTGAGTCCTGTGGCTGTGAATAGCACATACACAATTTGCAAATACCTGAGCCAGTAGAAAATTTTCTTTCTCCTTGCTGAGGATGTTTAATATTTTCTAGATGGTTCTGCTCTTGGAAAAAGTTGTGTGAGAGTGTCATGTGGAGCTGGCTGACTTTGCTTTTAGTTATGATTGTATTTTGAATCAAATGTTTTTGAAGTAGATACGTCTCGAGACTCCTTCCCTTATTAGAGCTCAAGGCCTGGAGACTTCCAAAACTGAAGTAAACGAAGCAAGGAGCTAAACCATGCAATTGTCATTTTCTTTGAGACTGGATTACAGTGAGGCACTGAAATATTTGCAGTAATGATATATTAAGTTGGTGAGACTCTAATACAGGTGCATTTGTAATTAAAATTATCCTAAGCTAAACAGATGAAAACAAGGTTTAAACTGATTTAAATGTAGCTGTGTTCAGGAATTGCTGTGGTGCAACCAGATACATATTAAATTCATTTAGAACAGTGCATGTGTTCTAATGTATTTAGTATTTGTTACTAAACTTGACAGAGTTGTAGTATATATACAGATGTTCTGAAGGCATTACCTTCAGTCACTAAAAAATAATCTCTATGTGCAATGACAGTTTTTCGTGTTGCTGGTAAGAGAACAGTGTCTGAAGGTACTGGTTATATGTTTAAAGTGAGATGCTCTTGGTTCTGTCAGTTGTGGTGTGATGAAAAAATGCGGCCTGAAAGACACTGCTGGCCTTCACAACTGAAGATTACTGCCCTGCAGGAGAGCTGAAGCTACCTGGGCTTTACAGTTTCAGAATATTACCTTAAAATATCAAAGAATGTAGCAATACCCCTCGCTGCTCCAACTACAGCAACTGTGTCCAAGGGTCATTACTTTGCTTTCTCTTAGGCACCAATTCGAATATTTTAAAATCTAGTCAGGAAGTTGTATGCACCAGGGTTAGATGTGTCCAATTTAAAGTAATTACAGGTTACGCTGGTTTAGGTGAATTGTGAGGCTTAGCTTTTATGTGCTGCACAATGTCTGTGTATGATACTTAAAAAGTAAGAAGGCTTTGAGTTTTGCTGAAGTACCAAATTATCACAGATAATAACTAAATGTGATTATTTGGTTACTTGATTTTAATTTACCTGTTCAAATTTGTGAATTAGATCGTGTACTGAAAGTGCAACAGGATTGGCTGTAGATTTTGCAAAATGACTGCCATGTAGTATTGTCAGATCAACATGGACAGAAAAGATACTTCAGAGGGAGCATGTGAATATTTTACTGTCTTTTGCTAACACTGCATTATATTTAAAAATTTGATTCCAGTCTTCTGGTTTGAAGACTGTGTTTTCCAAAGTGTCAGGATTGAAATTTTATAGCATAAGTACTTAATTTTGTGAAATATGCCTCAAATCTTCAAGCCTTGTCCTCACTGGGCGCAGGGGCGGACGTCAGCAAGCCGTGAGTTGACCTCAGGTGGCATTTAACTGTTACTTCAGGAGTTGCTGCAGAATTTGGGCCACCCTTGTTTGTGTTTTAAATACATAGCACATCCTCACCACTATGTGCCATGGATTAGCCTGTGATACCATGTTTTGTTTGTGGATGCTTTCAGGCAAAATGGCATTGAAAATGTTTAATTCTTTGCTGGGAGCCTCATACATTGTAGCAAATTTGTAGTGTGGGTATGATGCGTTGATAGCCCTTGTATGCATGAATTTCTTGGCTGTAAATGCAGGAAAGAGGAAGACTTTGCCATTACTGGTTAAGTTTGGCAATGGTGAAATACTGTAATGAATTGGGCCTTCCTGTATATAAAATACCTATAAATAAGGTAAACAATTTTATGCCTAAGTAGTGTATTTAAGTCCTAAATATAAAATGTGTGTTATACTTTGCTAAATCCGATAACTTGTGCTAATGGGCTTGTAAAGACCATCCGGTGATATGGGAAATATACTTCTTGATCATTCTAGTTTTAAAATTCTTGTCCATGTGGTTATGTTGGAAATAAAAGTAAAAATAGTAAATTTAGACTGTAGAGTTTTCTTATAGGAAAGATATTCTGAGCAGCATTCCAATTAATATAATTCTAGATACTGCTTAAGAAACTTAGCTGGAGGCACACTGTGGCAGCTAAGTTGCGGCAGTCTTCAATTAAAAAATCCTAACTTCTTGGAGTTCCTTAAATTGGGAAAGAAAGAACTTTTAAACTGCTTGTAAAGTTGTAAAGGAAGATGGTCTCATGAATCTTAAGCTTTTTGGTGTTGATGCTGATAGATTTCCATCAAAGTGTAAATTTACAACGCCCATTGTTGATAGTTTCTGAGGGTTAACTAGTGCCTAATGTAGTTCTTCCTAAAAGGAGGAAAGAAAGGTACCTTGTACTTCGTGGTGCCTTTTGTAATGTTGTCACTGTGTCAACCGAAGGTGTGGACAAAGCTTGAGATAAAAGCATTCAGTGTCACAAGGATTTAACCTAGTGGGTTAGGCACTGATTTATCTTACAGAGCACATACTGGTGTTTTGCTCTCAGTTGTAAGTGATAATGATGTGTACAGATGTGCAAACAGTGCCAGAAAATACCTGAATTTCCCTGGAATGCTTATTCTAAAGCTAACTAGACTAAGGAAAATAAGGCTCACTTCAGGCAATAAGAAAGAAATACACTGGTATCTGGTAATAAAATCCCTTCTTCATGACTTTCAGAAATAAATCTGAGCTAGTCCACTTGCCTTAAATAAAATTGTTGTTTTTCAAATGTTACATAATTAATAACATTCCTGAAACATATTGTTCATATTAAGTCATAAGTCTTATTGTCTTTTTCTAAATGAAATATCAAACTCTGCTGTCCTGGTCCAAATTGAAGCCACTCCCTAAACAGCAAAAGCAGAGTTAGTCTAAGCTAGTTTGAGTCTCCTGCTGCAAGAGACAATCATGTCATGTTTCCATTTCTATTCCTGCTTTTGCATGAGCATCAATGCAGGCACATGGTAAGCTGCACCAGCAACCTGATGCCCCTGAGGGGCGGTCCTCACTGTCACAGTCTATAGACAGATTTTTGGTTGGATCTATTCAATAGAACCTTGCTTCAGTTTGTCATTTGGTTGCGTATATGGGCTAGTGGCAGGGAAGGGTGAGGTGAAGAGGAGAATGGGACAGTGTCTTAAATGACAGTATGGACACAGGATGGTTGAAAGAAGGGAGAAATTTTATTTCATGTTCCTCTGGTCCTGGCTGCCTGATCGTGCTTTCTCTCAAGGCCAGTTCTGGTGCACTGAGCCAGTTTAACTCATTAGCCCAGCAGAGAAACATGTTCTTTTTGCCAGATTAATAAATTCAGCTAGTATGGAGAGTAGCCTGCTGTGTGCCAGAGCTGGCATAAGCTAACTGTGGAGGATGGAGGGCAAGAAAATTCCTTTTTGGTATTAGGAAGTGGTTAGATTTATCTGCTCTATCTCAGTGAACTTCACTGTTAGGGGCAAGTTTTCTTTTTGAGGACTTACTGATTCATATGTTCTAATGACTTTAACTTTGAAATTGGAAGCAAAGAAGTCTCTGAGAGGTAAGAATTTGATGATTTTCAGAGGTGTGTGTACAGTGAAGTGGAAATTACCTCTTGTATCTAGTGTATTTTGCATCTCTGACAAATTTCTGTAAGTGTATTACTGTTATATAATTTTTATACTGTTTTTTCATACTTAAACCTCCTGGACTGAAATCAACTCAGTTACAAAACGGATGTTTTCAAGTAATGTATCACTGCTGAGTGCTCCTGCCAGCGTTTTCCCCACCCTATGCTATGTGAAAGACCCTTACAAGCTGGAACAACCATCCTATTCTGTAAATGTTTTTGGCCAAGAAATAGCCTGCTTTTAAGTTTGGAATTCAAATTGTGACCACAAACTACTGATTTTTCTTTCTTTATGTAAGTCCTTTGAAGAAATGGTATTTTAAAGTAGTAAAATGTGGCACCTGTTTGTTAACTGATACTTCTGTCTATGTCTTTTGCTTGGTGTTGCAGCCAGCTTGGGTTTATGAAAGGCAGATCTTGCTTGACCAGTCTGATTTCCTTCTGTGATAGAGTTACCCACTTGATGGATGAGGAAAAGGCTCTGGATGTTGGATGTCATCTACCTAGAATTTAGTAAAGCCTTTGCCACCATTTCCCATGGCTTTCTCCTGGAGAAACTGGCTTCCCATGGTGTGAATGGGTGTGATCTTTGCTGCGTGAAAAACTGTCTGGATGGCTAGCCCCAGAGCATGGTGGTGAATGGGTTTGCATCCAGCTGGTGACTGGTCACAAATGGTGTTCACCAGGGCTCAGTGTTGGGGCCAGTCCAGTTTGACATCTTCATCAATGACCTGGACAAGCAGATTGATTGCACCCTAAGCCAGTTTGCAGATGACACCAAGGTGGGCAGTGTTGATCTGCTGGAGGACAGGAAAGCTCTAGAGAGGGATCTAGAAAGGCTGGATAGGTGGGCTGAGGCCAGTTGTATGAGGTTCAATAAGATGAAGTGCTCAGCCCTGAACTTGGGTCACAACAATCCCCTGCAGTGCTGCTGACCGGGGTAAGAGTGGCTGAAAGCTGCCTAGCAGAAAAGGACCTGGTGATGCTGGTCAGCAGTAGCTGAACAAGAGCCAGCTGTGCCCAGGTGGCCAGGAAGGCCGATGGCATCTTGGCCTGCATCTGCAATAGTGTGGGCAGCAGGACCAGGGCAGTGATTGTCCCCCTGTACTCAGCACTGGTGAGGCCACACCTGCAATCCTGTGTTCAAGATTTGGGCCACTCACACAAGGAAGACACTGGGGTGCTGGAGTGTGTCCAGAGAAGGGCAGTGGAGCTGGCACTTGAGTACGTGGTTTAATGGTGAACATGGTGGTAGTGCTGGGTTAACAGTTCATCTTGATGATCTTAAAGGTGTTTTCCAACCTTAATGATTCCATGACCTCTTGAAAAGAAGGCTTTGGACCCTCCAGGAAAAGGTTTGAGTCTTCAAGACAGGGCTTTGGTCCCTGGAAATGGGCTTTTGGAGGTGAGAAGCAGGGTTTGAACCCTGCGGTTGGGTTCTCTTGGGTTTTGTGCCCTCAAAGGATGCTTCAATACGACAAACTAAGGCTTTCCCTGCTAGAAATGGGTGTTTGGAGGCATAGAGGAAGGTTTTGATTCTGTTAGATTGAAGGTTGAATCCTAAATAGGAGGCTTTGTTTCCTGAGATGGAGTCTTTGGAAGCTAGACTTTGGACCTGAAGATGTGCCTTTGTACTCTATAAAGAAGACTTAGAATTCTACAAATGAGACTTTGGACCTTCTAAATCAGGCTTGGGGCCTTCAGAATAATGCTCTGGGCCCTTCAGATGAGTCTAAGGAGCAGAACCCAAGAAGCAGGGCTCGAAGCTTAGAAATGAGTGTTTGTGCCCAAACAAGGAGGGTTTGGGCTCTTGGGTAGCAGTTGGACACAATGATCTAAGAGGTCTTTTCCAACCTTAATAGTTCAGTGATTCCATTATGTCAAGCCAATGTGCCTTGGAGTAGCTGTTACTATAGTTACTGTTGCTGTGATGTTTGTATACATAGACTTAGATAGGCATAGCAGAGCTGCAGACACTTGAGATGATGCACAGATTTTTAAAAACTGTTGTAAATACCTATTCATAAGCTACTGGGTCTATCCAGTGGATTTTTATTTTGGGATGAGTGTGTTAAGACAGCAGGTGGTACTAAGAGCAGCTCAGACCTCTGAAATCAGTCAGTTAAGGAGTAAAACATGTTCACTGAATAAAACACTGTAGTCACACAGGTGGGGTTGCTCCACTGCATCTTCTGCCCTTCCAAGCTATTAAGTTTGGTACCTGTGTGGCCTGTAGAAAGGAGTTCTGAACATTAAACTGCATGCCAGCGCCATGTCCTCTGCTCCCAGTCTGATACTAGGAACTAGAGCAGTTTCTGTGCAGTAGCATGTTCAGAGTAACTGTACTGAATGAAGGTGCTCTGGAAGGAACTGGTTCATATTTGTGGCATGAGGAGATCGGGATCTGAGCAGTTTGCTGGAGAATGAGCCTGCTAGAGTTGTCTGTTGCTGTGTCTTTTGTATTTCGTATCTGAAGATCTGTTGGCATCAATGAGATGTGCACTATCCTTGTCAGCCTTCTAGAAGGATTAATGATTCCTGTGTGGGGAGATGGGTTGGACAAAGTGCAGATCTGGTAACACAGTAGTAGAGGGGGAGTGCTCTGCTGCTGACAGGATTGGCTTGTTTGCATGTGCAGAGAGAGGGAGAGGGTGTTCAAACACATGTGCTGAAGTTGAAGAATTAGAAAACTACAAGTTAGGGTAAGATTAAAATTCCAGCTTTAAAGACAGTGTAAGGCATGACATTTTGCTTAATTGTTCTGACAAGAATTAAGGAGTATGCATGGTCAAATGTGTAGTTCGTAAGTGGTACCTTAACTACCTGACTTGATCAGGAGTCCAGCCACAGAGCTTTATTGATTGGCTTTAAGCTGTGATGGGCAGGTAGGAGATGATGGAAGGAAATTTTTTTTGCGGGGGGCTCATCTGTATGTATTTGAATAGGCATAGGGGCGTGTGGAATACTTTTAGGGAGAAGGTGTTGGTTTTTTTAATGGGATCTGTGTTTGATGATGGCTCATTCCTAATGCTTGCATGGTTCTTTCACAATGTCTTTAATGTATTTTGCAGACAGAAAATGTAGGTGCCTTTATATTTATTTCGTTTACTCTTGCTTTGGCAATATGCCAGCATTATTCTGGAGCATGAAACTATGCTCCTTGTCTACCACTGTGCCTCAGCCAGATGGAGCAGGTCATTAGTACTTGGTACAGTCTGGCTGTACTGAGTTCCAGCTCATGGGTTGGTTTGGGAAGTTACCCTGTGTTGCCCAGCTTGGAATGCTGATTATGTGGAGAATGGCAAGGCTGCCATTTGCAAGAAAGGGTCTAACTAGTCTGGTGTCAGATATGGATGGTAAAATGTCATCTTGGCTAATTACTAGTCTAGCTGCATTCTCCAGTTACTCATTTGGATTACTAATGGTTGGGTGTTTAGTCTTCTGGATGCCTATGACTTCTTCCATCTTGAGTCTCAGGTAGCTTTCAGTCCTGGGAGGATTTCCTCGGAATTATACTGGCACCTGTTTTATAGCCAGTAATGTTTTGTTCTCTAATGGAGAGACTCTCTAGCAATACCGAATGTAGTAAAGCCTAGCTTTTTGGAAAGAGCATTGCCTTGGATGCAGTTTGTGTCCTGACATTTGCTTATTTTGGCAAATTTTGACTCCTCTGAGTTCCTGTTATGCTTTTATTCATAGCAGCAAAATATTCGCTCCCCTAAAGGGGGACAGTGTGTCATAAGTAAAGATGAAAATGAGAGCCTGAGAACAGAGTACAGACTGCCTCTTAGCTGGTGCTGGGCACTGAACTGCTTGTGAGCTCTGGTGTTGCACAGTTTTTGTTGTTGGAAAGCTGAGGCTTAGTGTTTATGTAGAATAGCAGCAACACCGTGAGCATGGCATATTAGTATACATTTTAGTGTGGTAATTGTGATAGATGGATTTTTTTGCTGTATTCTGTCTAGTTTAAGCTGTCCCTGGCTAGTTATTCTGTCTTTGTGCAAGTAAAAGATTGAATTACAGATCATTATGAAAAATGCCAAATTGTAAATTAAGATGACTTTCTTTCTGTGAAAAGACTTTTGTTTTCTACCTTCCCTTTCTCCTCTTTGCCAGTTTCCCTCCTAACTCCAGATTCAAGGGTGTCCTGAAAGTTGGTATTTGTGTTACTGAGTATGAAAGATGTGAATGACAGGGGCTTTTTCTTTCGTGTGTGCTGATTTTTTTTAAGAAAGTTGAATACAACAGGGTTCTTGTTTCAGAGTTGTTTACTAGACTAACTACTACATGTTCAAAGAATATTCTCAATTTTCTACACATGAATAATAATTTTTGGAAAATTTTGTTGCCTAAACCGAGAAAGATATCAAAATACCTTGATGCTTGTGTTAGCAACTGGCAATGAAGTTCAACAAAAATCTTTTTAATCTCTTACTGCTTTTCAGTTTCCAAAGTATCGAAATTGTGGTGGTAGTTTTGTCACTTGCTTCCAGCTTGCGGAGGTTTGCAGCTGGTTCTGTGGCTGCAGTCAGTATACGAGGGGCAGCTCCATGTTGCAAACGGTCTGCTGCACAGGGTTGAGATTTGACAGGAAGGTGTGTTGAACTTTTGAGGACATGATGGGGAACAAGTGACTGCCTAAAACAAAACGTTAAATAAATATTTACTAGAATGTAAGTCTTACAAATAATTGGTAAGTGTCAAAATGGAAATGGCTTTTATGTATTCAGCAACTGCTGAGTATTGAGGTGTGGAAATATAAAACTTTAACATACCATGAAATGAAATTTGATTAAATTGAATGTATTTAACAGTCCTTTAGTGAGAAGTCTGTTGTTCCACTGTAGCGGTTTCTTCCAAGATCCTTTCAGGATGCTCTCAACTGTTCAGGGCATAATAGTGAAGCTTTTGATGCGTATTGTTCCTGCAGTTCAGCATTAGAAAAGGAAATATTTAGGTTCACTGATTTTAGTAGCTCTTATTGCTCATCACTATTGCTGTAGATAATTGCTGAGCTTCTGGGTTAGATGGTTTTTCAAGGGAAAGTGTTACAAGGAAAAGTCCTCAAAAAAAGTCCGTACATGGGGAGTTTTTTAGAAATTGAATTTCTTGATGACCTTGTGACTTGACGAGCCTTTGGTGAACTTCAGCTGTAGTTTCAGAATGTGGAAGTTTTGTCAAGGTCACTGGGAAGTGCAGAAACTGATGGGTTAGTAGTAAATCAATGTTAGGCGCACTTTTGTCATGCATGTTCCAGAAGTACAGGAATTCTTTGTCAAGGATTCACCACCTTCTTATCTTACTCATCTGGATATTGCTATCTCATGTCTGTCTTGGAGGTCTGTTCAAGGCTGCATCCCAGTGTATGCTGTTGACTGTTTTCCTGTTTTTTTCTTTCAAGCTGGGGCTCATTAGCAGAGTGACCGAATCAGTGAAAAACATTGTACCAGCATGGTTGCAGAAATATTTCAATAAAAGGGAAGATAAATGTGTAGATACGAATGAATCTGCAAGTGATGAAGAGAATCCAGTAAACTATCACCATGATTATGCAAATGAAGATGCCATGGTAGTTGATGGGAGAGTCACGCCTGAATCAGCAAGAATTAATTTAGAAGGTATGTGAAATATCATTTAGTATTCTGACCATCTGTATTTATTCACAGATTTCTAGTTTTGAATCTGCATTTCTAGAGGAGGCTGGAAGGAGCGTTTGGACAGGAAAAAAGCAAACAGCAAAAAACCCTGCAACATCCAAACCAAAACGACCAAACAACCAAAAACCCCAACCAAAAATAACCCCACACAAAGCAAAAACAAAGGAAAAAACCTCAGCAACTCAGTTTTTAGAACTGCCTTAGCTTCAAAGTTTAAACATAATTTTAAAACATACTGGAAATTGACTTAGAGCCCTTGGAAGTCACCCGTTAACTTCAGGTAGTTAACTAGCCCAGTGCAAAATATTGCTGACATTCATTTGAGAGTGTGTTGGGTTACATTTTCTTTTTAAAGGATCTGGAATGAAAGTTTATCTAATTGCCTAAGGTAGTAGAAACATTAATCTGTTTCGTTGTTCTCAAAACAAAAGACCAGATGCTAGAATGCCAGAGGAAAATTCCTTCATGTGTCCTGATCTTGATTTTTTCTTTTACTTTGCACTTCTTCAATCAATTTATTAAATTTCCTTGTTAGTTTAGTGAAGATCTGAGGAACTTTGTTTATGACATTATTCTTTTTGAAATATTTTGTAACATTAATGTGTGACACTGCTAGCTTGGGGTCTTTGAAACCTATTTGGATCCTTGGCAAAGAAGTTTACAACTCTTTTATCATATTAAAATTAAACTGTGCTTTATATCTCTCACTGTTTCTGGAATTTGCATATGCTCTCATTTGAGTTTCTCTTAAATTAGCAGTTTTGGGAACTCAGTTTTTAATTAGGTGAGAAATTTTGTCTGAGCACATGTACATAACCATCTGTGTGGACAGTCAGCTGCTTCTGTTGTTGGCAGAATGAAAAATAATGAGGAAATACCTTTCTCACCAATGTTATCTAATCGTGAATAAGGAGCTTTACTGCTGTGTAGCTGTAGCATAATTTTGTATAAAGGAATAGAGAAGGTTTTAATGAATGAGTAACATGTGTTGGCTTTCCTGAAGAATTGTGTGAAAGGACCTTTCAGTGAGAACAGCTGCACAGCAAACTTTCTAGCTCCAAGAAATCGGGAGCAGATGGGACCCTCTAGAACCTTCAGTAGCTTGTTTTGCAGTTTGTGGACGCTGTAGTTAATCTTTCTAGCTATAGTTAATAATAATATTTTTTATTGTTACCAGTATTTTTATTTTAGAAAGCCTATTTCTTCGGCTCTGAGGTACCACTGTGCAAGAGCCTGTATTCCTTTCCTTGGCCAGCCTTTGGCTTTCTTTCATCTCAAACAAGACAGTCCTAAAAATCTACCAGTGCTTTGGAGAATTAATTATCAGTAGTGGAGTCCTTATGAAGATGGAAGTAGCTAGTTTAAGCTTCAGTGCAAATGTCAGGACGATGGTGTCTCAAAATTATGTTCATACCCAGAAATCGTGGGAGGGACTGTAGACAAATGGATATCAGGCAAG
Organism: Eopsaltria australis; assembly: GCA_034509425.1. Classification (NCBI taxonomy): domain Eukaryota; kingdom Metazoa; phylum Chordata; class Aves; order Passeriformes; family Petroicidae; genus Eopsaltria; species Eopsaltria australis. The sequence goes on from JAVTVJ010011974.1 coordinate 223,062, forward strand.
ATGGCCATTAATAGCTGTTCTGTTCACGTGTCAGGTCGGAGCCGTGAGACCACCTTTTGCAGTACACTGGCAATGTTTACAGACCCTTTTCTTGAGGAAAAAACGTGCATCTTAGAACTGAGGCCATGTTGCTTACTTGTCCTTTGTGCCAAAATCTCAGAAATGATTGGATAGGAGATAATTCACCTGTAGCATGACCTGATATGGTAGAATTTGGAACGGAGGATGATGACACCAGGACAAATAAACCCCTGAAAAGTGTTGCAAATACATATTACATATGTAATTCATTCATACATGTTACATATTCAGATTAACACCGTCTTTTTTACAAGATGATAAAAATTGCAGAGTTGTCTGTAACTTGTCATGTAATCTCAAATTTTGGTAAGCTTATTGTAAGCATTATCTGCAGGAGAAGGAATTTATAGATGTTTGCTTTAGCGGAAGACACATTCTAAGTGCTTGAGCACAGGGTCAGAATTTGATGAAATTCAGAAAAATCCCATCCGTAAGTACTTCTTAATGTGACATTAATGTTTAGTATTGCAAGCAGTTTTGCTGTTGTAATCAGACGGATGAAACCCTATCTGGCTGAGGAAGTTAAATTCGGCTTCTCTATTTTTGTGCTTAGAACTTGGCAATAAGCGTGGCTGTTGATAGAAAACAGGTTTTGGCTTCTGAGAGCTTGTCTATAGGGAAGCTGATTGTCTCACTGTTCTTGCTTAGAACCATCCACGAGCAGGTCTGCACTGAACTTCTCCGATGTGTTAACAAGGCCCTCTCTTCACCGGAGCCATCTGAACTGCACTGTGTTGGATTCCACAGTCCCTCACTGTCAGCCCTCCACCTCTTCCACGCTTGGCATCGGCAGTCCTGGGCTGTCCCTCGTAAAGGAAATAAAAGATTCTACCTCTCAACATGATGACGATAACATCTCAACAACCAGTGGCTTCTCCTCTAGAGCATCTGACAAAGGTAACTTTTATGTTTTCTAATTGATTTGTTTGATACCATGAAGTATTTTCTATTCTTTAATATTCCACATTGCCTTAGTAAGTAAAGTAGGTGAACATCAGCTCTGGATGTTAGAATTAAATATAATTTTTAGCATTTTAGAAGTATATAATCCTGTCACCTTTTAAATATAACCATGCTTGGAATACATTTGTGAGTCCCTGATATCTAAAGAGTCAGTGCTGATAAATACAACGTTAGCTTGATTATCTGTAAATCTTGAATGGGGATAATAGGAGATGAAGATGATTTTCTGTAGCTTGATAGGTAGGTTGATTGCTTAGAAGGAAGAGGGACTCTGAATATCTCACTCATAGCTGGTTAAATGTGAGTAAATACGGTTGACAAATAAAAACACAAGATATTCTCCTATTTTTTTTACCAGGAGTCAATAAAACAACTATTCTGATTGAACAAGTTTGGGATGCTTTTTTTGCTGTTCTTGGTAGACAGTATCACATGTCAATACTTCCTTGTTTTTTGCCAAATTCAGTAGGGAATGTACACCATTTTAAAGTAAAAAACCCCAAATCTTGTATTTACGTAGAATGTGACCTAGGTGTCTCACTGAGAAGGGGCAAACAGCAGGTTTGCAAATTTTTCTAGTCCCCCATATAAATAGGGATGGAGGCATGCTCAGGCAACTCTCTGGGGACCTAGTTTGACAATTCAGAGTCGGTGTTGCCAGGACTTATCAATATGACCTGCGTTTGCTAGAACTTTCTGGTACGTCTCCATAAAATATAGGGAAAATAGGTGGTTAATTCTGTTAATTGAACCTTGGGTAATTTTTCAGGTTTAAGACCTGGTCAGTTCTGTCCTATGCTAATTTCCAACCCTCTACCAACATAGGGAAAACTTTGTATCATTAGAGATGCACCAGTGTTTATGCAGTTCCTTTATTTTATCATGAAAGAAGAAAAAATAAAATTGTGTTGTATTGGAAATGTGGTATTAGCTTGTGAATGCTTTTGAAAGATTACTGGAAGGTCATGTATTCACAGTTCCATGAACAGATTTTAGGTTCAGAGTTGATACTTGGGTTTCATACCATATGTGAAATTAATCTGTTTGAAGAGCTCTAAAGGTTTAGAATGCCAGAGAAATGAGTGTTAAAGGACTTTTTCATTCTGTAAGACATAATTGTAGGGAACTCTGGAGTTTGTGTGATGTTTAATACTAAATTTCTCTCTGTACACAAGGCATTTACATGTAGCATTTGTCATTTTGGCAGATATCACAGTTTCAAAAAATACTTCGGCACCAGTGCTCTGGTCCCCAGAGGCTGAAAGATCTCATCCCCTCTCACAGCATCCTGCATCTAGCTCTAAAAAACCTGCGTTCAATTTATCTGCTTTCGGATCTCCCTCTCCTGTAAGTACTGCACAGTATTAATTTTAGTCAAGTTGAATGTGTAGCCATCTTACTAACCCCTTACCATAATACCTTTCTGTAGTCACTTGGAAACACTTCTGTCTTTAAGACAAGACAGCTTGGGGATTCTCCATTTTACCCTGGAAAGACCTCTTATGGTGGTGCAGCTGCAGCAGCAAGGCAGACAAAAGTGCAGATTTCTGCTTACCAGGTATGAGAATACTAGTGCAGCTTGGGGGAAAACATAATTGAGATACAGAAGGGGAGGTCGGCCAAAAAAGCTGTGAGAAGGGAATTTAACTTGAAAAATGTGGGAACAGTTCCTATCTTGCCCACTCAGCCTCCATTTTTTGTTTAAATTCTTGTGTAACGCTTTATGTAGAAATGCTTATCATAAAGCATGAGAATGACAGTAGCATCTTAGTTGCTGGGCAGTTTCTTGTAGTAGGGGTTTCCTCTGTCATGTCTTTCAAAAATTTCCATTTTCTGCCATTGTCTGCCTCTGACTGTATTATGGTGTAATAATATGTAAGTAATTACAACGATGGCATAACTTTAAAAACAGCGGCAAAAGTTTCCTCCCCAATACTTGCCTGTAGATCTTACACAAGTATGCCTACACTCAAACTGTGAACATATTGTGTATTTTTTAATGTAGTAGTATACAAAAGGCAGATTTGCTCATCCTTTGCACTTCTGTTATTCAGAGGGAGGCATGCAGTCCTACATGCTATATCATGATAAAAAATAAGGTGCTCTCTGTTTTGCTGTCATTCAGATGGCTCTTGAGAAGAGCTGCTTGTCCCCAAGTGTTCTTTGTGGTCTAAAACGAACCAGCAAATTAAAAATACTGACTACTCTCAGTAGGTGGAGTTGAATCTAAAAGCAAGTCAGTAAAATTTGATTGGGTTCTAATTTCTTTAAATGAAAATGCCCTTTATTGAAAACATAAAACGTCAGAAGGAATTTTAGGGAACTCAGAAGAAGTTTGCTGGCCCTATTTTGGCAGTCTGTTTCTACCATGGAACAGAGGGACCTACAATTTCCTGATTCAGGGAAATCTTGAAACCTGCGGATTTTCCTGACTTGGTGTTGAGTCAAAGCTCAGAACATTTAAAACTTCTGTAAGCTAGAAGTCCCCTTTGGTCAGCTATTTTTATTTTTTACAAAAACTGTGGATTATGTTGAAAAGAGGAAGCAAGTACTAGGAGAGACAAGTTTGTTTGTTGCTGCGTACAGTGAGTCTCACTTGCGTGTTGTGTGATCTGCTTCCTGTCGTCAGGTAGCCGTGTGGGAAGCATGGTGTGGTTACATGAGAGATGCAACATGGTTTTAAAAATAAAAATACGGTCACACTGAGATTTTTTTGAATTATGTTCAGTCATGTGGTACAACATGTACCTTTTCAGTGTATTATGTTTAGATCTGTTACAGTTCAAATCAGATCTTTATCTTTCTAAACAGAGTTTAAAGATACGCAGTCAGCTGCAGTCTTGGGGGAAGGGAGGAAATGAGAGAAGCAGAACTAGAAATTCCTGATGGTGATTATATGCTCTGGTTTTAAGGTGCCATGCTTACACCATCATGAAACTCTGAGATCTGTTTTGTACTGGAAGTACTTTCTGCAGCACAAGCTTTTGCTTCAGTTCTGTTTTCCTAATCACTGCTTCAGAGACCCTACAAACCTAACATCTTCATTTTATGACATTTTACATTTAAGGATTTCTTTTGTTGCTTCCCATATGCAAGATATACAGGGCCTCACTTAAACTTCTGTACAGTCAGTGGAGTATATTTTTCTTCTTCATGCCTTGAATGCTCAGTGAGTGCATTTTTCTCTGTCATTATGAGAGTATTGGTTGTATCACTGGTGTAGCCCTAGGGCATAAAATACACACATGTGTAACTCAGAATCCAGCATCGTAACATTGGCAATGCTAATTTTTCAGCCACCGATAAAAAGACAAATGAAAGCTAAACAAGCAAACGTGCAATCCTATGGTGTGACAAGTTCCACAGCACGGCGCATCTTGCAGACATTGGAGAAGATGTCAAGCCCTTTGGCGGTAAATGGCACTCCTTTATTATTTTACTCCATGTGTTTGAAAAACATAGTAAATGTGCCAGTATAGGATGAAGATGTTACTTAATGTCATGTCTGGTTTAATTCATTGCACCTGTTTTTTCGACAGGATGCTAAAAGGATTCCATCTTCTGTTTCTAGTCCGCTGTCTTCTGTAAGTTGATCACAAACCCCCCATGTTTTTGTTGAATGGAACCCTCTCATAGGGAAAAAAACATCCTCTAATATTTTGTCCTTTTTTCTCCTGGTAGCCTGTGGACAGGAGTGTGCTGAATGTGACTAGCTTCCAATCCAGACAAAACCAGGTAAGAATCAGTATCATGTTAGGCTGAGACAGGTAACTTTCTCAGCTCTACAGCTCTTAGAAGAAGTATCACAAACCTCAATGACAGCACGCACATGAATTCAAGTTAATATTAGCCTTATGTGAGTTATAGCTGCCTTGGCTGTGTGGAAATTCCTAAAAATGTCTTTTCTATCCACATTAGATGAAGGACTGTGAAGATTGCTCAGGTGGAGAGTTATTATCTTTTTGTGGTGATGTGTTGATATGTCAAGAATAACTTCTCTAGAACACACAAAGTGGTTTTATCTTGGTCTGCAACTTGGGATTAAGTTGCATGATAACATTCTTGTTTCAAAAAGCTTTCCCTTGCAGAAATAACCAGAAATAGAAAAATACTGATTGTGTGTTTGTTCAGATCTTGTGCAGTTTTCCATGTTTATTTTAAGCAAAAAAGAAATACTTTCGTTTTTTATTACTACTCAAGGCAAGGAGAAGATTGGACAATGGTTAAATTTTGTTACTTCCATAAATTTATGCTCCTAAATTCCTATTTGGAGGTAGCACTGAATTGTTGCTGTCGTAAATCATTATTTCCTTGTTTTTGTTTAAACAGTGTTTGAGTATTACATTTAATAAATTGTGAAACCACAAAAGGTCACCTTTAGCTCAGGCAACCAAAGGAACAAAAATGGTTTTTCATCCATGCAAACTTTTAATCTGCTGCTATAATGAGGAAGTGGCAGAATGTTTTAAGAACTTTCTATGCTAATCACTTGGTTAGGAGTATAAGTAATTCTACAGTCACTTAGGAGTTTATAAACATCGTAGATTTCCTGTACTGTCTTTGGCCATATGATAAATTACAAAAATGTTGAAAAATAGAGCATATAAGTTCATTACCACCTCTTTAATATTATTGCAGTAGTTGAAAACAAAGCTGATATGGATTCTCAGTTAAAATGCAGAACCACACCTGTGATGAGGCATTAAAAAAGATCTACCAGATTTGCAACATAGACCCTGACATCAGTCAGAAAGTGAATGTTGCACACAGCTGTCACTGGGTAAAAATAGAGAAATTGTCTACTCATAATGCTAGAATTCATAAAATTTGGCAGGGAGAAAGGGTAGCCCTTGATGAAAAGGGGGGAGAGGCTTGTATGTGCCCAGAAGAGGGTTGTGTGTTTTCCTGCTAAAGCAAACAAATGGTTGGCAGGACACTTGAATGCTCAGGCAAAACTTCTACAGGTCTTGTTTTTGTGGTATTTTTCTTACTTTGAGGATCTACACCAGACAGAATAACTCCTAGTGTATTGAACATGTAACTGGGTTACTTTTTTTTTCTTGTTGTACATACCTGTTTCACTGGTTTGATATCCTTTTACAATAATGTCATCTGCCTGGCATGTGAAGATAAAGTGGCAGATGTAGTTTTCTGCATTTTTGTGAGGCTTTTAATACTGTCTCTCAGAGCATCCTTCTGGACAAGTTGTCCATCTCTGGGATGAGTGGTTACACACTGAAGAACTGGCTGAACAGCAGGATGCAAAGGGTTGCAGTGAATGAGGCTACATCTGGCTGGTGACCAGTGCTGTTCAAAATATCTGTCAGTGATCTGGAGGCACCAATTGAATGTCCCGTTAGCAGGTTTGCTGATAATATAAAACAGGGAGGTGCTGTCAAGAGTCCTTGCAGAGGGATTGAAGCATTGGGCAGTCATCAGTGGGATGACATTTAACAAGTCCATTTATCTTCATCACTGAGATCGTGGGACTGATTGCACCCTCAGCAAGTTTGCAGGTGACACCAAACTGAGTGGTGCAGTTGACACATTTGAGGGATGCCATCCAGAAGGACGAGGACAAGCTGTAGAAGAAGTGGGCCTATGTGAAGGTCATGCAGTTCTGCACCTGGGTTGGGGCACGACCATCTGTTGATACTATTTTAAATAATAGATACATCCTAAGTCTCACTCTTCTTATCACCAAGGCTACAGATGATTTGATGCATCATGGGACCTTTTGGGGTCTTTCTTCTTTCTCTGTTCAGTTAAGCCAGTTTTGCAGAATGTACAGTGCTTTCTGTTTAATAATTAGCCCTTGTCTGTAAAAAAGCTTTGACAAGAAAAGTCAGACCAGTAATTTTAAGAGCATCAAATGCAAATCTAAAACACTGGAACATACATTAATGAGACTACTTTAAAATTACTTCACAATTTATTTTTTTAAGTGTAACTTCAAAGGAAGAAAACATAGAAAAAAAAAGAAACCTAGTACCTGGTTTAACACTGCTTAACAGTTTCAGTGTTAAATTAATGGATTAAGCCAATTTAAAAAAATCACAATGAGGGCAGAACAGAGCAAAGAATGGGAGCATATTGTAACATGATTTATTTTGCTTATAGGAATATAGTTTATTTCGTCTGTGAAGTAACTGCCAAATTTTGACCCAGGATTAAGTCAGACTTTGACTATTCCTGTAGCTTTTTGGATTTTATAACTGATTTTCTGGTGGTTTCCTTCTACAAGCTAAATGTTTTCAACACTTCCATGTATTTTTCACTGGGTGCTGAGACTGGTGGGAGGTTCATAGTTCTGTACTTTTTATCATCAGTAAATGCTGTGTTAAGTTGGGTGGGTGCGAGGATAAATTGATTGCTGCTTCCCTTTCAAAGATGGATTTGCAACATCCACCTGTCCAGAAACTTGTGACACCAAAGCCAATGTCCCTGACAGGGAGTCGGATCACATATTTTAAACCATCTCTGAAACCAGCTACTAATTCCAGAAAAATTCACCAAAGGGTAGATACAGACCATCAAGTAAGTAAATTTTCATGTCCTAATTTGCCTGCTTTTTGCAAGCTTGGAATGTGTGTAACCAATCTACTAAACTGCTCTTTCTTGCAAGAGCACCAGTAGTGTACTTGAGGTGAGCATTCAGAAAAGACAGTGGGAACCATTATGAAAGAGATATTGAGAGGTTTGATAAATATAATTATATCTTTGCCACACTAAGTGGCTGGTGCTTATTTTCAGAATGTGGTGGTGTGCTGTTGGGCCAGGGTTTTCGCAATGAAAGAATACTAAAATACAGAAACACAAATTTCCTTTACATATGCTCCCGTACAGAAAGCTGATGAAGCGTGCTGATGTTGTGAATAAAATGTTTCAGGTGAACTGCAGGTTCCAAGTGGGATTTCTAACAATTACCAGTTCAGATCAGTTTCTTAATTATCCATTGTGATCACTTCGGTGTAGATTGAGTCCTTGATAAACTTTCCTTAAAACAATACTGGTATCTCTTTCAGAAAAAAGTCACCCATGGTTCCAGTATCATTCTGAATGTAAAAATGACTAGGTATTAAATACATCAGCTGGAGATTAAGTAGTGGATAGTCAGAGTAGTTAGGGAACAAGCTTAAGCAGATGAGGTATATTTAGTGGTATAAATAAAAAAAAAACCAAAAACAGGACTAAATGTGTGTTTGCTTCTCTTCTCTTTGTATTTTGTTTATAAATGTATTCAGATAAATCTTGAAATAAATAAAACTTATTTTGCAGGACATGATAGTGGAGAGTTTTCCTGCAGAAAAACCTGTAAAAGCATCTGAAAGGTATGACAAATCTATTAATTTAAAACACTTGAAAGAAGAAAGCCCCCTCCTTTGTCAGTACAGTCTGCATGCTTGCCTTCTTTTGGAATGGCAAGAACAATTCTCAGTAGAAGGGAATAGAAAAAATGAAAAAATTGTATTATGAGAGAGTTTAACTATTTATGCATCTCGATCCTCATTAGAGACAGAGCTGTTAGTTTCAGGTAGGTAAATAATTGCTTGGAGTCTGAAGGCTTTGTCGTACAGGAATTTCTTTCTGAAAAATCATAATGTGAAATGTCTTAGAGTTCAGGAGTACATTCCATTTTTAGTGGTTTTTTTGTGAACAAAAAGCTAGAGGAAGATTATTTTCTAATGCTCCTTACGTAACAAAGGCACTTGGTCTGCTCTGTGAGTTCGCATGAAAAACAGAAACTCTGAAGAGTCATCTCTAAAATGCCAGAAGAGAAATGCCAACTTGCCTCTGAAAAAAAAATTCCAGGAGAGTTAATAATTGTATTTCTTCTTAAGGAGATTGTCTTGCATTATGTTGCTTGCTCAGGATAGAATGACTTGAGATAATATTGATGGCGCTCCCTTCTGTGAAACTAATCTTTTGGGTAATGCTTGAATTAAGGCACTGTGTGCTCAGAAAATACCCTTTTTTTGATGATTCAGACCTTTCAAAGAACAGTAGTAGGGAATCTGCTAATGTGTTGGCTTTTTGTTCATCTTCCAAATAATTCTTAGCGTTGCCTTGGGCATTCTTTGGCTTGCAAAAAACCCCAAAGCCAACCATCTAATATTTTGACTTCACAGGAACCATCTTTGGTTTTGGCAGAGATGCAAATAGATGTTAGGTTTTAATTGTGGGTTTTCGAACTGTTCTGAGTTTACTTTGGTGCAACTCCTTCCTCTGTGTAGAAGGGAGATCCAGGAAACTGATACTGCTTTTCATTTGTTTCACAAGTTTTACTGCTGTGTTTCTACTTCTGACTTTTGTTTTAACTCTTTTATAGTCTCTGTTGATTGTCATATTACAGAGTAGGAATACAAAACTAATAAGGGCAAGAGTCTCTTCATGCAGCAAACCTGCAGTACTTTGGATCTCTGTTCAGCCTACCAAAGGCTGTTTAGTTTTTAAACCGGTGTCAGAATTGTAGATTGGACTGACTTGCTTGAAGACAGAACTGTCTTAGCCCCTTAGAATCTGACAGGTGTTAACAGAAAAGAGGAATATGGGCTATCATAGACATGCTATAATTGTCTGAATAAAGATTTATTTTGACATGAGATTTTATTTCAGAATTCAAATTGATTGTCAGTTTGGATTAGGGAAAAGTTTGAGCATATGGCTTTAAGGATCTGGCGTCCTCTCAATGGTTACAGTGCTGAGAAGATGTTTGCAATTATCTGAGAGGTTTTGACCAATTCTTTTTCTCAGTCCTCTAGAAACTTGACCTGGTATCTTCCAGTGTCATCCAGTGTACTTTTGTAATGACTGACTATTGGCTGCAGAATAAGCTTGATATGGTAATTTTTTCAGGGATACTGATTTGAAATGCTGTACTGCTTTTTATTGTTACTATTCCTTAGTTCACTTCTGTTTTGGGATGTGGCATGGGTTTGGTTTGGACTGTTCTTGGGGGGGTTTGTCTGTGGGTGGGGGGGGGGAGTGTATGTTTGTTTGTTTTGAGGTTTTCCTTTTGTTTTTTCTTCTTCTTTCCCCTTCCCACTTGGATTAGGGAGTCTTTCTGGTTTGGATCTAGGCTTTTGTAATGAACAGAGAAATGCCTTTGTATGCCCTACAAAAGGGATCTGTATTCATGTCTGAAAAGACTTCTGGAATGTTGGCACACCCAAACACCTCTGCTGCTTCTGCTGATGGCCTCAGGAAAGGCAGAGCTGCTTATGAAGCTTCTGTCATATTTTCTTGCCACACAAGTCTAAGCCTCTCAATTCCATAAGAGCTGTTGGCAGCATTTCCTGTGTGCGCACACACACACACACACACACATCCCCACCCCCTGCCCATATATTTTTAGTTATTCTTTTATATCCCTTCAGAGATACATGCTCATCACAAAATCAGAGAACTGGCAGTCAAAATTTCCACTGTCTGTACTATTAAAAGCAGACATTAGTAAATAACAATCCAAATCAGTTCTTCTATTTCAGTTCTTCTGCCTTAGTCATCCTTCCATTATGGGTGTTGGGACGGATGTTTATGGATGTTATTCTCATTGCTGCTCTTTATTCAGCTTTTGCCGTTTAGAGCACCAGCTATTTACCAGCATTTAGGAACTTGTGGGATGTTTTATTCTGATTCCAATTAGCAGGCGATGGTTCCAGGATTAATAGTGCCTGTAATAGCTTGAAACAGTTGATAAGTTGGGGTTTTTTTTCTCCTTTTTTTTGCTTTCTTTTTAACCCTGTTCCTCAACCTATGTATTTTTGTTCTGTGCTAGCAATTTGAGCTACCCCAAACCTGAGACTCCTGCATCCAATGGTCTGTCTTCAGGAGGAAGAATGGATAGTGCCTGTGGCAAGATGAGGAGAGAAAGAGAGCGATACTGCGCATCAAGACCTGGACAAAAACAACAACTGGTAAGGGTCTCCTGGTTAATTGATCTCCCACTGTGATTACTGAAATAAGTAGCTTCATTGCCTCACAGTAATTTACAATTATGACATTTCAGTTTTGTGGGTGTTCTGCTGTGGGTTTCAGAGCAGGCTCCAGTTTAGTTATCTGTCTGTATAAGTGCCTCAACTTTGGTTTTAAATTTTTTAAATCTTCTGTTGTATTATCTTGGATATTCTTCATACTATAGAGTTTCTTATTAGTAGTTGAATGAATAAATGTGGTAGAGGTTTTTAGAGTTTTCAGAAAGGAATCAAGTGCCAAGTAAAATAAAAAGGATTTTTTAATTTTGTTATTTTATATTTAAGTCATGTAGAAAGGTATGGGCCAAGAGCCTGAAGCAGAAGACAGTGTTTTTCGTATTTGCTAATGATCATTCACAATTTTTGGCACTTACTCAAACTCATTGGGAGAGGGGTTTTTTTCCTTGCTTGAATGGGAAAACTCCATTTAATGAACTGGTAGTCATTACTTTGCCAAGGATTATCTTCCTGCCTGAATGTTATGTAAGCTGCCTACTACTGGATCTTAAGTCTAAAGAGGTTAACTCGGTCTTCTGGCTGATGCAAAATAAAGAAGTAGTAAATACTGGAGGATGATTCTGTAATAGAAATGGTCTCAATATCAAGGTGTGACAGACTCTTCAGATCAGATCTCTGAAATATTTAAGTGTAGGGTACATTAAAAGTCTGTAGTAGCAATGTGCATCTCTGCTTAGTCACTTCTGAGTAGATACTGGTACTGCTGTCCAAACTGTGAATAGATTGGCTATTGCCATTTAAACCCTAACCAATCTAATCTTGGTAATCAAAGAGTTTAAAAGGGTAAGAGCAGAAGTTTTTAAGGTACACTGATTTTTGAATTTTAAATTTGCATACATGATATTGACTGGATTTACCAGAGTATGATCCTCTGTGTCACTCGTCAGGCTTTCATTTTTGACTTTCTGTGCTTTGTTTTGGTTTAGGGGTTTTGGTACTCAAAGGAACCCCATCCTTCTTAAAATATTCTCTTTTTCCAAGTTCAAGTGACTTCAGAGACTTTACCAGCTGTCCTACCTAATTTTGCAAGAGGAACACTTTCTTACTTGCCATGAAGTTGTGTCGTTAATTAAAGAGATAAGGGAATCACAGAATCCTAGAATGGTTGTGTCTTTCTAAATCTTTAATAACTAAAGGACAAAACCAAAAATAAATCTTGTCTGTGCTCCTCTCTTCTGCTCAGGTAACAATTTTGAGCTTGCTTTCAGCATTCTTACCGGACAGGTGATGGATATACTATTGCATAGAAACAGGCCTGCTGTAAATAAAAATGATGTGGCTGACTTACATGGGGAGGTTAGGGTTCCTTTTGAAAACCTGCACTGTCTGTAGATTTCTCTGTTACATTTAACTTGTTAAGTACGTAAGGATGGGGTGGGACAGGGTAGGAAGGTCTTGAGAAAGAGAACACCTGAATTGTACAACTTTTTAAACAAAGAGAAAAATTGAAATATACAGCTTTGCTAAAGAAAGTGAAAAACTAGAATTTGCAACTTCTTGAAAGGAAGATTTAAATTAACAACAATTAAAATTTACACCTAGGAGATGGAGCAAGAAGAACTGCCTGAAGTACCCCTGCCCATCAGTTCTGCATCACTGCCGACATTCAACTTCAGTTTCCCTGTCAGTAGTGCTGTCTCCTCATCACCCAGCACTGTTTCAAAAGCAGTGGTGAACAAGGTAAATCTTTGCTGTATATTGTGAATACTTTTTCAGGATGACTATACATCCTCCTTACTGAATGCTAGCTGTTTCTCTGGGGCTCATGAAACTAACCAACCTGAGTTTGTAACCTGTTGAGTAAAGCAGGGTTGTGTTCTGATTGGGAGGTGGGGAGGGAGACGTATTTTGATGTGGCTTCTGTCCATCTTATACACTCACTCAGAAGCTTTTTCTTGTAACTCTTAGCTGTGGATCAGAAATATCAAACATCAGATTTCCCAACTTCACTGCAGAATGTCTGTTAGATAGTGAATTCAGGTAGCTGCTTTTGTGTCACCTGGATGCTTTTCTTTTAGATACAAACCTAAATTATTTTGAAAATACAGGTACAACCAGCAAGTAATGTTGGCAGTCCTACGTTTGTATTTTCATCTCCAATTGTGAAATCTACTGAGGTGGAAGTGCTACCTCCAGTGTCTGTAAGTAAATAAATCCCAACGTTTTCTCAAGGCTTTAGTAGAATACTGCAGAACAAGAAAGCAGAATTGGCCCTGGTAAGGGGGAAAACAAATATATAGATTTCTGTCTTGTAATTTTTCACCCAGCACCCACCAAAAGTATGAAGACTGGATTTCAGGTTATTTGTGTGTGAAACTTCATTAAATTTTCTTAGAATCTAAAAAAGCCCTCTCTTTTTCACAGCAGATTAAGTTTACATTTAGTGTTCCTGTTGTAAAGTCATCAGAGCTTTCTGGATCCACTGATACACCAGTGACATCCATCCTTAGTCCAGGTAACAGAAATTTTAGCATTTCAAACATAAAGTGCTAGTTATCTTTTTTTTTTTTGATATGTTAACTAGTTATTATTTAATAATCTGTCATTTCCAAGCTTGTTACAAATTCCAGGCAAAGTGTGTTTTCAATGACAGGTCGGTTTTTAATCAAATTGCAACTATAAACTCTTGTAAATAAGGTCGAATTTTGAAGATTCTTATTTAAGAAGAATGAAACATGGAAATTCTTGTTTCTAGCTAACGTGAATGTATTCTAAGTGGATTTCTTTATAAGAGGTGGGTTTTGTTTTATTTTTAAAGGTAGTGCCACTGTAAACAGCACCAGCAATAAAAAGGAGGAGGAAGAAGAATATGATGGGTTCTGCAAACCTGCAAAGTTCTTAAAGCAAGGAAGTGTGTTAGACATTCTAAAAAGCCCCGGTGAGATAATGAACTCTTTTTAAAATATTTTGCAGAGAATACACTTGCATATAGCTGCATTGATTTTTAGAAAGTCCAGCATAACAGCAACCAAAACCCCCCCCAGTCAATTTGTCACAGTTAAGGCAGTGTCAGCAATAAATACGGACATAGGAGAACATTACATAAAATGCTACATCTGTTAGGCTTGATGCCCCCTTCTGTTACAAGGGGCTTTCACTGCTGAAGGAAAAAAATGCAACTTCAGACCAGATGCATTGCTTCTCCTTTACATGTTAGGTTGTAATTCAAACTTAAGTAGAAAAAGAATTAGTCAAAGAAACAGTGTTTTGTTTAAATAAATAAAATGTATGTAATTAGAAACCAGATGTTTGTAAAATGCTTTACAAACATTCCACTCTCACCCTCACCATCTCCAGAAATTAAGAGTGGTAAAGATAACTTCATTCCAAAAGGTGTTTCAAAAGCTGCATATCTTTCAGCTTTAAATGTTGACAGTTACTGCGGATTCAGATGTAAATTTTAGGTAGCAGTGGGCTGTCTGACTTAAAAAAAGAGATGGTTTTCAAGTCATTGCAATTATTTTCAGCTGATGAGTAAAGAGTGTGTGTGTAGATGATGTTGTTTGTTTTAGGAAAAAGGACTTCTTTGAACTTGATCTTTCCCATAAGCTTTCAGTTAGAGCATGACTTTTTATTACAAAATCAATATAACTTATGAAGGCAGTGTCTATTTATATTGGAAAGAGCTAAGTGAGAGAAAATTCACTGCCTGTTTTGTTTAAGGAAAGACCTCTGGGTGAAGTGGCATTTTCTTTATCAGTTTAACAGAATCAGATTCCAAATCCACACTGTTCCACAATTCCACTTGTAATATAAAAAAAACCCCCAAACAACAACAACCTAACAACAAAAAGAGAAACTATTTAACTTTACAGTTCAATTGTGCTGTAAGTTCAATGTGTTGCTGTAGCATTTTCATTAGTGTTTTCCATATTGGTGGTTCTTGTTTTCAGAAAAGTTTGCACCTTTAGATAAGGAGTTGGCCTGTGCCCAATGTATTTTGAACAAAGATAATAGGTAAAACTTGTTTGGTTGTCTTAATTTTTATTGCTTAATTATTAATCAGTATTTGTGAGGAAATACTGTGTGGATTGCTGCTCCAAGTACCAACTGCTGTACAGCTACTAAAGCAAATGTGAGTCATCTACTATGGCAGAAATAGCTTTAGAAATTTGATTCAATTGGGCATGGTGTCTTAAAATGAAATTGGATTACTTCCAGTTTATGACAGATCGTCAGCTTTCAGTACGGTTTGTTTACACTTGTATCTGCCAATGTAGTGGCAGATACAAATGAGATTTGTATTTAAATCTTTCTTTGAAGTAAAGAGTTAAATCAGGCTTTAAATAAGTGTTCTGTTGTGTCTCAGCTCAGCATATGAAATTTCATCCCTTTAGGTAAGATTTCCATGAACTTCCTCTCGCACTTAGTGGGAATGTATAGTTGTAACCATTGACACTTGGTTTAAATTTGTGCTGTCTATTATAAGTAACTTCCATGCAGCCAGGGTACAGCTTCATCAGTAAGACCTCTCCTTTTCTCTTTTTTTTAAACTAGGCTTTATATCTGGGAAATCACCCTCCTGTTCATCTGCACAGCCTGTTACGAGCACAGTGGTCTATACAAGGCCCGCAATAAGTAGTTTTTCTGCAGCAAAAGACACCTCTAAACAAGCATCCTCGTTTTGGCAGTCTGACACACACGACCCATGTCTGCAGAACAAAACCACAGATGGCAAATGCGTAACATGTGAAGCTGCTAAAGTGTCCACTGTTGAGAGTACGAAGCAAACAGTCAGTGTGAGTCCGTGTGTCTCCTCCAAGACAACAGTCCCTACAGCAGGCACGCTGGGCTTTGAAGACAAATTTAAACCGGCACCCAACACGTGGGATTGTGATACCTGTATGGTCCAGAACAAACCTGAAGCTACAAAATGTGTAGCATGTGAGACACCAAAGCCTGGAACAGGAGTGATGCCTGCTCTGACAATGCCAATGGTCACGGACAACTCGGTGACAGTGACATCCACCTCCAGCAGCACTGGCACAACAGTCACTCTGGGGTTTGGAGACAAATTTAAACCGCCAAAAGGCTCTTGGAACTGTTCAGTGTGCTTTGTACAAAATAAGGCAGAAGACAGCAAATGTGTGTCTTGTCAGTCTGAGAAACCAGGTTTGTTCTTTTCTTCTCCGTTGTTTCAATCTTAGTCTATGTGCATTTTTTAGAGAATAAAATATCTTGCATATAAAAAATATTTTGAGCAGCATGGCTGTATGCCAGGCAGGATGGATTAGCGGCTCTCTGCAGGAATGGTTGCAGGCACTTTGGAGCTCTCAGCCCAGCTTCCAACCTGTCACATGAGTTGAACTGATCGTGAAATGTATTAGTGCAGAGCTGAACTGAAGCAAATATACCCTGCTTTACAGCTAGTAAGGAAAGTTTACTAAAATGGATGCCTTAATTAACTTAAACCAATTGATTCATTTTCATTGGGGAAAAATGTGAACTCCATGCAAGGAGCTAAAAACTACTGGATTTGTTGGGGTTTTGTTCTCCTGTTTCAAAACATAAGTAGAAGCAGTATTTGCACAACATGGCTTAAAATGTCTCCAATCAGCATTTGTGTGGAATTGAGCAGAGGTATGAAGCCAGATTCCAAGTCAGTGTAGTCTTTAGCTAGTTGTCTTGTGCTGAAACAGAACTGTATGTTCAGCTGTGCCTTTGGTAGCTTTTCAGAACATGGATAAACTTGTTTGGGAAGGTCTGGGTTCTCACAGGTATTGGGGAGGTGGGCGCCTTCTTCAGTTAATTTCTGAGTTGTCTTCCATTATATGTCATTGTAACTGATTTTGAGAGTTTATTTTTTTAAAGCAAAAATAATTATTTTAGTGTTAACTTTTATTGGCCCTTAACATAATTTAATGTCAAAAACGCCTTTGCAAATACATCCTAGGGGGAAAAAATAGATGTAAGATGGGCTAGATTGTGCTTTTATAATCATTGTGTACAGTAAGAGTGGAATTCTTCAGATAAGATAATGCATTTTAGAGGAAGTTGATTCTCATGGACTTCCAGCCTCAGAATGGTCAGCTGGCACTTTTGTCCAAGACTCTGACCATTGCAAGGAAGAATTTTGAAAGTGTGGGGTGTGCCATGACAACCATGGTGCAGAGAATTGCAAAGTTATATTGTGTTTGTCAATTCATTACTTGAATGAAGCAAGTAAAATGGGAGGGTATAAATTCTCTGGATGTACTGTGGAAAAGAAGACCTGTTCCTGTCTGGGAAATGTTACTGCTTTGAATTTGAGAAATTATCTTGTGTCTCTCTTGAATGCCACCCTCCATGGTTCACTCTAGGTGAACATTACAATTATGTGATGCTTTTGTGCCTTTGGGATGTCTGCTTCACTCCTGATACTTGTGCAGCTGAAGTTTGCTCTTGGGGTGCAGCATCAAGTGCCATCTCTTCCTTTACAGGGGAGGAAAAGTCAGACGGCCAGGTGTTGGATTTTGGGCCTCAGCAGTAGCAGGTTTCTGCTACTGTTGAAGGCAGTGTAGCTTGTGTGGTGAACACAGAGTTGTGGGTTTGGAAGCTTTGAGTTCCTCTCTTTTTTTCTTTTGTCTCTATGCAGTTTTGAATGTGTCCTGTCTTTGTGACTTGTTGATGAATCATTCTAGTAAATTCTCAGCCTTGCATCACTTGACAGTGATCATTAACTTGAGTGATGCTAACTTTGACTACTGGTAACTGGTGTCACCAGAAATTCTTTTAGTAGTTTTAGTTCAATACAGTACCTGTAATTTACATCTGAAATTGGCTGTGTTGCTGTATTTTATGAACTACAGTTGTCATTTAAGTGTCACTGGTTCAATTTGTGCTTGAAGTTGTATATAGATTATAAAGAAGAATCCAGCTGTTTCTGTTGTTTACATTCTCAGATTGTGTTTGTCTGAAATCAACTTGTAGCTTGATGTTTTTTTACTGTTACACTTGTGTGCTTTGCAGTTTAGTGAACTTACAAAGTTCGTGTACGATTTAAGCAGGATGATTAACTCTCTTGCTTCTTTCTCAGGGAGTTCAGTGCCTGTGACCAGTAGCAGCGTTTCTGCATTTTCTGCTTCTTCTGGAGGTTTTCTGGATTTAGACAAATTCAAGAAGCCTGAAGGAAGTTGGGAATGTGAGGTCTGCTTGGTCCAAAACAAAGCAGAAGCCACAAAATGCATAGCCTGTGAAAGTGCAAAGCCAGGCACCAAAGCAGAGCTCAAAGGTAATACTGAGAAGAACAAGGATTTGCATTCTGCAATTCTTTTCCTTTTTGTTTTTTTAAAGTACAATGATTTTTCCTTTGAGCATGGCAAAATTGTCCATTTGTTGTTTAAGTATATTGCTTAAATAAAATCATGTGCATATGTTTCCACACCCATTTTCCCAAAAAAGATAACGTTTTTTTAGAGGAAAGCTTGTGTCAGTGACATAGTTGTTTGTTTCAGGCCTTAAGTGTTGTTCATTTGGAGTTTAGACTAAAACCATGGTCTTTTAAAGAGCTCACCAGTGTGCTTTTCCGAGCCGGGTGCTGCGCAGAAGAGCACCATTGCAAAAAAGTAGGTGTAGGGAGGAAGTGTGGAGTTTCCTACTTGTCTGTGTGTGGGGCATGTTTT
Organism: Eopsaltria australis; assembly: GCA_034509425.1. Taxonomy (NCBI): domain Eukaryota; kingdom Metazoa; phylum Chordata; class Aves; order Passeriformes; family Petroicidae; genus Eopsaltria; species Eopsaltria australis. Next base: position 241,699 of record JAVTVJ010011974.1, read on the forward strand.
GTTGAACAGTTTTGACTCTGGGAAAGCTCAGGACTAGAATCCCAGCCATGTAGCTAAAGCCTGCATGTATTACATCATATATTGCAAACTTGACCTTATTGCTTATTTCTGCAGGTTTTGGTTCTGCTACTGTGTCTACAAACGCTGCAATGCCAACATTTACGTTCGGTATCCCATCATCATCCTCTGAATCGTCTCAAACATTAGGTAGCACAGGAAATTTTAAATTTGGAGAACAAAGTAGCTTTAAGTTCGGCATTGCTTCCGAATCTACATCGTCCAACACTGTGACTGGAGGATTTAAGTTTCCTACTGGTTCAGGAAACTTCAAATTTGGAGTTTCTTCCTCAGACTCTAAATCAGAAGACAGCAAAAAAGAAAGTAAAAGTAGCAATTTTACCTTTGGACTTCCATCTACAAGCAGTCAGGCTCCTTCAACATTTCAGTTTGGAACGACGAGTCTGGGACAGCAGGAAAAGAAAGAGGAACCCGTTTTGGGAGGTTTTGGTTTTGCTACAAGTTCTACTTCTTCCATAGCTAATGAGAATAAAACTGGAGTCGCTGGCTTCACTTTTGGAACTGTGGCAGAAAAGGATGCAGCATCACCTGCTTTGCTATTTAAGAAGTCAGATGAGAAAAAGGATGAAACTGTTTCAACAAAGGGAGGTTTCTCTTTCAGCAGTGTGGAGTCTGCACCTGCCTCACAGTTTGTTTTGGGAAAGACAGAAGAGAAACAGGACTCTGTCGCTTCTGCTGGTCCATTAGCATTTGGAAAGAAAGCTGACAATGAAGAGTTAAAGGCACAGCCTGTCTTTTCATCTGGGACAGCTGAGCATACCAAAGAGGAGAGCACAGCAAAACCTGTATTCAATTTTAGTTTTGGTAAACCATCGGAAAAGGAAAGTGAGCAGCCAAAGGCACCTTTTGCGTTTGGGGCACCAACCAGTACTTGCGGTAAACAGAACATCTTTTGCCTTCACTTCTCTGCTCATGTCTATCAAATAATACCTCTGAGGCTGTACTGAACATCTATGGGATTTATACACCACCTGCAGCCTTAAGTTCTAGTTGTCGATGTGTAGATAAGATGTGGCAATTACTTTGTAGATTTCAGTGAGTTTTAACACTATGTTTAGACAAAAAAAATTGCCACACCTTAATGAACCTGAATCACTGCTTGTGATAGGCACAGAAGTTGTGCTATCTCAGTAGTAGCAGCTCAGCTGGTGTAAAATCTGTAATATGGTGCAGTATAGAGGCCTCATACTAGTGGTTTTTATAATGAAAGGGAAGAGAGAGGGAATATCTTATTTCCATCTACTTGCAGCTCTGCTGCAGTTTCTCTACTGCTACAAAGGTACAAAAATCACTTCACAGATATTGCAGAGTTCTGTATTCCTTTAATTTGTTGAAAGTTTACAGTGGAGGATTAAAGTTTTTTTCAGTGGTGGTTGCTGTGTGAAAAGGTTTTGGTTGTTAAATTCCATTTGTGTGACTTAGTAGTAACTACGTTTCTTCCTTTCAGATCAAGGAGCATCCTTCAGCTTCTTGAGCTCCAGTTCCTCCAGCACAGCTGTACCCGCCACTTCAGCCAACAGCAGCAGCGTGTTTGGCAGCACCCTCTCTTCCACAAACCCTCAGCCAGTTCCCACTCCCTTTGTGTTTGGACAACCCAGCAACACTGTGACCAGCTCTGTTTTTGGCAGTCCTGCAGAATCTGCAACATCTCAGTCATTTGGCTTCTCTCAAGAAAACAAACCAGCAACCACATCTTCCAGCACTGGCTCAACTCTTACCCCATTTCTCTTTGGTTCAGGAGAGAGCAGTATCAATGCAGCAAATACAGGATTTACTTTTGGAGCCACAACTACATCAAGTTCAACAGGTACATTTTGAATAGCTGCTCTTCTCATTTTCTCATTTTTGCCATTATGTAGTGGACTAAGAGGATACCGGTTCATGAATATTTTACTTTGGAAAATGTGCAGGCTAAATGCATGGAAGTAGAGAAAAACACTGAGTATTTATATTCAGCAAGGTTAATTTGGCCTCTTTTTTCTTCAGTGTGGGAAATATAGTTTAGGAATAAACTGGCACCAGAGTTGTTTTATGCAGAGGATAAACCTTTACTGGATTTCAATTTGTACAGGAGCTTTTCACCATGAGAGTGATAATTTTTTTCTTCAGTCACTGTCAGTCCAGTGTTTGCAGTTAGAAGTTACTGAATTACTCCACTGCCTGAATTGCAGTGAACAAATGCATGACTCAAGACTAAATCCACCAAATTATCCGTATTCCTATGAGCCATGTAGTATGCTGAAAATGAGACTGAATCTGTAAGGGAAAGACTTAATCTAGTTTGATTCTGTTGGCTTAACTTTGTCAGTCACAAAAGTTGAACTTGCACACTTCTGTGTATCAGAAACAGAGAAAACAGTTCTAAATTACAACAACCAACAGATCAATTTAAGCTGCTTACAAATTAGGAACTTTCAGTGTAATTTTGTTAGTAGGTGACACCATATTTCAAACATCTTCACAAATTCAGAAACCTAAGTTTTACCATGTATCTCATCTTGGAAAGAAAGTCAGCCATTCCAAGTTACGGTGCAATCAGAGGGTATTTCCTGTTGCATGAGCATTAATAATGCTGTTTAAAATGTCCCTTTTGCATAGCAGATCTGCCATGTACGTTCAGAGTCACTGTTCAGTTGCATTTCATTATTTTTGCTGGCCATGCAGCTCAACAATTGGGCTGGTTGTCTGTTGATGATAGAGAATTACACTGCTAAACCAAGTTTTTGAGATTGCTGCAAGGTTGATTTGGCCTGCAGGAGTTGATAATGGTAAACACTTGAACAGGGGAGGGGTGCAGTTGCTGAAAAGAAAATATGTATGTTCTCCTAGTCCTAAAAAATCCAGGAACTGTATTTTGCATGTCTGAAAAATCCAGTTTGAATGAATATTCCATGTGTGTGGTAGAAACAGCTTTTAGTAAATACAGATTAAAACATACTGTTTGTAGGAATCTATCTGTTCAACATGAAGAGGCAACCAGTGTGTTTGAGATTTAATTTTGTCTGACTCTCATAAACACAGTGTTTCTCGTGTTGCTTAAAAGAAAAGATGCAATTCCTGTTGTGGCTGAGGTAGTATCTGTTTTATATACTCACTCAAGTAGTTTGAAATTAAGATGAGTATTCAGCTACCAGACCTGAGGCTTGAAAACCTTTTGTTTCTGGATTCATTCTTGAGGGGGGGAGGGAAAGGGCCCATACTGACCTCCCTGTCTGTCCCCCAAGGGTCATCGTCTTCATTCCTGTTTGGCTCTGGGCCCCAGGCGCCTGCTGCTGCCCCAGCCTTTGGCGCCAGTCAGCCACCAGCATTTGGCCCAAGCCCAGGCTCTGGCCAGCAAAGTGCTCCAAGTTTTGGATCACCGTCAACAACGTTTTCTGCTGGCTCTCACCCTGCTCCTTCTGCTTTCGGCTCAGTGACGAGCAGCACTCAGCCCTCTGTGTTTGGACAGCAGGCAGCCCATCAGCCAACTTTTGGCTCTGGTACCCCTAGTGCTGGTAAGTGCCGACCATCCTCTTCCCTCTGGGTCTCAAAGATCATGTATTTTATTTTCTTTTTCATGGAGCGCACCATAAATTATATGAAGAAGGACAACTTTGGCAATTGCATTACAGGAATTGCCTTCCATAAAAATAATGGCTATAGGGGTTGTCATTTAAGTCCTAGTCCTGACTGAGGAGACGCAATGTACCATGGGTATCCAACTTCACAGTAAGCCTTCTCCACAGAAGACTTAGCAGACGTGGAGGTTGCAACTCTACCACTAAATTTTGAGCTTTATTTCCTTTAGAAAACTAATGATTAAAAGGAACTGTTGAAAACCACGGAGTAATCACTGGTAAGATTGTGCAAAACAAAAGAGCAGACACACTGCAGAATTGTTATTTTTTGATTTGAGAAATTCTTAGTTATCTGACTTGAACAGGCTTCATTGTATAAAATACAGTCAGAATTGTTTGGGTTTTTTTTTTAAGCATTTATATGTTAAGACTGTATTTGAAGATCTTTTTACTAATGAAGTGTAAAATGCCATGGGAAAGGGGCAGAAAATGAACCTTATAATTTAAGAAAGACCTGTTCCATACTAGTAATAATTAAAAAACAAAACCAATGCCAGAATATGTGTTTGGTATCACATCAAATACTGAAAGGGGAAAGCCTCCTTTTTTCCTCTCAGAAGTTTTACAACATAGCCTCCATTAAAAGTAACCGACATTTTTGTACTAATCAGTAGATTAGTACAAGTAGATTAGTGCACAACACATTACTCAGTTGATCTGTCATTAATCAGGTAGCAGTTTAAAGGTAAAGTTCTGCCTGAATTTTCTGTGTTACTTATCAGTTACTCTGATGGATGGAATGTTTGGGGTTTTTTAAGATGAGGTGCTGTTAGCACATTAAAGGAAAGGAAGTCCCCAGATCCACTGCATGAACACAGGGAAGTTTGTGTGAATATAAATTTACAATTTAAGACTTGATTAATAAATTTCAGTATGCACAGGTATAAATTTAATGGTGGCACAGCAGTTAGCAAACAACTAATTACCCGTGTGCCAGCAGTATTACTTTAAAAATTCCTCTATCTGTGTGAATGGGTTCATTCAATAAACTGTTCCTGTAGTAATCTGACACTTCTGGTGCACCCCCCCCAGCTTTGTCATCTTGAGCAACCTGTAAATAGAATAATCTTTAAAGATAGTGGGGAAGAGCATGAGGATTTTGCTGGAAAGGATGAACTCACATTTCAGCTTTCTTATTTCCTTCTGCTTCCACCCTGTCTTCCCAGGTCCTGTATTCCAGTTTGCAAGTAGTACTACTAATTTCAGCTTTCCAAATAACCCAGGAGTATTCACTTTTGGTGCAAATCTTCCTGCACCAGCAGCTCCCGCACCGCCTTCTGGCACTTCAGGATTTTCGTTCAGCCAGCCTTCAGCATTTACAGTGGGGTAAGAGACCGTATCAGAATTTCCCTTGAGCTTTGGGTAATATCAGTGGACAGTGTTCAGCCTCTACTGCTGTTAAATCATGAGGTGTTCAGATGAACCTTGGAGTTTGAAACTAAATTTGGCATCCTTCCTTGTATTAGCCTGACGGGCACCGCTATCTGTAAAGGAGCCTAGCTGTCAGGAATGTCACACATCAACACATGTGAGATTGTCTTGTTCTTGAAAGGTAGAACCTGTGCCCAGCCATTATGCTGCTGCTTACCTTCTGAATAAGAGAGATTTAATTGGTTTCCGGAACTCTCTTCCTCCTGTTCGTCATTTGCTGCTTGTTGCCAGCTGGTAACTAGTGAGACAAGACTATGAAACAGTTGTTCTGGAGTATCTACTCAGTGCTGCTTCTGAATTTTCAGCTACACTGTCCTAAACTCTGAACTACTAATTTCTTTTAATAGGACTAATGCGAAAAATACTTTCTCTGCCTCTGGATCTTCAGTTGCTGGTCGGAAGATAAAGACTGCAGTTAGACGTAGAAAGTAAACGCCTGATTGGTAAAGCATCAAAAACATTGGAAACAGCTACTATCCTGAATTGTTCAGCTTCTACCTTGACTGAATTGTTCAGCTACTATCCTGAAACGTTCAGCTACTACCCTGAATTGTTCAGTTACTGGGATTGTACCTCACGCTGGCTTGTCGGAAGTCAGATCTGCCTAAAGGAATATAAAACTTAGCTTTCCTGTCCTTCCCTCCCCTCTCCCCATTACATTTTCTTGGTAGCAAGTAAAGTTGGCAACAAGGCTGTTCTCAAGCAAAAGTCTCAAGTTACTTCTTTCGCTGACTCGGCATGGTCTGGCTATAGCCCTGAGTAGAGCCTGCACAGTGAATGGCTTGTCCGATACCTCTTCATCCGCACCACTACGTGCGCTCATCCGCGTTTACTGACGCCTCGAAATTGTAATTATATCAGCGAGGGATGCTGTATAGAGTAGAGAATGTTGATAACGAATGATTTCTATGCTGAGTTTGTGCTGGTGTATGTGTGAAGTGAGTGAGTTTGGGTGTATTGTGCACTAAAATTTTCTGATAGGGGAAGACTGATTAAAGGATGATCCATGCTAAGGACTTGTTAGATCTGTAGTTCTTCATTTAATAATTATATGCTATTTCTATATTTTCATTCTTACAGCCCTTTATCACCTGTCTCGCCTTGTTATTTTATTATGAAATGTGTAAATACAATTTTGTTTCTCTATGTACTTTTTTGGCATAACAAATCTGTGAAATTGAAATTTTAATTTTGTGTGTTACAGCCATTTTTGTTTAGTATTGTCTCAGATTTTATGTAAATCCCATTATTCAAAGTTGCCTAAATCCATTTAGAAAATCTTTAAAATTGGGAATTCTTAAAGTAAGTTTATTGGCTTTTCTGATCCATTTTTGTTTGGACCAAAAACCAGTATTGTACAAAGTATTAAGTATATATTTTTATATTTACTGAAATGGACTGTGGTGACTTTGGATAATAAGGAAAAGTTTAATATTAAAGCCATGTTTATTACAGTATAATTAACATGTTAAACCATGGGATAAATGCCATCAATAAAAACTGCGAAATATTACCTGGCAAATCTAACTCTCCATAAAGGCAGCCCCAGCCATAACTGTTGGAGGTGTTTCCGTCGACCTGAGCAATGTCACACACTTTCTTCACCCTCTGCTTTTTCACACTGATTTTAGAGGATCTTAAGTAAGTTAGAGGTCTCCTCCTAGGAAGGAGTTTTATTGTAGGCTGAAGCTTGGAGCAGCTTATCAGTGTGTGAGCTGACTGCAGTTAATTTTTTGTAGTGCTATTAAAAAACCCAACCTACTGTTGTAAACATTCACCACTGTTCTAAGTGAAAAGATTGGAAATGAGTAATGGGGGGAGGGAGCTTCTGTAGCAGTTACGGGATCTCCTTGGAGAACAGACATTATTCTAGTAAGTAAAATCAGAGGAAGTGCTTGTTCATCTGGGGACCCACAACTGAATTTGTACAAAGTCCCAGCAGTCTGTCTCTGACTCAGATATTAATTCTTCCCTCAGCTAGAAGGGCAGAGACCTGCAGCACTGTCCATGCTGTAAATGTTTTCAGAGGCACTGCTGGGGCCTTGGCTGGCACTTCTGCCGTGCATCCCAGCACTGCTCCCTGCTCCTACAGGTGCTGCTGGTACGAGGGGAGATGTCTTTTAAGCGCAAGTTGGACATGACAGGAGGGCAAAGGCCAACTGCTCTTTTCATGTGTAGAGCTCCAGTCAGTGTTTCTAGCAATAGTAAATGCTCAGCAACTCGACTTTCAGACCACACACACACACTGCTATTCAGGCAGTTAGATCATGCCCCTGGTTGCCATAAAGGATCACATGCAGTTACCGGTTTCCAGATGTGTACATGTGAAAAATGCCACCGATTTTCACTTTCTCTCCCTTAGTCCTAAGTCACCTGTCAAGCATTTGTCCTTCAAGCAGAAACAAGCTGCATTTGGGATGCAACTTGTGTAAGAGATAAACTAAAAGCACATTTCTATGGACTGTGTTCTTGCATTGTAATTGTTTTCGTTACCTGCTGTAGAAGGGGTGGTATTTTCCAGCAGGGTAAGAGACACCTACCTTCCCTTATACCTGAATTGGTAGTAATAAAGTTTTAGCCAACAGTGTTGCTTTTCCCTTCCTCCCCCATCCCTCCCCTTTTGAATCCTAGTTTTTGGGTCACAGCTACAGTAAAGAGAATAAAAGTTCTTGCTGTAGTCATACTGAAATTGTGAACAGGCCTAAAACTAACCCTAGAAAGGGCTTTTAAGTTGGTTGTGATAGCTTTAGCTTTTGTCAGGCTGATTGCCATGCCTGACATCAGTACTTAAGTCTTTGAAAGAATGGAGCACAAGTCCTCTGAGGAGCAGCTGAAGGAGTTGGTTGTGTTTAGCCTGGAGAAAAGGAGACTTAGGGGTGACCTTATTCTCTACAACTGCCTGAAATGAGAGTGAAGCTGTGTGGGGGTTGGTCTCTCATCCCAGGTAAGTGGCAGGACAAGGAAATGGCCTCAATTTGATGTCAGGAGGTTTAGACTGGACATCAGGAAAAAACTAATGGAAAGGGCTGTCAAGTGTTGGAAGAGGCTACCCATGTAAGTAGTGGGATTACCAGCCCTGGCAGTATTCAAAAAATGTGATTGAGCAAAGACTCTATACAGTGTTCTAGCCAAGACAACTTTTTTTCTTTACTTTAAATATTTAAAAGTAGTAATCTAAAAAGTTCATTACCTCATTCTGGAGACATAATGGATGGCAAAACATCATTCTGCAACTACTAAGCACTGGATCTAGTCCTGAATCATCATTCCAAATGAAAACTGAAGTGCATACACAATACAGTCATACACAGAACACGACTTGTCAAACAAAAATATTGCAGCATATGAACACATTACTGATTATTGCACCTGAAGACAAGAACAACAGCCAAGCTCTCAAACATTTCTACTGTCAACCAAGCCACTGTCCAACCAAGCCACTGTCCAAAATTGAAGGCAGGATGAGAACTTCAGCCACTGAGTGGCATGTTAAGCCTAAGAGAGGAACATGCAAAAGCTGGGATCGAAGAGTTCCAAACTAACTCCCATTTCAGTAAAACATTAATATTGCTTACATTAATTTCCTGAGGTACTAAGAACATGAGAATAAATTAATCATCGAAGCTATATAGTCATGCAAAATATTAGGTTTCTTTATTCAGTATTTAAGTTACTCTGAATATACAAACAATTAGCAGAATGATAAAGTGAAAATAACCAGTATTTGTAATTCTGCAGATTTACACCCATAACACATTTCAGTTAATGTTGTCTGCATGCTTCCTGAGACACATTCAGTTCTCTGCATTATATGCAAGAAATAGACAAGTGCTTTCACTCCAAATAGAAGCAAAATGTTACCCTTCATTAGCATGGTCTGTACTGCTGATGGCTCCAGAATTATTTACACACACCAGATCACTAACACTGCAGTGTAACATGCCCTTCCCAGAGGAAAAGGCAGCTATTTCACCTCTTCATTAGCTTGGACAAGTGAAGTAAGTGACAATGCTTGAGACAATCATGCAAAAAAACTTTTCACATCAATGCTGTGAGAAAATACTTAAAAGGTGAGGGAATACGATCTGTGAAGCAATAATAAAAGACACTGATAATCACTGCTGCATACATGGCAATTTAATTAACATCATTTGCCCTGCTGTCTAATACTGCAGGTCTCTTCCCCCTTATCCTTTGACAGGCAACTCTGGAAAACAACTTCATTTTCTAGTTACCTACCAACATCCAAAACTGTAAGAGCAACATTTCCTTTAAGGTGAAGTATTCCTATGGATCTGCTTTCCACAGTCTGACAAACAGAACAGCTCCTTTTTGCAGTTAAAAGCAGATAGTTTCTGTCTCCTCAGTTAGAGCCTAATACTCCTGGATTTAATACGTATTTTCTCTTCCAAACTTCTTCGGCGTCTATGGAAACTCCAATACTTCAAAGGTAGTTGCTGGCATCATACAGGAACCATAGATTTTCTTTAGCTTCTGAATGAGTTCCCATTTAATCAGGGCAAAAGATTCCAACAGACACCTCAATTTCAGTTCTAGGGTAGGTCTTTATTCACTGGGGTTTGGAGGGGATGTTCAGAACCAGTCCAGAAATGTCATTTTTTGGTATCATCTGACTCCATTTCTTCTGACCACAATAGTTCCTGCTACAATATCATAGGCTGTTCTGTTATGCTGGAAAAACAGCAGTGTAATGAACGCAGGAAAAAATGATGCAATAGAAAAATTCTTGATCAAAGCTCGTATTGTGGACCTGAAATCATAATAGAATATTCAGTGCCTTACTTTCACTTTCCTGCTTATATTAGTAGTTAACTTCCAAGTTTAGTGCCCAAGTTTTGCACAGCACAAAAGTTGAGCTCTAGAGGAGATTTAACCAACTACTCTGAAAATCACTCCATGTGACTGAGTAATTGCCATTTTATTCTTAGATCACAGAATTTGACAATAGCTGTTGCAGTCTATTGCAAAGGTCAACAACAAAGCAATGGTGAACTTCCTTCCAAATCACACTGTTAACCTGAATGCAATGGGACTGAGCCAGGGGCACTTACGTTGTCATGCTGACATTAGAAGATGGAATGACCAACACACGGCTGGGTGCGATAAGTACGGATGTTTCACATGTCACAACTCGCAGTCCAAGCAAGAATTTCCCTGGAGTTGCTCCACCTGTTCCCCAAATACAGATTATCTGTAAAAGAAAAGTTATTTCAATTCCACACACCACCGTGTTGTTGACAGGTCTAGCAAACTTGGTTATCCTCAGAACTATGTGAGTGTCATAAGCTTCAACATAATCCAAAACACCGTAACGAGGATTTACTTTATTGGCCAATGGTAACATTTTTTAAAAAACATTTCCTTCAACAACTCACAACTATTAATTATAGGAGTTAGTGTTTATGAGTGGTTACCTCATAAAAGCAGACTAATAACCTGTAGATGAGAGCTACTACCATCATATTCTGCAAATCTTCCATGGACGTATCTTCATCTATTTCTTCTATGATGTAATGCATGGCAAATTTAGAGATGTCCCTGTACAAAATAAAACTGAACTTTAAAACCATCCTTCTCCCAATACCAGTGTTACCCCTTTAATACCAGAATTCACTCTTTCTGTTCTGGTATTATAAAAGAACAAAAGCTCCTTGCCCTCTCTGATACTAAACAAGCCATTAAAATTCAGAACACTTGGTTTCATTCTGAGTTGCTGCCTAGTTTGTTTTGTCTTTTCCATTAAGAATCATTCTTTATTACCACTTTTGCACAATGGTGTCCCTGGGTAGTGAGCTGTAGAATTGCTCTGAAAATTCTCACACTTCTTGGGAGGTAAACAGATTCTGCACATAATCATCTAACTTGATATAAATGGAAGGCATCCAAGTTTCCAAGAATCTTCTTACACAAACACTCAAGGAAAAAGAAAAGGGCACTCGTTACGAATGCAAGGGAGAAGTTGGCAGTCTCCCTAAGGAATCAGGGAACTCCTATATCTTCCTTTGCATGATCAGGGTTCTCATCAGGGTTCCTCATTCTCATTCTTTACTGCTCACCATACTCTTCTGAAAGGCACCTTGGTATGCAATAGGAAGATTTAAGCATAAAGCAATTGAAACCTTATGGTTTTTAGCCTAACAGAGCTATGCAAAGCATCCATTTGGAGTTAATGGCATATTTTCATAAGATAAACTCCACAGATTTAACATTCTTATCTGATACCTGGAATGGATATACTTGCGACACATTAAGGCAAGAATCTTTCACTCATGCATCTAATTAAGGCTGACATAAAAGTGTGCAGTCCCACTTCAAAACAGTCCATCTAATATTTGTACTACTTGCCCTCCTCTTTATTCAGGCTTAAGGACTGAAAAAACCCAAAACAACTCAGGAATTAAGGAAACAGTGTAGCACAACCTGTATTTCCCTTCAATGCAGCTTTGGCCTGAAACGTCTTTCTTGAGCCTGTGAGTACATACTTTTTTCATGACAACTCAGCCTAACACCAAGCACACCATGGCTCAAGCAGAAAACCCCCCAGGAATGTTTCTCTGAAGTTCCCTGTAAGCAACTGACTGTCTCACAAAACCATTAATATTGAAAATGCTGTAAATTACTCTTTCACCACTTTACAGCAGCAATATACATACAGTTGTTCCCCATCTCCCCAGTACTTCATTTTGTATCATTTTCCAACTACTGAAGCCAAAATGGAAACACAAGCTGTTGGGTTACTGGTGGTGGGATCTGGCCACGAAACAGAAATGAAGGTTTGGAATTTGAATTGCTGTTCATCTGAACAAAACCCAGGATCATTTACATTGACAGATTTATTGTTTTGGATTTGACCCCCTTCCACACCCCTTTCAAGCCGCAGGTGAAGGTGTCTGGAAGATGTTATCTGTGAAGTATTGCTTTACAGCAGGTGTTGGGATGGTTCTTGAGCAGAAAGCCTGGGTTCTGAAATGTGTTTGTACAGTAGTGGAATTACCGACTACACCAAGATACCATCTCTTAATCAGACTGAAATATTTGGTTACACCAACCCAAAGCAGAGTTACTGAGTTAAGGAATAAGATACCTACAGTTGAAGAAGCAGTTTAAAAGGGAAGTATTTGAGGTACATTACTACATCTGTGTACAAAAATGTGAAATTATGAATCTTTCAGTCTAGTGTTCACTTGACACGCACAATGCTTACTTGCACTTTTTAAGGAACCCAATTCACACCCAGTGAAGCCTGCAGTGTAGCAGCATCCCTAGCAACCAGGCTTGTATTTTCAAAGTGCATACATATCTGATCTGCTTGGTCAGACTTTTTTTGGGGGAGGGGTTAGCACTGTTTAGGTCAGAAATCTAAAACACAGCACCATAGGAGATGCTATACAGAAAATTAACTTCATCCCAGTCAGATTTAGTACATTTTTAAAGGATGTTGAAAAAGTTTATGTCAATGTTTTCTCTTTGAAAATTATAAAGGACTTTTTAATAATCTTGCTATTTCCCCCTCCCCCACACCAAATATGCAAGTCTAACCTTTCCTTAGTAGGGAGTCTGTGAGCCTATAGACCTGTACAAATTCTGTGTCTCCATCAGCAGACCCAAAATCAGGATGTATCTACAAGGAAGTTACCCTAGTGGTGCCCTTCCTCAACTTCTGTCAGTTGTTTAATGATACCATATGCATAAACATACCAGAAATACAACCTGACACCTTAAAGAGCATGAAAAGCTTAAAGTTGTATGTAACAAAGCTTTAAATTGTTCAACTTACTTTATTCCACTGAGGTGCATAATACTTAAAATGATGGTTGCCTTTATAAAGAACAGAATAAAAAAATCCACCATCTCTGCTATGAACCTGTGTGCCAGTGAAGGGATAAGGAACTCCCGACCTGCAACAGAAAGAGTTCACATTACCCAGATTTTACTGCACTAACATAAAGTTTACACTAACATCTAAAGAACAACCCACATTAACTTCTCTGCAGGAACGTAATCAAGAGCTTGATCTCTGCTCACATGTTCTTCAAGAAAACTTCTAAAAATATATGCATAAAAAAATAATCTGAATTGTTTAAGTTGAATTAGAAGAACTTTCTTTAAGAAATTTAACTTTCAGAACTGAGTCCCTCATAATTACGATCACAGGCAAAACCACACCCTGCTAAAGAACTGAAGTACATTGAAGATGCACCCGTTTTTGTGTTCTTTTGTTTAGAACAACCTCATAGAAAACAGATTTACTTAAATCTGAGAGGTCAGATTAAAAAGCAAATTAGATCTACCATAACTTGTCTATCCCTCAGCATCAAGGCTTTCTGTGTATACCAAGTACCAGCTCTCACAGTAAAACACAGCTTATCTCCACTCAGATACAAACAGGAATGGATGAAATTATCAGTCATACTTGATACAAACATTTCTACAGACTACTTATAATGAAACACAGGATACTGCTCTACCCGCAGCCAGAAAACATAACACATTTCTCCTATTTAACTGGCCAAGCGCAAATGGGCACACAGTAAGGAGTCACAAGTTTTTGTTGCTCAGGCGATTTAAGCAGAGAAAACAGTAAAAGGTGTCTTAGAAAGTTTCCAAGAAATAGTGTTGCAAAAAACCTTCATCTGGACCCTGCTACTCCTCTACTTCCAAAGAACAAATGGGACTCTCACATGAAACCTGCAAACTCACATCAAAACTTCACTTAGAAATGACCTTCTGCTACCAGATGGAACCTGTGGGAAACAGGGTGACTGGGTTTGTTACTGTTTCTGAGAATAATGATCCCACATGCAGAAAGGACAAAAGAGGAAAGAAAATCACACCACTCTCTAATCTCAAAAAGCGTCATCAAATTTCATTTAGAATAAGCCTCCCCAGTTCAGCTGCTGAGACTGTTGTTGTTAGCCATGGCCCTGTAAGCTGTGAGGGCCAAGCCAGAAGTCCACAGCACTTTTAAAAGGGGTGAGGAGAATCAGGCAGGGATCAGGGAAGAGCCAGCTCTTATTTAACATGCCTGGGTTTACAGAGCTTCATTTCATACCTGCTGCTTTGATCGCTCTGCATCCATTGTATCCAACACCATGACTTATATGTGTAATACTAAAATGGATTCCATTGGCATTGTCAAAGCCTGTCCAAGTTGTCTGTTAAATTCTAGTTACAGATTCTTCAACTAAGGCAGGGGGGAACATAGCCAGTTTCCCAATCCTGGCTTGGGCACACAGCGCCAAGTGAACGCTTTCATTTGCTCTGTTAAAAGCATCACATTTGTTGAAGTTGGTGGCAGAGACTGATTTATTCACCATTGAATAAATTAAATTAAATTACTGCATAAAGAAGAAGCTACATGGGACTAGGAAAATAAGTATTCAAATTATGTTCAACTCCATCACATCAAGAAACCTTGGCAACCCTTAGACTCTGGCAGATTTATATTGCAGTGATTCAAGATGTTCCCCATACCAGAAATCCACTCTTTTGCCAAGGCTTACTATTTGTTCAGCAAGGACAGCCAAATGCAACATCCATCCAGCTCAATATCTAAGATCTTGCATCCACATAGTGCTTAACAAGGGTTTGCATCAGTCAGCCACAGGGCAGCTGAGGCTTGGATGCACCTTTTGCCCTACTGTTCCCAATGGCTGAGCAGTAATCTCCTGCAGTAAGGCAGGGAGGGACCAGGCAAGGAAGTATCGTAAATCATGGTGAGTGTCCACAAAGAGCCTGCCACTGCCCAGGATGCAATGAATATTGCTGCTCTGGCACACATCTGCAGGCAGACTGAAGTGGCAGAGGCAGTTAACAATGCCACTTTTTGACAACCCAGTTTAAAATCTGCAACATTAACAGAAGCTGTCACTTATTTCAGCTTACATAAGCACACGGGCTGTAAACTGTACTGGCACAGGGACAGATACGTGACCTGCCCTGCCTTGCCTGCTGTGTGGGCAATAATCTACAGCAGGGAAGAAGGAGCCATAATCACTTTAGCTGTTCCAGATATATCCATCTGCAATGTGAAGCCAAAGCACCAGCACAACAGTCTTTGTTTATAACTGTATCGTATCACTGTATCACATACCTAGTCCCCTTAGGAAGGCCAAGTGTGTTGCAATAGTAAGCAATATTCAGAATAACCATGTACAGCAGCATGAAATACTATTCATGCCCTAAATTACCTTTAACATATGGAATTAGCTCCTGAAAAAACAGGTAGAAGTCCAAGAATCGTTTCAGCCTAGCCTTTGTCCAACCCTCTTTTTAATGACTGGCAATATCAGATCATAAGCAAACTATAACAGAATCAGGGCATAATTACAGAAAATACTGTTTTGTGTTCTAACCATGTTTAAGCAACATCTGCTCAAAAACATAAGGAAGAAGCAAGCTCAGAAGCTAGGTTCCCTTCCCTTGAAAATAAGGAAAAAGGAACAAAAAACATCTTCCACAGACATACGGCCACTAAGCTTATAAATAATGTCACAGATCAGTGATGTCGTACTTTGTCCTGCAGAGACAAGCAAGCTCTGGCTTTCTTCCAAAGCCCGTCAGCAGTGCTCTCCTCCACAATTTCCTACCATTGCTCACAGCGGTACGAACATTCAAGGAATGTGACCTAGGCGCTCCTCGATTTGTGAGGAATTGCTGCTCCATGCTACCTCTGATGTGACCAGAGTGAGTTTGCTTTACTCCTGAACAAATATAAACAGAAGGCCTGCTGTGCACTGCCTTCAGTATTTACAGCTGCAACAGACGTCTGTTTATCTCGGGTCCTGCTGCCAAAGCTTGTTCAATGTCAGCATATTTTCACTTCTCTGCTTCGATTTCATGAAATCATTTTATTTGAGCACCCAGAGCCCACTAAAACAGGCAAAGTTAGTTTAGATTTCATCATCCAAACGGGCTACTTATAAAGCTAGATGCGTTACAAGCCTGCGACCACAAGAATACGTTCCACTGGAAAAAAACAATCAACTCCTTCGTATGCACGAAAACATCTTTACAAGCTCTGAAGCTGTAAGCTGTATACGTAACTCAATCCCCCCAAACCTGCTTATGCACCAGGTTGTGGATTTACTACCTCGGTATTAGGGCTGTCACCCTGTATCCCAAACTTGTTTATGGACCAAGATCTGGACTTACGACCTGGGTATGAGGGCTGTCACCCTGTGTCACAAGGCACAGCCACATGCCCGGGGCCGCAGCCAACGGAAGCGCAGCGACTCCCACAGTCGCACACCCCCGGCTTCCCTCTCCAGACGCCGCTTCCCGGAGCTGCGGCTCTCATCAGGCTCCTCTTCCTCCCCAGGCCGAGCGGCCCATCCCCGGCCCCACTCACCCGCCGGCCGCCCCGTGTCCCTGGAGGCGCCGCTGCCGCTGCTGCCGGCGGCGCTGCCGGAGGCCGCCCTGGGCAGGGGGGACACCGCGCCCGCCGCTCCCGGCCAGGCTGGGGTGGCAGCGGCGGGGGCGCGGGGCCCCGTCCCGGCGGGGGCCGTGTGTGCCGGTGGCGGAGCGAAGAGGTAGAAGGGGCTGTAGTAGGCGGCAGCGGCGGCGGCGAGCGGAGGCGGCTGCGCGGCGGCGGCGGCGGCAGCGGCGAGGAGAGCGGGTGGGCAGCCCTGCCAGCCCAGGTACCCGCAGTACGAGTCCCACAGCCACTGGTGTACGCGCCGCGCGTACTCTGCCGCGCTCAGCGGCTTCGCCCCGCCGCCCTCCGGAGGGGAGCACGGCGGTGGGGAGGACGCGGCGTTGGCATTGGCGTTGCCATTGGCGTTGGCATTGGCCGCTTCCTCTCCGGCGGTGCTGCCGCCCTCCGCCATCGCCGCCGCCCCAGCGCCGGCCCGGCCGCGCTCCGCCACCTCCTCCATCGCGGCGGCCACTGAACGATCACCGCGCGTGCGCCGGGGACCCGCCTCGCCTCTCCCACTTACCGCGGAGCAGCGGGGGAGGAAGAGCCCGGCGAGGAGAGCACCGCGCCAGGGGAGATGCAGGCTTCCCCCCGCCCCCGCCACGAGATGGGATCGCCGAGCGCTGAGGCAGAGGCGGCTGCCCCTGACGTGAGAACGGAGCGGTGTCCGGAGCTGCGCACGGTGCGCGAGTTCTGCGTTTTTATTTTCCTGTATTCATGTTGTGGGGTTTTTTCGTCCTTTATCTCCCCTTTTTAATCTTTTCCGCTATCACTTGTCATGCTTTTCCTTTGGGGGAAAAAAAAACCAAAAACCAAAACGAAAACAAAAACCCCCACAAACAAAACCAAACCAAACAAACAAAACCCCCCAAAACAAAATCCCCACAATCTACAGAATCATTTAGGTTGATAAAGACCTCTGTAATCGAGTCCAACCTGTGACTGAACATCACCTTGTCAACCAGACCAGGGCACGGAGTGCCACGTCCAGGCTTTCCTTAAACACCTGCAGGGACGGTGACTCCACCGCCTCCCTGGGCGACCCATTCCAATGTCTAAGCACCCATTCTGTGAAGAAATTCTTCCTAATGTACAGCCTGAAACTCTCCGGAGAAGAGGCCGACCCCGAATTGGCTGCAGCCTCCTTTCAGGTAGTTACAGAGAGCGGTAAGGTCACCCCTGAGCCTCCTCCAGGCTGAGCACCCTCAGCTCCCTCAGCTGCTCCTCACTGGACTTGCTCCGCTCAAGTGCTGAACAAAGAACCAGCAGCAAGTTTAAACAAAGTTCTTCAAACAAATTTTTAATCTTTAAGGTTTCTGTGTTCTATTTAGCATCTCAACCAGACCGAGAGTTCTGTCTGACAGAGATGTTAACACAACTCCATACTGACTGAACAAGTAATACATACTGTGAACCTGGAGTGTTTCCCATGCTGGAGACAGTAAACATCACAGCTGAACAAAACCAGAAGTTTCTCCCTCTCCCTGTTGAACTATTTCCCCATTTAACCTCAACTAATTTTAAAAAATGAAGTGATTTTATAAAATCAGAGTGGCCTGGTTTGAAATGGACCTTAAAGATCCCTGCCCCATGAGCAGGGACAGCTTCCACTAGCCCAGGTGTCCCCAAATCCCATCCAACCTGGCCTTGAACACTTCAGGGGTGGGGCATCCACAGCTTCTCTGGGCAACCTGTTCCACTGCCTCACCACCCTCACAGTAAAGAATTTTTCCAATGTATCTAACTGAAATTTCCACTCCTTCAGTCCCAGAAGTTTGTGTGGAGTGAGTCTCTAATACAAGCAAGCTGAGGTGAATTGCCAAAGTGATTATCAAATAATGACCCATACAATATTATGCAGTTATGTAAGGTGCTGGCACTCGCTATATAGGTATGGTTTTAATTACACTGGCGTGTTTTGTAACACAGACCTTGGTGAAATCGATATGGGTAAATGTTTAGGAAAACACAGCAAGTTTTAGCGTGATTACGAAGGAAGAAAGGAGGGAAGACAGACAAGTGTATAGATGGAAACGTGGTTTTAAACCATCTACTAATTCCTAATGGAAAAACTATATTGAAAAACTGACAGTAAATGTAATATAATAAGGCTTCTTTCCCTATAACATTGCACTTCTTCCTTCATGAGTTAAAGTCTATTTAATTATTTTTTACTTTGTTTTTTACCACAAACCCCTCAGAACCAAGGAGAGTCTAGGGTTTTGTTTTTTTTAAATTCTCTTTTTGGTCTCTGTGGCTGCAGGTTTTTAAATCCAGATCAGATCTTAAGGTACAATTACAGGATCTCACAGACTTCATATAACGTTGCCAGTCACATGTAAATTTTAGGTTCAACAGAAGAAGAATTCCACAGTTAGAACTCACTATGAGATTATTCTGGATATTCAAGGTGAAACAGAATCACTGGCAACAGAGAGCAGCGGACTAACAGATAACAATGTAATGTTTCCTCTTGCCCAAATTTTTCAGTTGTTACTTTTTCATTCTTCTGCTTTAAAAAAAAAAGACACAACTGAGCCACAAATTCTATGAACATTCAGATTTATCTATTCTGGGACACGTATGACAGAGGTGCTGTGACAACAGAGCTTGCCAATAGCGAGAAACTCACAGCTTAGGCTTTTGATGACAGAAGGTCTGGTTTCATTGCTGTGTCAGACTGCCACACAGGGCAGTATTTATAGACTTCTGCAGCACTGATTTCTTGCTACTTTGCTTTCTCTTGTGGGTGGAGTCAGAAAGGGAGAATCTTGGGCAGCTCATTGTACCAGCTGATGAAAATAAGTAGTTGAATGCCTTGGCAGTTAAATATCCTCTTCCCTAGAAATCAGACTTAGGCAAGAGGAAATGTTTTGAACTGGATCAAAAGAAGGAGGTAAGCACATAAAAGCTGATATTGTAACAGTTAAGGTTTAAGGGGAATCTGGAATCCCACCTTAAGTTCTTTAAGTGTAGGTAATGCTGACAAACCTGATCAGTCACTCTTGAGCAGGGAATCCTTCATGGTCAGTAGGATGTAACAGAACACTGCTGTGCTGTAAATCTGGCTGCTGTACAGAGCAACAGATGTGTACCTTTGCTTATTTTTTATATGCCCTCCAGCATCTTGTTTTCAGGGGTTTTAAACGACTCTTAAAACCGAGGAAACGCTGAAGCATCGAAGTTCAGTTCTTTCCCTTGCTTGGGGGATAATAGATCACATCTCCTGCATCATGCTGAAATATTCTAATAATAGGAGCTCTTCTAAAGAGTCCTTGGATGAGAGTTGTTGGACATTAATCAACAACAAGCTCTTGTCATTCCAAAGTGGTTAATTATTGTTGGGCCCAGCAGCTACAATTCATGCTATTTAGACATTTGTATCGAGTATTTATGTTCATGTACAGAGTGAAATCAAATGCAAATGATGGTTAAAAAGAGTCTTCATCACTGAAACTATACAGAGTCACTGAAGAGTGAGAACCTTCCCCTGTGGGGCAAGCAGCCAGATACAGAACAGGAAACTTGAGCCAAAAAACATATGTATGCATTTACCTAACTATAATGTAAAACATTATACATTTAGTGTGGAAAATGGTACAACTGTCTCCCAAATTAAATCAATTTAGCCTTTCACTCTGAAACTGATCTGTCTCATCCATCTAAGGAACTTGAAGGAGAGATTGGCTCTAAAACCTTATACAGTTGACTGAGGCAACTTCTTTCTAATAGATGCAACTTCAGCTGGAATACAGAGAAAACAGAATCCTGGTGGTCACAGTTGATAAAAAGGTCATCGCAAATCAGCTGGAGAAAAAAAACAAGAAACTTTTCCACTTTTATCTTAGGGCACACAAGTTTTTTGTGTGGTTGCCTGTTTATTAGTACTGTCTGGTTTTGGAGCTGTGCATAAACATCTTTATTTGCCTTTTACCTTGGCCTTGTTTGAAGGAAGAGTAACAACAAAACAGTTTTACTCAGGAACGTGGCACTGGGAAGCCTTAGTGGTTGCCTAACTCCCTGTCACATTCCCTTCTCTTCCCAAGGAGGAAATGTGATGGTGCCTCTGTTGAAGCAGCAGTGGGACTATGGCTTTGGAGAGTAAGAGTCTTTGGTGGTCAGTGGTGATCAGGTAGGGCCTCAGCATGCAGCAAGACCTAGGGAAGAAGGGTTAAGCCTAGGAAATCACCACTGAGTTTTGAGCAGTGGAGTAGGGAATGTTTTCTGCTCTTCTACAAAACTTTCGGCGCACAAAAATGATTTTTCAGGATTATTTCTACCATAAAGACGGAGCAGGTTCTTGTTTTCTGGTAGTCAGAACATTCATTGGGGAGCATTATTTATGCTTTTAATCTAACAACAACAGGATTTTATCATAAGTCAGGGGCCTGTTTATAGGCATCTTCTGAGGGCAGTAGCTACTTCTGGGCAATATTTTCCCAGCAGTTGGGCCCAGATCGCCTCCAGAAGGGCAACTGAATCTGCTTAGTATGTTCTTGATAACTGCTGTGCTTGCTAGCATACCATGTAATTGACTGAACCTTCCTCCATTTGTCTGGGAGCAGCTGCTTCCACATTTTAGAAGGAGCCCAGTTGAGCAGAGAGTGCACTAAGGGTGCAGACTGAATTGAGCCCCTGAAGCATTCCAAATGGACAAATGCTTGATCTCTAAGAAAGATATGTGAAGCACAGGGTGACGAACACATAGGGCAGTAACATCAAAGGAACTCCAGCAGATCCAGAAACGTTGAGGATTCAGGAAAGAGTAAGAACAAGAATGATTTGTCTGGAAAATAACTATGGCACTGGGAAGCCTTAGCAAGTGCCTAATTCCCCAGCACATGGAAAAGATTTATGGTTTTCAAACAGAGATTTGAAATTACTTACTCCTTTATCTTCAATGGCTCTGTTAAATATTACTTTCAAGTTCAATCAGGTATTTTTTCAAATGGAGATATGCTTAGCAGTGTTAAAAAAAAAGACCAACCCAAAAGGCCAATGTAATAATTGGTAGCAAGTAGTAATTTTTGATTCTTCCTTGTTCATCCCACTCAAACCTTTACCTTTTACCAAGATGATAATTTCAAGACCAAGGTAATATTAAGTGTTTTTACAGTGACTTTTAGAGGGCAGAATTCCCCAGCTCCTTTGCAAACATCATTCACGTCCTTTGTAAACGCTACAGTCCCGCCGTTTGTTATTAAAGGCTTGCGAAGGCCGGGCCTCGGCTGTTTCCTGCCATCTGGTGGGTACTTGGAGTCACTGCCTGGATGCCTCTAATTTTCAGTGAGTTCTTAGTAACCAGTATTCTAAACAGCTAAGCGAGTATCACAGAACACAGAAGGGTTGAGGTTGGCAGGGACCTCTGGAGTCCACCTGGCCTCCTGCCTAAGCAGGGCCACCTAGAGCCGGTCACGCAGGACCACGTCCATGGGACTTTTGAATGTCTCCAAGAATGGAGCCTCCACCTCCTCTCTGAGCAATCTATGTCAGTGTTGGTCACTTGCACATGAAAACAGTTTCCTGACGTACAGAGGGAACCTCCTGTGTTTCAGTGTGTTCCCATTGTCTCTGGTCCTGTCACTGGGCACCACTGAAGAGAGCCTGGCTCACTCCTCTTTGCACCCTATTCTATTTAAGAAAGTTTGACATATATTGAAGCTTTTCATTGGAAGAAAAGCTCTTAAAATTTAAATAAAAAACTCATTTTACTGGCTGATTGACAGCATCTGTACTGCAGAATATTTGACCCATGCAGGTTTATAGAAATTAACTGGCTAATTACACCATATGCACTTTTTCCACATCAATGTATGAACCAAATTCAGTTTTCTGTTTTGACACTGGCACTGATTTTAGGGCATGACCACAATATTAGTGCAGAGTAACACAGAAATCAAGGGGTATATCTTGTGTGACAGCACACAGTAAAAAAAAAAAAGAATCAATGGGACCTTAGGGATGCTCAGCATTTAGCAGTTCATTCCTTGCTGGAATCAACCATCAAACACAGATCAGTCTTGTTGCTGAGAACTTGGTGGATGCAACTGCTCATGATTGAGATGATTCACCAAATCATCATTCTGCAATTTGCTGGCTATTTCTATCTTAAGGTACACTTGATTTTTCACAAAATGAGTTTTTAACCTTTAATTGTATACAAATTCATGTAAAGTAGAAGCAGAACTTTTTTTTATCTAGCACTCCTTTGTAATTCTGAATTTAATGATAGGTTGCAGGGAAAGAACAGTCCAACCTACAGGAAGAATATGACAAGTATTCTTTATGACGACCAAAGTGAACTGACACAAAGTGGTTATAAATTTGTTGCTGTTGTTATGTGGCTGACTAAGAGTGCAGGATAAAACCTATTTTAGGAGTCTGCCTCCTACTTTTTTGGTGTCCAGTAATGCATTAATATGGTATCCTTTTCTTTAGTTGAAGCAATTGCCTTGGATCTGTCCATGCAGGGCCTTCTTCTTTTCTTCTGAACTTCTGCCTTCTGACAAAGTTCTGAGGTGTGCTCAGACTGTCAGGCATGTGCTGTTGCTGCACAAGACCTTTTCCTCCTAATAAACCAGTCAAAGCAATGTACTTGGGTCTTGCACATTGCAGGACCATGAATGTTATAGTGAAGGTTCAGCCATGCTGGAGTTTGCCTTCAAACGTTTAAAAGAAGAATCAGATCAGCCTTCAGAGAGTTTGTATTTGATGGGGGAGTTAAATCCCTTAGAAGAACTATAAGAATTTGCCTGTGCAGCGATTCAGGGCTGTCTTGCTGGTTTCTGTTTATCAAGATTTGATACTTGGTTTGTGTCTTACCTCCAAAGCAGCTAAGTGGCATCCTGCTGCTGCATAATGCCTTGTCCCCTCTTTAATGCTGTATGAAAGAAAGAGTCAGCATCTCAGGCCAGAATGCACCAGGAGATTATTTTGTGGTACACATTATGATTATGATTTAAGGATTAAAAAACCCTTCAATGATCCTTTTACCATGACAAGTATGCAATGCCCATTTTTCAGAGATGAGGCACATCCAGGTGATATATGGAGTGGACTACCAGTGATTTGAAGTCATATAGAGAAACAGCAGGAAAAGCTAAAAATAGAAGGCAAATCTTACCAACTTGCACCAGGTCATGATCCCAGGTGTACGTAGAATTGAGAATCATGAAAAGCTCCATTTGCTGGTTGTCACCAAAGTTATGTGCATGGCACTTCAGGTTTATCTGCTGGCATGCAGAATATCCTCCACTCACTGTCAGGTGGATTAGGGCAGCAAAAATGATAATATGAAATGGGAAGAGGAGATTCTTTTTCTCACTCCAGCTTTTGAAACAGGGTTTAAGGAAGAGAAAGCCTATAGGACAAACAGTGCAATGGAGCAAACTCTGAACAACTTAGTTTTTAAACAAGTACATTTTCCTTTTTATTTCATAAGAAGTTTACTGTTGAAAAAATGATATATATTAAAGCAAACACATTATACACATAGGTTAAACATAAGATAGCAAAACCGTAAGGAATGAGCACTACTCGTTATATTGTATAGGGTTTACAATCGAAGATATACTTAAAAACTCTTAAGAGTTAATGTACTTTCAAGGTAAGTTAGGCACAAAATTTAGCTTGTAACTAGCTCTGCAAGCATCTCACTGTGATTTCACTGATACAAATTATTATAAGTGATCAAAAACATAAGCTAACTTTTAAAATTTTTAAAATTTTATTCCTACTATGTGCTGAAATAGTACAAATGTATACAATACTCTGCCTTTGTTAAAAAAAGCATAGGGACTGTAAAGTAGAGTCAAAGGGCTAAACAGGAAATCACCCCTTTATTTGGGCTCAGAATTAGTATGGCATAGATCTATGGCTTTGATTTGTGGATGTATTTGAAACTGAGTAAGTCCTACAAATGTGGGGAAAATCCCAGGATGATATTTGTAATGAACATGATGAGCTACAATACAAATATTTCAAAAGAACTTTATTAGTAAGAAAAACTAGCTGGAATCAGATGTGTATGTCCTCCTTGGTTTTCTGTATAAGATGCAAAATAAAATGTAAAATTTTAAAAAGTGAGAGATCATGTCACAAAAAAAAAGAAAAAAAAAAAAAAGGAAATAAAAAGAAATCCAAGGAGCAAAAAACCTTCAAGTAATTTCCTGCAAGGTTTTAGCATTGATGGGACCCTAGCTTAGAAAGAACTACTAATTTGCAAGAAATGAGAGGGCAACAGCAATTCTGTGAACCATCATAAAATCTTACCTCACAGAACTGTGGGATCTTCTAAATATGCATATTGGAAACATTTTTGATTAAATTACCAGATTTTAAAAAAATTTTCAGGAGCCAAAATGTATTGCTGTGCTGAAAGTTGTCCTTTTTTGCATGTTGAAAATGAAACACATCATGATTGCCACAGAACTCCAAGAAACTCCATACTTCCTACGGGTACATTTTAACTGCATCATACAGGAACTGCTTAATAGGTAAAAACAAACACCTTAAAGTCTTAATGCTGTTTTTGATTAGCAGAAACACAAAAAGGAATGCACTGAAGCAAGATGATAAAAAAAGTGTATCGTGCAGTATGATGGCTTAACGTATACAGTATTTCAAACGAATGATGTGACTGGAGGGTGGGGGGTTTAACCTATTACATTCCCTTATTCCCATTCAGAATTAGAATTGTATGTGAAGGCAAACTGCGTGGAGACGTGACCAGTTCGGGGACGCCTAACAAAAGGTGCCAGATGTGTTATTGTTCCTAGCATGCAGAGCTAATGCTTGAAGGCCTATGACAGCAGCATGAACTCCTGCTACTTCTAGTTCTTTACATGACTGCTTTGTGTGTGCTGGCCGCCGTCTGGCCACGGTCAGCAAGTGCTCTATGGCGTGAGGAAGTCAACCCACAATCTCTGCAGGTTCAGTGACCAACTTAGATCCATCCCATGCTGTCTTGAACTGTTCAGGAACCGGAAATTCTTTCTGGTAGGAAACAAAAGCAACAATGATGGTTAAACAAACAGGGGATATCTCATGAAAACTGGTGGAATACTATTAGTGCTACATGACTGCGAAAGCATTGATAGCTCAGACATGCCAGGATTAGAGAGAAGCCTTCTTCATTACCCTAGGAAGCTATTTTACAATGCCACACAGGAAAAAGCCTGATTGCTGCCCAGTTTCAAATAGCCTTGGTATGGTACTACTTTGCAATAATCCCTCTCACACCATTATCTGCATCAACTAAGTAAATAAGCCTCATGTCAGAAATGACTTCAGATTCCATCGATGTCTGGGTTGGAAGACAGTAGAGAGGATTTAGATGCAGAGATTAAGCCAGGAGTCTAATTTTAAGGACAAAAGCAATATTATAATGTGGAAGAATAAAATAAAATAAAATAAAATAAAATAAAACAAAAACCAAAATAAAACAAAACAAAAACCCCCGTCATTTCAAGTGTGATACATTTCAAAATACTCAGCATCCTTTGTGGGGTACATGAAACAAAGCAGAACATCAAATAAAGTGTCCTTCCATTCTACAAATTCAGTGAAATGATGGAGAGAGATGTTCAGGATTTCTCTGTACCCAGTAAACAAAAAGTGATGTGAAGAGAAGGGTTTTTCATTCAGACCTCAAAGAGGTGTTTTGATAGCTAGTAATTTCTGATGTTATGGTGATTTTGAGGCAAGACTGACCAAAAGGACTCTTTTTTAGAAGAAACAGCTGAATATGCACCCACTAAAATTGTTCCCTTTTTACTTATCTAAAGCTGGGCATCCAGCAGTCACTTTTGGAAATGTGAAGCACAGAAGTTCTCATTACACATTTTATTTTATAAAGCCTAAACCCCTGTACCAAATTCCAGCTCAAAAGACTAACAAGATATTTAAGTATTAGGGCTATGGCTGTGCACTGCAATTTCAACTCTGCTCTGTTGAGGAAACCAGGGAACTATTATGAGCATGCTTTGCCTGCTTGTGTGTGAAGTGACAGAGCAGGACTTTACTAGAAATGCCACTGGGCATAGAATGAAAATTTTACTAGAACAGGAAAGGAACTGGGAAAATGCACCTGTTTAAGTGGCTTTTAAGGACGTATGTTGAAAACAGTACAAAGTACTACAGCTGCTACCCATGTATCAATAGCTTTAGAAAAAACAAGTATATTATACTGTATTATTTCACCTGTAGTATAATTATATTTATCTTAGTTTTAGCTTCATCACCTTCAGACTTAAGTGCTCTTCTGTGAAGTTAATTTCTTTGGGAGATTATGTTTAGATATAAAAAAAGGAGATCAAATGGACAGGAGATGAAGGCATTACCAGAATGGAAAGAGAGGACATAATTTCTGATCTTTGAAATTACTTTGTGCCCCAGAAAATAAGGAATTCTTCCTCCTGAGATATGGGCACATAGAAATTAAATTGTTTTGGATCAGTTTTAGTGACATAGTATGTGTGTTACATCAGTTTCTTTCCTAGCAGCTTAAGTGCTGTTAGCTGCCAAGACTAGTATGGAACAGAAAGGAAAATTTAAAAAATATCTCACTCACATAGTCACCATCTTGGGGGATGAGAATGTTCATCTCAGATGACTTGGCACTCACAATCTCACAATCCAATGACTCCTCACTGAGGTAGATGTGGCAGCCTTCTGTTTTGTTAATAGAAATGGTTGGCACTTTCCCCATCACCTGGAAAGTAAAATACACTTAACATCAAATCTTAAAATGCAAACAGAGATACTGTTAATAAAACCCTTATTGCCTTCCAGGTCTAATTTTGACCACCAGCATCTGAACTATGTGTCGCCTGCCTGTGTGATGCCTTGATTTGATTTGTTGGACACTGAAAATTCTTAGTGGTGGTAACAAAGACCTATACACAACAGCAAATATACAGCAAGCTCTTAATGTATAGTTTGATGAAAGTACTTCTCTGATTCTCTCTCATTTCAGTGACATTTTTGTGCTGATATTTAGGCGGTGTTCACCTGGTTCATCAGTGAGAACTGGCTAAGAAGGCTAACATGTCAACTTAACCCAGTAAGGGCAAAGGAAAGACCCCAGCATACAGTAGAACACAACAAGGGATTTGAAAAACGCTCTGAAGACTTCAAAGCTCTACCAGCATGCAACAGAAAAGGATTTTTATCCCCCTCAGGCAAGCTACAGTTCTAAATAAGTACTAAGATCGATTTAATTAAATCTCTAAAACTATTTCTTAAGTCTCTTTAAAAGCAAGCACAAGATTTACTTGAGGCGAGGAAGGGAAATCTTCTCTTGTTTACAATTTTACAGATTGAAAGATTTCTTCATGGCTAACAGTCTGACTCACTGGTTGTCAGTAAAAATTCCTCCTCCTGCCCTCTCTAGCAGGGACAGCAATATACTCTGGATATCAAAACAGCAGAGCTTATCCTGAGCCATAGAACAGTGAGAGCAAGTCACAGAGGTGTACTTGTTAATGAGACTGTCTCCTATCACTTAATTAAAGAATATCTTTCAACTTCAGTTCCTTAAATGTGACAGCAAACCAAGCTGTCTGTCCTCTTGCATCCCACCCTTATCCTGAAGTCTGATCTATGCAGTGATCAATCCATCTTAAAGTTACTTCTCTTAAATGGGTTCTTATGCAATGGAGAACAGAAGGAAGGGGTATTTAAAAATTTTTGCAAACACCTGACAAGAAATAAGTTACCACTGAGATAAAGGAGAGCCAAGCAATATGGCACTGAAGTAACTACAGCAAAATCCAAAGGATCAATTTACTGAAATCTGTTGCATTAACATATCATATATTTGGAAATTATGAACTCAGGTCTTCAAATTACTGAGAAAACTGAGGTGCTTAGCACTTGGCATACACGAACCATGTGGGAGCAGCCTGATTCGAGCAGCATACAGCACATAACCAGACCCTGCCTTCTTAAGTGGATTCCCACTCTGCTCCATGACGTGCATAGAAGCCTTATGCAATATTCATAGAACACTATTAATTTTGATTCTAAGAATTTTGATTCTTACAAAGGTATTTCCACTTTATTTAGCAAGCTGTGGTTTTGCTATTCATTACATACAAATTTTTCAGCTTTCATGAATAGTTTAAGACGTAATGATTAGATATAATATAATTATTTTAAAACTGCTCAAATAAATGCCTGGGATCCTTAACTAACTGCCTCTGCCACAAAAAGACATGTAGTGATCATGAATAAAACTGATTGTTACAGTTCAGAAGATGATGCACAGTTGGTAGCAATGTCAGTTGCTCGCACAAGGTTTAGAATATAAAAACCCCATCTTGCTCCTATTTCCTGTGGTGGCTGTGACCAGTATTTCTGAAGCATGGAGCAGGACTGCCTTTATTTAATGTCATATACCAGGCACAGTCTTTTAAGCAAAAGAGGGCAATATATAGATTTAAAATCCATGTATTGTCTTTTCATGAGAATCACAAGGAAGATGACCTCTGATGAAGCTTTTTGAAAGCAAATAAGTACATTACTTACTTACATAAAGTGTCACATCACTGGCTAGAGAGATTTTTTGAAATCCCAGCACCTATTTTACTCCATAGCATTCAGTTGTCCTTTGACAGTCTATTTGAACATTTCCATTGAGAGGACAAGAAAAGAAAAAAATCTTGTGCACTTAGAAATCAATTAGCTAACTGCTAGAATTTGTTCTGTAAGCACTGCTGAACTTTCAAGTGCTGGGAGCTGTTTAGCACGAAAGCAGAGCAAGGACAGAAGTAACTGTTCTGCCAGTGTACAGATCTCTCAGCTTCACCAGAACCAGAAGGCACTGGGCTATGGGAGGTTTGTTCAGTGATAGTAAATATTTTCACAGGCATTTTCTAAAAACATCAGCAGAATTTAGTGCATTATAAAGATCCATTTGGGTATTTCTTACTTTTTTTGTGCTCTGTGAGTTTTTAAAGTCTCTTGTAGCTACGTGTTGGGCTTTTTACCCCCCCCACTTTTCTTTGACTGTCTTTGTCTCTCAATGGGATATTTACCTGAATCTGAATATCCCTGGAGTTGATCACTTCCACGATTCCCACAACATTGTCAAACACAAGGCCAAACTTTTTACAGTTGTCTAAAAGAAAAGCAATCATAAATAAGAAAGGCAAGACAAAAGCAAATACATGCACACCTGCTGCATTAACTACAAAAATACCCAGTCCTGCACTGCATAGCTGAGTGACTTTACTCATGTGATAAATCATTAAAGTCAATGGAATTATTCAGATTATTAATCACATAAATCAGTTTTTTCAAGATTGACTCTTAAAGCTGAGCTACCCACTCACCAATAGTAATTGAGTTGATTTTCCCTTTTATCTGAAGTGTAGATTTGTTACACTTAAAAATGTAGGCCACTTGCTTGAGTTCAGTGTTGTTAATGACCAAGTCATTCCTATCCTCTTGATATTCCTGTTTCAAAAGAAAGTTTATTTAATTGCTTGTCTTTAACCAGCAGTCTTTAGCTAACAGTCAGACAGAGTTTCATACAATTTATCCTCGAGTCATTGCATTGTCAGTTACAACATAGCAATATCCTTCCTGTGGCTTAAAATCCTAATCTGCATGGTGATCAGATATCTCACCTAATTGACCCTAAAATGACACTGTATCTTTTAGAGTTGCAGAGCTGAAGAAGTTAGCACAGACTGTGATAAAATCCATTAATTTTGCAGCGAAGATGTTATGCTCACAACAATTTAAAAAGGCACTCACAAAATTGCTGTTTGGCTCACATCTGATTCAGACTGAAAAGCAGAGCAAGTTTTCCTTCCCAGAGTGTTATACAATGTTTGATACAGCATACTGTGAACACATACAGGCATGATATATGACCATATACAATAAAGGAGTAATAGGCAAAGAAATTTCCTTTCATTAGGCTTGAAAGAACAATTACACTCCATGGATGTCCAGGAAAGGCTAGTGATCCACAAGGAAAGTTCCACGTAGTAGAACCATAAGGCAACATAACACAGGGAAACAGTGACTGCACCTTATGCAAACTGGACTCCACTGTAATATACACTGACTCTGTATATTTCCTTCTGCATGACTAAACTGTGTATTCTTTCTGCTCTCTTTTAACCAACACAGTCACATCAATTTTCATTCATACATTCTTCGGTATATACTTACATAAATTAACACCCAAATTTTAAACAAATCTCCTTTTTCCATCTGTAGATTGGGCAAAAGGAGAACATTACTTTTAAGCATGAAAGCATGCTTGCGTGAATGGTAATGAAAAATAAATGTATCATTTCATTCATTAGGGTAACTGGAGAAAGTGGTCTGTGATGACTGTTCTCTCTCATTCACAGGGATGGCCTGCGAAAAGGGATTTTAATTGGTGCTCTCTATTGGACTTGTTCCTGGGGCACTATCTGATTTTGCAAGGAATTTATATGTTGGTTCTGATGTTCTCCAGTGAGATGAATTAATAAGTGATTCTCAAGAGACAAATGAATTAACTTAAGATCCTACAGAACAGTAAAAGTTGAACTGTAGCAATGCAGAGAAATGGAGGACTAAGCTTATTTTAGTTGCAACTTTGTTTTGTTGAATGTTAATGACAGATAAGATGTTGCAGTGCTCCTCCTAGTTTGCAGTGTGCAAGGTGCAATTCAGAGGTGTGACTGGAACTCACCACTCTCCACTTCTTTCCCTCTAGCTCCAAGACAGGGGCATGGTTCTGCTGTGGGGAATTCTTGGGAGAGGTAGGACTTGGAGTATGGCTTTTTGTTGGAGAACGAACAGATGGACCTTGGGCACGTAGGCTGGGGTTCTTGTGAGTCTTCTGGTCATCAGAGACATGTCGAAGCCCTAAAAAACAAAAAAAAAAGGGTGCTTGTGAAAGAGAGTCTGTTTTCCAATCCTAGAAGTCCTCATATTGAAGCATGAAAGGTTTGTTTGTAATTGTGTTATCTATCTGAAATTACATTTTTAAATTTCCTTGTTTACCTAGGTAATGACCTAAAGTGTAACTGCTGACATACTTTTAGCAGCTCATATAAAACCTCTTCTACTGCAGATGGTCTATCTTAGTATCTTCAACAGAAAATCCCTCAAGGTCTTCTAGTCCCTGTCTGTAGCAAACTCTGACAGCTTGTTGTATCACATTTTTCCATCCATAAAATAGTTTCTTTTTCTAATTTATGACAATATTTGACCTATCCCTGCAGGATTAAATGTAAATATATCAATCATATGTATTTAAATTCACAGACATACATTTAATTACAACTGTCCAATATTAATACAAAAAGCTTTATTTCACCTGACATGTAACACATTTGGACACAGGTTTGTACACTCAATGTGAGACAGAAAGAGGAATAAAACTTTATTGCATTGCAACTTAAGAGGTCCCCCAGCTACTGGGGGTTGAAGATATCCAGCTTGGCTGCCTTAAAATTAAAAGGATATCTCTAAATAAATGGTGCGAATGTCAGCTATGCTGAACTTGTATGGGTGCTGTGGTTTCGGTATGCAGCCTTCTCCCTCGGACCACTGCAAGCCTCGGAAGGATCTGAGCTGCTAGAATGTAACTTAAAAATGCTGTGCAAGTTAGGTTAATAGACGTAACAGCTCTTGCTGTAGTTTGACTCATGGATCACAGTTCCATTTCTTTTCTTCTGACCTTTGGTAATTGCCTCTCCCTGGTTGAGCTGTGCAAAGAGCGCTGAGCGAGACGCAGTTCCTTCGTCCTTTGCAGTTTCCGTGTCGAGGATGGGGGGCGGTCCCGGCGGCGGCGGCGGTGGCGGGGAAAGGGAGGAGCCGCTGGTTAGAACAGATCGCATGGACATGGGGGATGCAACAGGCCCCTGTTTGAGACAGAGGGAAATTATTTTACATAGTGTTTCAAAGAACACTGTATGACAATAGTTCTTATTTATTAACGTCCTTGAATGCTGTGAGTTCGGGTGACTCTAGAAAGCCACAGGCTCAGGAGAATTTCTGGCTCCATAATCGAATGTAATCCTATGAATCTTTCCCTGCACCTGAGTAAGCACAGCTGGAAAGACTGTGACAGCCCACACTGCTACCTTACTGCAGAACTACTCCACCTAAAATAATTGTCTCAAACACCTGTAAGGGCTGATGTTAAAAATCTTTAACAGTAATGATTCCATAATTTATTCCAGTGTTTACTTACATAAAAAGGAAAATTTCTCCTTTTTTTCAGATACTGAATTCAGTTATAACTATATCTCAGTGTGCATTCAGAAACATAAAGAAAATGTTTTGGTACAACACAATAACTGAGAGGGTCATGAACTGTCAGTTTTACATAGGGAACATGATAAATTGTATGCAAGACGCAAAATGCTATTCTTTAAACTGTTCAAGTTATCTGTAAAGATTCAAATACCACAAAATAAAAAAAAAAAAAAAATAAAATGGCGATTCAAGTCTCTTGATTCTGAAATTCAATTTTTGAGTTTTTAGTTCAATTTCTCAAATTCTTTTTTCCTTATTTTTTCAGTTGCAGGAGATCACAGCACACAAGTTATCAGTGAAGGGGGCCTTGGCAAAGTAAGTAACACAATCTTTCTTTCAGTTTGCATAATCAAAAGTACATTTTTTGGTCTGAATTACAATGCTTACATAGAATATTATCAATCAGACAGAAAATACTAATAATTATCTGTCTAAAATTTTATAATAATGCCCTGATATCCTAATAATAGATGTTAGAGAGAATCTGAGAATCACTTTTACTGTCTTGCCACTGAGTGTCACTATGGTCCTACCTCTCTGCAGCACAGAAGGGACTTTTAAAAGAACTATTGAGAACATTAGATTGGTTCTGATGAGTTCTGCTAGCTACAGAGATACTGTGCATTGCAGCAGCAAATATTAACAGGTGGGCAGATACAATGGGAAAATTACAGCGACTTACAGAGTCACAGCTCCTCTAACTGGCTGCCTTTGTTAGGAGATACAGGTTGTTAGTGGGCCCCTGGTAATCCATACTGGAAACAGATATTGCTTAGCTGGCCTCTGAGGATACTTTTAACCATTTAAGGTACAACTCTTTCTACTTTCCACTAAACTGAAACAACAAACTATTGATCTGGTTCATGAATCTAACTGGAGTGAAAACTACAGCTATTTTTAAAAAGTAAAACTTGTTCTGGCCTGTAATCCCAAACTGGATTCCTGATCCCAAACAAATAACAGGGAAAGGGCTGAGATCCACATGCTCCTTTTTTACTTACTCTTCAGATATACTTTAAAAACAAAATAAAAATCCAAGATCTCTTAAGGGAATAAGCTCTCTTCTTGTAGTTAAATATTTTTGATCAAATGTAAACAAATGAAAAGATTCTTCTTTTGGAACCGATTATAATTTATTGTCAAGATATACTGGAACTGATGTCGACTGCTTTTAGAGACATTCCATTGTTGCATGGATACATTTAACTCAGAGCTTCTGCTTACATACTTCCTTGTTATAGGCCAGTGTTTTAGGCTGGGGACAACTATTTTACTGGGCCTTCAATTTATAGTGACTGCTCCCTGCCTCTCCTAATGCCAGTGAAGTTATCTGCAGCAGAGTCAGCAGAACTGTGAATTATTGTAATTTAAAAACAAAAGAATGTAAGTGGATTTAGTGGCACAATCAGTTATTGCTGCCTGAGGTGCAATACAGATCTTCCCCTTCTGTTGCCTGCAACCATAGCAACTGAATCCACTATGCCCTGGTTATCCAGAATTATGAACATTGCATTTGTAGGGCTTTTTAAAACACTCAGATACTCAGAAATGGCACTCACCATTCACAGTGTGAACATGCAGTTATGAATTATGTATGCTTTATGAAAGGCAATTAATAGCAGTAGTGGTAGTGGCTAATAACTTTCAGTCTGAGATGAAAATCCGCTTGCCAAATTCCAGACTGACATCTGATTTCTCAAAAATACCTACTGCTTCCACCTGCTTATCGATACAGTGCTGTGATTTTCCAGAAACTTGTGTAAGACTCACACATCCATTTAGAATTAACACCATCTAAATTGTGCAAAGGCTGCAAAGATGCATTAGAGAAAAAAGTTCTGGAAGTTATCTGGGTATTCTGCATACAACACAGATGTATGTTGGCAGTCTCTCTGCTCGAAGTGTCAAACTCAAGGCCATCACAGATCATGCAGGACACTCCAGGCTCCAATAATGCTGCTGAGTAGTGGATCAAAGGCAGTTTCCCAAATGGCAACTAAAGTATGGGAACATCTGTGTAATGAGATAGAAGTAAAACTCAGAGGGGTTTATCTGTGGAAATGGGTCATCTGTCTCCCAGAACTCTGAAATAACTACCTTGTCAAAGTACAGATAAAAAGAAGGATTTTAAAGATATAAGCTTGGACATGGTTTTGTATGACTGGAGACTGTTGTCGTATTCATTTTCAAGAAACAGAAGATATAGGAAAGGATCTGGGAAACCAGGAGCTTTTTACTTTCTAGAGCAGGACTGATGAAAAAACAAGTCTACTCAAAAATCTCAATTCTTGACCTGAGGAGCAAAGACATTCTAGTCCTTTAAGTGGGTTTCAAAAGAAAGAAAAAAAATTTATCCACTGCACTCATGCCCATCTGCCTTTTCTTTTCTTTAGAAGCCTGGTCCCTCCACCAAAGTCAGTGGTAATCTCCACTGAGCACAAAAGATTTTGAGTTAGATCTAATTAAGAACACAGAAGCTGTCACAAGGTGAAGACACCTGAGATTCTGTCACCCTTGCCACTTTTCCTCCTAATTTTGTGCAGTCACAGAAATAAAAGACAGACTGAACCATGGTTGTTAACTTTTCTCCTGTATGGCAAATCTCGTCTAGTTTAAGACCTGAGTTACAGCTACACAAGCTAACTGATAGTGTAGCATACTATTTTCAACATCTAGGGCCATTCTGGAAAATGCAAACAATTTCAACCATAAATTAAGCCAGGCAAAATTGAAGGACAAATCACAGGAAAAAAGGTCACTAAAGTACAGGGTTTAACTGTTTCACTATCGATCTCCCATCTTACAGCCTAGACTCCTCCAGTAGGAGCATCCCCCACTGGAATAAAATGGCATGGGAAAGAGAGACAAGTCTCACTAATGAGATGGCACACAGACTTGCTGGGAAGAAGGGTACAGTCTTACTCTGGATACAGGCTTCTTTTCTTTGCCATTTTGATGTACCTAACTGAAATCCAACAGACATCCAAGTGAGGTGAAATTCTTTGTGGGAGAGTGGCTCAGGGAAACTCTCAAAAGGGGGCAGAAAGCACCAAAGTGAACTGGAAATACAGAAAACACATTTCCCTTCTCGCACTCCCTACATGCCAGGAAGATGGGACCTGTGCTGCACTCAAACACCCTGATGTAAAGGGCAGCTTAAAAATCAGCCAAGTGAAGTAGTTCCAGGAACTTTTTTTAAAATTCATTTTGACATCTATTAATAAATGAACCTCCAAGTTACTCCTTAGTCACTGGCAATTACTTTGCTTTCCTTAGTTACTCTTCTAAGACCACTTACACCCTCAGGCTCTAAAATATTTCTGAACCAGGCTCTGAAACTGTTCTGGTATCTGGTAATACTTGTGTATAGTCCTATCAAATTTCAACAAAAGTGCCCTTCACAAAGTCCATTCATTTCTGTTCTGTACAGGGTGGTGTTTGTGAGAGCTGCCGGGAATAAAATAGCATGTTACGTGCCCACAAAAGTTCATCTATCCTAAAAGCAGCAGGTGCTCAGCAGCTTTGCTATTTGCAAACAACTCTTCAGATTAACTTCACGCAGATGTGAACAAAAGTGTGTCTGTACATAAAGAGTATTAGGAGCCATTTGGACCAGTGAAGGCGGTTGTTTGCAAGCCGCCTTTCTTCCTCTTTTATTTCAGCTGTTTGCCTTGGCAACAGCTGCTGTTCTCAGTGCTGGGGTGTCTGTAGACACCCCTGTCAAGCTATACCAATAGCTGACTGTTCCCATTAACATGTTGGTGTGGTCATTTTTTCATCGTTTACAAATATGCCCCTAGTAAGAATTATCAGGGGAACAGATAGAGTCGTTCTTACTTTGTGAAAATGTGACACAAAAGTAAGCCATAACCTTTAACCTCGTAGCTTTACATCATAGTGAACTTGATGTGCTTTAAACCTTGCTCCTGGAGCTTTTTGAAATGGAAGAAAATGTAATTCTCTAAGTAAGATCCTATCAGGAACAGGAGATGCAGGCACTGTGAGCATGTACTAAGAACTCTGTAGGGGATAAAACATTCCAGAAATTTCCTTTCAGGGGAAAAAATTGTCTTCAGCCTCCAGCCATGCTCTAAATGGGGTGAGAGGAATGGCTTCCCCAAGCCATTTGCAGAGAGGCCCAAGGGTCTCCCACTGACTGGCAGAGAAGTTTCCTCTAGTGACAGTGTCTGATGCTGCTTGCAGCACTGGGTCTGATAAATGTCACTGTGTAAGGGTTTGCAGGATTGTGGTACAGCCTCAAAGCACATTATATTTCTACCTTCATCTTGTACAACTGGCACAAGGGTGTTGTACACTTCTTCTTCTCACCTAAGTGGCTCGCTGGAAGAAAGAAATAACTGTTTATGTTGAGATAGCTGCTTGGTTGAAATTCATCGATCTCAAATCTCATTTAATTCCCTTGAAATTACAGCAGAGCTGAGGGAAGTCCTTTGCTTTTGAGAAGCTAGACCTTGTTAAACACACTTCTCCTAAAGGCTTCCTCCCCTTGAAGCACAGGAAAAAGCCCTCTTGTTAGAGAAATAAAATGCTGTTCATATATAACACAAGTGCTCTGGATGCCATACTGTCACTAATTTTTGGTGGCCATATGCAGCGTGACATGTCTTCAGGTCTGAACTCAGCTACTGAGAGACAGTAATAATTTCTTTTCATGTCTTATCGCAGATGTTACTATTTCCTGAGCTATTCTTGCTGAACAGCTCCCTAGGTTAGTCTTCCATGTCACTGTTACTATATTTGTAGTACTGCAGCAGCAAGGAGCCCCAGCCAGAGGCTCCTATCTCTGGGGATACGAGGGGCTTATGTGCCAGACCCTGTACAAACACCCGCGATGCTCCTCTGTGTTTATGCAGCTTTTGGCTGACACAGTGCAGCACAGAAACAGGGGAACAAAGTTCTTGTGCTGGGAACCTGCTATGGAGCATCTGAACAATGCATTTCTTGTAGCTGCAATGGTTGATTTTACTCAGAACCAGAGGATTATAAACATCTATATAGTGCATATAAATAAATGATATATGCATGTGTATGATATATAGTATCTATTTCGTTAGTCATTCCTATTAAGAGGTATTTACTTGCAGCTGAAGCAACAGGTGGCTTAGGGAGAGGTCATGAAATCCCTCCATTAATTTATTGAAAAGCCTGTTTTTATAGCAGCAGACAAACAGGAATTCTAATGGGGAATAAAGTTTTCTTCCCCTTTATAGTAATCCTAGTTTCACACCTAAAATGATTACAGCGTTCTATATTGTTCTTTCCATACATATGCACAGCCAAAGACAAGAATTGTGAAGCTCAAAATATCACATATCAACCTCTGGGAACAGGTGGACTGTGACTCAGGGGCACAGAGCTCTTGTTAAGGTGTTTTTTGTGTAAAAGTAGCTTAGCACAACAGTTCTATTACCTACCCTATTTAAGCCACCTGTCTGCAAGGGGTTATGCTGCCCAGAGAGCTGCAATTTACTGGATGAAACAGCTGACTTACAGGGCCTGTAATCTTTGTTAGGTAAAACACAAAATAACAAAAACCAGGCCAGGTTCTTTTCTTGTTACTGAGCCTCAGCAGAATTATTTATCTGTAGAGTTTTCAAGCTTGGCAGCCCCCTGTATTACACTTTTGCCATTCATCACCTGTTCAGGATTTAAAATGATGCTTACAGCTTCAGAGTTACCCAACCAGAAATGTTTTATACAGCCATGGTCTTCTAAATCATTTGAGAACTGTATGATAATGTAATTGCCAACAAATAAGGTGCTCCAATTGGCAGATTCAACCATCTTTTAATTATAGAAAAATTTAGTTTAAAAAAAGACCAATCCCTTTAGCAAGATAGTAAAGTTTTAATAGATGTCCCTTTTCTTTTCTCTCTATTTTGCATGCTTTCAATTTTGTTTTCCTTTTCCACTGGAATTAGCTGCATGCCTCATTCAGGTTTTCCCTTAACATGTCTGAATGGTGCTTGGTCAAAGTTAAGAGAATATAATTGATATACAGGAAAGACAAATATTTTCAGCCACTGCTGGAATAAGAGAATAAAAATACTTTTCTTTCAAAGGGACAGGGATGTAATTGAGGCAGTCTTCACCAAAGAGGCAACTATTGTAAAGGTTCCAGGATTGCCACTTTTTTAATCGATCCTGTACCAAAAACCAGAACACTGCCTATTCTCTGAGAAAGAAACGCTTGCAACTAAAGGATGCAATTTTTTTTCAACAAAAAAGTGTAAGGGAATAGGGGATGGGGAAGGGTAGAGAAAGGAATGGAAGGTATACAGAAAAGGAGAGACAAGGCTATCACTGAGAAAAACTGAGCACTGTGTAAATGTCTACATCTTATCCAAGACACAGGCATTTAAACTGGTATATCTCTGCTGCCCTTACTTCTATCTGAATAAGGCCTCTGGGATTGCAGTTGTGGCTGTGGCTGGAATTTGGCACTACAGTTTTGACCTTTAGCTTTAGTGAAGTGGCTCAGACGATGGCTGCTTGATAAGTAGGTCAAACTAAACACAGCACAGAAGAGATACTGGACAGATAATAGGAGGCTTTTGCCTGCAGAAGTTGGTCTTTTGCAGCTTGTTCACATCAATATGTACAGAGACGATATATGACAGGAAAATGTTTTGATAGAACAGGAGAAAGGCAGGGCCATTTAATAAGAAAATGTCTGGAGGTGACTACTTTAGACAAAAATAAAATGCCCAAGTCTGCACTGAGACTACCATAATTGCACTCAATCAGGCTAATGTAGAAATTATAATGGTACTTCTCAGTGTGGAGCTTGTGGAGAATTTCAGCTTTTAAAGAATGTTTTTAGAGTACTATCTAAGGAGTAATGTTTTTTAAGATGCCATTTCAGGAAAAAAAAAGACTTGAAGATACTGGCTTCAATGGAAACAGGATTTAAATAAATCTCAACTGCTTTTAAAGATATGCAGACTTCATCCTAAGTTGTTTTGATTTGTAAAGGGGGGAGGATTTCACTTATCACTTGAGTGAAATTTTGTATTAGAAACAAAATACTGTAATGAAATTCATTGTTAGTTTCTAAATATTTCCTATTTGTAAATAAACCTGCTGGTAAAATCTGTCCTAAATTACTACTGTACACAAAGAACAAGAAGTTAAGTGCAGTTTCACCTGCAACTGAAACATTCAAGACAATTATCATTGAGCAAGATTTGTGTCTTAACACTTATTTGATAGATGGAAAACTGCAGCAGTCCCTCATTATTGCTGGTTGTTTTCTTGCTGCAAGGTTAACCTGCAGAAACAGGAGCAGAAGTTTCACTTCCCCCAGATTACTCATGCAGCCCTTGTAGCAAACAAACTTTTTATTAGGCATTCATGTGAGCTTATACTACAGCTGTTCATTTATTTGCATCACTCAAAAAAGTGTGGGGGTTTGAAAGAAGCATGCTTCAACAGAATCCCTTCTTTAAGAAAAAAAAGGAAAAAAAGGCACTTGCTCTTTGTCAGAAAGAACTGAAAAAGGACAGGTCACTATTACAGCTGTGGATTGCTTGTTAAAGATAAAAAAGCTGTAGCAAGCAAAAATGACAATTACTGCATAGGTAAAATGCTACCCTGGGCAGTTAAAATATTTCATTGTAACAACAGCTTTTTCCAAAGACTCAGTGACATCTGAGAACGTCATATCTGGTAGCAAATTAAAACAAATCTCCATTAGACTGGCAATGGCCATTGTCTCAACTGTCAAGATAGCTAAATTGAGATGTTGTGAGTATAGTGAATGGCCACTCAGCACAGGGTGTAGGAGGCAGAAGGACACTTTGCATTCAAGATAATGAACTACAGAATTACACTTTTAAGGAAGTACTGTAGATCCATCTAACTTGCACTTACAAGCATATTTCTTGACATATGCACAAGCAATCAATGAAAATGACTATTTTAGATCATGGTGAAAATACATGGACCTTTTTACTCTCTGGGACAATCCTGCTCACAAACATACATTAAATACATACTTTCCTTCAGTGAGCACAGTACCAACAAATATCCTAACCATATCCATCCTGCTTTGAAATGCCAATTTACATAGTCCAGCCCAGTTTTGTACCACCAGTCCAGATGAGTAGCAAAACAGATTCAGATGCACAAAAGTCTGAAGGTCCTTAACTACACTGTTTCTTTCTAAATGTATTCTTAAAGACACTATATTCTTCCCTATTTCCTTGGCTTTCTCCTCATGCAGTCCTGCACATTTCAATAGGGTGCCCTTACCAAGTAAAATACTGTCACACTTCTTGGGCAGAACCAAGGTAAGACAGAACTGTGTTAGATCCAAAAATCCATAAACATCTGTTATTATCACAAACTTTTTATAAAGCAGATAGAGGTAACTGTTATTGTCAGAAGTGACTGTTTGGACATTATTTCAACCTTTTGCACCTGTTTTTTTGTCTGTCTTTAAATTTATTAAGACATTTCTTTCTCTTCCCTCTAAACCGTCTGCCTGTGTGCCTGCTGCCAGAGCCAAGGACACTTTTCTGTATGCACTAGTGATCTGTTCCAAGGCTGGCTGTATCTGCCCTGTGTAGCTTGATGGAAGGGTACAGGGAGCTGGAAATGGCACAGCTTTGGGATATTGCACGACCATAAATGTGCACACCACAGTACACGGCGCCCATGGCTTAGGGGGCCAAGCGCCAATTTGAAAATCCTGTCCCCTTCTTTTTGGAAACCCAAGCATAGCCTCTGATCTAGGCTGATGGGGTTTGTTGGGAGTTCAAGCAATGAGAATACAGCTGGGAGAGAAGCAGTAGTTGATATTCTTCCTGACTCTTCATTCTCGTTAGAAATATCTAAATGTGCTACTTATGAGCTTTTTATAGAAATTTCATGCATTGCTTTGTTGACTTCTGCAGATATGAAGGGTAAATTATTGGTATAATACACTTTTAAGTCTGTACTTATATGCCCCAAGACATTTCTCTCTTTTCTCTCTCCCTCTATAATAAAATACCTTTTCTGCACCAATGTCTACCTTTCATAAATGTTCCACTTTGTTAACACCTTGCCAAACTACTGCTTTTTCCTTTTTTCCTTTTATGCATGTAAGTGGAAGCTGCTGTGCGCAATGATTAACAACTGTGTCTGGAATATATCTACAGCTTTTATATATATCATATTTCTGTCTAGACCCTGATTCTGCAGACCTTTATGCTTAACTTCACACAACGTGTATCTGTGACTTTCATTCTCACTTTAAAATGTATAACAAAAATGAAATTATCACTTGAGCAACTCATTGCTTTCTGGAATGTATTTGTTACCATGCTTCATAGAAATATTTAAATAACATTTAAGCCATTTAAACAATCTGCTAACTTACTGGATTCTAATTTTCTTGCACTCACATTCAGTAAAACTTAAAAAAAAATATACATCCATAAAAATGAGTCTGCAATTTCATCTTTCATATCACATAAAGGATAATTTAAATGAGCCATACTTCCAAGACAACTTCCAGATATGAGTGATATCCAAAGTGAAGTGAAATCAGTACTTCAGATGCAGTGATGGACTCATCACTCATTATGGAATGAGTACTGCTGGCAGGAAACTATGCTTAATATAAACAAACAAGTCACACCAAAATTTCAGCAATTTCTTGGACAGCTGAAGACAGAGAAGTATAAAGACATGATGGCTGAGGTACTGGTTTTAGGACCAGTCAAACATAATCTGCAACAGCTACATTTCTGAGTAAGATTGCGAGCACTCACCAGCACTGAGAGCTCCCCCTGTTTGATCAAATGGCTGTAATAAACCTTTACCTTATAACATATTTCCATACTTGGGTAGTTATATTAAAGGTGAAGATTATTCTTTTTCTGTATTAACAGAACGAATTTTGTCACAGATTCTGAGGTAATTCAGCTAATGGGGTACTACGGTTCTATTCCTTATGTAATAATAATTAAAAAATCATTAGCTCTTCTCACATTTGCTGATCATAATAGCCTAGGATGTACTAAGTGTGAAATTTTGTACTAAATAAAAGAATAATTTTTAGTATTTAAAATTTTTACCACAGGAAACTACAAAGTAGCAAATAACTACATTCTTCTAATTTATCATGTTAAAACATTTTTGCATTGCTTCAGACTAAGATGTACATGCAGATCATGGTTCTCTCTCATGTTTGAAGTTGCACTTGAATACCTGAGTACTGAAAGGCCTTGTACAATGTCTCATGAAGGGTATGAAGAGAAAGCTGCAGTTTGTTGCCAAGCACAAGCAACCTACATTCTCTTCCATGGTTATAACTTCCATAGAGGGAGAGAGAAAGCAACTTTTCCAAGTACCATAGAATCACAGAACGTTTTGGATTGGAAAGAACCTTAAAGATCATCCAGTTCCAACCTCCTGCCATGGGCAGGGACATCTTTCACAGACCATGCTGGTCAGATTCCCACCCAACATGGCCTTGAACACTTCCAGGGATGGGGCATCTACAGCTTCTCTGGGCAACCTGTTCCAGTGTCTCATCACCCTCACAATAAAGAAATTACTGCTTATATTCAGTCTTTCAATTTAAATCTATTGCCCCTTGTCCTGTCATTACAAGCCTTGGTAATGTCTTCCTCAGTCTTTCTCACAAGCCCACTTAATATAATGAAATGTCGCAAAAAGGTGTCTGTGAAGCCTTCTCCAGGCTGAAAAAATCACAATTCTCTCAGCCTGTTTTCAGAGGAAAGGTCTTACAGCTCTTAGTCCATATTAAATTGCATTTCATAGAATCACAGAATGGTTTGGATTGGAAGGCCATTAATCTGAAAGTTCTACTTCCATATGTTCCTAAGTTCTTCAAATTGTTTGTTTTGAGAACTAAATGGTGGCCTGTATTAGTCCTCTGAATAGTCACTCAATTAAAAATAATGATACTTGTGTACGCAGAAGAAATTCCAAATTTGGTGTGAAAGACTGCATGTGCAAGTATATGGTAGGTTTAGGAGATGATATCAGTAAAGAGCAGTCTGATTACATTTTTAATGCATTTCAGCAGTTCTCCTAATCTGATAATAAACATGAGCAAATTATTAAAATAATATAGAACACTGCATCAATACAGACAGTGGACATAAACTCTTACATTTATATCCAACAGAAAATTAATTTTTCACGTTTATACCTCTCTTAGAGAAAAATA
Source organism: Eopsaltria australis (assembly GCA_034509425.1). Taxonomy (NCBI): domain Eukaryota; kingdom Metazoa; phylum Chordata; class Aves; order Passeriformes; family Petroicidae; genus Eopsaltria; species Eopsaltria australis. The sequence goes on from JAVTVJ010011974.1 coordinate 285,737, forward strand.
TTCAATGCTATCATCTTTCTATGCATCTCAGGTGTAACACACAAGCAGCTTATATAAGGAGCATAAATAATTAGATATGCAGTTATATTTACTTTCTCTGTTTTCAGAAGTTATTTCTGTATGTCTGATATATCAGTTTTTTAAAGCTAGCCATCTACAAAGTTATGTATCCCTTGTCTTTGTCCTTCTGTTACAAAATCTCTCTTTGTTCAGATTCTTCCCACCATTCTTCTCCTTTCCATGACACGTTCCCTCAGTTTTCCTTTAGTTTGACATGTCCTTCAATTTTTGCATTTAGTCTTGTTCCTACCTTCTACAGGCATGAAGAATTGTGTCTGCCTCTCCTCACCATCTGCAGCTGAGGGTTACGGCTGTAATAATCCCAAGTAATTCTTTTCTCTTCCTCCAAACCTGTTCCACAATGACTTGAACATCTCCACCTATATTTCAAATATTTATTGGCTTGGTTGGGAAATCCATTGACCATGACTTCTGTTCCTGGCCTAAATATTTATTTTTCCTGAGCTAATGACCCGCATTAAAAGACGAATTGGCTCCTGGAATTTTATGGTTCTTGAAGAAAGAAAGAGTACTTACCGTTTTACTCCAGGTGAGCCCTGTGGTGTGATGCTCTTTGATATAAGCTTGAAGCTCAGACCAGATGTTCAGATATGACTTCACCCAATCAACATGGCGAGTGTCACTGTAAAAACAGAGACAATATTTATGTGTCAATGTACAGAAAGCATTGCTGCTCTTTCTTAAAGCAGGTAAAACCCAATGTGTGCATTAAAGCCATGGACAAATCCGTTAGCAGGCAGCCAACCAGCCCAGTGCTGCAAATAGTGAACCTACTACACTGGAAAGCTTCTAGATGCTTCCAGAGGACAAACAAGGGCAAAGGATGTCTCTAGTAGAGAGTGCTTCCTGCTAGAAGTGTGTGTCACCATTCTGCTCAGGCTCAAAGTCAAGTGAAGCAGACTGAGCTGTGCAGGAGGTACCCAGACTCAATTTCAGGGTTCTGAACTTCAGGAAATTAAACATCAGTGGGTTCTGTAAGATATTCTGGCTGCTGCATTCAAATGTGGCCAGGGCAATACTGGATTGTGTTACAGTCATCAGACTAAAATATTTGTACACCAAAAATTTTTAAAGAGCAAGTCTCAAGTTGGCTTTGGAATCCTGTATGCAGTCCTCCAATGGGACTATAAATGAAACCAGGAAATATGTAGAGAGAAATTGCTTGTAAGATGGAGTCCTCAGTTATAAAAAATTATTAATGAATAGTGATGGCTATGGACTGGATGCTTACAAGGATTTTTGTGTCTACCTTCTATTTATTTCCTTTGGAATTTGATCCTTAATAATGCAGAGAACCTGGGTGAACAGGTTTAATCCAAAGCCTGCTGAAGTCAAGAGAGAGTCTCCCATACTTTGGAAGACATTGTGATCTGATTCAGTGAAAAACAGGAAAAGAATTCCTCATTAAAGGAAGAATTAAATACCTAAATAATACAGTCTATTTATACCATTACATGAGACATTTTTTTTCTCCAGTATAAGTACCGATGCTATGTTGTAAAAATCATCAGTTACCCCAGCACCAGTTACTACCTTCTGTAGGTAAACGAAGACTTTAGGAATAATAAATAATATATATAAAATAATATACTCTATATAGCATGCAATATGTATTTATACATATACAAGAAATAGAAATACATATGAAAGGTTTGAATATTTGAAGTTTTCCTCACTAAGGAGGAAAAATTTAATAGCAAATACTGTTCTTCACTGGAATTTAAAAAATCAAGAGCCAAAATCTGGTCTTCAAAAGCACCAAATCAACAGGATTTACATGTGACTTTTCAGAGAGGGCATAGGAAGGATCTGAATTTTTTTCTCTTTCTCCATCAGTTCACAGATACCATTCATGGAACCTTTTTTTGTGAATTTCTTGTGCTCTTTAAGAACAGTGCAGTGGTACAGAGAAAAATCAAATTAGGAGCTATGGAATTTGAAGCTTTATATATCTACCACCTAAATACACATTTCAAGCCAAGAGCAAGAATAGCAACAGTATGAGGGCACAAATGAGAGGAGGATGCACAGCAGCCAGCTAGCCACATGTTGCTATGTAAATAGGCATTTGCATATAAGCTCATGATGCTGGAATGCCAGAAAAATTAAAAAATAATCTCAAAATGTGGGGAGTGTGAAAACCAGCACTGCTAATGCTGCTGCCATTCTCAATGCAGCATGCTGCAGGTCAGAGGTGAGGAGGGCAAACTATACTACTGCAAGAAGGTTTTATCAAATGCTTTTTAGTTTACAACATACTTTCTGTGACAGCACTGTGAGCCCTACTGGTACGGTTAATGCTCTGTTCTCTGGCTAGTGGATACTGGGGCTTGGCAACATACCTGTTCTTGTAGTCCTTTAATACCCTGTTAGTATAAAAGGTAGCAGCATCATTCATCTCCTTGACATAAGGGCCTGGTTTAGGAGACTAGGACCATCACCCCATGGTAGCAGGAAACAACAGAAGGAGAAAGGAAGTAAAACATTAGTCAGACACCTCCCCTGACATACTAGGTTTATTACCTTCTTGGCTGTAGTAGACTGAAGAACTGTACAGATGAGACTGCAGAGCTCTGCAAGATTTGGAACCATCCTGGGCTGCACCATCCAGAAGCCTATTTACAGCCCTCCCAACCATCCCATGTGTTACTCACCACTGTTATCCACCCAAGGGCAGGGATGCTCTCACTGACAGCTGAGAGGTGGTTGAACATTTCACTTCCTCTGTTCCTTTCTCTGAAGTTCTGGATTTCCTGAATCTTCTCTGATATTGGCTTGAGAAGCATTGCCACCTCATTCTGAAAAAAAAGAGGAGAGGAGAGGGGAGAGGAGGGAAGGGAAAAGGAAAAGGAAAAGGAAAAGGAAAAGGAAAAGGAAAAGGAAAAGGAAAAGGAAAAGGAAAAGGAAAAGGAAAAGGAAAAGGAAAAGGAAAAGGAAAAGGAAAAGGAAAGAAAGAAAAGGAAAAAAAAGAAAAGAAAAGAAAAGAAAAGAAAAGAAAAGAAAAGAAAAGAAAAGAAAAGAAAAGAAAAGAAAAGAAAAGAAAAGAAAAAGAAAAAGAAAAAAGAAAAGAACACTGCTGTTAACAGTGGGTGGTCCAAAAGCACCATGTGGTTTAGTATTGTCCTCCTTGCCTACTGATTTAAAAATCTATAAAGAAAGGTCATCATAAATTCCTACATTACAGTAACAATTTAATTATCCTCCTATGGTTGCAGTGATAAAATGCACAGACATTAAATATTAATAATGTGTTGTAGCAAAAATTGTTCTCACCACTGGCAGAGTTTTCACATGCTGCCCAGATTAAGGCCCATATCAACCCCATAGCTCAGAGTTAGCAGAATGCTCGTGATTTTCATCTGATATCCCTGGAACTTCTTCAGATGCTTGAGTTTTTCATGTTATTAATCAAGTTCTCTTCCCAAGAAACACAAGCTACTTGTTAGTGGCCTGTTATCTGGTAACAAGACTGAGAAAGTAAAACACTAACGGCAACATCAATTTTACCTTTCCTTATTGGTACATTTTAATGTTTTGGCTGCAAGTAATGCGGGAGGATTTAATGGGAAATATACTGCCTGCAAGCCATGGTTTGGGGAAGTTCTCCTGGGTTAATAAGAAACTAATGGTATCCATGGGAATGACTGCTGAGTGGAAGGAATAGTGTCTGGAGTGAAGAGAAAAGCAAAACGAATGCAGAAGCTATCCAAGCTCTTTCCTGTGCAAAGTGAATGCTAATCACATTGGCCCAGTGTCTCAGAAAAACTAATTTAGAGCACTAGTTCACTGGGGAAAATTCTTCCACTCAGAAAAGAGCAGACTGAGGGACATGGAGTCATAAGCTTACAAGCAAAACAACTGCTGTACCTTGCAACCCTATAATATTGCAAAAATATGCCTACAGAACCCATACATTGTCCCACCAAAGACAGTGCACCATTCTGATTCTCCCAGGCACTTCACTTGGAAATCACTCAGGATGTATTAGAACTCTGCATTTTTTCACACCTTTTCAAAGACTACTTGTTATGTGCTTGCTGGAGACAACTAATCCTCATGATCTTGAGGACTAATGCTGCCATGACTCACACAAGGTGATGGGCACGTGTGTCCTGCTTGAGCTCTGTCCTCTTGATGTCTTTGTTTTCATCCTTCCAGAAGACCTCAGCATTACAAGATTTTATTTCACCTTAGAATAAGCATGTTTGCTATGGATCAACACAAGTCAAAAGACACTTCAAAAACATGTCAAAAAGAGGCTCTGCATTTTGAACAGAATTTTGAACCACCTACAGAGCCTGAACATTTTAGTGGCAGTGTAATTCTGAGAAAGGCCTATGCATCTGAAATACGGGGGGTATGTGATCTTCTCCTAAAACAAAATGGGTTGGGAGAAAACAAATATTTACAGTATTACTGGGAAATGAAAATATTTTTTTGTTGATAACTTAATGATCTACATAAGACTTAAAAAGCCCTGAAACCTCCATGATTTGTCGTTCTTAAAATATGATTTTGTTGCCGTAACATGATAAAGTCTGCAGAAATTCTCCTTTCTAATTTTTGCTTGTTTACAACATGCTGCAGCTGGCTGGTTCTCTTCTTATTTTTCAGGGAAATCTTTCAAGTATGACTGTAGTTAACAAAACTGAAATTTAAGAAAGTGCTCGTTCTGCTTTGATATTATGCCAGTTTTCCTCCCATAAAGTCTGAGGGATATTTGCAGTCCTTAGCTTACTGTGAATCTTCATGGCCCAGTTCCAGCCAAAGAGAATATCAGGGCTAAAAATACAGCTCCACAGATGCCTGGTATATCTAGACAGCACTGGGAGGCAGCACATTTCTGTGGATAGGGCACAGTAGTGAGAGTCCTTAAATGGGGATTCTCTTTGCAGCTCTCCCACCAAATTGTCATCAGGTTTCAGGAAAGCTGTGTTAGCTTTCCCCGCTTCCATTTCCTAGATATGAAATGATGTTAACATAACTGTTTTATTTTGTAGAATACTCTGATAACTATAGATAAGAAGGGAAAATTAGGGTCAAATATTTTTCTGAATGACTCACAGTGACCCACACCTCCTCCTATTCCTCCAAGAAAAGCTCCCAGCCACTTTTCTGAGGATCTTCTGTCAGTGGTTACAGAGATTATTTCTGTCCCTCAGAACACAGGACTTAATCTATCCAATGAACAAATATTTATAAGAAATGTTTATAAAAATGTAGCGGATTTATTTAATTTCACAGAACCTGTGCAAGTTTTAAACCTGAAATATGTATTGCCAAGGAAATCTGCTCAAAGTAATCACTCCCTTGGCACTGCAGTGACACCAGAGTGGGCTTGAGGCTCTGCTCAGCTCTGTCCCATGTGAGAGGTCCTGGCAGAGAAGCAGAGTCTGCCTTCCCTTCACTCTGAGCTCATCCTGTTCTGCAAAGGCTGCACAAAATGTGTTTGTGGAAGCTTCTTGTCATCCAGGTTTCTGTGTAAGGGTTAGACACAGGAACACAGCCTGCAAGGAATCACTTAATTGAGTTCTGTCTCAGTTCTAAATCTTTAGTTAGTGACTAAACTGCAGATGAATTACAGTGTATATGGCATATGGGTATAGAAAGGCTCATTAATTCTGGAAGTAATCAGTCTTGTTTGGCTTTACAATGCAGAAACAGTTGTGCTGGGGGTTCTAGAAGAATAATCTCTTTATTGCAATGAATATTAAAACAGCTGACTTAATAAAATTACTGTCTATATTGTATCTCTAAGAAAACTGAATTCTAGGAGATGAATCAGAACTGTTGGAAAAATCTTCAGCATGCTTTTGGCATGTGCTGGAAAAAATTTCTTGTCATTTAAGACACAGCGCAGTTGTTTAACAGAAATTTAAGATTCTCTGTATAAACACTATTCCTATTATAATATCAGTTTTAAAATGCAACATGGGCACAACTGACAAATATCAGAAGTGATTCCCAGTATCCTTTTTTCCTTTTTAAATAATGATTAAAACCAGATTGTCTTTTTAAATACAAATAACTAGACAACCAGCCAGCTTGTAATATTTTATAATTCTTATTAGAAAATCAAGAGTAATAAGACTATTGCCATGATTAGCCAAAACACTCCAAAAAAGCTCCAGCATGCAACAAGAACTGCCTTAGGCTTTGGCTTCAGAGACTTAACAGTCTCAGCCCAGCCTCATAAAATGGCCTGGAATACCAATATTCCAACAGACCACACTACACAGACTTTCTTCTCCTTCACATATTTGCATTACCCACACAAGAAATTCCCTAGATGACAGGTTTAATAGGATTGGGGCACAGGGACACTCAGTTCAGGAGAATGGCCAAAGTTTTGGGTTTTGTGATATTTGAAACCTGCCTGTAAAGTCACACTAAACTGAGTGTCTTGCTTAAATTTTGGCTGCTTGAGCCAGTGATTACTTGAAAATCTCAGCTTTAATTTCAGAAAATAGGTACTTTCTCAGGACCAGTGTTGTCCAGAAACCTGCCAGCATGAATCACAAAGGCACAAAACACAGCAGGTAAATAAAAATATAGTTTTTAAAGATCTTTTGTATTTTTAAGCTAATCTTACATGGTTTTGAGGCGTGAGATTGTTTACTGTAGGATTTTTATGTTGATGAGTGGCAACATAATTCAGCCTTCACTATTACAGTGTTTAAATCAACCTGACCTATTATGAAAAAAATATGTCAAGAGAACAAATACCCTTTTAAGTTATGCAAAATGAGGCCATGGCAACCTTTGGTGTAGGAGTAGCAAAAGAAAACTCAGAGAATTTGGGATCAACATCCCCTACATTTTACTCAGTTGCAACCCAAACAGCACGACGACAACCTTTATTCCATGGTGTACAGTTCTGTTATTTTCTCCTTCATACTTACATAAAATCTCCCTCATACTTCGTATTTCTAAGGGGCAAGTTTGAAATATGCAGTGGATTTGAATCAGGTGTCTTTGTATGTGTTGGCAACAGTGCAGCAGTGCAGGAATTGTTCTGCAGACCGAAACAGTTGGTGCTGAGGCCCCGACCATTTGCAGTGTATGTGTGTGGGGGGCTATTTTGGACTAGTTGTAAATGGTGGCTTAGATGCAGTCTGGGAGTGTATCTTCCACTTAACTTCATCAGAAAGATCCCCACTTTGCACACCTTAAGCTGCTCTATAATGCAAAACACAACGTAGTAAAGGGGGCTGATTTGAAGGAGAAATACAGTCTCACTGTGAGCTAAAACACTAACGCAGACACAGCCATTATCTCTGCAAACAGCCTCATACAGTCCCATCCCACATTTCATCCTTTCAAGGGATGAAAGATGTCATGAATAGCAACTGCCACACTCACTTCTAACAATTTAACAGGCAAGCATCTGCTCTCGGCTGAGAGTTGATTCCCTCTACTGTAAACGAAGAAAGAGATGTCCCTGAGGAATTCTTTCCATGTATTAATAGGTATTAGATGGCTATATGTTAGAAGACATTAATAGATGTGAAGAAATGGACTCTGGAGGTGCTGGCCATTACTGTAAAGAGAGCCCAGAAAAACACCTTACACACCATTCCTACCTTAACAGTTAAAAGCTGATGTACAGAAGCCCATCCTGTGCCTACAGGAATAAGATCACCAGTGAGATGCATTTCTGCTATGAGTGGCTGTGATTCTAGAGCTGAAATAGTTTTTGATTAACTGCAATTTCCCATATATTTTATTTTCAAAATCTGTAAAGAAGACTTTAAGTTTGCCATTTTTTTTGTATGTATGCGGTTTAAGAAAGGCCTGTGTTTTTTCTGTAACTTTATTCATAGCCTGGATGGAATCAGTGTTCAGATTAGGCTGAGAAATAACTTATTTATTTAAATATATATATATATATATATAATTTTTTACACTTCTGCACCTTAATCCAATGTTTTCTCTGCAAGTCTTTTCTGACTGGCTGTAGAGATCATAAGTGAGACTTTTCTCTGAGATCACTATATTTATGTCCCTCCAGTATTCTGATATCTTCAGGTTTCAAACCTCTCCTTCTGCCTAAGTACAGAAAGACATTAATTTATTACAGCCTATTTTTCTTAGACTGTAAATCTTCAACATAGTGGTGTAACAAGTATTTGATCTGTTGGTCAACAGTACAGGTTTTGCCACTTCAACTCACTGCTGTGCAGCAGCAGGACTATGACACAGAGAGACAAATCTGCAGAACTGTCTGGTCAGCTTCATCAGCACAGAAGCTTAGACACATTTGTGTGCTTCCAAAGTGACTTAATTGGTATTTGGCTTTTATTCCTCTTAGATAGCACAAAAATTTTCAATCTAACAGCCAGTATCAGCTGTAGCAATTTTGTCCTTTGTGGGAAAAAAACAGGGAATACTAAACCATAACCCCACAAGACAAATTACTACTTTAGTCATTTGTGGGTTTATTTTTAAATGTAAACTCTGAGGCAGGGCAAATGGAGAGGAATGTGAAAGACAAATGGCTTCTAACGAGTGGAGAAATCCAGGGCCTGATACCAACTGCATGCATCAGTTTACAGCAGTGCAGAATCACATCCACTGCCTTTGGCTAGGACTGGCTGGTTTTTAAATGTACTTGAATGTTCTGTGTGTTGTATTCTTGCTCACTGCAGCTTTCTGCGGGCAGTATTTTCAATAAGGAAGGGTCCTTCTGCTTTAGCTACACAGGCAACATCCCACAATGAATCTACAAGAACAATTACACTAATTAACTGCTTTCAACCTTTGGATTTACTACTTCTCAATCCCGCGGCTGTTTTCACAGTCCACGTCAGTGGGGTTCAGGGCATTCCAGGTGGCAAGGAGTTAGTGCTCTGTTAAGCCACAACTGTTTTGTTCAAACATCTGAGATCTCATGAATCTTTGCTAAGGGCAATTACCTTTCACGGGTGCATGTCCCAGGAAAGGGATGTTAGATATTGCAGGTTTCCATCCTTGGACAAACAGTAGGACTGCCAGGTTCATTGAGCAATCCTGGAACTGACATAACTTCTGAAATTCAAGTATCATGGGCTGTGATCTGATTTAGACCAAAGAAAAATTTGAAAAAAAAAGAAAAAAAATTAACTAACCTGTGAGTAAAAAAGCCCTGCTTTTCAGTCATCTGTACCCACAGCTCTTTCCCTTTCAGGTTACGTGCAGTCTATAAATCCTGGGAAACATTTGACTAACACAGAGAAGGATCTAGAGAGTATGTCCTATGAGGGGCCAATCAGGGAGCTGGGGTGTTTAGCCTGAAGAAAAGGAGGCTCAGGGAGACCTTATTGCTCTCTACCTCTACCTGAAAGGAAGTTGTGGTGAGGTGGAGGTCAGTTTCTACACCCACGTAACAAGTGACAGGACAAAAGAAAATGGCCTCAAGATGCAACAGGGGAGGTTCAGAATGGAGCTTAGGAAAAATTTCTTCACTGAAAGGGGTTGACAAGTACTGGAATAGCCTGCCCAGGGAAGTGGTTGAGCCACCATCCCTGAAGGTATCTAAAAGACATGTAAATGTGGTGCTTAGAAACATGATTTAGTGGTGGAGTTGGCAGTGCTGGGTTTATGATTGATGATCTCAAAGATCTTTTCCAACCTTAACGATTCTATGAACTGAAAATACAATGAGTTTGAGGCTGATAAAATGCAGATGAGTGACTTTGAGACAGAATTATGGCATAACAGGTGTCAGGGGCTATCTGGATGTGAAACAGAGTAAGAGTTTGCAATAATATCCAAAAATGAGCCTGTGAACTCTGCACTGCAGCGCCTTAGCAACTGGAAACTGTTGGGCCATCCCTGCGGCTGTGACCACACATCACATGCAGTTGTAGGCTTGCTGATAACAGAAATATGCCAACAGTCTGGCAAGATTTCAGAGAACAGGACCGGGGAAGGGGTTCCCTTTTGAGCTCAGGACTCTCAGGCTCTATCCATGTCACTCTTGGCACCTTCTGTGAGTTTGGAGCCCGAGGACCTTAAAAGGATTGAACCAAATTCTTCCTTAAGCTATTTCTAGATACAGAGGAGCAGGTTTGCAGCAGACAACCAGCTGAGAGAATGGCAGCAAAGCTTGGCTCAAACTCTTTTGCATAAGAAAGTAATAAATTTACAAGGTGAGGAGTATCCTACTGTTCATATTTTTGGAAAACAGTCAGGGTGATCCCAGTAAGCATGAGGAAAAGTAGGGGGAAATAGAATGACATAAGCAAGTCAAGGTAATTAGAAAACAAATCCTGCTAGAATGCCCAATAATAAGTCCCAGGAGTCCTGTTGTTGAAGTACTTTAAAACAGAAAGAGAAGAAAATGAGCAACTCCTCACTGACAGAAAGTAGGGAACTGTAAACCTTCATCTTTTGATTCCTACATAAAAATTCTGAGAATGAATCCTTTATTCAAAGATTTTGCCACAACTATTCTAATCCTACAATAGATTTTTTTTTTGTTTTTGCTTGGCTATGAAAAATAAAAACTGAAGGATTTGTTCTCATGGCTCTAAGTCCAAATCCAAATACAGTTGCTTGGGTTTCTGTAAGATGGGGTGGGGTGTCCCTTTTCTAGGAAAAAAATGGAAAGCTCTTATTTACCTCCCACTTTTTCCACCCCTCTCCTCCCACCTGTGTGCAGGATCTGGATATTTAAGCTAGGTATTTAATTGGAATGTTTGTCTGCACTATGTTAGTAATTAAATCCATGAGCTTTGGCAGTCATCTGAACTCAGCATTCTTTTCTAATGAGAAATTACGTAATCATTTATATCTGAACTGCATCTGTCATTTAAATCTGTTTGTAGTATTTCTTACCACGAACATGCTCATCCTGCATATGCTTATATTGATTCACAAAAATAATAATCTCATTAATTTGTTCTCAGTATAAAAACAATGGATTCCTCATGCCCTCAAAGCAACTCTTAAAACTGTTTGAACTTTTAAAGTGAAACAGAACAACTTATAGAGAGAAGGCAGTATATGAGTCACCATTCACAAGGATTTCAATGCAGTGACTTTGAGCAGTGAGAAGTATTCATGATCGCAAATTAAAAAAAGTTGTTAAACAGATAAATTTGCTTAGGAACACGAATAACTTTTAAAACTATTATACAATGAAATAAAAAACATATTTCAGTCAGAATTGTATTTGGCTTAGACTGTGGGAAATAGAAAATTCAGATCCAAACTATTTCAGAATGCTTTGTGAAGGTTTATGTTAAAACCTGTCTTCTGAATAGCCCAAGCAACATGCAAACATATGGTCTCAAAATACCTCTTTAAACAACTTCTCACAGATTACAGCAATATTCTAATTTATTTTCCCATCTTCTCTGTACTCTCTTACACTATTTATAGTAGTAAATGGTTTATAACAGACTTTTTCTTTTGTTTTAATGTTTGAAGTTTGGCATCAGATCATAATTTCTAATAAGTGGATGAACTGAAAAATCTCATCTTGCTGAATGAGCCTGTATCTAGCAGCCATTAGCTGTGACATACACAAACAGGAATATCAACTGGTGGTTTTGTCATATGATCTCTTCCACTGCACATACAAATATAGAACATGACCATAAAAAGTAACAGAACATGCTCTCTGTGAAGTAATTTATTGCAGTTGATGCTAGATTGGTATGCCAGCTGGAATTACCTTCCTGGCTCCTACTATTTCTGCATATACAGATAATAAAGGCACTGCAACAGATTCCGAATGAAAAAAATAACATTATTAACAAGAAGCAAAACTCCACAAAAGCAACTTTTAGCAATCTTGACTGTTTGAAAATGTTTGCCAGTGACTCCTAGCACAAATTAAAGAGCTAAATGAATTCTAGGACTTCACCATTTTCATAGAGAGAAAAACATACCACTTTTTGATGATATATGTTTCTCTCTTTGCTGAGCACAAAAATATCCAAGGATTATTATAGATACAGGAGCTTTCTTTTTGTTTGAATTCCTTATTCATTAGTTTGTAAGCTGCAAGAGCTGAGCTAATTTATTTTTCCAGCACGTTTTCCCCTCCCTCTTTTTTTTTTTTTTAAAGGCACCATGTATGACATCCCAACATGACAGGAACTCAGTAAATCCCCTCAGTCTCCACACCGCTGTCTCTGAATGTCTACAAAGCTACTATGCCATAATCGCAACTCACTGGCTCATTCACAGCTTTACATTATAAAGCAAACAGTCTAGACAGCTGAATGACAGAATTACTCTCTTTTCTCTTGCATTTATAGATATGCTGTCATCTTCATTTGCTTTTCTCTACTCTGTGCATTCTGATACGCTAATGATCAGCTTTCCTGTTTGGATTCCACACTGACTCCATGGCTCTAGGCTATAAATACAACCAGAGCCGAGATGGCATCGCATCAATAAGGTCCTGGGGCAGCAGGGGCAGGACCCCTATTTCTTTCCTTCTCCTGTGTTAGCTGGTGATTACCAGCTTTTTCAGAATGGTTAACCAATGTGACTTTACAATATAATTTTTTTTCCTCATTGAGATATAAAAAAACTAATGCCTGGAACCATCACTCTCTGCAGTGGGGAAAAAACATATTCAATTTGTACAGAATAGGCAGCCTTCAATTATTTTCACATCTGTCCATAGTGTAATTGAGTGTATCTGTGCAAAAAATATATGCAAAAACCAGAAAAAGAATGAACAACAATATGTGTTTTGATGTCTATAAAAAAGTGTAGGTAACAGTCTTTAAAAAAACTTAAGTAATTGGACTGAGTTTGCTCTCACTGATAAAAAAAACTTTAGTCTTTAATATTCCTGGCATTTTAACTTTGGAATGATGTGTACACACATATCATGTGGCATTTCCTCTGTGCTAAAAGACAGTTAAATGATAAAAGTGTGCTTTCTTGGCTTCAACAAGCTGCGGAAATCTATGCAAGCCTGATAATGTGCAACTAAGACATATGGATATGCATGGCCAGCTCTGGTGATGTTTATGACAAGGTTTTTATTATTTGCTGCTTTTCTTAATGCTTCTGTAACTATCATTCTGGATTGCTGGAGAATCTCTTTTTACCTCTACTCTTCTTTTTTTTTTTGTTTTAGCGTGTTTTGTTGACATTTTTAAGTGAAAATTTCTAAACTTCACAGTTGAAAAATCTCTAACTTGACCTCTGACTTGAGGACAGAAAGTTGTAAGGGTAAGGTTAAGGAGAAGCCATTGCCATTCTCACTGGAAAAGCAGATGTAGTGGTTTTCAGTTTGCCTATTCAACTAACCCAGGACAGAGGAGAAAATCCTACTGACAGCACATCAGCACAGGAGGCCAAACCAGGATCCACAGCTTATTCTTGTACCAGAGCTGGGACAATCCCAACACTTCAGAACATTGCATTACATTATGGGCCATTGGAAACTGTTCACTGGGGAATATTTTGCCTATGAACATGTAGAATTTTGTGGGCCACTGGGTGCAATTGTATTCACAGCCAATATAAATGACTGCTCGAGGCCTGTACCAATGGGAATTTTGCCTGTTCTGTGTGAGCCATGACCCACTTATATTCCCTGAGATCAGGGACAACTGGAAAAACAACTGATCCCTTCCTGCCTGGAACTCTAAAGTCTTGCCTGGAATACCTATGGACTTTTTTTCTTTTCCTTGAGTACCCTTGCTGTTAAAACATACTGATTAGAAAAGCTTCCAATTTGTGCCTCTAAGAACAATAGTGATAGCAAAACCTCAATAAATTATACCACGTGCAGAGAGTTCTGATTTGCAAAAATGGAGTTTAATGTACTTTGGAGCAGGGAACTAGTGGAAAAAGCCAGAACTGAAGGCCATGGTGAGACTGTGTAAAGGAAGACTTATTTCTCTGCACACTCCAAGGAGGAAGGTTCAAGGGTGGTCCCACAGAAGAGCTATATGATTGCTACTCCCATGAATGATCCGGTGCTATTGGCCCCGAGCCTTCTAGAAATTACAAATGAGGTTTGTAACAACTCCACAGCTTCCCTGAGCTTTCTAGTGAGGGGAGGATTTAAATAGTTGCCACTAAAACAAGTATATCGATCAACTTGATGAAAGTTGATTTTTCATTTTCTTGACAAAATGCTTCAGCTTTCTGCCAGAATTAGCCTAACCTGGACCTCAGTTTGGGGAATACCGAGCGTATGGGCCAATATTGTTTTTTCTCTCACTAGCTTATACCCTCACCTCAATGTCTACCATGTAGCATCCCTGGGGGGCTGGCAAGTAGCCATTCTGTTCCATGGCATTTCCAGCTTCCAGAGAAACACTGATCCTACTTGCAGCTGTAAAGTGGACACCTCCTTTGCTTTCTTTAATGATCTTATATGTATTAGTACAGAAAAGATTCTTAACCCTGGACCAGGGCTTTCTGAAAATTACAGAATTGCTTATAAAAGTGAAAGCAAGCTTCTAAGTGCACTGTACAAATAAAGGAACAAACATAGCAAATGCAGGATCGATAACATATGGGAACAGAGGCTTGTTAATACACTGCCTCTTGAAGCTCCAGGTCACTTTTCTTACCTCTTGAGGCTCTTGACATTGAGATGCTAACACCAAGAAAGATCTCTGCGCTTGGAAAGCAGCACGTACCATCTCTGCCTGTAACAAAAGGAGGAATATAAATTAAACCTTAGCCTGTAACCTCCAACGCCTCTTTGTGGCAGCTGAAAGTCAAGTGTGACAGCTCAGATCTTCCTTGCTGCTTCTCATCTAAATCACAGCAACACTGACTGGAAGAAATGTATTAAAGTACTATCTTAGCTATAAATTTTTTTACAGCTAAGGTTAAATTCCCTATCTTCTTCAGATAGGAAATAAAATGAGTTGACAAGCAGACTTTTAGTTATAATTCCTATGCTTAAGTCACAGGAGGACTTAATTTTAACACTTCACAGTATGTCTAGGCATTTTAATCACGGTGCTTATACCCAAGTGCATGGCAAGAACTTATTACCACTGGGAACAGCAACCTGCAAGGTTTGTGTTGAATTGCAGCTTAGGCTGTGGTGATGTCTAGGATGAGTTGTGCTTGGCACCTTTGTTGAGGGACTATGCTGTAATTCATTCCTTGCCCATGGTCTGTGGGCGCATTCTAAGATCGATGCCCATGGGAGATGCTGGCTGAAAGTTTTTGGGCAGTTTTCCACTCACACAACTCCAGAATCTGGGTTAAAGCTGCACCTGACAGCATGCTTACATGTCACCAGTGTGGATGGGTGATAAACCTCTGCACTCCTGGGTGCTTCCTAATGTCCACATTTCTGGTCTTTTTTGTATATTTGAACTCTACACATTTTCTTTACATTCTAAATGATATACATTGATTAGAATCAGTATTCCAGTATCACCTCTACCTCATCCAGATGGATGAGTAGTGACTAGG
Organism: Eopsaltria australis; assembly: GCA_034509425.1. NCBI lineage: Eukaryota > Metazoa > Chordata > Aves > Passeriformes > Petroicidae > Eopsaltria > Eopsaltria australis. The sequence goes on from JAVTVJ010011974.1 coordinate 301,214, forward strand.
AGGAAGCACTACTGGCATAGAAAAGAATTATTCATGACTAGTATATATTGCTAAATAAAAAACAAACCAAATCAAATGCTGTTAAGTTAGTCTAATATGAATAGGTACATTTATAATCACTTTGTGAAAGGGTGGGGAAGCTCATGCTGTTTTTCCTTGAGGTTTTTTCAATCTAAAAAGAAAACAAGGAAATTATATACACAGGCTTATATGGATGCGACTTAAAATACACAGAAGTCAGGAAATTTGATGCTGTAGCAAAGTAAAACAGCTAAATTGTGTTAATTCATCTTAAAATGTGATGGCATGAATAAAACATAATCTGTTAGGATGAAAGTCATTGCAAGGAAGATGGTGAAAGAGACCCAGCTTGGACAGTATTTGGGGAGAAAAGGATAATATGGTCTGACAGGCTGAGATTTGGAAGGGTGTAATCATCTCTATAAATAGATAAAGAAATCAATAATAAGGGAAACTTAAATTTTCCAGCCAGAGACATAAATACCATCAATAATAGCAAGGTTTAGATATACTTAGACATTTCAGATGACTGGTTTTTTGGTACAGAAATTCATAAAACAACATGTGGGTTATTTTAAGCTTAGAGGGGGTTTTTGTGTGTGTGAGGAGAACCTTGTAAAACAGCTGAGAAAAAACTGATGTTCCTGAGGAGGAGGAAGTGATTATGAATGAATTCAGTGCTTCTTAGATTGCAAGATGGACAAAAATAAATCTGTAACTAAGGCTTGGTATAAGGCAAACTTTTAGAAAATAGAAAAATCAATGAAAGAAGATGATTGGCCTGTGGAACTTAATGATTTGAATGCAGGAAAGGATGGATTTACATTGAGAGCAGAAATAATCTGTGTGCACTGGACAGGAGAGAATGATTGTAGGAAAGGGTTAGAATCTCTAAATGAACAAATAATGAAAGCAATATGCTAAGAATAGGCACAAAACCCTCAAAAAATGAGAGGAGGCCTGGATTATCAAGCAGAACTTCTTTTCAGGCACTATAACACATACAAGCCAAGGAATGATAGATAAAGGATTTGTTGAACTGTACTCTGCATGGTAAAGTAAAACAAATGTATTTTTTTAAGCTACTGGAACAATAAAGAAATAAAGCAATGAAGTGAGGCCCTGACACTGCTTTGAAGGGCAGGCTGGGCATGTCTACGTTATTCTTGATGTATAGCTTATCTGTTGCTGAATAAAATGGTCTTCCCCAACTTCAAAGAAGTTGATGTACGTGAAGATATTGAAAGGATAGCTAAGGAGAATGATGGCAAATCAATGGGAATTACAACATTTGAAAGGGAAGTCAAATATACCTAGCTCAGTGTGACAGAATAATTTGGTCCATATTATCTTTCTTCCAGACTACTGAAGACACTGGCAGATGGAAGCACAAGTAGAAAAGATTTTAAATATATATAATTTGGAGATAATATTAGATGACAAAAATATGCAATAATGGATTGGGCAAATATGCCCAAGAAGAGGGAGAGAAGTCAAGTGATATCATGACCGTTAGCTTGACTTCAGCACCATGAACATTTAAACCAGATTTGAAACAAGTAATTAAAACACATGAAAATTAGTAACAAGAGAAATGACAATGGGATTACCTGTAGTTGGAATCATTACTTTGTTTCTTGGACAAGGACCATGTGTCAGATCTAGTATATTTGGCTATCACATAAAATGCTTATTGTGGGTCCTCACAAGAAACTCATACTTTGAGTGTAAATGACACAAATCAGTATTAAAATTCTTCAGTTGGGTAAGAAGCTGGATAACCAGAGGCAATAATAAGGTATATTACAGGTGGTGTTACTTGAGAGGAGGGAAGTTGCTAGTTGTGTTTCTCAGGGAATAGTTTTAGGAGTAATCAGTATGTTTATCACTGTCATAAGAGCAAGAATTAGGTGTGCACTCATGAAATTAATGGGCAACCCAAAATTAGGAGTTTTTAACATGGTCAAGAAGGACTCACTCATCACTTGAGAAGAGTGAGACAATTTTGTTGGCACAAAAAATATGAATTGGATAAAATTTAGCCATCCTCCTTGCTGCCCCTTTAAAACAATGCATAGTTCTGGGTGTAAACATGGAACTGATTAATTGGAAATGCTGAAGACTGCAAAATGCAAGTATAAAAGCCAGGAAGGGGGCTTTGTGAAAAGAGTTTATGCAGTTCTACAGTGGATGTGGCAAAGTATTTTTAGTAGATCTACAGAAGTGCTAGTACCATTGGAGAGAACCTCCTCTGGAATTCTGCGCACAGAATTAACACAGTTGCCTGCATCAAAAAAGACGAGCTTAAATCAGAGTTGATGCTGAGACAATGTACTTGGGTTTTTAATGCAATGAGTATCTGTCATACAAAGATAAATCTGAGTTTCACTTATTTTTCTTAGAAAGAGAGTGGCTGAGGAATATGACAATTCTTTTTCATAGTCAATGCAAATAATATAGAATGAAGAAAACGGTAGTGTCAGCACATGATCACAGGTCTGAAAACTGGGCCATAAGTAAATATGGTCTCAAATTTATAAGATTTCCAACAATCCAAAAAGTGAAGAAAGGATCTTTCAAATTCCTCTATAGAGGCAGCATTTTTTAAAGACAGAGCTTTACATGCTGATCAACAGATCATAAAAAGCAGAAAAGAGTCCTTACATATAGAAAGTTAAGACTGTTTATTGAGTTCTTGAACAAATACTGAGCTGTAACATCAGCAAGGTTTGAAAAATTTGTCTGTCTGGCACTTTGTCTACATTGCATTAAATCCACATTTTTGGGATCCTAGTGGTAACTATGGAGACTGAAGAGGATTTTTTTTCTCCACTCTGAGTACAAAGTAACAAGTGGTTTCTTGTCTCATTGTTCATTTCTTTTTGATGAAGCACTGGAATTTGGTCAGAGCTGGAGAAAGACTCTTGGATGGTACACACTGATGTTCCTAAGACTGACATTCCTTGACTATGCCTCGTATGTGTATGAAAACTGCTGCTGGATGTGGAATCAGGATTCATTTCTCCTCCTTCTCTACTGCAGAGGGTGACCAAGGCCACTTTCTCAAAATGTCTGGGAACTGTCTTTAAGAAATCTTGTGCTGTTGAGGGCACACGAGCCATAGGTAACACTCTTCTGTGCTACATTTAAATGGTGGCTTCTTGCATTTTTTTATTATCCAAAATTTATTACAAAATGTTTGAAGCATTCGGTTGTCAGTGGACTATATATTGATCGCAAGGCTTCTGCTATGTGCCCAAAATTTATCCAGTCCCAAAAGCTTTTAATTGTGTAGGGATCAGACCAGCCAGATCTCTCACCTTTGAATGTAAATCTTAATCACAGGATCAAAAGATCATGCTAACACAGTATTTGCATTTTACAAGAAGAATTTTATAAGAATTCTGCCACACTGACTTCCTTCCTTCTGCAACACCATTAAAAACAGCTTTCAGAGTTCTACTGCTTCTGAGCATGCCATGCTTCTTTCCCTGCATCCCTTCAAAGCAACAGAAGAGCTTCTCACTCAGAATTCATTAGTTCAGTCAATCACCATTCCGATTCTTTCTTGTAGTCTTTAAAACATGACACTTCATTGCTACCTCCTTGTGCTTTGCAGCCAGGCTATGTAAGCAGGCAGCACTATAATTTTGGAAGGAGGGGACTCTTTCATGAAACCCCCTCAAAACCAGCAAAGACTAATAAGTAAAAATGCACCAGAGGGGAATCTTTCTCAACAACTCTGTCTACAACAAAAGACTGCCACAGAACAAATCAGCTGAAACTCTTTCAGTTATATTCAATTATAGTAATGAAGCCTGAGTGGCATAAATAGATAGGAATGACGAGTAAATTTATCAGAGTAGAGTACATCACCAACTTGCACACATCTATCTGCAGACAAAAAGACAAAAATGGACATGTTTTGGAGCAACAGATAATTGACATCTAAAAACTTTGGCTAATCCTTTCGACATTCTTGGGATTACACACAGACACATCAATCATCAGACAGATTCCACAGATGAGGTGAATATTGTGAAGGAAGCAAGTTCCTTAAAGCATTTCTTACTCTGCTTTTAGCAATTTGTTCTAGAGGCCGGAGGAGATGGCTGTGACTTTGGACCTGAGTGCCAGGACCGTAAGGCATTCCATTCACCACCCCAATTTTCCCTCTGGTAAAATGTAGAATAAGGCATCTTAATCCTTCACCTCAGGTGTGTTTGACACCAATATGGCTGGAAGAGCTGAAGTTTGAAATGTATGCCATGACAGCCCAATTCCATGCCTGTGGAAACCTGTGGCTGACTACAGTGAGTGATCTCTCTGTTGCCACTGCAGTAACAGCACGGACTCGCCTCTTCTCAGTTGAGCCTGCAGAAGTTAATGGAGGAGTCATATGTATTTAGAAATAATCTTTTAAATAGCAACTGGTTTAACCTTGTCTGTCATAACATAATGCCAACTTCTGATATTTCTCAGAAGCCACTGCTTGAAAAATTGCCAGAGGCTCTGTGAGAGATGTCCAATGAAGACAACGCTGCTGACCCGTTTGAAGGAGCATGAGGACAAATTCCACTCAAACTTGCACTGTTTCAAAGTGAGTAGATGTAGATGCACTGGACCTGAAGCTTAAATTACCAGTTTGCTTTGGTAAAGTTCAGTTCTTCAGAGCACATGTGGTTTTAGGATCTGCCTCTTTCTCATTTTAAATGTTCCATTCAGTCTAAGTCGACCATCACTCTGGTATCCAAGTACCAATAAATATAAATATTATTTATGTGCCAAGCAAGCTACAAGAACAAACAGGCACATGCACTCAGATCTCAAGTTACATGTAAATTCACTAGTTGAAAAAAAATAATAAAACTAAATAGAAGTAAGAGAAACAAACATAAGATTTCCTAATGAAATTTAGTCAAGAAAATTACCCTACTGACCTTATAATATTAGATTTGTCAAATGTTGTTGTATTTAATACCGTATTTCCTCAGAGTCAGAGCATTTAAAAGCACAGTGTAAATACCAGAATTCACTGGACTTCAGTTGTTGGAGAATATTACACATCTGCATATTTATACATGCTAACATTAACAGAGATAATTAGCAAGTCAAAATACAGTTCTAGATAGCAAGGAGGACACAAGGGAAAAATGGGATTTAGTGGTCCTGAGTTCAAAATGTAGTTTCTGCAGAAATAATTATGGGTCCTTTGTATCTAGCAAAAGGCACAATGACTGACTGTAGTTTTCATTTCAGCAAATGGAAACTACAGATGGTGCTTCACTGACCCCAGCCTTTCTCTAAAAGGGACAGCACTGCCAGAGGAAGAGACACAGTTTGTCTTTTACATTTTGCTTTCAAAAGCCTCTTCAAAGTGAAGTGGTGGAATAGCTGGTGGCTTGAAGGGAGAGACAAGAAATGGGAAAAGAACAGAGTTTAAATTAAGATGGGCTGCCATAGGAACTATCCAGGCCAGCTAAAGAGACAGTACTTATTTTGAACATCTAATTGGCTGATAGAGGTTTTTAAAACACTGGACCAAGTGCTAAAGAGTCACTGGCAGTTCTCCAAACAGAGCACTTTTTATTCCGGAAAATGAAAAGTAAAAACAAGAAAAAAACTGTCACCTTTCTCTCACTGGTCCATGCAGAAAACAGGGTTGAAATTCAAGTCAAAATTGAAGTCAGTGGGAGATTTGCCATTGGTTTTGACAGAACCAGACACCACCTGAGGTATTTTCTTTTCTATTTTCAGACAGATACATCGACTACCACCAATCAACTGTCCCCTACACTGAGGTTTTTTGGTGTTGTTCAGCCTTCATGGCTATGTCTATATTAGGGATTTTTTGTTAAAATTTCTCAGCATTGCTACTGCCTGTACAGTACCAATCAGTGCTACCAATTGTATCAGTGGTCTCTCTGGATGTTTGTATCTGCCAGTGTATTAAACACTGTGTCATGTAACTGTGCACAGTGCTGGTCAGTATTACTTGTTTCAGAGTAGCATCTGTATCTCAGTTCATTAGCTTTACTTTTTAGTAAGCTTCACTGTGACTTAAACCACTCAGAGCTCTTACCTCTGGTGGAGCTCAAAACATACTGTTCTTAAAGATCTCTCAGTGCTAATTAATGATGTAAGACGGATAGAACTGTTTGGGGTAAATTGTTGCTGCCATTTTACTTCTTCATTTGAAACATGAACTGTACAGGTGAACTGGAGTAAAGGGATATTTAAAGCCACAACCGTTCTTTTTACATTAATTTCAATGTTATTACCTTGAGTAAAAAATATAAATGTTCTGCACATTTTGCACCAAAATATTTGACACAGTGTTCCAGAATTTCCTCTAAACTCTCCCAGTTTTGAATGACGTGTTTTTCTGATTGATTTCAAGGGACTGTTAACTTTAAAACAAAATGAACACTATTTAAATGTCAGCTTTGTTAATTAATTAATTCATTATTAACATTAGTAGCAGAAACAGTTAATTATTTTGTTCATCTGTCACTGTTCCAAACAGATATAAAATATTTTGCTTTAGGGCCATTGCAGCTACTTATTACTGCCAAGTGAAGCAATAGGGGATCATATTCTCCAAAAACATCTCCAATAACCTTCACCACTCAGAGGAAGAACAAGGCCAGACCAAAGCTGTTGACCAGCTGATGCTCTCCTAAAGCTCAGGCTGCTTTTTTTGTCTTCCAGATTCACAAATTCTTTGTGAATCTCTTTGACAACAGCCAATAATCTACAACTCTCTTGACCCCTGTTCATTTCAACTTTTACACAGAAGTTCCAAAAACAGATGTAATGTACTGATAGTTAGGGATTCCAGAAGATTCAGCATAGAAAAATACTGAGAATTGTGTGCAAAAATAAAAAGTCCACTTATTACTCAAGATGTGGTCTATTTACAGACTAAAGTGTTGGTGGTTTTTCAACACCTTTCTTTTCTGAGCAGTTTTGAAAACGTTCAAGAATTTGAGTTTGCCATTTCCATCACAGACTACGGTCTTCTGTGAAGGGCCAAGGCACCTGATAGAGATTTCCAAGCCATCTCACTGCACAGCACACAGTTGTGGATCTACATTTAAAGGCTTCTACATCAGTAGAAGTAAAAGGTGCTATTGTCACATTGCAGCACCTGATTTAGATGTAAGCACCCTGTCCCTGGTGCTTCCCTATAGACTGGACACAGCCCCAGAATTGTTTGTCAGCTGTGCGGAATTCGTGTTGTCATTTTCTGCCTCTGTAACATGCCATTAGTGATCACCAGAGGAACTAACAACAGATTAAAAGAGCCAAACATTTTAAAAACAAGTATAAAACCACCATAAGAACATAAGAACCATAAGAACATAAGAAATGGCTTCTCTCCAGTGCAGAGGAAGCGTCACTAAAATCTGTACCAGGCCACCATTGTTGACTGGAGCTTCTAGTAACAAAAGACTGTCAGTAGTGTTAGGGTGCAAGTAACAGCAATCAGTGATAAGCGAGATTTGACATGCCTCAAATTTTTTAAGTAACCCAGGACTCCCAAGGAAAAAGGCTTTTCCAGGGGAAATACATTTAAGTAAAAACATTACATGAATATTCTTTGTATCACAAGTCAAAGGTTACACCATAAAAAAATGGTAATTTTATTTTGGTAATCTGTATTAGGGAGAGTAGACAGAAAGCACCCCAATCTGCACAGGGAGGAAGTTGGCCACAGTCTTCCTGAGAGAGCTCTTACAGCTCTTCATCCCAACTAGCCTATCAAAACAAGCAGGTTTCTCCAAGAGTGATGGCAAAGGGAAATCAGCTCAGTTCAGGATTTCACTGAGGAACAAAAAGTGGGATAAAGTTTCACAGCCCTTCAAAGCTTCTAGTTTCTTCTGTTACCTGGAGCTACATTATGCATCTCTGAAAAAGTGCATTACTTCTTTAAATAAACAGGAACTACATACAATGTACTGAAGTAATGAAGTCCAAAATTTGTTATTATCAAGATCAACAGTTTTTTAAATTCAGATGCCTTTTATTTTTCCCATGAACATCTGAGCTCAGAGTTCTTTGGAGGACCTGGTTGCCAGTGTTGAATAACTATTTGTGGAAAGACCTCATTTCCCTGAGGAAAAGCAAACCTAGATTTCCTCCATGGAACATATCCTGTAAGCCAGCACATCAGAGAATCACAGAGATCTCAGGGCCTGCAGGTCTCACTGTGATCTGCACAAGCACGCTTTTGCTGCACTGGTTGCAGGCACCCTGGTTATTTCTCTGATGGGCTGTTTTGCCCCTGAGGCTGCTGCTAAATAGCCCTGCTCTCTATCCTCAGCTGTTCTTTCAGAAGCCCTTCTCAGTGAAGGTCCAAATCCATACTAAGGAAATTTCAGAAAAGATTTTATAATTTCATAGGCCTTAGGATGTCATTCATGCATCTCTGATTTAACAAATATAAGTTCTAGGAAGTTCAGATGCTTCTCTCTGCAAATTAAAAAGCACTTCTTGAGGTATTACTTCATAAATACTCCTCTAGCAGTGTTCACTGAGCACCCTCTTGAAGAACTGATTTCTTGGCTTTCTCTGTCTAACAAATACCAAGTTGCCTGATAAAGACTGCAAACCCACTAATTTCTAAGAAATTGTACTACCTTTAGAGAGAAAGCTTGGACAAATAGGTTCTATATTGAATTTTTGCATGGTCTGCCTCTCATGCTCTTCAAGACAACTGGTGACATTGCCCACACACCTCACTCCACAGGTAGTCCCATTGAGCTCCCTGAAAGCAACTCAAAGGTTAAAAGTACCAGAACTTGTCTCCTTGTAAATCCACTTCCACTTTTATTACCTTGAAAGAATCCCAGCCCCCCAATCAAAATTTGCTAACATGGAAGTAAGTTCAAAACTTAAAGCTCAGACATCTATAATAAGATTTAGTATTTCTTCCCACCCAAACCATATTTTCCTTTTCAGAAGTGCTAAATAACAAAAACTACATGTACTTAGAGAGGGAGCCTCTCTGAAAGGCAAGGATGTAATTGAAAAACACATCTGAAATAAGGTGGCTTTTTAAACAGAACATGTATTAAAGCAACAAGAAAGAAATATTTCAGCCTCCAAGTTCTACATAAAGATCCTAAATTAATCTTTTTACTGAATCTCTGGGATAAAACACATAATTAAACTTATGAAACTATGCACCAATACTTAAAGTGCTTAATTGTGGAACTACGTATTTCCATTTATGGGTGTCAGTAGACTAAAAGAAGTTAGCAGTGACAGTGACATGGTTTAATCTATCCTAATGGACGCTTCAACATTCAGAAATGTGACCATATTGATCATGCAATTCATACTGGATAAAAGAGGCAATGCACGTTTGTGGCCACATTATACCCTCATCACTCCTGACAGCACTCCCAGCTTATTTAAAACAACATTCAAACCGCACACTGGTTTCCCTTGTGGCTCAATTCTCATTATTCACTGAACTCCTTTTTACTAGAAACTGACTGAAGAGCCAGATTCTGAGCTCATTGTTTGGTTTTTTGCTGACGACAATGAACAGCCTTCTCAGTTTCCAAGCCCAGCATTTCTATACACTCAAAACAGTTGCAACCAACTAGCAAAATAAAAGCAGGTCAGGGATGGGGAGGCAGATGAGTGAAAAGAGTGTACACGTGCTCTTCAGAAAGAATGAGACTGAAAATTAATAAAAGACTTACTCACAGCCTGTAGCAACAAATTACATCATTCAAGCATGTGTCCCAAAACAGAAAAAAATGGGGAAAAGAAAAAAGCATTAATGGATGTATATTTCTCAGATTGAAACAAATGGGTTTAACTTATATTAGTACTCCAACTCATAATTTTCACCAGAGAAATAGGAACTATGAGCACCAGTAAAAAGAATTTTCAGTCACAAGAGGTTCATGCTGATGACAATAGCAAGGATGCTGTCTTGGTTTTTCTGATGGATCAAGATAGTGTGACTTGGCAGTGGTTCACTAGAAATTACTGCTGTGAGAACCACACACCTTACTGTTGTGACACTGAGTGCCCAAGATGATTGCAACCTATGCCTTCTAGATCCTGGGCTGCTTTGAAACAGAGAGAAAAGTAAAAGTAGGATTACCAAGGCTTCCTCATGGACCTTCACTCGGTGCCAACTCCATGTCTCCAACCCTTCAGAATAACTTTTCTCCTGACTTTACACTAGCAAGTGTCCCAGGCAATGGCTTTGCAACAGGCTCGCGGCGACACTCTCACACTGTATTTGTGGCTGTGAGTGCGGGTGGTTCACACTCTAAAGCTGACTGTGATTTAGCTCGCTCTTTTAGCCATGCAATTTTATCACCTTATGATTTCTGGTTAAGCTGACGCAGTGGCTTTCAACTTGTGGAACTCCTATGCCTCTAGTCTGTTGTACACTGCTTGTCCTGGAGAACCACCAAGAAAAACTGGTTTCCTGCCAGTTGACTCAGATATTCTCTTAAAGGGCTTCAATGAAAAAATTTTATAAAGGATAGCAAAATTAGCATGAGCTAAAGCATACGATCAGTTCTGACTTTGACTTCAAATGGCCAAAAATGTAATGTATGCCTTGATTAATTCCTCCATTCAGTAAGTAAATTGATTGGTAAAACATGGACCTTATATCTAGTCTGAACACTGAATAGTATTCTGAATTCATCTGGTCAAGTAAAGAACCCTTCACGATCAGGCTTTTTTCATAAGAGCAACTTCTCTAACATTTCTTTGTGCAAAAATTATGGATTTTTCTTTTTTTTCACACTGCATATAAGGTTTCTCACTCAAATCATTCTGATACCTTTTTCTAGCATCCTTGGGAGATCAGAAAATCCCATTGTACTGAGTAACCATATCTACATAAAATCCTTTTAGGGGGCAATAGTTTTAGACCTTGGTCTAAAATAATCTGTAATGGTCCCTGACCAACTGCACTACTTTGAAATCAACTGCTTATGGATTAACTCCATATGCAAAGAAACCCCATGAAAACAGGTTATGAATAACTCTTTGACAGCCTTGAGTGTTTGTGTTTCTGATTTCTTATGTTTCTGAGGAAATGCCATATGGAATGTTCTCATTCTGTATTCCCACCACCACCCCCCCTAAATTTACAGGTGCATGTTTCTTGTGCCAGCAATACACAAGTAAATGCCCAGTATTGGCCACCATGGCATTTATTTTTCAATACTTGTTTGACTTTTATCTTTTCCTGGCCTTTTTAACTGGTAAGAAAAACAAGTGGTACTTACTGCAATGTCAGTGTCAAGAAACTAACAGCCTGATCCAGGTCCCATCAAAATTATTGGAAAAACTCCCACTCTTTCAGGGGGTGTTGTTCTAGACTTGGAATGGACAGGTCCTTCGTGCTTTGGAGCCATCTTTATTCCCACCCAAGTGCCTTACAGTCCAACAGGTGCAAGCATAGTCCACACACCACTGCACCTGACTCAATAAATCCTGCTTGTTTTGAAAGCTAGATTCAATCCCTAGGCCTTATGGGAAGATGCCCTTTGGAAGAGAGCAATCAAAAGTTGCAGACCTCCTAGAAATGGCAGGTTTTTTCTAAACTAAACTCTAAATTAGCCTCTTGGATAGATTGTATATATTGTATTTCCATCTTTCTTCTCTATTAAAGTGAACATTCTTTATTGCTCATGTTATGAAGTATCTTGCAGTACATATATAGGGTGAGAAACACACAAAATCAACTTTAACATTGACAGATTTCCAAGGCTGATGATTTTATTTTATTTTCCCTTTTGGTGGACAGCACTACTGTTTTCTACACTTAAGACTCTCTCCCTCAGCTGAGTGCACTTTGTATGCTACCAAAAAACATCTGGTTTTTTTATTCCTTTTTTATGTATTCCGTTTTTCCCAGTCCTGCAGTAGCACCTTGGTTTGGTGTTTATTCCATGTAGCAGAAAATAGCTCTCACAGAAATGCAAAGGCAGCCTGACAGCAATCTTCTCTTTGGGTATGTTGACATCATCCTCCTCTCTGAGCTCTAATTCAACTTTCAACACAATGCCTAAAACTGCACAGCCTCTGAGCACAAAAGATGAACACGAGAGTACACTTGTGCATTCTGCTGCCCTGTAAGCAAATTGCCTTGTTAATGAGGAATCAGTCAAATAATGGGTTTAATAGTCTGCATTTAGATTAGCAAAGATAAAGTGCAAAAGAGGGATTTTTTTTGGTGTAGCACAGACAGCAGCACATCCTGTTCAAAGTTCAGGGCTATGAACGTCATCTACTCATTCTTCATCATCTATCACACGAAAAGTCCAAACCAGAGTGGCACTTTGCAAAGTGCATATATACCTCATAAAACATATCTCCTGCTTTCAGCTCTCTGCTTATAGTTACATGGACTTCACTGGGAAGAAGAGAAGAATGTCACTGCTTTAGATAAAGAAAAGAAACTCCCTGGGTATGTGGATACGACATTTGAGATGTGCACATTGCTTTCTCTGCTCACCACGCTAAGAAACCAGTGCATGGCACAAAGAGAACTCCTGCAGGTTGGATAATGTGCTGTGAATTACTTATCTGTGCTACCTCGTTCATGCAGTCACATATGTAATGGATTGCATCTAAACTCTCCTCCAATAAGGAGCAAGTGAACCAACAACCACTTTATTTCTGAATGCTCCAAGCTGTTTGAGCTCCTGTCTTGAACTCTGCATTTCAGCAGCTGGAAATTGATGGAAGAGAGGAGGGAAAAGGCATCCATATTTTCATAGTTTTGCATTCCAAGATAAATAGCTTGGATGAGAGAAGAGGGAACATAAATGAATCACACAGACAATCTGTTCTTTCAACTGGTGGGGTTGGGAGGTTAAAAGATTTTTACAAATAAACATTTTAAAAAAAGGCAAGTATTAGCTTATGTGTTTGACAGAAGGCTGTAATTATGCTCTGCTCTGTACTACATAAAATACTAAAATACGGAAATGTGGGGTTATCTATCCTTCTCTTGTAGAACCAGTACATTCTCTTCCTATCGTGATGTCTCATCTGGTACATTACTCAAACTCAAGCCAAAGTATTCCACCACTTGAGATAGCACATAAACAAAAATAATGTCAAGAAGCTCATAATAAACACATTACAAAAACCTAGTTTTTGGCCTTCTAGAGACTTGCTTGCTTTGCTTTGCCAAGGTGAAGAGCCCATCAAAACTGCTTGACCAGCTTCCTCACTGAGACACAATCTAAAGGTAGACTATGTCTTCCATAAGCAGCTCTTTGTCATCCTTAACACATTTTCTGCAGTGCTGGATTCATGGCCTATGCTGTAGAATCACAATCTGTTTTATACTGATTTTGAACTTCCCTCATTCTGACAGAAGGATGGCTTGGTGTTGGCACATATGGTGAGTCAGCTTCAGGGCTGTTATAACCTGTAATGGCTGGTGACAGCCTCCAAGACACTGGTACGTCAGGCCAAAGACAGCTGGCTGGTAGCAGTCCTGGCCACACTCGCTCTTTCACTGACTTCACATGCTCTACAGTTATGATATGGACAGCAGAAAGTAGTTTCATAAAATATGTGCCTGTAGGGGACTTTGCATTTCATAGAAATAGCCATATAATCACCAGATCTTTATTCCACAGTGACAGAACAGGGAAAAGATCCTGTCTTAGCTGTTTAGGGTAATTTGTTTATTTTTAAATAGAGTACGTAAAAGCCTAACCATTCTCCCTGTCTTTTAAAAAGTGGTTCATTTCTTCAGTGGAGTTGACCTCAGAGATCCACCACTGTATGTACTGTAATTTGAATGAGAAAAATGTTGCTCTCAAGATTGAGCCTAAGCAGAACTCTGATAAATTAATCTTTGTAAACCCCACTGTCCTGCTGCATTTAACAGAGCCAGAAGCTAGCTATTAGTTCTTTTTTATGGTTTGTTTGTTTAGTTCTCTTTCAACAGGCTTTTCAGAGTACAGCATGCTGAAAAAAATAGGAATGAGGCTCCCCAACAGATATCAGTTATGTCTGTATTCTTCCTTTTGCCAGGCACACAAACCACACAATCGTTACAGCCGTCAACACAAAACACATCATGTTAAATCCCTCATTTCTTTGGCATAATATGAAGTCTCTCTTTCTCTCATATTACCATTCTGGTCTGTCAGGTATGTGAGGTTTTTCAATGCAACAGGTGTTTTTTGAAATAAAATACAACCTTCCCTTCAGCTTATTATGTGAAAGAGACAGCAGCTGCAAGTATAATGCTGAGGACACATGGTCTATAAGACATCTAGAAGAAAAATACTCCTTGCTCCACTTGTTAAGGTAAAGCACAGATGTTGCTTCAGTGATAAGCATGAGCATAAGGCAACCACAGTCTGCTCCATGTTGTAAATTCAGAATCTAAGATTTCAGAATATTTAGTAGGCTGCAATCAGAATCAGCATTTTCTTTATGTAACGAAAGCTAACGCAATGTCTAAGCTCATAGCGTTAACAAATACTCCATATCACAGCTTGCATTACACTATCATCAACAATATGCTAGGGACTGTCCACAGACTTGGGTGACAAATTATTAATAATCTTTAATATGGACTCAATTATGAGTATAAAATAGTGACAAATGCATAAATTTATACACTTACTGATTTAATGATTTAAACATTTACAGATAGGGTATATTAAAAGGATTTATCAATTTAGAATGTTAAATGCAATCCCTTACCCTGCTTAGTATTGGTAGTAAGGCTATTTTTGCATCACTCAGATCTAAACTGTTGAGAAATCAACTGCAAAATAATGATGTCTAATGAATGTAAAACCCAAGCTAGAATCAATCCTTTTCAGGGAGCAATCCTCTGCTCAGTTAGGCTCACAATTCTTACTCCAACCCCTCATTTATTAATTTTTCCCTAGTTTCTCTGAAGAACTAAGTAAATATATTATACCTCATAGTATAATTGTCTAGATTTTTTCAGATAAATAGGGAGTGCAGCATTTCCTTAGAAACACAATGATCCTCTAGAATTGCCTGGTCTCCTTTACTCCCTCCTGTTTTCTAGGCCTAACTAGGTCAGAAACTCCGTCCTACAGACCAGAACATGTAACACCACAGAAAAAAACCACAGATCACAGAATAATCCAGTCATCTTTCTCTGTAAGTAGACTGGTTGCTTTGGTTGTCCAGAAGAATATTTATGTTGGCCTTGCAACATGAATCTCAGTAGCTTGTGGGACTGCATGTTTTTCTGGCGACGGTGTTTGTTATGTAGAGCAGCAGCAAACAACTGGGAACTGTACACACAGAGGAAGGCCTGTTGGCATGGATGTGCTAGAAAAGTCAAAAGCTTCACACTCCTTCAGATCCAGCTTGCACCGACCCCAGCTCTTTTGTGTGTGTGACTTTTTTTGGGTTTTTCCCCAAATCTATATTGGTAAACTGTTGGTAAGTGAGTCCATCCCTCAATTCTATCACCACCTATTTTAGGGAAGACCAGCTTAAAAAAATAAAATTACACAAACAAGTTCTGATCACAAGGTTAAGATCATAAGGTTAGAAAGTACTCTCATCATGGAAACGATAGCATAGTACTTTCCTGCTATAACGTGTTTTTTTTAAGGGTCATTTAAATGGCTGAATAATTTTTTTGGTTTGCTACATTGTTAGAAACGAAAGAGATGTGAGTAATAAAAACAACCAACCAGAACAAAATCTCTATATTAATTGGAATGATGATACACATGCCTAGAAAACAATCACAGGAAGTTATCACTGCTTGGGCCCACCTGTTGTTTGCTACTAATTCGCTGGCACATGTTCTTAACTGTGTTCCCATCCTGCAAACAGCTCAGCAGCCAACAAAACTATTCAAATTGCTTGTGACTGAGAATATTTATATATTTTGCGTTCTGTGGTGTTCAACTTTGGCACTATAGAAGGCAAGCAATCTCTTCTTATGAATCCATACAACCTTGTGCCCTTCCTGAACCAACTGTACTCAGTGTTTTATGCCAGGCTATCACTACCAGACACTACCAGAGTTAATGATTTAGAGTTTATTCTGCTTTTAAGATACTCCTCTACTCAGAAATCAAGGCTGATCACACATATTCCAAGACTTGTACACTGGTATCATCATGGGAAAATCTGAGTAAATACTCACATGTGTCTTCACGTCACCTTCAAGAATCTTGCTGTACCTGAGAAACTCAGCAACACTTCCATTCAGCAGCCTATCAAAGGCTTCAACATATGGTGCTATGCCTGTAGAAGAGGAATATTCCATTATAATGGGCTCATAAAGTACATAATGCATAGGACATTCCTGTGTAGCAGATGGAGGAGATGTATCATAGAAATTGAGAAGATTGCTGTAACTTCATTTCTGATTTACGAAATCAGTGAAAAAGAATGTATAGTTATTTCTGTCCTAGATAGAAAGAAAAGAAAAAAAATCCTGCTCTTGGTAAAACTTGAATAGGAACTTGAAGAGAATTTTCTGTATATAATGTAATGGGGAGCTTCTTTTTCCTTAAAATAATATGTTCTAAAATGAACATCTCTCAGGCCTTCAAAGGTGTGACCTGAGAAGTCTAACTCTCTTAACAAAATTCTCCTGCTGTACTTTAACCAAACATAATCCCCTAAAAAGAACCTGCAGTGTATGTAACAACTGTTTTTATACTACCCACCCATTTCTGAAGATCTCTGTGTTGTTTGGTGGCTTTTAATAACAACCGATTCCATTTCCAGTAAGAAAGTCTTTGGAATGGGTTGACAATACATTTGTGCAGTGAGCTATGGCTTTGTAATCTCCTCATTTTGTTCTCTCACCTTGTGGAACTGTCATTGGATAAAGAAAGCTCAAAAAAGCCTTCCAGATGACATATCCCATTGACTATATATATGTTGTACATTACAAAAGAGGAATAAAGCTGCTATTTTCTATATGGTACACAGAGCAGTTTCCTGATAAAATGGACAATCAGAAAACACAGATGGGGCTCAGCTTCTTAAGTACCTGGCTTCTATATGGCTCTATGTGGTACCTGTTAAGATAGCAAAAATAATATTTTCTTGGATGCTTTCCAGCCCTCCCTTTACTTCCTCATTTCTTGTCTGTGCCTCAGAACCTTTGCCACGTCCAGTATGAATGACAGACGTGAGTCTATGTATGTAGGATCTGAGAGAACAAGGTTAAAATTCTTCCCTGGCTCTCTTCCTCATTACTAAAGTCTGAGGATTGCTCTGAAGAGGTACCAGGCCTTCCCCAGAGAATTTGCTTTAACCTTTTGGCATTCTATGACAATTGAGTCCAAATTCATAATCGTGAAAGTCCTCTTTATTCCACAAGTCATCTGGCTCCATGACAGAAAAAGAGACAGGCTCTGGCAACTGGAGTTTCCAGTGGCCTGTGTGGAAAAGAAAATGTAGTTAGTCAGCTAGGTGGGATTTCAAGGCTCCTTTTGTTCTCTTGATGCCATTCACCTATAATTCTGAGGAATTTCTGGGCTTTCTTCCATATAAAGTGTTTGTGTGAAACCCCTCAAATGACCTAATGCACAAAGGGTTTTAGCTGTGAAGATGCTTTCCAAAGCCCCTTTACGTTCTTTGTCAAAATCTCTGTATGTTTCCAAAAGAATCATTGTAATGTTTTCCTTTAGAGAAGTTTTACGTAACAGTTCACCAAATTGTCCTATGCAGAATTAGAAAGCAACTGTGCTATTTTTTACTATTCAATGCAGCTCACTCCCAGAAGCATTTACCAGAATTTGCTGTGGGCCGTGCAGAGCAACGGAATGATTTATTTGCAATCCTGCTGTTGGTAATACCATTTCGGAAAATGGTAAAGGTACAGATCTCCCGTCTTCCTTGTTATTTTGTTGTTTCTGAAAATGTATTAACTGGAAAGCCAAGGTTATTTTTTAGTAATTATGGAATGGTCTTTTAGGGGATGGGGGTCATGGTCGAAGAAAGCAATATACTTCCATTTCCACTGGAGATTTCAAAAAGACCACACTCTGGCTTGACTGTCAGTTTTAAAGGAGAGAAAGAAAGAAGAGACCTGTAAGACTGCTTCCTCTGCAATGGCTGTGGCAGGTACCTGAACCTCTGCAGAGGCACAGTGACACAGGCCCACAGATTGGTGTTTGGGGCACTGTAGGCATACCAGTCACACAAACTGAAGGCATTCCCAACTGCACCAGCAAAAGCTAATTCCTGAGCGCCCGTGTGAGACAGCTCTGCCTGGAGACATCCTGCTGCCTGGCAAGCACCCCATGGTGCTGCTCATCTCAGCTTCTTACTGCAGTCTCCCAGTGGGTGTGTTTTATAATCACACTTCAACAAGGCTTCTCAGTTGGTTTCTTCTAGGGATCTGTTGGGATGTTAAGGCTCTGCTTCCCAGGGAGGTGAATCTTTTCACCTTACTGAGCTCTTAGGTTAGGTCAAGAATATAAGCAGTTTTCAGGGAAGTACCTGGCATGGTGAGTTATCTTCTGATTTGAAAGCAGCCCTGGTTCTGCAATACTGTGCTCTTGATAATTACAGATTTACCTAAATTGACTCATTACAAGACTGAATTATTTGTGAATTGCACAGTTCCTAGTAGTGACTGATTTATTTGTCAGTTTGGAAATGGATTTTATTTCTCTCTGACTTTGCTATGGTTTACTAGCTGCCTAGGTTTTCTCTGGACTGCAAGCACTTTTTTACTGAAGCTTCCTGTGACTAGCTAACTCATTTGCCAGGGAAGCCTGCTGGAAGATGCTCCCTTCCTGTCACAGAAACACACTGCTCTCAGTCAGCTGGTCCACAGCAGCTGCCAGTGTGCAGGCCCACGGTGCACAAGAGTGCAGGGAACACCCCTCACATGTGTTGTTGGGTCAGGGCTGGCACAGGGGACAATACAGCAGCTCACACACTTCACCTGCTACTGTGTCAGTAAAGGGAGCTGCCTGCAACTTTCCCTGTGTCCTGCACCTTTTGTACAGCAGCTGAGTCCACGCTGGGATGTGCTCTTCTCTGGAGAATGCAAGAAAGGGCAAGGAATACAGAAAGCAAAGAACATGAAACTAATAGAGTGATGTATGTTGGGGTTCTGCATGAAAATACAAGATTTGGAGAAACGAAAGAGCACTTCTATCAGATTTAGAATTACTACATAGGTGAAGTTATTTATCCTGTAACTTTCAGGTAGAACAAAAATCAAGGCATGAAAAAATATGATTCGATGATACGATGTAAATAAACGAAGAATAGACCTTTTTTGGTATATTCTCCACTGCAGTGCTTTGGAGAGCCACTTGAGAAAAGACAGCACATGAGATAATGTAAGGCCGTGGATGTATAGCAGTACTTAGCGAGCAAATGCTTCCAAACAAACTCATATTTGATTAAGGATGTTAAACAAATTAAGTGGGTTTGCACCATGAAATTCAGAGAAAGCTGGCAAATCAACAGTGTTTGTACTGGTGATTTCTGTAGGAATATTTATGCTGTACATTTAGGGGATGTCTCATTTCTTCTGCTAATTGGGCTCAAGCAGACATTTTCACGTGGTGAGTTATTTACAATAATATAAGCTAAAATGGAAAGAGTGATAAAGCTTGAGACATGGACAGCATATTTAAGAAACATTAAACCTTCAATTTTCTAGGCCCTATTAGTTTAGAATTGTGCATGCTACTAAGCTTGTCACATTACATTTCTAAATAAATCTTAAAAATTATTACTTTATTTTGATACAGAATTTGTAGGGGCTGGGATTGCATTTCCTCTTAGAAGACAAACATATAAATTACTTGGAATTTTTAATAGCAGAGAGACAGTACTTCAAAATAACATACTTACTTCCATTGACTCCATTGATGCCATCGCACTCCATTCCACCAGATCTGTGTGAATCTGAAAATAATGATTCAAGTCGAGTCACTGCTTTCTCCAATCTCTCCATCAAGCCATGATTCTCTGCCATTCTGAAAATATCATTATGGATAGAAACAATGTTAGATCCGTCTCAGTAAAGTCCTTGTTTCATGCCACAGTTCTGTTCATCTTGTGGCTTTTTCTTTTATGGTAAAACTCTCATTTTTAAGCATTGTCTTTCTGGCACATAAGCAGTTGCAGTGAAGCAGCTGACACAGAGTAACTTGGTTCTTTGTCAGCAGGGAATCAGACCAGTACTCAGCTCTGGTTTTTTCCTTCTAAGTAGCAGATTCCAACCACTGCTAGTGTAGCTTTTCACAGTCTGCACATGAACAACTTAGGACGAAATGTGTATGTATGCTCCCAATCAGATACTGAGATGACTGGAATAGTTATAGAAGTAACTGGTAAAATATTATGCCTGCAGTGATTTGAATCAGCATTCACAGAGGCTAAAATACAGACCCAATTAATAATCTCTGATTTTTGAAAAGGTTCATTCTGAAATTTGCCTCGGTCTTTTACGCTTTGTAGTAGGACTCAGTGACTTGACTAAAGACCACACACAAATGCAAGAAGGTCTTCTGTTTATTTTTCTTATATGATTTACCATCATTTTTTTTCTTACAGAAGTACATGATATGAACCAGTGTTTCCCAAGCTTTTAAAATCAAATGCTAATTAAAATTTGGATAGAAAAAAAAGGAGAGGCCTGCTTGTGCAGTACTGCTACAGACCTTTTAAGATTAAACAGAAATTAGGTTACATTTTTAACAACTCACACATTGCCTTCTTTCCCCACAATGTGATTATCTGCTCTCTTACATGTGAGGCAGTGTAGGCATCGACATTTTTGAATATTGGCCTATCTCTCAGGGAAAAAAAGTGCTATATAAAATTCAGAGTGAAAAAGAGTTATATAAGCAAAGGCAAAGCTATGTTTAAATCCCCTATAATTTAACAGAGCGAGTTTAATGTGCATGTTCCTCACTTAAGGTTGTGTTTGATTCTGATAAGTGACATCTGGCAAGGGGCTTGTGTGATGACGATGATGGTTCTTGATTAACATGATCCCTGTGACCAGTTCCAGCCCAGCCCCCACACTAGGCTGCATCCCCTGCCCAGCACTGGGATGTGCAAAAGCAGGAGCACCAGAGGAATGTGCATCGCCAGGTTGGGGCAAGCAGGGAGTCAAGAGGCTCTCTGGGGCTACCACCCTGTGGTGTTGTGCCACAAGACATTGATTCCTGTATGGCTTGGAGACTAGAACGGTTAGGCAGACATGGAACAAATGTGTAAATGTACTAGATCCTAAAGAACAGCCTGCTAAAAGTGGTGGTATTGCAGAGATACTAAAGCCTAACATCAGACTCCAATAAACTGCACCACTATGCAACACTCAGCCACCAAACCAAAAACCGCAGATTTAGTGTCTCCACAGCCAGTGCAGAATGCCTAAACATTATAATTAAAAAGTAAAGTAGCATGGAAAGAAATGTTTTCATTTACAAACTAGTACTACTAATTCTTATTAATAAAATATAATAATACTTTTCTTCTAAAAATTTAAGCATGAGAGGAAATTAACTACTAGAACTGTGGAAACACATGCAGACCTCCTGTGCTCTGAGTCATGCTGCCTTTCAAACAGGATGGGACCTTCAGACTTTACCCTATAAATGTAATGAGGTTTGTGTTTGACCTAAAAGTGAAGCAGAAGATTTTACAGCGAGAAACCCTTGGGAGAACCATTCTTGTGAGAAAGTTTTGTCTGGAATTTATGGGGTTTTCCTATTTACATTAAATAAAAAATCAAACCCCCAAAAGAGGATGACATTAGATAGCATGCACACGAACAACGTAAAAATTTAGAGGGGCTCTCTTGTCTTATCACAGGATGGGTCAGGTTGGAGGCCAGCACCTCACAGAGGTGTCATCTGGTTCACCTTCCCCGCTCCAGCAGGAGCATCCCAGAGCACAGGCACAGGATTTCATCCAGACAGTTCCCGAATATCACCAGTGAAGGAGACTCCACACCCTCTTTGGGCAACCAGTTCCAGTGCTCGGTCACCTGCACAGTAAGGAAGTTCTTCTTCACATTCAGGTGGAACTTCCTGGGCATCAGTTTTTTGCCCATTGTCTCTTGTCCCATTGCTTGGCACCACTGAGAAGAGCCTGGGTCTATCCTCTTGGCACCCTCCCTTCAGATATTGATAGACATTGATGAGATCCCCTCTCAGCTGCCTCTTCTTGAGGCTGAATGAGCCCAGTTCCCTCAGCCTTTCCTCATAAGAGATGCTCCTGTCCCTTGGTCAGCTTTGTGTCCCTCCACTGGACCTGCTCCAGGAGCTCCATGTCTCCCTTGTCCTAAGGAGCCCAGAACTGGACACAGCACTCCAGGTGAGCCCCCACCAGGGCTGAGAGAGGGGTGGAATCACCTCTCTTGACCCACTGGCACTATGCTTTCTTTATACTGCAAAATGCACACTATTCTGTTTGAAAAATCGATTCACTTTAAAAAAAAACACACCTTAATTTTTTTTATAAGGTTACAAATACGTTGGCAGGAATGAGATGAATGTATCAGGGGAGCTTGTGAAATATTCAAATTTTTATGAGAATATTAAACCTTTTCCTAAAACAAAGCACTGTTAATAAAAAAAATTACGAATATATTCTTTTCACATTCTACCCTATTACATAAAAGTCTAAAATGGTGCCTATTTCAAAAGTTCTGTTTTCAACCAGTCTAAAGTCTGGCTGGTGTAACATAGCATACTAATACATAACATAGCATACAATCAACTAATTTTATCAGTATTTTAAAATAAATTTTTCATGTAGCTCCTATTTGTCTTTATGTGAAGATACAGTCTGGTATGTTGGGCTTTTTTACATTTGCATTAAAATTTCCTTGATGATGTCATCAAATGTCACAAAAAATTATGCACAAACTTCTATGGAAGACCTGTTACTTTTTGGCCTCTTCAGCTGGATTTTGCCAGTGAAAGAAGTTTGATTACAAACTCAATAATTTGCATGCACACACCAGGAGGTCTGAGGAGTCTCACTAATGAGCAGACTTGTGATGTTCCACCCAATAAATTACCTTCTGTAAGACACTAAGAATACACACTAAGAATACACATTACAGTGTCAGAAGCTCAGGGGAATAACGCAGCTCAAATAGCTGAAGGATATTTTTATGCAACACTTTCCTGCTACAACACAGTCTTTTGCTCACTAAATTCCTCACAGCTTTATTCTATTCCCATTAGCTGGAGAATACAACAACTAATGTTGTTCTTCCAAAAGCAGGCATCACCAGCAATCACAGAATAATATATTGTTAGAGTCTTTAAACAGAAGTAGAAACCATTTTTATCCTAAAATTAGGAATGCCAGGTTTCTTTTTAGATAGTATATTACACTTAATAATCATGTTTACACTATGTCTGTCCTTTTTACCTGTACATTTATGTATCCATGAGTACATAGTATTTTCATATGTATACATATATATGGGCATGCACATCATGCACATAAGAAAATGCAGTTACGCTTGTCATGTACAAATAAAGTGCAAGAACACTTTTGTGATTACTGTACATAACACTAAAAGAGCAAATCAGTTATGCCTATACTAATCTTACATTTACACCTTGCTTTACCATTAAATGACAGTGTTATCTACCTTACAAACAACACAGGAATTCAGGTTATTGTTCTGAACATCCACTGAACAATAGCATGAAAACTCTCTTCATCCATTCTCAGTCCAAACACTGACATCTTTGCCTATAAATTGGGATTTACACACTTGGCTCATATTATGACAAACTTCAACATTTTCTTGGCCTATATTCAGCTGTTTGTCTGATTACTTATTTGACACTGCACTCTGCATGGTCACACAGATACCACAAAGCCACAGCTCAAAAGGAGTCAGAACACAAATGGTACAGCTTGACTCTGTGAAGATACTATCTGCCATGATATAGCACCAGAGCTTATATTACAAATAAATAATAAGACTGGTCTGCTTACAGTGTCAAATCTCATCACGTTAATGAAAAATAAAGAGGATGTAAATGTGTCTATGGCGTGCTTCCACTCCCATAAAGCATGTTTTTACATCAAGACAGACTCTCTATCTCACCTGTTAGGATTTTAATTGAAGATTTGATCCTGAAGTGATTATCAGGGTTAATCACATATCTTTTCCTAGAGTTGATGCTCACCACCTATAAGGAGTTAAAAATAACAATGCTTCAACTCCCATGTAATCCTGTATCCAACTGCTCTCTTAGTGGAGAAGTACATTGTCCTTCACTGAAAATAAGGTCACCTAAGAGCCAGGAAAGGTGTTAACACACATCTACTGACAAATCATTTGAACACCAACATTGATAACTGTCTCTTGTGCACAGAATCAAGAGAGACAATCCACAGCTCTGCCCTGTTTACTGTTAGTGGTATCTTTTTTGAGAGTGCTAAAGGCATGTCGTACTACTACCATCTGTCATTTCTTCCACAAAAGAAGTAAAGCCAAAACCAGGTAGAACAAGGCATGCTGAAACCCAGAAAGTGGATTTCTTTTTGTTAACAGGCCCTGGGAGATCACTGCTTTTCTCCCCAGCTGTCTCAAAGCACCATTCATCTATTATCAAGGGAAAAAAACCTGGCTGTAGACTAAAACTTCCTGATATACTGATCCCAAACAGCAAACTCTAAGTCAAAACACACATGTATTATTCCTGTTACTATGTATGTGACTTACAACAGAGGACAATATTGCTCCATCCTCAAGAAGAAACAAGCTGTAATGAATGCACAGGGAAAAGCAGTACAGTAGCATAAGGGGGGAAATAAACATATGATGATATATCAGGCATGTAAAAATGGTGGTTTTGAAGACAGGAATGGTGCCATCTTGTAAAGTATGGAATGATTCTCACAAATATCAGCAAGAGATAGAGTATAAAGTTCCACAGTTTGTTTTACTTTCTAGCACTATTAATTTGAAAGGAAAAGAAATGACCTGTTAATTTATTTGCTTTCCCCCCTGCCCCCACCCAGTATCAGTTCTTCCAAATTAATCTAGCATTCAGGTGTCACTCATGCTCATCATCAGAGATACTACATGTCAGATCTGGATTTCCTCTGTATGCCAAAAAAGGACAGATGCCTAAACCAGAATATAGGCAGTAACATGGCCTTTTAATTATAGTTACCATTGCTGCAGTGCTTGGAAAATCACCCTGTCATTGGAAGTACAGCACCTTGAACATGTGCTTTCTCTCTTAGTCTTTTAATAAACTGCTACCAAGATATCAAATAAAATACTCAAATCCCCAGATTGCCAGCTGGTACTATCAGAGAGCCAGTCATGAACATTTTATAGATCCAAAGCACTGTGTCCTCTGAGAGTTCCTCTGTACAATATATGTCAACATATATCAAGGGAGGAGAAATGCATACACGTTCCTGAACATCCCCTCAAATTACAAAAGTACCTTACAGCACTTCATTTCTGAAAAAAACAGAGACAGACTGGGTCTGAAATGGCTGTTTTTCCTGTATCACCATTCAAACACCTACAAATCCAAGCTGTGTTGAGCAGGTAGTCTCTCTGCCACCTTTGGCATGAGACCCAAATTCCCCCTGCAGTCCATTCTGGTTCAGACAATAAAAACCTACTGGGTTGGGGTCTCATGAGTTACTCATTCCCAGACAGAACTCAGAAGCAGCTCAGTACTGGCTGAGTGGTAAGGAGGAGCACCTGAAGCTCTTTGGGTTAATATCATAAAAGATTCTGGGTGGAGAATGCAAAGGGAACAGTGGTGAGGAAAAAGTATGTGTTGGTACACCAATAGGAACACTACCTTGTATGGTTTGTGTTTTGTCTTCCATTAGCTGTAGAAGAGGAATGTAAACAGAGTCTTCTCAAACTGATGTCAATTTGGATTAAACCAGAAGACCTCTCAATAAGGTCCTGTGTGAGAAAAATGATTTGAGTTTCAAATCAGAGCCGTTTTTACTGTCTTGCTCCTAGATCTACTACAAGCCCATTTGGGAGCAATTAATTCTTAAGTATAGAGAATTATTTTATTTTTAAACTTAGTTAAAACAGATAGTTCTGTATACCAAACAATATTAGAATTTTGACTTTTTTTGTTAAGATGGTCAGTTATACCTAAAACAGCAAAAAGACAAAAATGTCTGTATGACTTCTGCTTTTTGTGGATGGTTGTGCCATTTTGACTAGTAAGTTGATCTGAAGTCTTGAGTGATTCTAGTATAGTCATCATAAAATATTTCTGCCTGTAGCTCAATGTGTGTGTTAAACACACTGATATGCTATCAGTCTCTTCTGGCTGTGCATAAGAGTGTGCTACATCAATTATCTTGTGTGTAGACTTCTTTCTTTGGCATAACCTCTGTGTTTTTAAAGGGCTACTTTTTATAAACAAAAAAAAATTGTGCAGAAGAGGAAAAAGCAGGTTCATGTTGAACCTCTTCCATTTAACCCAAGTGTTTTCCTTTGTCTGGCCTCATGGTGTTGGTACCACAAAGCACACTTTTCTGTTTGCATTCTGGCTCCTCCTCTGCTTCTCTCCCTCACCTAATGATTAGGCTGCTGTCTACAAAAACATGCAGAAAAAGAACAGAGGACTTTTTTCATCCCATTGTGCAGACAAATTGTAAAACTTGCTTAATAACATAGTCTATATTTTGACAAAAACCCCTAAGACTGTTGATGCATTTTAGATTTCTTATCACATCCCAGTTTAGTCCCATAATTATGGGTGAGCAACTCCACACATCAAGCTGTATGTCTACAAGTCAATGTAATAATAACATGGACAGCAGTTAGGTCTCTGATAATTTAATATGAATTCTTTAAAATATGTCATGTGTTCATGTATGTGCTTAATATCTTCTGGAGTATCAGTTCACCTTCTAATTATCTGGAAGTTCTGTGAAGAGCTTCTATCCCTTGCTGAATAATTTTGACAGTCATGAATTTTGTGATCACAAAGAGCGAGTTCATTATTTAATGATATACTGAAGCAGTCAAGACTTGACAGTCTGTGTAAGCATGATTGACTTAAAATAACCAAGGCAACCCAGTTTCTAAGCACATTCTCCTATTCCTTTTATGCTCCCTTTTCATGTCACCACTGCTCATAGTCTTTTGTCTTGGTTTTATTTTCTTCTCTCCCTCCAATGAAGTGTATGAGTTTTAGTATCTCTCCAATCAACAGAAATGCAGTGTTCTTAGCCACCTCATTTACTATGTATTAGTGTGGGGCTTCTCATGTAATGAAGCATCCTAAAGGCCTTACAAGCCATTTAATTGCCTGTCACAAGTCCAATTACTGTATGTAAGCAGACTGCCTTGCTGAACTGAGAAAATATTGCATGCAGGCATTGATTTTTATTAAAGTGCTTCAGTTCAGTTCATATTAACTGAACAGTAAGATTCTTTATGCTATGGTTACAAACAAATTGAATTTCAACTCTCTGAAAGTGTAAATTCCACAAAGTAGAAGCCCTTATTAAACGTTTCAGTACTTCCGGGATGTGAAAGGGAAAAAAAAACAAAAGAGGAAGTTAAAACTAAAGTGAAAAGTATTGCAAGCTCTAAAAACAAAAACTGTGAAATTACTTCTGAAGAAAAGACAAGAGTGGAGTCACTCAGTACCAAGGTTTGTAACAGTTTTGTTTGCTGTGCTGGTGGCCTTTCACAAGGCTTCCACACCCTACTTCTCATGCGTATCTGTATTATGCTGAAGCCTGAATGGTTGGGCTTGATTTCAGCCAAGTTAGCAAGCGTGCCTGTTCTTACCAGAACATCCTGCTGCAATCTGTGTCTGATGGTCTCAGGCTCATCGTGGCTGCTCCACTCAGCCTGCAGCCAGTGGCTCTTCCTCCAGCTTAGCAGCAGCCAGGAGGGCTCAAGCAAACTTTCTGCCATGAGTCCTCCCTCTGTTCTGTAGTTCAATTGGGATCTCTACTGGTCACAAAAACTCAAGGTCTTCATGCATCTCCCATTCTAAAACTCATCCCACTGACTCTGCAATACTGCTGGCATTGCAATTTGTGCCTTTGCTTCTGATTCAGGATGAAATGGGCCACCTGCTACTAAAAATGACCTTTCTATTTCCTGATATAACCTGGTTACTACTTAAGAGGTTCTAAGCTTCAGTGATAATCCATGCAACCTGCTCACATACAAGTTCTTAGACATTTAACAATTTATCCCTCCTCCGTTTCAGAGTGAGGTCTTGCGAAACCCAGAGAAATCAAACTGGACCTACCCGAGAGGCTTGAAAAGGAGCCTTTTTGAGGATGGCTGTTGCTTTACAGGATCCAGAGCTGTAAGGTGAATTAGTCTGCTGTTTCTAAACAATGACGGATTACACACAGAAATGTAAATGATTCCTTGCATTCCTTCCAAAAAGCAATTAATTAAATATTTAAACTAATACAAAACATAGCTTAATGCTTAGGATCTGAGCAGATCTTCTTGGAAAAATATGCCACTATTTAATTATGTAACTGAGCATCTCCCTGGTTTTTGGTTTTTTATTTTTTAATATAGGCTACAAAAGCATTAAGGCTTTAATTCCCAGCATACTACTACTGGTATTTTGAATTCTACAATCAACCTCTTTGGCTTGCTGTTCTCTGAAAAATTGTGGGTCAGACAAAGCAATTCCCATTAGCATATACTCAGGAAAGTAGTCTCAATGAGACCTTTTAAATAACAAAAAGTCCCTGATATTGGCAGTCAGAATACCTTAAGTACACAGGTGAAATTAAGACAGCAGTAGGCAGTATGTGTATAGACTGCAGTGGTGTCTATGCCATGAAGCCCTGTTAAATGGTGACAGAGGTCACAGAGATTTAAGAAGCCCCAAGCTCCCTAGTCTTGATGAAGTATCTGAATCAGCATAATCACTGCCATAGATGCAGCTGTGCTCATGCATGTTTTTGTCCCTTCAGCATACAGTGCTTAGTAAAGGTGTTGCTATTCTGGTATAGTTCGTAGCAGTGACATTCTGAAGAAGAGCTGAGTATTCTAGAGTTTGAAGTATTTTGTAATGTCTAAGCAACTGGAGTGGACTCTGTGCCACAAGAAAATAACAAGTTCCCAACTGTCTCCCCTACTGCAAAAGATGCACTTAAATTTTTAGAAAAGGGAATTATTTTTACATATATATATATATATATATATATATATATATATATATATCAGGGGTGCTTCATCAAGCAAAATCTTTCAACCAGTTCATAACAAAGCAGCTGTCTGAGTAACTGCAAAAATGTATGCCTTATGTATTGTAGGTGTTTCTTTGGTTTTGCCCCAATTAGCACGATAAACAAAGAATGTTCTCTTTCATGTAGTCAGATGTTCCAGCAGGCAGCAACTGCAGCTATTGAGTTTGCTGCTGCTGCTGCACGTGATGTTAGAACTCGTGCAGAACCACTAAGAATATTCTTTAATGTATTTGGCTGTTCATCATTTTTCTCTCCACAGTTCAAACCAATTGCAACTTTACTGACACTGACAGGCCACAAATTAAAACATAGATTATCTGACTTCGTCCAGGTGATGTTGCAAATCAACATCCAGGCTGAGAGTTGAATAAAACTTGTCTGGTTTCCAGCCCTCCTTGCTCACTCTATTTTTCCAGTACCTGCTAATTCAGATTACCATGAATTTTAGACCTGGGTGAATTTTAATTCCTTTTTTTTTTTTTTTTTAACTTAGGGTGCCTAATGTATTTTGCATGGTTAATATCAGAAAATCTAATGATGGGAGGGGATTTAATACATGTAATCTTAGTACCCTTGCTCCTTATGGTATACTAGGAAGCACTTTTCTCCACTGAAGTGAGAGCCACAGCTGACAAAGAATAATGAAAACATGTCAGAGGTTGGTTCTACTGTAATAGTAAATAATGCACATCCTCTTCATTTTTATTTAATTGAGAAAACATATTTTATTCATTAAGTTTGGAGTTGTGCCTGTCCACCTTCCACATCTGAGCAGCATTCAAGGGGGAAGACACAAAGGAATCATAGGAGTATTCAGAAGACTTGCATTTTTGTTAAGCCCAAGACCAAAAAGACCATATTGTTGTATGTGCCTGGCTTTGTTACAGAAGGTGGATTGCCTTTGTTCTTGTGCAAACTTGCTCAAAATAGAGCCAGTGTTATGAAATCCTGGTGCTGAAAGTGCATAAAACCAGAAAAAAGTTTATTATTATTTGCATAATAAGTAATTAAAAGGAAATGGTGGGATAAAATTTGCATAAAAATTAGGGTATCTGACTCACAGTAATGTCTTAAAAGGCCAGCTTTGAGAGTACTGTATTGAGTTCCAACTCACTCCATCTACCACTTTACTATTTTAAATAATTCTTAAAGTTACATTTCTGAAGTAGGAAGAGTTTTCTGGTTACAACTGCACAAAACAATGAAACATGGTAGTCCATAAACTACTGGCACTTTTGCCTGGCTTAGAAACAAACTGATAAAATCTGCAGGTTTATCCCATTCAGACCCCCTGCTAAACAGATCCGTTCCAGCTATTTCCTAATGGACTGGCCTCTGTGTAGGGGTTTTTTCTGACATTTTCCATCACTTAGAAACAAACACATTTAGGTAAGGTATATAAAGAAAGCTTTCCTCCCCAGATGGTCTTTGTTTTTAAGACTGCCCCTACACATTACAAAATCTGAATTGTACTTGATAAAAATCCCCACTGTTGATGCTGTAATGCCAAGACACAGATCTACAGCAATCCACAAAGCAAAGGACAGACTGCACATTTTTAGGTGAGGTCATGACAAGTTCCTCTCGGCTTTGTGCTGGCTGCGTCTCTAGGGGAGTGCTCCTGATGTCAAGTTACTGCGAAATGCAGGACCTCGGCTTCACGGTTCTTCATTTCTGCCTTCCACTTGCCCCCTCTGAAAGCTACCTTGTATTTGAAGTATCCCTTATATATTTTTATGTAAGGGTATATATTATGCCTTCAGGTCGCTCACCCTAAGATGCTGTTTAACCCCTTCTTCTGGGCTAAACCAATAGGTTCTTAACCTGCAGGCTCTTCTGCCATCTCCACCACACGCACACCTCCGGCTCCAAGGCCGGGGGGATCCAAGGGCTCGGAGCCCCGCTACCCACCGGCACTGCAGCCGCCTGCCTCAGAATTAGATCATCTTACGCTGAGTAAGAGAGTTCAAGACGGCACCGCTTGACAGCCAGGTCTGCACAAACAAGCCCAGGGCATTTTTAATAACCCGTCGGCTGCCGGGACGGGGGAAGGGGACTGGGGCACAGCCGAAAGCACTCCCGGAGTCGCTCCCGGCGCTGACGGGGGGCTCGCCGGAGGAGATCCGGCTTCGGCCCCAAAGAGGATCCCTCGTCCGCCGTGGTATTTCGCTCGGGTCTCCCCTCTCCCAGCCCCGATTCCTCCCTTCCCACTTAACACCCGAAGGAAGGGAGGGAGGCAGGGAGGGGAGGTTTTCCGTGCGCAGCCCGGCGCAGGTGACAAGAGGGAAGTCGAGGGGCAACGCGGGTCCCTGACCCAGATAGCCCCGGAGCACTGCCCGCCCAAGGAATAAACTCTGCCGCCCTGCCGGCCCCGGCCGAGCCCGGAGTCGTCCCCTCATCACTTTCCCCCATCCCCAAGATGTCCGCTGCGGCTGCTCCTGCCGCTGCCGCCGCCGCCGGCGGGAGCGCACCCGCGGCCCCGGCCGCGCCTGCCCGGGCCCGGGGGGGTCGGGCCGCTCCCGGCATCCCGCCCCTCCCGCCGCCGCCTGCTCTTGAGTTACCTGTTTTGATGACCCGCGTAGCCTTTTTTTCCCCCCTCCTCTCTGCAATGAAAATCCGCGGCCGGTCACTCGCTCCCCCCTCCCTCGCCTCGCCGCTGCTCTCCTTCCTCCTCCTCCTCCTCTTCCTCCTCCTTCTCCTCCTCCTCCTCAGCGGGAGCCGGTGTCAGTCAGTCACATCAGCTGCCCGGGCAGGCAGGGAAAGCAGTGCCCAGCGGCTTCCGGGAGTGCCAAATAAAGACAAGTCCAGAAAGGGAGAGAGACGGTGGCAGAGATGGAGAAAGAAAGCAAAAAGTGGGTGGAGTGTGAAAATGGAGAGAGAGGGAGAGGGAGAGGTGTCTCACGGCGGCGGCTGGGAATCTGCGGGGAAATGGCAGTGGTGGAGCATCACAGAGGAGCAGGGGAGAGCGCAGGCAATCCAGGATGAGGGCACCCATGGCCACTGATACAGCGACCCTGCTTTTGCCCATCGGGCACGGCTTGGCAGAGTTGAAAGTGAGCACCCTTCGAGACACTGGCCTGGTCCTCAGTGGGAAGGAAGAGTGAGGCCCATGTGGAAACCATCAGAGCCCTCACCTCACATGGCAGGGAAGATCGAGGGCAGCCTCATGTACACCTGGATACTTCATTGCCTAGTCGTGGCTAGACTAAACTGTGCCAGCCTGACCACAGCTGTAGCTGGGCCTGCGGTGGGGCTGCTGCCTTCATTCAGCGTGGCCGTGAAATTAGGACTTCTCCCAGTAGGCAAACCCTCGTGCCTAGACCTCATTTGTCAGGCTCTCTGGACTGCGTACCAGTCCATGCCCCATCACAACTGGAAGCATGAGTGTTCTGCAGTTGTGCAGAGCTTGTCACCACGTGGTCCCAAGGGACATCGACCTGAAATCTGCTTCATGTGCTCGTATCAAATGAGCTGGCTTTCTGCACGGACATCTTGGGAGTACACCATGAGTTCACAGCCTCTAGAGAAACAGTTTGCTCTTGAATGGGAAAAAAATTTCATTAGACGGTGATAATAAAAAAGACCACATATATTTTTCAAGTCAACCATGTGGTCATGCAAAAAGTGGTGACACATTTTTCTATTAAATATATATCTTATTTTAGAAGACTTTATGGTTCATTTCTGATGGTCTGGCAACACCACTATAAAACATAGAACATAAGGATTTGTTTTAATTGTGCAGCAGTTAAATGTGGGCTGAGGAAAGTCATACTTTAACAAGAATGCCATGGTTAATAGCAGCTCACAGACCTCACATGCCTAAAGTTGGCGTTAAGCAAAAGCAAGCAGACTGCAAGGATCTGTCTGGGATCCAAACTCAGTAGTGCAGACAATGTAATTGGCATTGGAAATTGCAAAAAAATCACTGGCGCAGTTTCTTATATGAAGCGAAAGGAACTAGTTCTCCTTGGCATGTACAAGCAGCCAGATGAAATCAACAGAACAGCACATGTTTGGAAGGTTTGGCACATGCCAAACCTTCCAAAAGGGTAAAGGTAGTATGGAATGGAAGACCTGATTGAAAAAATGCACGGAACATAGAAACTACTTGAGAGAAACGAGAAACAAGCCCAGAAGATCTCCCTCTGGAAGAAAAACCCAAAAGGATTAAGAAACAGTGAAACTACTTCACTTAGACTAAAGCTCCAGGTCTGTATTTCTTACAAATTAGAGAAAAAAAAACAACTCAAGACTTGTGCAGTGTCAGCATGGTAAGTTGAAAGTTTAGGAAGATATATGCAATAGAATTTCTGTAGAATGTCAATTTAATTTGAGAAGATGTATTGTAGTTAAGAGATGAAAAGTTTTATAAGGTCTTATTGTAAGAACTCAGTTGAGCACTTCACATCATCCTTTTACATAATAGGCATGCAGAAAGGGAGGAGAAACGAGGCATTTCCTTTCCATGGAAAGTTTTATGAGGCTACCAAGCCAGCAGATGCCCTACATGTCTAAAACATGTCTGTAATCCATCTTTACTCCTGTCTTCTAGTGCTTTCCTCACAAAACAGTCAAGTTATTTTTTCTTATCCCAAGGAGAACTTTGGGAAACCTAAAAGGCTAAGTCTAAGCTGAAAAGAACAAGAAGCAATAAATTTAGTAAGAAGAGAAGAAAGGGAGATTCAGGACCTGTAAAGTGGCCACATAAAAGGCAGTAAACCCAATGTCAAGCAAAGATATAAGATGTAGTGCCTGAAAATGCTAGAGAAGAAAGCCTTGTGGTTTCTATGATAAATAAAGGTAATCTGAAAGGGCAGTTCTACTAAGGAACTTCATAGTTTTCAATTCAGGCTGAGCAACATCCCCCTAAAGAGAAGAAAGAAATGAGAGACATGCAAATTTTGGACTTTGCAAAATATCGTATGTGCAAAAATGTTGACTAGATGGCATGCATTTGTTCCCTCCCATCAGGAAAAGGGCTTGGATAGCATTAAAGAATAAGTTTTGAAAGTGCTTTTGGAATTGGCATCAAGTGAAACACTGAGCAAGGAATGACTGGAACATCAGGCCTTCGGGCTGACTCCTTTGACCTCAATCTAACAATACATTCAGAAATACAGAAACTACATTGATGCTGTAATTGAAACATTAACAGTTGAAGACTTTTATCTATGTACTTCTTTTACTGAGGACAGGGTCACCGACTTCCGGATCAAATCATTCCAAAACAGCCTTAAAATTCTAACTTAGGCCATAGTCCTCTTGAAATTTTGATGAGCTCTTCTTAAGCAAGAGGTGCAGGAAGTTACCCAGTTAAAATGTAGCAGCTCACGGAGTGTAGTGGATTGGATTTCATATAACTTTATGATTCTTTTTTCGATTTACTAACTTTGCTGCTGCAGACAATCTGTGCCAAGGCTGGCATGTTTTATTCCCTTTTATAGAAGAGTGTATTTCTGAAGTTGTGCAAGGATTCCAAAGTACACATCAGAAGCCATAGAGATAGGCTATCAAAATCTCTGTAGAATGACAGCATTGTAACCTACTTAAAAGAAAATGCTCTGGTGCATCTTTTATTTGCATACATGTTTTTTTTCCACAGTAGAAGACTTTAAAATGTAAGTTCTTACTTTTCTAGTCTGTGTTGAAAATGGACTTCCAATGTATGTGATTGTAAAATTTCTCTATTGATGAAAGTTTTATCTAAATGATTCATAGACGAGTCTGGAGAAAACCACAAATATTGTTGCTCATTGCCTTGATTTCATGCAGCCTGCCTTTGCTGGAGCAATGCAGAAAATATGGATTAAAATTGCAGAAGCACTTACTGATGGAAAAATAATTTGGAATGTCATGTGAAAATCTTGGTAGTGTGATTTGCTAGATCTGTGTAAATAATAATATTAGAGTGCATTCAGGACATGTCAAGATGGCTTTTGCTTACCAAATTTGCTGTTTAGTCTACAGAATTTGAAAAACAGCTAATATAGCTAATTAACAAAATGGATCCATGAAGAGCCCTTTGTGGTTATCTTGTACAGATCAAGTGTCAAAACATGCAGGAAAAAATAAAGGGAAGATTCTGCCAGAGAAGTGGACTGTTTTTCCTCTTTCAAACTGGGGTGAAATCTGTCATCATTCAAACTGTTCACCTGTAAAATATGCAGGCAGACTCAAATTACATTTCATTTCATAGCTGTCACTCTACTGCTTTTTTATCTTATCGCTGCATTCTCTTTTATGCAGTGAGCTCTGGGGGTGTGGGCTCTCATAATTGTACATTAATTAGTTGCATGCTTCTTTTTAGACATGGCAACATAAAAAGTTAAGTAATAAGCACGTGCTTATCATGAAGTATGTGAGTAATGGCATCCCTGGGTAGCAGAGCACTTAAGCATTCCCATTATATTTAAGCAGCTTGTCACATAGGGGTGGAATTGTTTATAAATCAGTATATGTGTAAGGGCTTTGCTGAATCCAAGGGGGAATTGTCCTGATCTCATAAATACTAATCTTTGTGACTGCTTTTACTAATGGTAGTTTTGTGGTTTAATTCAGTTCTGCAGAGGTTTTGGCAAAGCTCCTCAGTGGATATGGTAGGTTTGGCCCTCAGCTCTGCTAAGTATTTATATTGTCCTGTCTATTGATGATCATGGGATACAGACTCATGTTGCGTTTTTGCTAAACAACATATTTTGTACATTGCTGCATTTTGATATGGGTTTCAAGTGTAGTTTTGTGTTTTTCATTTAATTACAGGCAGAAATTTGCAAGGAATTTTGAGTGAGGATGATTTGACTGAGCAAATCTTCCAGGTGTGTGAATGTAGTGTTACTGTGCCACCTTGAACTACTCTCTTGCTGTGTGTGAAACCTATGGAAGCAGTAGTCAAAAGGAATTGGTCAATGTTAGTTTTCCCTATTTAGAATCTTAGCATTTCTGTTTAAGCTTCCTGGTTCTGTTTGCACCTTCCTTTCAACCTGGGATGCAGAGGATTCTTTAAGAGAAGCTGGCAGTGTTCTCTAGTGAGGCCCCAACAGAACCAAACAAAGCAAGGTACTGCTTCCAGCTTAGTAGCTGAATGCATGGTTCTGCTTTGGCAGAGTTTCAGGACAGCTTTACCATGATGCTGGCTCACTGTTCCAGACCAAGACGTGAGCTGTGAAACATCTTAGTAGGATAATTGCAGTTGGTTAAATGTCCATGCTCTCAGCCTAGTCTTTGCCAGTGCTTTGTAATCCATTGGTGACAGAGGGAAATGCAGGTGTACCGGATCACTGCTGAAATCCAGAACTAACTAAAAGTGTTTAGTGGTCATCTTCATGCCACAGCTTCTTTGACTCATTCCAAGTGTCCCACCATGCCTGAATCACCAGTCACTTTCAGAATGTGCAAATGGGTCAGGCATGGAAGTCTGGTGTTTTAATCTGTGTATTCTAGCAGCTACGTTTTTTTCTTAGTAGGTGACAATTTTTTCCTTGTTGTCTGCTGCTGTGTTTCTTTCATCACCATGTGTATGATGGCATCACTGTCATGATCAGAGCTTGTCAAGGC
The DNA here is from genome assembly GCA_034509425.1 of Eopsaltria australis. Lineage (NCBI taxonomy): Eukaryota > Metazoa > Chordata > Aves > Passeriformes > Petroicidae > Eopsaltria > Eopsaltria australis. The sequence goes on from JAVTVJ010011974.1 coordinate 338,006, forward strand.
TTGCTGTGACTACATCATCAGTAAAATGCATCAGTCTTCTTCATGTGCTACTGGCAGTTAAAATCCCTCATTTAGTGATCAGTCAAAGTAATTTTTGCTTATTGCTGAGGAGGTTCTGACATGACTTCTGTTTTTTCCCAGTAAATCCAGGTTGTAGTTTGGGTTTTCTTTTCCATCTCCTAGAGGTCGAAAGCACAGCGTCAGCTCCAGACTTTTTTCTGGAAAGACTTAATGATTCCCTGAGATCAATATTCTTGTTGCATAGGAAAGCTCTGACAGCTGGTGCAGCAGAGGTACTGAAAAATCCAGATGCACAGAAAATAAGATTTTTTTCTGAAAAGCTAGGAATATTTGAGATTCTTTTTGTTAATGAATTCAAGGTTTACTTGTAAACCACTGGGCTAGAAACTTTGTTGGTTTAAAATACAGAATAACCTGATTCTAGGGAATCATGCTTTAAAGAAACCACTTGATTGTGCAAAATTCATGGTAAAATCACATGAATTGATAATAAGACTTTTTTTACCGAGAGAACACTTTGTAGGATATAATCAAATAGCAATGTGGGCAGATAACCAACGTGTAAATGCTGAAAGTTATAAATTTAGTGTTGTTCCAAGCATTTAAATAGAATGTGCCCTTATTTAAACAGTGGTTCCTAAGCAGTGTAACCCCAGTTGTGGTCATTACAGGCCGAGAAAATAAAAGAAAAAGCCCCTTAGAGACTGAATTCCTCTGTTCTTCCACAACAGTTGTTAATAAGCTACCAGGTAACATTTGCTACCTCTTTCTCCTAATGCTGTACCTTATTGGTTTTGTCCATCTCCAAGCTCCTTTGCACTATGTGGGTGAGGGGAAAGCAAGAGAAGCACTTAGAATAGTTCACTCAGGCAGAAAACAAAACGTTTTCCTCAACCATCGTGCTTGGCCTTCTCCTGTAAGAACTCATTTAGCTATTGACAGGTATCTCCTGTAAATACACTTACTACCCTAATATAGAGGGGGCAAACCCAAGAGTTTTGAATGTGAGTCTGTGAAATATTTTACCTAGTTCTTGAAAGAATCTGACGTGATTTATTCTTTCCCAATGTAGAATTCCAGGAGCAACAGCAGTGTGAATTTTATTCTGCTCTTTCAACCTCTCCCTCAACCAAGGACTTGAGGAGTAAGGATATCTCAGTTTTATATCCTCCTGCAAAATGACACTGCTGGCAAGGATCCCTAGGCACAGTACATTACTTATGTTATTATGCAGTTTTGTCAGCCTAAATTATTATTTTGCAATTTATGACTGCCTAGATCAGGGACACACAGCTGATCAGGCACAGCAGCACTGAGCCTAGCACAGTCACTTACTGTATATTCTTCATGGCAAGTGGAGTGGCATCTTTTTATTTTACAATATTTTGAGAGCTTTTTAAGATTTCACCCCTTTTCTGAAATCTGCCCATCTCAAGACATGAATTCCTTGTACATCTGTGGCAGAGGGATTTCCTCTGTTAAATAAAGAAGAGTTTACTTTGAAAGTATAAAGCCAAAAAAGGTTTTGGTATGAATCAAGCCAAAGAATTTAGAATAGAATAGAATAGAATAGAATAGAATAGAATAGAATAGAATAGAATAGAATAGAATATTTCAGTTGGAAAGAACATTCAGTGATGGTCTAGTCCAAATAGCCACATAGCCTTCCTTTTTTTTTTCCTCCAAAAAGGGAGGAGGAGCAAAGTAAAGTAACAAAACATAAAGAAAAGTAACAAAACATTCTTAAATTTAATACCTAAAATGGATTGGAGGAACTATAAATATTTCACACTGATGGGATGAAGTCCTGGTTCTTCTCAAGTTAGTGAGTGTTTTGTTGCTGGCTGACAGGGTCAGCATTTCACCCTACATGTCTGAATTAATGTTTTCCTTGAATAAATGTAGGCCAATCATTTAGGTATCAGAAATAATATTTTTGTTTCAAAACCAGTCATTTATTTCATTCTTATTTTCTTGTTTCCCTGTGTTTACAAAGTCTCTGCATATACTGCACTGTATTTCTAAAAGCTATCATTTTCTTTAGAAAAGAATATTGTTTGCTCTCTTGAATAATTCATCTTGCAGTTCTCTTTTAATCTCTCATCAAGTGTGCCGTTCTTGTATCTCCATAAAGGAAAAGAAAGGAAAACAGCCTTAGAAGGCTGATTTATGAATCAGACCATGAGCATTAAAAACATAGAAAACCTTGGTGTAAATAAGGACTTCAGTTTTAATTCTAATTCAGTTGTATTGCTACCTCTGGAACAGTACTATTGGTTATATACGGATTTCCACTATTATAACTGACTTATCACAGAGTATGTAAAAAAGGAGCATGAAAGATAAATATGATGAAGATTTGATATTTAACCTTGAGCTAATAAGGCTAACTATATGTAGGTTTTGAAGGGAAAAAAGAAATTCTTAGAGTAGAATATAAATTAAACTGTGAATAGTATGCAGTTTATAATATTTGTGAAACAAATAGTTGAACTTTTAATCTAAGTTCCTATATATCCCATTAGGTTGAAATATAAATAGTTTAGATGCAAAAGAAAAAACCTAGAAGCACCACCACAGACAATCTGTGGCCTACAGATGCTTCTTAGTAGATTAGTATTGCTCATTTGCTGTGCACATCAGATTAGCAAGAGACCTTTCCACATCCCAGTGAAGTTCAGGCTTGGCTTGTCCCTCTGATCTGTAGCAGGTCATCTACCTCTACTGTCCAGCTGCTGAGCTGGGACATCTCCCAACACATTTCCCCAGTATTAGATAGACTCAGGCACTGCAGATTGTGCAAAATGTGTTTAAAGTATCAAAACTGTGTATCCTGTGGTAGTTATAAAATGTTAAATGATTTTAACCCAAATAGTCGAGTATTGCCATGAAGGATGTATTTACAAAGTCAAACCAGCATTAACCATGGCACTCGTCTGTGCCATGGCTTATGAAAGGTTGTTTCTGTATCTGAATTAACCAATCCTGAAATGTCAGCCTCTTCCAGCCACCAGCTTCATTCAGCCCGTAATGATCAGCTAAACCTGTTCTGCTTGCCTGTGGTTGGCTGCCCCAGCATGGTTCAGTGGTTTGTCTGTGGCTTCTGTCACCTATTGTGTACCTTGGAGATCATCAAAGTTAGGGGCTACATTGTGGGCCTCAGGGTCAGCAACAGCAGCAGCAGGGAGTGAATTGCTGAGAGTTCTTTGGCGAAGCACTTAGTAAAAAGAAAATACAATGTGCCAGAGGAACAGTGGAGTGAAATCTTTTGAGAAAACAAAAGATAAGATGCTCCCCTTAACATTCTTGGAACCACAGGCTCGTCCACATCATCAGCTGTGGTGTGCAACACATATAATCCCTTTCCTGAGTCATTCATCAGTATTTGTAATGATTCATCAGCATTAGTGTTACAAAATTTAAGAAGTTTAAATATTTCTGAAGTGCAGCTTTTCCAGGAATCCCTGTGGTATTCATAACATTTCTTCCTTAAAATGTTCATTTTAGTGTTATTGAACAAATTTGGTGGAGAACCTGATGTGCTGCACATACGGGAGTTGCTGGAGATTGATTATCTTGATTATTGTGTGATACAGATCCCCAGCCTAGAGGTTGTATGTATATCTTCTGTGGTAATTTACATTTCAAGGAAGGAAAGCAGAATAGAAGGGACTATTGTTGTTTTGTTATTACTAGTTATTTTGATATTTGTTACTGCATTTTCCACTTTCCTGTTGTCATTTTGGATGTCAGTTCTATAACATCAATCTCAACCTTTATAAAGTTTTCATTTTCTTAAATGCAAATACCTGAAAACAAGAGTACAACCCAAACTCAAAAGTTACAATGTCACATTTCTGACTGGCGGAGTGCTAGCAAATAACAAGTGTTAGATCCCTATAGTATAGGTGAAAATACACTTACATATTCATGTTCCCTGATACTCTCCAGGAGGAGAATGATGAGCAAAAGCTCAGCTCCTCAGAGGTATTTAGGTCTTCTACAAAAATACTTTTCAGTACAGAGACTTGTTGGATGATGAGCAGTGCATCTGTATGTGTCCAGGGGCTGTTTTTAGTAGTTGGAAGTCCATACTGGAACCTTTCTGAGCAAAACACCTGCTGACTTTAGTCCATTTTTGTTTGAGGGAAAGCCTCAGGTTTAAAGGTCTGTTTGTTCCAGGGTGATTCAAGTCAGCACAAGTTTAGTCATTGATTTGAGAGTGGATGGCAGTTCTTAGGGATCCACTCCTGTTCCAGCTGAAGTCCACTTGAGTAGCTGCCACTATTTAACAGAAGATAGCTCTAATTCAGGAAATAATTAGTAAAAATGTCCTTAAAACCTTGTGCAGCTGAATCAGCTCACCTTTGAAAAAGCCTCTCTCCTTCAGATGGTGGGGCTATTGACAGGAGCAGCAGTAGCAGCTGCTGTGTGGGAGTGTGTGTGTGTGTCTTGCCCAGCAACCTCATTCACTGACAGTGGATTTCACCTCCCACGCTCCACCTGCAAAGGCCGTGACTACTCAGTTTCTATCCAGCAGCCTGGCGCTAATACTTGGCTGGAAAGCAGTTGCAGCCTCCCTTTTTCAGCACTTGTGGATACTGGAAATACACATCCATCCCCCCACCAAAGGCAGATTCATAACCCTCAGAACAGGTGGAAAGGTGTGATTGCCCGCAGAATGATAAATAGAAATGAACCAGTGTTCTGTTGGGACTGGTTTATCACGTGTGTGTGTGTTTATATGTATAGACACGTACTAGTGATATGTTTGTACAAGGAATTGCAGTACTAACAGTCATGGTGGCTGCTCCTCTCTTGTCACTGTACACATTGAACTGGAGACTGTTCTGTTAAAATACTCCATCAAGAACACAGAAACATCGGTTTTTCTCTCTTATTACTTCTTTTCTGCTAATACTTCTTTAGTTTGTAACTTTAATTAAAGAAAAATGGCCACATTAGCTTTTGTTTAATTTTGTTTTGTTTTATTTGCATGATAGAATATATAAAATACAATGCATAAAATTACATAAGGTGTAATAAAAATATATTTAATATTAATTAATATTTATAAGTAGAATAAATATATAGTTAATGCAATTTGTGATGTATATAGCGTATAATATATAAAAATACCTATCAGAGAATCACAGAATTTTTTATGCTGGAAGAGACCTCTTGAGGCTGTCTAATCCACTGGCCCCTAAATTATCTTTTTTTTCCAAAAAAAGCAACTTTTTCATTTCAGCAAGAGTATTTTCATGCAGCTCTTTTTGTCTTATTTAAACATCTTATTTGATGCATCTTTTAAAAAAGAAACTAAAGGGAAGTATATAAATAATATAAAGTATAGAAAAGAAATGCACTGTTTAGAAAGTTACAAGTAATTTAATCTAGAAGAATGATCACAAAGTTCAGCAGTGTAAGCATCTATTGCTCCTTTGGAACTAACAAGAATATGATGATTTTTTTATAGCATCTACAACTCCATATCTGAGTTATTCTGTGATTCTTTAAAATAATCATTTAATTGTGGAGGTTTCACCTCTTTAAAAACGGGTTTGTTCATTCCATGTGTGAGCCACACCCTGAAAAACCGAAAGGCTTTGCACATGCCTAATTTAAGATTTAACCTAGTATCAGTGTTAAACCTGTTTCAGTCTGTCATTCTCTTGCTTAAAATGCTGTGCAACTCAAGGCTTTCTATCTGCTCCTTTAGCAAATCAATTTATTATAATCCGCCATGGCTTACAACTTTATTCCTGCAGCCTGAGGTGCACGGTGTTGTATTCTTCCACTGAAAATAATTGGGGAAAAAAATTCACTGCCTTTGTATTTTGTTTTTCATTGCATTGAATATAACAAGAAGAGCCAGCTTGATAGCACTGTAAGCTAAACTCTCATAATTGTGCTCAGGGCAGACAGCAGACAATCAGAGCTCCTCACACAGACACAGAAACCGTCAGCCTTTCACCTACGTGCAGATGGTTTTGTGTGTTCTTACAGCACTTTTCAGCAATGTCTCAGCTGCTGATAACTGAGAACTGGACTGGTATCTCTCCTGATTGCTCCTGGACTTCTGAAAAGGTTTTGTGGGAATTTAAAAAAAAGGTTTATTAATTCATGTTGCTTTAGGCTATCATGATGCTATAGTCTAAAAGATCACTAGCTTTGGAGCTGCAGAATTCCTGGGAAGTTCAGGAACCTGACTCTGCGGTGACCTTTTCTGAAAGAAAGGTCAGCGAGCCACAGGCAGACTTGCCAAGTCAACTGCTTTTCCCTGTAGACTAAAGCTTTGTGGTCTTATCCGCAGATCTGTTGGGAAACTTGGCCAAGCTACTGTTTTTTGTTGTCTCAGGCACAATACGTGTGTTGAATGAAGTTTCATACCAAGTGAGAGCGATTTCAGTAAACAGAAGTAAACTTAGTGTTGAAAGAGCTTAAAACCCATCCTGTGGCTCCATATACGTTATTTCCCATTTATGACAGTTTTTGTGATTTCCTGGATTCATCCATAGGGTGTGTTTTTGTGCAAACCTCACTCCTATTTTCATGCTTGGTTTTTTGTTCTCTCAAAGTTGAGAGGGATGGAGCTTATTTGGCACATTAAGGAATTAACTTCCAACTGTTTGGATTAGCTTGGGATCAAAAAATAACCTCATTACTGCCACTGCCACCTCGTTATTGTTAACTCATTGTTTCCTATGCCAAAGACCTTTTAAACATAGGGGTTTAATTCCTTTATTTTAGGGGATCATTTTAGGGATACAAAATCTGGAGAGGCCATTACCAGTTATTTTAAACACAGTCATAGAAATGTTTTGACAGTTGGAGGTGGTTTGGGGTGGCAGTTTTGCTTTGACAGTGTTGTGAGGCCTTTTAGTTTTGACTGAAGATTAAATTTGGACCATGACAAACGCGTGATCTTCCCCCCCCTCTTCCTTCAGACTTTTTTTGTTTGAAGATTTTATTGTATTGAATCTCTCCACTATAATATTTTCTCCCATTTTCCTTTGTCTCTGTTCATTTGCATCTTAGATTAAGGTACCTGTTTAAAACAAGAACTGTGTGTTCAGATAGTATTAATCAGCTAATGTATCTTTGGAGACAAATTCATTAAATTTTGCCATTAATATTTTAGAAAGGGACTCTGTTTTTTACCTATTAGCTTTGGGTTAGATGCTTAGTTCTTCTAGGTCTCCAGACCTTACAGAAAGCTCAGAGATCTGCTGGTTTATAGCCACTGCACATCTCACCCAGTGTCCATGCAGTTATTTCACTGAAATATAATCTGAAACTAGGAATGTGTATGCTGCCAAGGATTTAAAACTTTATTTATGTGACTGGTGTAGCAAAAATATATGCCAATCAGAAGTGGCTTCTATATTGAATATTTTTAGGTCATTGTCCAGTCATGCCCACACAGACATCCTAATAGACCTAGAATTCAGATGCTGGACAAGATATGACACTGGGAAGTGGGAGCTCTGAGGTGTTGACAGGGATCAGTGAATCATGGACTGATTTCAGTCAAATATGTTACCTCTCTTAATTTTTTATTAACCTCAGAAGCCTCAATCAAGGTACTTATAGCAAAGTATGAATGTGTCAAATTCATTTGTCAGTCACAGACCAGATCCTGTGGATCAAGAGCTCAGTGGCTGAACTTTGCACTGGGCTTTGGAAGGATAATTTGCACTTGAAGAGTACCAGTGATACCAGTCGCAGCTGCAGGGTCTGGGTTCAGGTAGATCTGCAGCGTTGCAGCTCAGCACAAATACACTCACCTGGAATCTGTTAAGTGCTCTAAAGAACAGCTTGTCATCAAACCTGCATACCAGTAACTGCCTATGCAGTGCATAAAGATAGATTGTTCCTGTCTATGGCAAAAGGCAGGGGAATATACGTCAGTTGGCTGTTTAGGTTTTCTATGATTCACTTGGCTCAATTGACTCAAATCCAGTTTTATGATAATTTTCCCATCAAGTTCCATCTGTTTCAGAAGGATGACAGATCCGAATTTGTGTGACTCTGTCCTTTTGTATTATCAGGAGGACATGGTGACATATTTTGAGTCTGCCTCTGGCTATTTTGGCTGGTGTTGTGCAGGATGAGGTGGGATTGGCCATTACCAGCTCCATGCATGTTTTGTAACAGCAAACATTTGATTGGCTCTATGACTTGTAGCTACTGACACTACACTTGTGATGCTGTCCAAAAAAGAGGAAGGATAGTTGTGGTAATGCATAAAATAATGCTCAAATGTATACAATCAGTTTCAGTAATTGAAGGAATGTTGGATTTAATAACATGTCCCTGACCAGTTCTGAAATTCTGATGCAGCTTTGTGAAGAAATGAAACTTTCTATTATAATTTTGCTCATATGCCACAACTTTTTACACTTTTTCACAGCTTCTTAGCCCTATCTTTTAAAGTTATGGGCTTGCTATGACTACTTATTCATAAAATGCCTGCTACCTTCTTTTGTTTGAAAAGATGTAGTTTAACAAATGGATACACTGTATTGATTCACTTTCTTGGCTAGGTAGAAATGGCCATTAAACCACAATAACTCCAGCTCAAGTATTTTGAAACAACTTGTATAACCCGCTCTTCTCTTTTTAATGTAAAAAGCAAAAAAAGGCTGTATTTTTCTAGCAGGGTTTTTGTTGGTTTTGTTTTTGTTTTTTTTTTTAACAGCAGCCACAACAGAATGTCACAAGATAAACTCGGTGAAAGCTACACAAGGACAAAACCTGGCCCACGGACACTGAGTTTATTTGAAATTCATGCACACAGTCATCTGAGGCATTTGTGTTTGCAGCTTTGTACCATCCCACCTGTGCTAGTTACCTGGAAAGCACCTCTTTGGTGTTCCACATGTTGTCTGGCTCTCAGTCCACACACAGATGCACGCATGTGTGTTCATACTGCAGTGAGCAAACGTGATCAAACACAACCGACACATTGAGCAACAAAACAAAGTAGAAATGTTGAGGGAAAGGCTACATAGAAAAGACTTTTACACAACTACGTTTGGTTATATGTGTGTAAGTGAAAACAGGCACCTTTGTGTCGGCAGTAAAACAATTTGTTGATTAAAAGAAAATAACCAGTATCTAAAAAATACATGTTGTATGCATAAAGTGAACATGTTACATACATGTTTGGTATTCCACAGCATATGTGAGATAAATTCAATTATGTGATATTCTTTACTATATTTGGTTAATTCTTTCATACCTTAGTATTTGATGATAGGGATTCAAGTCCATGGCATCTCTTCTTGACTTACAGTCTGTGGCTTTTAGAGAGTTACAAATGTTCATTTGCAAAAGCTATGTGGAAATACATACCACGTGTAATGCAAACATTGTGCAGCATCCCCACTGTGTCAGCTCTATTAACTAGATGCTCACACTAGATTGACTAGAAGATTTGAAAATAACTAAATCAAAAATATAGTTCTCACCAAGCACCTGGAGATCACTGTGTACCTCCATTTGCCCTCATTAAAGAATATTTAATTGAATTTTGTGATAACAGTTTTCTTCCAGACAAAACTTTGTTTCAAATGATGAAAAGTGGGGTGCTCTATGTTCCTTCCATTTTTTATTTCTCTTTGACATTTTTTTTTCTTTAAAGAACTGTGTACTGGAGACACCACTTTTTGATACCATAGTTAAGGGTCTATCAACCTGATAGTGAGTTTGCAGTAGAGTTGCTGTTGATACAATACATTCATAATTTGTTGTGTTTTTATATTGCTTTTATGATTGTCTCTAGGAACTGTCTTTAGGATTTAATTCAGTGTTAATCAGAGAGCAAAGGTAAGCAATCACTGTCTTCTATTTCTATTTGAAAAACAAAAAAAAAGTCAGCAGAAAACCTTTTATATAGAGAAGATAACACTACAGAAACAAACTTTACCTTAGGTGAGCTAGTCCCCTTTGCATCCTTTTACAAGCAGGAGAAAGAGGCTTCTTCTGACAGTAATTCAGAGGATCTGTGTGTCTCTTGACCACAGAGCAGGACTAGGGAGATTTTTTCTCGAGTAAAGTTAAGCCTGTGGAGATGACTCTCAATTTTTTCTATTTTTTCTGCTTTGCACCAGACTACAGTATTCAGTGCTGATAAAATGCAAGATAGAGAATCATAGAATTTGGCATTATCTGCTAGTGCTTGTCTAATTAATTACAGTAACAGGAGGACATATATATAGTATTTTATTTTTTTTTAAGAAGGAAAGTACTTAAACTCATTCTTGTCATTTAACTTGATGCAGCCTAGATATAGAAAGTGATTCTGTGTTTTGTACGCTGAATATGTAATCCCATTCTCATTTCTCACTGTCAAAGATATCTAGTGATCTCATGTGGAAAGTTCAGAGTGCTGTGTCATGATCAGCATATTTGGTTTCTTTGGAGCTAGGCAACCCCAACTTTGTCTATTCCAAATAACAACATTTCTTATTAATAGAGTTCTTTTTAGAGTATTGATAGTACTTGGCAAGAATGGAGAACTGTGTGTGCTAGATGATGGTCTAGATGATTGTGGAATTTGGTTCTCCCTTATTTCATGAATTGACTTGCAAATTCCTTGTCTTTGTACCAGAGAAGCATTTTGCAAGCATTAAAAACCAGTCTGGGAAGGAACCTGGGATTTTTATCCTCAGGTCTGATAACATTCTTATGTCTTGCAAAGATCTCACAACTTTTATGACTTTGGAAGCATTTTTAAAAACCTCTGTTAATACCGTTTATTAAAAACATCTAATCTGAAGACAAGACCACAAGACCTAACATGAAAGTATCTCTGAAGGTATCTGGAGAGCTCTCCATAATTTCACAGTGCTGTGGAGAAGACCACTTTAAGAGGGAAACTGTTTTCAATCAGTATGAAAATGTCTGTGATTCTGTTAAAAACCTCTCTTCGGGCCTCTCCACTACTCGAACCTGCCAATTCTATGGTTGCTTCTCTTCTGACCATAGTAGTGACCTAACTGGTTCTTAAAATCAATCTACAAGCTCCTCTTACTGTTTTTCAAGGCCTCATGATACGGTTCCTTTCTCCCTTTAACAGTTTTATAATGAGCACACAGATCCAGAATTCCTTTCCATCTTCCCGTATGTCCTGGTTTTGGCTGGTTATTCACCAGTCAGGATTAAACTGCAGCACTGTGCTGTGAGTTTCAAAGAGGAGAATGGAAGAAGATGAGCAGGGGATCCTTCCTCCACAGTGACAGAGGAGGGTTCCTTTCTCAGACACCACCAAACATGTGCCTTGTTCTACAGCCTGGTGCAATGTTTATAAATGGATTTTCTGAGTTCATGACCTATTTCAAAACAAGTGCTGGAAGCCAACACATTTTGTCCTGGTTCATCTGGGTACAGTGGGCACCTGTTGCATGGAAGATTCTTCACCCAGGCATCTCCTGTGGCTAAGTCTGAGCTTCTATCTGGATAAGAAAAGGTCTTGAATAACAAGGAACAGCCCTGAGGGAATCACATAGAAACTTAATTGATATGCAGATAAAATCTTTGCGGTTTTTAAAATTATCATTCTTTTCTGAACATTCAAGCATGTTTATTCAAATGGCATTGTTAAAATCCAGTTAGAGTTTCTTAATTTCTAAGTGCCTCATATGACCAGATTTCATTTTACTTTTGCCCAAATGTTGAAAAAAGGGAAGACAAATAGGGAAGACAAATGAAATTTAATTTTGAGTACATTTAATTAGATGGCAATTAGAGTTTCCTATAACCACACAAGTTTGGGACAAAATTTTACAAACCATTCTACATGAAAGCATAACCTGCTTTCTAAAGTGCAAAAGAATGCATGAGAATCACCACCAGGTGTGTCTAAACTATCTACTATCTCTTATGCAGTTAAGACGAACCTGTGTATAAAGTTTTTTTCTTGACCATGAAAGTCAAAGAATTCACATGTACCAAACTATGTTTCTTAAATATATATAGAGCCTTTCCCATGTCAGGTCCAGAGGCTTCAGTCTGCAGGAGTAGTGTAAGGATTTGGGATGCTGTTGGGCTAATTCAGAGTCCAAACTGTAAGCTGAAATGACCTGAAATTTCTTTTAAGTTCCAGAGGTGTTGCATAGAGTGTGGGAGATAGGATGGGTTCTGTGAAGCATCAAGAGGTGAGGTTTGATTATCTGGTTATAGATCATTGTATTTTTACCACGTTGGTGATTTAGTTCCGCGCTCTCCTCCTCCTCTCAACTTCCCAGCATTCACTAAAAGCAAAAAATAAAAATTTCAGTTTGGTGCACAAAAATCTCAAAAGGACTCGAATGAGATTCCTATTAAGGTAGAAATAGGCTTTGGAAATATGCTGTCATCCCATCAGCCCACAGAAACACTCCAAAATACCATATTCTGGGGGAGAGAATGGAAAATATCTAGAGCACCAAATGAGGCAGCTGGAAACAATTTTTAAAAAATCGGGTAGGCCAGTCGTGTTATGAGGGGTAAGAGAGGCAGCTGGGAGATTTAAAAGGGAAGGCCTGGGAACAGCTGAAAGGTGCCAGCAGTCTGTTAGCAAGAGCATCTGAGAGTTAAATGGCTACATGTGATGAAAAAACATGCCAAAATTATAAGAAAAACAGCTGGAGAAAAACAAAATTTCAGAGCCTCTGAAATGGGGATGGATATGCAAATTTTGCTAACTACTGAATCAGTAAATTAATTACTTGGGTTTTTTTTTTCTTCTGTGCTCTCCTAAGTTCCTCTTGTTTTCACATATCTTTCTGCAGAATCCGCAAGTGTCCTTTTCTGCTGCCTCTTCTTCCTCTTGATCTTTGATTCTCAGTGGTTTCCTCTACAGAAAATCAGTATTTCTGAACAATACTGTTTATTTGTTTATAGTGTTTTAGGCCAATATTTTAACTGCTTATTTTTCTGTTTTCTCACCTTAATAAGACGTTCCCTGCCTATTATTCTGAACATGAAAGCCTTTTGGTGGAACATCATTTTCTGTGAAGGAAATGCATGGGTAGAGGTTGATTTTATTAGCTCCAAGTGTCGTTCTGGGTAGGGCCTGTAAGATTTAGATGGCTTTGTATTACAGAGGTCTATCTATCTAGAGGAGTTGGCAGATTGACAGGTCTGGTGAGCTGCTTCTAGAGTGTGGCAGGGTCTAAACCAAGTTTGTAGTAAGAACATGGTGACTTTGGAAAGTAAGCTTTAAAAATGCACAGATTTTCAAGGTTTTATGCTTTACACTTGCAAGTGCATTTTGGTGTGTATTTTCCCATACATTTAATTTACAGTTTACATTTACGTGATCACTTATTTGAATCTAGTTGAGATGTTTGCATCAGTGATGTAAAGACATATGCCAATATCTGATAAAATGGCGTATTCTTTACCTTTGAAACTGCTGTTTATCAGCTGTGAAAGCAAGACACAATATGTATGTGTTTTTTCCCCATAGATCATAAGGAACAAAGAGCTTATGTGAGAAAAAGAGTACAGAAGAAGATCTTAGATCTAGATTCTGTCCCATCAAAAACTCAAATACAGCAACATGAAAAGAGCAAACATGCTGTCTGTCTTCTCTGAAGCTGTTTGCTAATGACCTCCAATGAACTAGAAAATGTTAGAGAGCATAGTCTCAGCTTGAAGCCTGAGAGAAGAAAAAATAGCAGACTGAGAGAAGGATGCAAAGCAACTTAAAGAGAATGGAGATAGTTAATAATTATTTTACAACAACAAAGCCATAATCAGGCAGCAAATTCTTGATGTCTTTCATGCTGCCTGCAGCACATGGTTGTGTCCAGGAAGAGCAGCAGCAGTTTTGAAGGGCATGAAAATAGACTCACAGAGTAATAAAATAATAGAGCAAATTGAAAGAGGGAGAGAGTATAAAACTGCATATTAAAATATATTACAATGAGCCTTTTTAAAAGATATCTGAATTATTACCACTTATTACTGCTGAAATATAATTCATTGTGCAGCTTATACTAAAAATTTTAATTAAAGAAAATAATAGTGTCAGGTCAAAGGATTACAATCCGATATGATAAAATACTAAATGAGACAGAAAGAACGGGAAGAACGTTCCCTTTTCCAGTTATGGAAAGTTATGCTTGTCTGGCAAAGAGAAGAATACTTGGATTGAGTTAAAAACATGTTCATGGTGCAAATTAATTGTTTTCAAAGGAAGCATTTAAATTAAATTTCCAGTCACCTGAAAGCCTTTGTTTGTGTATTTTAAAATAAGATCTATTGTTTTGGAAGCCTTTGACACTATATACCTCTAACAGCAACATTTAAACAAAAGCATAAACTTGCAAGAAATTCTACATATAAGATGTAGTGTTGCATGTTTTATGCTTATGTAAATTATTCTCTTGGTATAAGAAATTTCATCTTCTCTTTTTTATTTTCTCCATTATTAGTAGCAGACTAGGCAATTATTATTCTACATTCTGGTGTAAATATAGATGGCCTCTGCTTTAAAAAAAAAGTTGAGTTATGAGTGCAGGTGCATGTATCTGAGAAGTGAGATAGTGGATTTGAGAAATAATGGGGGAGGCACTGTCCAGCTAGGTTTTATCAATGCATTGCTTTTGGTAGTTGAAATCACTCTGCCTTCTGCACATCCTGCTTTCCAGCCTGTAGCTTAAGAATGTCTTTGTCAGTGGCTTGCACCACCTTGTGACTTAGGAGAATTTCCCCCCAGGAAAGCTGCCCAAGGTCATGCAGCTGTAGACCTTGAGAAAGGAGGATTTCAGTTGCAGAAGGAAAAATGGTTTGGTCAGTTATATTTTTAATTAAAATGAGGCAGTGGTAGAGACTGGATTTGCAGGACCTCCTGCAGCAGGAGCATGAACCTGTATATCCAGACAAGCTGCTGTGAAATCTACAAACTAGGGATGTGCTTAGGCAGCTCCATTTAAATGGATCACAATACTTCTATTTCGTAGTTGGCATAGCTCCCCCATATTCTGCTCTTTGAGTGATCTTACTCAAAACTCACTGTTTCTCAAACAATCCCAAGATGAATTGCTTTCTACTGCTCCTCAAGAATGAGAATGTGAAATTTCACTACTCATGATTTGCTTCAAACTCTGGGAAATAAACTAAGCATCACTTAAATATTTCTTTTTCCCATCCTCTCCTCTACACCAAGTCATTATCTGAAGAGGACCCAAAGTTCACCACAAACATGAACACATTCCTGCCCTTTTCCTCTTTCTAACACATCAAATCGAACAGCATAATTGTTCTTCCACTAAACCCACACAGGTGTTAAGAGTTGTTCCCATTCTACAAATTTGAGAGCCTGTCAGTGCCTGGTAGAACACAGAGCTGCTTGAAGGGTTTGCATGCTCCTTGCTCTGCCCAACAGCAAGGCTCTCACAAGTTGTTCTCTGGGGTAGCCAAATAGTCTTGCAAACATCAGTAATCTTCTGAATACCAGGATAAGTGAGCAGTGCAGTTAAATTGTTATTTTCCTGAGACCACTGCTGAATTAGAATTAAAAGTCAGTATCATTAAATCTTTTACCTGTATGACTGACAGAACTTGAGACTTTGTAGGTAAACCTGCTTAGATTGAAGGACATCCCATCAAGAAACAATTTCTTTTCATGTTGTCATATTTATAATTTCGTCCTCAGGGACAAAACAGTGCCCTCAACGAACGGGCAATTAACTACCCTTGTTCTCAGCCAGTTAAGACCTGGAGTATCTCCTCTTAGTTTTCAATCTCCAGATAATCATACCATCCTCATAATCACATTAAACACCACTATAAATGTCAAGAATCCATTAAAATCTTTTAATGTTTGCAATTAGTAGCATTTTCACCACCACCAAGCAGACTGTAGTTTTTACCCCTTTGGAGCAAAACTGTCTGGTCTCCTGCAGTTCTCTCAGGGCATACTCATGCAGTTCTGTTTTCAGTCTGGGCCCTGGCTGGAGATCAAGCCCATCTTGATTGTGCCCAAAGCTTGCTATTCTGTTCTTTCTGCAGCAATGGCTGTGGCAGTCAGCATCCCAGCTGTCCTGCTGAAACAAGGGATCATTAATACAGTGCAGCCACATTTCAAATAAACTGTATCTTAAATGTAATAGAGACAGTGCCTGCTTCTGCCTAATAACTGCCATTCCCTGCATTTAGGAAAGCCAGATTCCTTGAGGCTCCTCTACACGCTGTTTGTATTTCTGCCAACCTGTATTCTTAGAGAACTGCTGGCAAAGCACCACTGCTGTTGTCGAGATCAGGCCAAGGCGCTGCACACGGTTTGCATTATATTGAAGACAAGACACAAGATCTTTGAAGCCAGCATCATTCTAGAGGTTCTAGTAGGCACCAAGACCTCCTTCCCCAGAAGGACACTACAGTGCTTTCTTTGCCCTTTATCTGGCCTTTGCTAAGCTGAACTAAAGAAAAGAACGCCTTTCAGCTGTGGTGTGCCCTTCCCAGGTGCTCACTCAGCTGAGCTACTGCAGCCATGTCAGGGGCAGCTCCCTGCTGACACCAGCCCTCTGAAGGCTGGTGGGCACGCTTCTGTTTTCACACACGCTGCTGTTCTCAGAACTCTGTGTTAGATTCTGATTTCTTTTGGCAAGATCCCAGGTGTTGTTAGAGTAGACAGGAAAATAGCCCTTCTTTATAAGGTCAGAGGAAAACCAGTTTCAAGGCACAGTAGTGTACATGGAATTGGTGACATTTACAGAAGAATAAAGCCTGGAGATCTCTTTACTCTCTCTTACATGAAAACCAGTATAAATGATGTTGACACTCAGGTTAGTGAAAGGATTCACTTTACAGAAAATGAGAAAAAGAGTTCAGTTGATAAAGCGGTTCTCTAATGGAGAAAAAGTTAATACTGATGAAAATCAGGAAAGATTGATGCATAAACATACATACTGTGATGCCTAAGCCTTGGTTAATGAAGAACAGATTTTCCTTAAATAGTGCTCATAACATAAATTCATATAAAGGAATGCACACTACTCCATAACCATATATTGAAAAAGAAATCATAAACATTCCTCTTTCCACTTACGTGCTACTTATCGTCTTCTAAGGCTAGGAAGAGAGCATACTGGACAAAGAAAGCAGCTCACTTTTAAGGTCCTTCTTTGCTGTTGTGATGAAGAAATTAGATTTTAACTGAGACTGTCCTTCACTTTAAAAAGCTTTGGCCATTATATGAAAAAGAGCTTGTGCTTCAGCTTTGTAATGCTAGGATTGTTCTTCCCCATGTTTACTTGTTTGCATAAAACACTATGGTTAAATTGATGATCTTAAAAGTCTTTACCTAACCTAAATGATTCTGTGATTCCTGAATTGTCCATCTAACCTCAGTGAAAACAAGGTTTTCCTCTAGACTTTCATTATTTCCATCTTCAGCAATATTACTAGCGATCAAGTTAAGAGATGAATTCCAGCAGTTTGAACAACTAGCGAGGGAATCCCAGCTTTTGGCAACATCATAGTATCCACAGTCTTGAGCATTTAATCAATCTTCTCTTTGAAGCAGTTGGAAAATGCAGTGGTGTGTTTGTTGAAAGCCATTCAATTCTACTGCTTCTTGTCAAGAAAAAACAAAAACAATCTACTCTGTTACTTCTAGATGCAGGGATATTTTGCTTTTAAGCAATTTAGGATTTTTAAAAATAGGGGGGGTTAATAATTAAAATGTTTTTAAAAG
The DNA here is from genome assembly GCA_034509425.1 of Eopsaltria australis. Lineage (NCBI taxonomy): Eukaryota > Metazoa > Chordata > Aves > Passeriformes > Petroicidae > Eopsaltria > Eopsaltria australis. Next base: position 355,722 of record JAVTVJ010011974.1, read on the forward strand.
AATCCAGTTTTATTTTTCTGGGACACAATCTTGTTTACCTTAGGGTTTTAAACTTTAGCTTATTTTTGTCATTACTACAAATCCAAACAACAACAACAAAAAAGTCCAAGTTTTTCAGGGGGTGGCAAAATCCCTTACCTGCATTGCTGGATAAAAATGTGTTATGTTCTTCAAGTGTGTGGTAAAGATTGATTCACATCCTTGCAAGTGCAATGAAAAAACTCTTTTAACAACCTAATGACAGGTGATGGATTCACTGAGCTTTGCTTATGACCTAGCTCTGTCAGTTTTGGTATTTTGACATCTTTTGCTCGGGTTCAAGTGGAGTTGTCAAATTCAGAAGGTGAGCTGCAGATAGAAAGAGCTCTTTTGTAAAGATTTTTTCAGATTTTGTAAATTTTGAGGTGAAAGACAGTGGGGTTTTCTTATTTTACCTGGTTGAAGTCTTAAGAAGGAAGTGACTGGGCATCTGCAAGAGCCTGTAAACAAGTGGAGAACACATCACCCACGATAGCCACATGTAGAGAACAGAGGAGAAGTGGGAGGCACAGTGACGTCTGGTCCAAAGATTTACATGGGGATACTGAGCTATGGATTATATACATGTCAGAGACCTCTCACCAATTAATTTGGATAGCATCTTTTGACTTTCACATGCTTGGTGATGAAACAGACTTTGGTGGGTTCCTCTCTATTCCCAGACTGTTTAGGTCAAAAATAATGATATTTTAAGCTAGCCCAAATTCATGGCTTATCTCAGCAAAATTGGCTCATGGAATTAGGAAATGTTCCAGAGCTAATTTACTTTATCTTAAGAAATGCTGGTAATTGTTCTATGTGCACATCTGCATGCTTGAATGCAGTATCAGTTGTAGTTTTCTCCTTATTCTTTGACACTATGTCAATCTTATATTTTTCCTCATAATTTTACACTGCACTTTGGAGGGATAAAAGTATCTGCAAACAAGCCTCTGAAGCCCAATCATCAGTCATAGTAAGCATTTTGTAAATTCACACATAACCGTGTTATTTTGAAACATATGTAGGCTCTTTAGAATTGAAACGTAGGTTTCTTGCAAGGGTTTGGGCATAGCTTGGGAATTGCTCAGTTTAAAATGGGTAAGCATCTGATGAACAAGCTAAGAGGTGCTTTGAGTGGTTGCATAATTATTTTCATCCTATAAAGTCCTTTATGTGTTTGAAAAATCCAAGAAAAATTAGAATCAATGAAGTCTAGTAATGCCAAGTTATGTTCACTAGTTAATAGCAAAATAAATATACTAGGAAAAACTGCAATTCTAGGAGCCAAGTCATCAGTGTAACCTTCCAAGGTATTACACTTTATAAAATCTACACATTCCTTAGCAATGTTTCCTAGTTTCAACTTCTCTCTTCCCCTGCAAGAAACTCAGCACTGGTCACTTTTCAGTATAGAAACTCTTTTGAAGATTTTGGAAACTCAACTAGAAATTGTATTGTGAGCAGTTTCTTGCATATATGCCATCTCTCAAGTAAAATGCTAACATTATTTCTGAGCGTTCACTTATTTCATAATTATGTGCTGCTATTTCTCATATATTTTATTTTGGTCCTGGTAATGTGAACTTTTGGCATTTCATGTGTGTGAGGTGTTACTGAGGTGTATTTTATGTACAAAGGTCTGTTCAGCTACTCATTTATCAAAAACAAGCATTAGTGCTCATGTTGTGTGCCCAAAGCCACGTTTGTGTGGAGCTCACACATTTACATTTTTGCTGACTTTTTTTATTCTGTCAAGTTAAAGCCACCATGCAATTGACCTTTATAAGCTGAATCATAAACTTCTATTCTGTTCCCATTGTGGCTTACCACAAGACAGACCCCTGCAGGGCAGCAAGCATTCCCCTTCACACCCCTCCCTGGGGGTCTCTGTCACCTCCAGACAGAGGCAGGGGAAGGCCCAAGGACATTGTCAGGGGCATGTATCAGTAGGGAAAAGATGCTTTCTTCATTCTGTATCAAATAGAAGGTTAGTGTGCCATCAGTGTGCTCTGCCTTTCTTTCGGAGGGACTTCTGGTTTTGATTCCTGCTTGGTACCATGTCTTGTAGGCAAGCCGCTTGGTGCAAGACCAGGGTAAGGAAACAGAAGAACAGAGTAGAAAATGGCATTTACTGTTTTCTGCTCACCTCCCTGCTGGGTGTTTACATGCTTCTTAGCAGAAAGAGCACTAAAGTGTGCTCTGCAAGGTCGCAGATCTTAAGGTCAGATTGCAAAAGGCAGTTCAGCGACATTTCTCAGCATCCAGGCTTGAAGCACTCGTTAAGAACCATGACAGCATCAGGCTAGGATGTTAGTGAGTGTTCCAGTCCTGGAGTTTCATAATTGTCCATGTTGAAATGAAGTCTGATCCCAAGACCAGAAAAATCTTTTCTATCACTTTAGTTTCACTACCCCCCTTTTGCTGATGAAAAAGACCCTTTTTGTGGATGAAAGAGCAGCTCGAATCCTGCAGTCAAGCCTGTGCTTCTGCTGAAGTCACAGTAAGAGTGACAGCTGCAGTGATGAATTTCAGTATGAAGTTTGTTATGAACATCTTCCTATTCCTCAACTGGCTAAGACTGCCATGAATTTCACACAGCCTCCTTTCAGACATCAGGTTGCAACTCCTTTTGGTCACTAATGGCTTGGACTGACATTGAAATGTTAAGTTGTCCTAAAGATTACAATCCATCATCAACTGGATCTGAGCAGCTACTTCAGTGCTTCCCAGTTCAATTACTATATGCAAAAAGGTGTCCTGACCTTTAGGTTTTTAGTAACATAATTTTGCTTGTAAGGGGTTCAAGGACCTAAAAAACTGCCAGGTGTGGAAGGGGATTGATTCAGGGAGCTCTTGAGGAAGCTCAGTCCACATAAACCCGTGAGACCTGATGGGCTGCACCCAAGGGTGTTGTCATTCTGAGGCTGTTTACTATCATCACTGAAAGGTCATGGAGATTGGGGAGGTCTTCCATGGCTGCAGAAAGGCAGATGATGCACCCATCTTCATAAAGGACATGCAGAACAATCTAGGGAAATACTGAACAATCATGGAGCAAGCCATCTTGACAGAAGTTTCCAGGCACATGAAGGAGAATGTGATTTGGAACAGCCAGCATGGATTTACAATGGTAAATCACACCAGACCAATTTCATTGTCTCTTGTGATGAGGTGACTTCATCTTTTAAAGAGGGGAAAGCAGACAATGTTGTCTACCTTGAGTTTAGCAAGGCTCTCCATGTAGTCTCCCACAGAATCCTTGTATCCAATTTCAAATTGATAGTTAGGCAAAAAGCTAACTGAAGCATTGGTCAAAAGGGCTTATGCTCTGTCTGCACTGGTTACAGTTGAGTTTCTTTGGGGTCTGGCTGGTCTGATACTTTCATCAATGACTTGGAGAAAGAGATGGGGTGCAATACTGTCAGGTCTGTGGACTGATTATACTTAATGGAGGGTGTGCTTGATATGCTAGAGATCAGGCCTGCCATTCAGAGGGATTTACACTTGCCAGAGGACTAGGCCAACAGAAACATCATGAAGTTCAGTCAGGACAAGTAAGAGAGTTCTGTATCTCAGATGGACTAACCCCCATGGCTTGGTTAGCTGCTTTGCTGAGAAGGACATGGCAGGCTTGGGGCAGGCTAAGCAGGAGTCAGTGGTAAACTCTGGCAGCAGTGAAAGTGCATCAGACTGTATCAACAGGAGCACAGATGGCAGATCAAGGAGATTGATTATTCTGTTTTACTCAGCACTCATTAGACCACAGCTGGCACATAGTGGGTTCAGTCTAGAGGCTCCCAGTACATGACAGCTGCTGGCAGACTTGAACGACTCCACTGAAGGGTCAGCAGGACGGCTGGAGGTTGAAGCATGAGAACTGTGAGGAGACGGTGAGGCACTGGGGTTTGTTCAGCCTATGGAAGAGAACAGCAATTTTCCAGTTCCTAGGAGAAGGTTACCGAGAAGATAGGGCTGGGCTTTCTGCCAAAGAATGAGAGACTAAGACTGTAACAAGCAGGGAAGGTGCTGGTTAGATAGAATGGAGAAAAAAATGACACAACGGCAATAATTAGGTAGTGGAAGAGATTACCCAGATGGGCTGTGCAGTCTCCACATGGGGATTTTTTTAAGACCTGACTGGACAAAGACATAAGGGACCTCAGACCTCCCAAAGTCCTTCCATTCTGAATTATTTTATGATAAACCATAGAATGAATCTTCTTCATCTCCCCTGCAGGATTTCCTCCACGTAATACAGTTCCCATCAATCTGTGTATTTGAAGTCAGTGTATATGCTGCTATGCACCCCACAGACCAGGAAAGCTACATAAAAGTTTGCCCCTCTAGTTTTAACTAAACAAGATCTAAGAGAATTTGGGCAAGAACAACACTAGGCAGGATGAGACAACATTTTTTTATTGTTTTAATACGAGTGAATAGATTAAGAGATCTGAAATATTGTAAAGCAATATACATATTGAATAAATAATATGCACAGGAGAGTCATGTCTACATTGTAACACTGGCTAGTATTCAGAATACTTCAAATAAATCCAGTGACATTGGATAAAGTCCATAAAAATGCTATCCTGTCTTCCCTTGTATGAAATTGTTCAAGTATAAAAAAATCCAATACAGTGTAAAATATTAAATTCCATTTCGGTCAAGAATAAAAATTGCAAGTATTGTAGTTTCACAGGACAATGTAAAGCAGCATTTTCTAGCAAAGGGAAAAATAGTCAGTCTACATACAGATGTATGAGTGAGAAAACGGCACTAATGTATTTGAGAGGTCTACATGAATATCTAGTAGAGGGAAAAAGAATGAACTAGCAGTATTTTATGTAAAAACCTAAAAAAGTGTTAATTTAAGAGTACCCTCATACAGTGCACATACTGAATTTAAATAAATCCAAGTCAACATCCTTAGTTAATTAGGTTAATATTTAATATGCTACATCTAAGCCTACTAAATAATTTATACCATGAGATGAATACATAATTTTACAGTGTCACATCTAAAGTCGCTTTCTTTAGAGCGCAGCATAGTAAAACTTTCAAAATAAATATTTCTTTTTAAATAGCATAACAATTAAGGCACAGTATAAATCACATACCATTAACCCTTGAAGAACTGCAGTCTTGGTAACAAAAAGTCACCTTGTGTACTGTATGTTTGCTAATAAATATTTTAAATATAATCCTGAAATAGATATTAAAATTGTACAAATGGTTTCAGAAAAGAAAATTCCCTTAAAACAGTTCTTAAAAGGTTTTAATTCATTAGGCTTCTTCCTGCCTTTATTCACAAGGTACGAATAGATGCAATAAATAGAAAGAGAAGGCTGTTGTAGTAAAGGGCTGATCCTATTTTAGAATCAGAATAGCTGACACCAGCAGTTAAAGTTTCCCAAAAGTGAAACGGGATGGGGCGAGGGATTAGGATGTGACAAGCTCATCACATGAGCACGAGTGATGTGTTCTGTCCAGAACTGTCTGTGTTATTGATTGTCTCTACAGCTGTTGCACCCCTTACTTCCACATCACTTGCTCCATAGTTCCACTCATCCAGAGGACAGAGAAGAAAATAACTTTGGTGCCTGTCCGCCATCTTACTAGCCGGCCATCTTCCTTGGGTTGTTCGGTGCCCATCAGTGAGACAGTGACAAGGTCCTGTCTCACGAAGACAACTTCTGAAAGCTAGAAAGGACAATCAGTGCTTTAAGCTCGTTTCCTCTTAAAATGGATAAAGGTTACATATTGCTGACTCAAGTTTTTTCCCTGGTTCAAACTTTTCAGGTACCATTTTCTTACTTAAAAAAAGGCAGTTTTGCTTCCCTGATTCTGTAGAAAGTAAATCTTTGCTTTTTTTTTGGTTCTTTTTTGTTTGTTTGAAAATATGAAGTCCCATTGCTACTCCTGCCACTCTTTCATGACAGTACAGTATTTTTTTCCCCCATTTTCTTCTGGCTTGATACTTGAAACTAGACATGTCGCACTACCCTTCCCCTCTAACAACATGATTTGGATGCCCACTGTATGAAGACAGTGGAATAAAAATATTTAGTTTCGCAATAGCATCGCTTTCCTTAAAGCTCCTTAGATACTACAAATTGTCTCTGTTAACTACTTATACTGGAAGGCTGAGAAGAGGAAGAGAGAGCGCGAGCTTCCTTCAGGAGTCCATCTGCTATTGCATGCGGTCTGTCTGCAGCTGTTGGGGCTGGTACTGGCCGAAAGCCGCCGCGGCTGCCGCGGCCGTGCCGGGCGCTGCTGCGGTGAGGGGCTGCTGCACGGCGTAGCCATAGCCCCCCGCTGCCACATAGCCGGCAGCGGCAGCCGGCGAGGCGGCGTACGGGTACTGCTCATAGGCGGCTGCCGCCGCCGAATACTGCGCGTACGCCGCTCCAGTGTAGTCGATGTAGGGCGTGGTGGAAGCAGCGGCCGCCGCGGGCTGCACGTGCGGAATCACCACTCCGGGCTGCACAAAAGCCTGTGGATAGACATAGTGAGCGGGTATCCTGTTGAAAGATGGGAGAGGGAGTTAGAGTTGGTACACGAGTCAGCACCTAAGCGTCATATCCGTACTCCGAACTAAAACAAACTCAATTTAGTTGTTGTTATGTGCATAGGGTTGCCACAATAACTTGACTCAATGGACCAATTCTCAGTTCAGTGGCCCGAAGAGATGCATCGCTCCAAAGCACAGCATTGTAGCTGAGTTAGGTCAGGGTGTCCGGTATTCCTTGAGGATAATATCTTTAATGCCATTCAGATCTTTAGGAGGACCAGCATTACTGATGTCTTTTTTAAGACAACTCTGAAGGACTGAACTTGATTATTCCATCTGGAAAATTGCAGTACTTATTTTTCAGATCACCTGTAAGTCATTTTTATTACCCCACTTCTCTCTTAACTACTCGACTCTTAGTAAAATTACTTCCTGCAATACTTTTATTATTAGTAACCGAGCAGTTTGACAGCATCACTATAATGAGTTTGACAACAGCCAATAAGGCAACAAAATGGTTGAACCCTGACTTTATGTCAAGTCTTCCCAGGGAGGCGTGTTAAGAGCGTATTGTGGCAACCCTACTTAAGTTGCTATGCAGACTCAGCACACATTAATTTCTCTGCAACCTCAGTCACCCTTATTAAAAATAAGAAAAAAACCAACACAGGCGACAAAGGAGTTTAAATAGAGTTCACAAGTGTGGTAAACACAGCAAGAATCACACTTTCCAAACGAACGATAGTGCAGCTCACTCCGTCACAAGAGGCCATTGAGGGGAAGCTACATAGATGCTATTAAAATCCATAACAGTGACTCCTAAGTACATGTGCATCACACTTTTATAAAAGTTCGTAAGGACACAAGGGTCAAACCTGTTTGATTATCAGGTCACTGATGTCCTGTTTTGTGCCAGCTTGTTTATTTCTATGCAAGACATACAGCATAGAGTTTTTTGGGAGATGGGCATAAGATTAAGTCTAAATAGATCTGGTGCTTAACAAAAGCAAAAAAATCACAAATTTACAGTTTAAGAAATAATCATTCTGAATGGATGAGTACACACTTTCCCATCTTCTCCAAGTCACAAAATTTGCTTTCTTGGCTTGTTTAATTAGCCCTTTAGTTTTAAAAACTGGTCATATCATTGTCTTAGCACACATGTGTACATACACGTTAATCTCATGGTTGGATTTTATCACAAAATATGATTTTAAAAGAACACTCTGTATAATTCTCATTTTACATTCATAACCCTGTCTTGCATCTGGATTTCTAAAGAGAAGTCCTTCACATATGCAACTCCTTCCCAGCCAGTGAATCTCTATAAATGCATGAAAAACTTCTTGTGCAGATTCACTACTATTTCATACTGAACTTTACCTTTACCGACAACTCTAAAGACTGAGCCAACCTTTTAACACACTTTAAGCACAGATGAAAACTGCAATGGTAAAAAGTGTCCTCTATTCTCCAAATCCAAGATTTCATGGAAGGGGTTTGCTGGGGTTTATTTGTTTAATTTTTAAAATAGCTTTAAGATGTACTTAAGTGGTCAACAAGGAAACATTTGCAATCAGAAGGGACACTGTCAACTAGAATCATAGCAAAACATAATTTAAAGTAAGTGATAGACTTTAAAACAGCTCAGTTTTCTTTCTTAGAAAAAAAGAGCTCAGTTGCTTGAATAGAAGTATTAGCAGAGAGAAATGTTCAGTTGCCATGTTTAAGACATGAACACCACAATCATAAAAACCCAACATGTCAGTGAAATTCATTTCCTACTGTGGGAAGGAGAAATGAAAAAAAAAAAAGAGTGACAAATAGGAAGGGATTGGGTAGGGAAAGAAAACATAAAACAAAACCGTAAGTTGGGTTTTTAACACTCACCTAATTTATGATGTGATTAGCCAGAAGTGCATTTGAAGCATACTTAAGCTGGCTCTGTGCATTTAAATACACATCATTACCTGAGCTCTCTATATGGATAAGCATAAGCAAGCATTTTGTATTGGTCACCAACCAAGTACAATTCTAATAAACATACCATGATACTTCTTAAGCATTTAAGGAAAGAGGTATAAAAACAGATATGAAGTCACCAAGAGCCTCTTTTACATCACGCAGAGTCCATTTAACACTACATCCAAAGAATCTTGACATTCAGCACTTATGGAAGAGAGTAATTCCAACAGAAGAGACAGTAAGCAAGCTCATCAGGCTCCTTGTGTTGACTTGAACTGACATTACTAAGATTTTCTGAAGACACTTGGACACTTGGCCATATTCTTTGAACAAGACAGAAAGATACATGTGCTTCCACTTAAGCTCTTGTGACTTGGTTTATTTAAGCCAAGAAACTAACAGGTGGTGAAGTTATGAAACATTATCTGTTGGCCACATCTTACCCTACAATAAACATAAACCCTGTGCAGGCTCCTCTCCACCATGCCATTTAACACATGATGATTGACAGCATAAGCTGCACTGGGGCTATTTTTGATCATCTGTCATGCTACAACTGTTTTGAGTCAAGTAAAATGGCTTTATATGGCCAAAGTAAATTTCTACCTACTGCAGAGGCCAGGACACGAAGATCTCAACCATTCAGAACCCAACTGCTTTTCATACTCTGCCAGGTCAAAAGCTGAAAAAGCAATTCCCAGTTACGCTGGAAATCCTTAGTATCCTTAATTTTAAATAAAAGCTGCTGCTTTACTTTTCAGAGCGATAGTGTGAGAAATGCAGAGGATTTAAGCTCTCTCTCCTGGCAGTAGTTTTAATTTTGGAATGTGTTCCATGCTTTTGCAATAAAGGAAAATAGAAGGCATGTTTAACTTTAGCAATAATGTAGCTTTGAGATACTCAAAATTCAATGACCTACATCCCTACCATGTGCCTTAAGACCTTCTTTGTTGTTATAACGGAATGTTTATGTTTAACTAAAGATCTCAAAAATAATCATATAGGTAACAATAAAGTGAACAATAATTTCAAAGGAAAGAAGGGATTTTTCAGACTAATGCAGAGAGCTGTGGCATATAGAAATTCAGCAATAGTAGTGCATCAATGCATCTTTAACTCTCAGCATTACATTCTCATGAAAGAAGATATTTAACTTTAAATAAAATGGTTTGCTTTTGCCCTTGCATGGCATCATCTGCTTTTGTGAGCATAATTAAAGAGCAGATTTTCACCAATGAACAGCTTCTAACAGAAATAGGTTACATAAACATTAAACATACAAGACCCTTACTATGTTTCCTTTTATCTGATAACCACTAAGAGCATAACAGCAGGCTAACTTCTGACTGTTCCAGCTTCATTCACTCTTTTCAGACTATCTGCAGTCTAGTATTATACAGGTCTTTTGATCACAAACTCAAGAGGGGGCTTTTCCTTCTCTCTTAAGAAAGGCACATTTGCCTAACTCTTGGAAGATATCAAGCATGTCGTATCAACTAACCATTTGATAATGGACTTAATAACTTTGGATTTAACTCTGGTCTTATTGAAAACAGTGGAAATATTTTCATTTTGATCAAAGTACAGGTTTTAGACAGAAAATAAAGAAAAAAATCTCCTCAACAGTTACATCCCACACCAATACCTCTGTATAACCCCAAATTTTCCCACCAATATTAAAGTAAAAATTACATTAGCAAAACAAGAAAAGCTATCTTGGGAAGCAAAGTCATCTTCCCCCTCCATAAATTCCTGTTGAATTCAGAGATAGTATTTTAATAAACAATCCTGAAAACAAAGTTGTATAAATAACCAGTCCTGTGATCAGCTTTTTACAAAACACACCAACAGTAAGCTAGATGCTGAATGTAAAAAGCAGGAAGAAATGTTATTTAGTGGATGAACTGATCTCTGCAGAACTGAATAAAAAAATATTCTCTGCATTTTAAATGCGTCATGCATTGAAGCTAATCTAGTTTCTGTCTCCTTCCACCACAGCAGTGTTGTCTTAAGTCAGAATACTGAACTTCTGCATCTTCTCAATAAAAGTAACATAATCAAACTATTTTAAGTTTATTATATGATAGATGGGAAACCATATGTTGTGGATGCCCTTTCTCTGAAAGTGTTCAAGGCCAGGCTGGATGGAGCTCTGAGCAACATGGTCTAGGGAAAGGTGTCCCTGTCCATGGCAGGGGCTGGAACAACATGGTCTTTAAGATCCCTTCCAACCCAGGCCATTCTATGATTTCTGTGATTCTAAAACACAGCTGACTACCAAAATATGGCAGCACCTCACCAAGTTGCACTCTGTTGGGAGAAAACCCCAAAACTCAACTACAAATCATTTGAAGCTTTTGTGTATGGATTAGCTGAGTCTTGGTAGTGAATCACCACTACAGCCCGTTTCACACAGCAGATTAGTGAAGTGTACTTCTAAAGTGCAACTGCACAGGAAGAACAAAGGCTTTAAGGTGACCACATAGTTCAGTGCAATCCACACAGCAACCTCTAAAAGTGAACTCTTAAACAGAAGGAGATTCAAACAAGCACTGAAACATTCCCTCTTACTGTCAATGCAGTGAATGAAGATGTTCATTCATCCTAATGAATGCTGTTCTTCTTAATCTGAACGACATACTTTAGATAAAGGTACAGGTCACTGGAAATTTTGAGGAGGAAGCAGGATTAGTAATCTCTGTTGTTTACACATAGTAAAAGAAATGCAAGAGCCAAGGATGAAATATTACTGATTTCATATTTACATGACTCTGCAACTGATATTCCTTCAGATTTATGTGCAATGCATTAGAAATACAACCTTATTCAGCTTGCTGGAAGGATTTCCCCGACCTAAACATGGTTTTTATCATCTGTTGTTGGCTTTGGGTAAGGAAAGCAAGAAAGACTCCTACACTTGCACAGTCCTTTAAGCAAGGGACTGCCACAGGTCCTCCTTTCTGCTGTGCTCAGCAAATAGTCTCTCCACAGCTGATCCCTGCACAATTCAGTAGCTCCCTTTTCAACAAGTGTTTTAACAGCTCTGGAGACAAGGTGTTCTGCCTCCTGCCTACCTTAGTGCAGGCATCATAAACTGATCATTGCACAAACACTCTGTCATCTCCTCACACTTCCAAGAAGCAAGCAAAATACAGTAGAGGATAATCATAAGAAGGTAAAAAAAAAAAAGACAAAAAGTTTTTTACAGCCTCCCCACGCTCAGAAGAATCAACACATTCTCTTAAAATTACATGAAGTTTCTAGAACTTTTTCCTGTGGTTTTCAGGATAGGAACTGTTTCCTTCCATTCTGACAAATCAAATTACCGAGAAGCTATTGTTGCTTAATAACAGATAGGTACGATATTCTAAAGCTATTCTAATCAAATAAACAAAATACATTTGCAACACGTTTTCCCTACTTTATTGTTAGCTTATGCATTAATTAGCAAAATGCACTATTTCACAGTGAGTCTCTCAGTCAGTGTGCATTAGTGAAGTGACACTCTATGGAAAGCTTAAAGCAGACTTCACCTCCTAATGATATGCCTATAAAAAGCAGGAGTTAGATCCACTTAGGAATAATTTATACTCAAATTCAGGAGAAATGCACTACATATTAAAGACAGATCGAAGAAAAAAAAACCCTCAAATTAGAAAGCCCAAATGGACGCACATCGTTAATAAGGAGCTCCACACCCTTCCCAAGAACAAACCCCCCAAAAATTATGAACATGCAAGCAATATGTTGATTTACTTAAAAATCAAGAAGTCACACAATTTAGCACTCACTACAAAATATGGTTAAAAAAGTCACAGGCTACAGCTTGAAAGCAAGGAAAAAAAAAGGCCCTTTGCTCCCCATGGCAAAGTCACTCCTCAACAACAAAACCAAAATTAAAAAGACCCCCCCCAAAAAACTTTCACTACAGTTCTTTCAAGTAAATAAAAGCACACAGTTTAGCTATCAACACCACTTCATTACTGTAATAAATAAAAAAAAAGCACACGGAGGTCTATTGACTATATGAAAAAACATACATGCATCGTTAATCACCATTTTAGCTTGTTTGTGTTTGAGTCTACTGGTTACAGAGTTTAATTCCAAACAGAACTATTCCACCTCTTATCATCATATCCTTCTGATCAGTTATCTTAACTGTAAACGATCCCTGTCAGATTAGAAAGAGATAAATAACATTGAGTCAAGCTGAAAAAAGAGAAATGGGGCACAGCAATCTTGCATCACGTCATACCTCCTTGTTCTATCATAGGGTCGTGAGGGACTGGACTGCTTATTTGGAAGGGCCACGTCCCACACAACTTGACTCAGCTGCGGCATTTAGAACATGACCGACAAGGTGAGCGCATTTATGGGTATACATTTATAAATCTGAGAGCTTCAGCATTGCTGGCCAGCTTTAAGGATGCTACTGCAAGAGGCCTTCAACGATCATACTTTTTCTTAAAAAGACTTTTTTCCTCCCCTGTTTGAGGTCCCATTGAACAGACTTACCCGAAAGGCCTCTGTATGAGAGCTGGATGAAGCTGCTGGACACCAAAGGCAAAACCTACCAACAAAAACACATCACATTCTCTGTATGGGTGTTTTTTTGGCCACTTATTTATGCTATATATACACACACACACAAAACGCAGAGTAAGAGCCTTCACTAACAGCCTGCAGAACCAAAAATTAGAAAGCAAAATGTATCAGTCCATACACACACACACACACACGCAGAACTTAAACCAGTAAAGTGCAAGCTTTCCTAGAGATGTGTAGGAAAATTACTTTTTCTAAACAAGCCCAGGGGTTTTGTTCACATTTTACTTGGTGCTCCATTCTGGTTCCTAACTTTAGCATCTGAAGGATTAGATGGTACTTTCCATTCATCAGTGTATTTGTGTAATTTCTACAGACTTAAAAGTTGAGTCACCCCCACTTGTGAGGACTTAGCACAGGGGGTCAAACCCCAACTTCATTTCTATTCTTCAAACACCCTAGCACAAACCCTGTCTTTCCTTGGCGGGCACTTAATTACTCGCACAAGTGTTCAGCAAGCTAAACATGGGGGAATTCAGAATGGCCTCCTTTAGAGCACAAACGTGCACACACTCCACGCTCCTCTCACTCTTGCTGCAAAGCAGCGGTCTGGGAAGTGGCTAGGACATCAGATTGTCTCAGATGTGGTATTAGGAAGAGCCATTTCATTTTAAAATCTGCATAATAGCTCCCATCTGCTTGAGGAGTTTGCATTAAGATATTGTTTGTATTAATAAGACCGCACACATTGGAAGCAATTCACTCCTAGGCCAATCTTACCCTGCAACGATACTGTAAATGGTCAGCGCCACCACATTCCCAGCAGCAGGAATAACCAATGAAGTGTTTGAGCTGTGGAAGTCTTCCTGGGGAACTCTCTGATCACTTTTGTTTTTTAAATAAGGCACATGTGCAAAACAGCCAGAAAGTTACTACACGCTGCATTTAAAAATCAAAACCACAGCACGCCCAACTGTGTGCGTACTTCAGGAAGGTGGAGGGCAGCACTACCTTTTTTTGAAGTTTTACTCTCTTCAGAAACCTGAGGTACGGAGAGAAAAGCCATTCGGCGCTGCTTCCTCACCTGGCTGCATTATCCGCGGCTTGGCACCCAGGTACGCCAGGTTCACGTTGGCTTTCCTGCCATCGATGATGGGGTTGGGGTCCTTACAAGCCCTCTCGGCAGCAGCTCTGTCAGCCATGGTGACCTTGACGGGCGATGCCGCGCATTAGATCCCTTTCCGCGGGCAAGGAGAAGCCTCCCGCCCACAGCAGCGACCCGCCCGTACCCGCGGGCGGCGCGGGGGCGCCGAGGAGCCCCGGTCCGGACCCGGACCCTGGCCCGGGCCCTGGCGCCGGCCCGCCCGCCGAGCTTAGCGGGGCGCCGGGAGCCGCGGCGGGCGCAGGGCGGAGGGCGCGGGCCGAGCTCCGCCGCCGGCAGATAAACCCAGCAGCGGCCGTATCAGCGAGCAACAGGCGCGCTGGCGGCGTACGAGGAATTGGGCAATTCCTCCCCTCAATCTCCTTTTTGAGTAATCCCCCCCTCCTGCCTCTATCCAAACTCCCCAACAGGGAGAGAGAAAAATTAAAAAAAAAGAAAAAAAAAAAGAAAAGAAAAGAGAAGAAAAGAAAAGAGGAGAAAAGCAAAAAGCCGGACGCCCGGCAGCCCTTCCCACCCCCCGAGCTCCCACAGCGGCCCCCGCGGAAGTTTCCCCGCGATGCCCCCGGCAGCCGCCCCCCACCTGCCCCGCCGCCCCCCGCCCTGCCCCGCGCCCCGGCACTTACAAAGCCGTATCCCCGGGACTTGCCCGTCTGCCGGTCGGTGATGACCACCGCCTCCTCGATGTCCCCAAAGACCTCGAAGTACTTGCGCAGGCTGGAGTCGGTGGTGTGGTAGGGCAAGCCCCCGACGAAGATCTTGGTGTAAGTGGTGTCCTTCTGCGTCGTGTGCATCTTCCGCCCGGCCCTGCGCGCCGCGCCGCGATCTGCACCCACGCGTGGCCGCCGGGGCGTGCGGGTCCTGGGCGGCGAGACCCGCTTCCAGACTCAGCGCCGCTCTTTTTTTTCCCTTTTTATTTTTTTTCTCCTCTCTTCCCCCGCCCCCCGTTTTCCCCCCGCCACCCAGCTACAATGCAATTCCCTTCTGCCTTTGCAGACCCAGCTTCCTCCTCCTTCAAGAGCGGAGCCTCGCAGCCTCGGGCGGTTTTGAGGTAGGTACCGGCAAAAGGAGGAGGGGAGGCCGGGCAGCAGCCAGCCTGGCGGCCGTAGCGCTGGAAACGAGCAGAAGCAGCAGCTGGAAGAGTAGCGCAGGGCCTGGGCTCTCACAACTGAGTGGCCTCCCCCCCTAAAAGCCACCGGGTCGGGCACTCTCGGTTCCTCCTCCTCCTCCTCCTCGCAGGGGCGGGGACGGCGGCGGGGCGGACCCCGTGCTCGGCCGCGGCGCAGCCGGGGCTGACACACAGCTGTTGGCAACAGCTGGATGCCCCCCGTGCGGCGGCAGCCGGGCCTCGGGGCCGCCAGGCGGAGGGGCGGCCTCAGAGGTGCCCCTCGGGCAGGCCCGGTGCCCTTCGAGGCAGGTTTGCTGCCAATAGCAAGTGCCAGGAGACAGGGTCCGGTGGGGTCAGCGGTGCCTGGCCGGCCAGAGAGCCCGCGGGCACAGCCGGCTCACTGGTTGCTGGCGGTCCTCAAATGCTTCGATGCCTCCCCGAAGGCTTGTGATCAGACCCCTGCAACCTTCACTTACTGCTCTCTCCAAGCTGGCAAAACTACGGTGCTGCAACACTTCCATTTTCATTGTGGTGGTGCTGGTGGTTGTGGTTCTTGCTTTTCGTTTGGTCACAAGATGAAAAAAAATGGTAAAGCTGTTTCCCTTATTTTTCTCTTCTTTTTCTGCGTCTGCCCAATGCTGGGACTGGGAAGGATGAAGAGAAACATAAAGAAAGGAATATCTGTGTGACATGAAGAGACGGAGGACTGTGGGAGTTGGGGGGAAGGGAGACTCACAGGGAGACCGGAAGGATGGGAGGAAGGTTAAAGATTGGGGAAAACAGATGTGCATATGTGTATGGACTTCTAAAATACTCTCTTGCGGTCCCAAAATCTTGATAAGTACTGTGTCTCTTTTTCCTCTTTCACCTTCTTCCTCTGTCTGCTAGGCTTTCCCCTGTGAAGTCTCTCTACCTTAGGAAAAAGAGAAATGCATCATTTGCCAGACAGACTTTCACAAAGTTCTTCAGCTCCTCCGGTACCAAACATTAGCCATAATGAGAGCTCTTAGCCCTAAACTCAGGCCTGGCTTGCCCATATCTAACCTTAGCTCCATTTGATTTTTTCATCAGTCATATTCCTAGCTCTAATGGCCTATACAATACTAAGGCATGCTGTCACTAAACCCTACTTGATCCCTCAGACTCTCCACATTACATTTGGTTTACCATGTTAGGAGTAACTCAGGTGAAATCCAGCAACACCAGCAGGATGAGACATAAATGTTGCTTTTCAACTGATATTACGATAAGCCCTTAACCTTGATCTGAATTTAGTTAGGTCAGCTAACTCTGTTTCCAAATGTCTTCCACCTTGACTCTCATGTTGGTCTGGAACATTGTGTTAAACCTGACACTCCAGCCACTTCTGTTCTGAGGTCTAACTGTAACTTTAAACTCTGGCCCAGTGACCTGAACTTAAATAGTAGCCCAGCTAAGGGTGTCAGTGCTCAATGAAGCCCTGCAGCACACAGCCCACTTAGGAGTGCATTTAACTTCTCAGATCCCTGTGGACCTGGAAGATGAACTTCAACTAAAACCAAATGTAGTCCACCCCATCATGTTTCCTTTCTCCTGCTGTGCCCAGCTCTCTGGAGTGTCTTGTGGTGTCTGCTCGAAGGAGGAATTAGCTTGACTTTGCAGTCATTACACAAATTCCTGTATTAAGGCCAGAAAAACAACATTTGGCTGTCCCAGAACTACTTGCAGGTGTATTTAGGAGTTCATCTTTATTAGCCCAAGTGCAAAACTGATGACTTTGACAGACCCAAACACAAAACATAGCTTTTTGGTCTAGCAGCAACAGCAGATCTTCCAGGATTCAGAAAAAACCCTAACTTTTCACATCTGTGTCTAAACAAAAGACAAACGTACTGCATTTAGGCAGCGTTCACCATGCAGCCCTCATTTGTATTGCTGATTCAAAGTATCTGCAGTAGAGTTTTCAACCTACTCTGACAGGCTAACAACTTCTTCAACCTACTTCTGACAGGCTTCAACCTACTCTAACAGGTTTTTGTAAAACCAGAAGTGACTCTGGCCATTAACAGACCAAAGCATATCCTGTAAGCTATGCTACAACAGTTCTTCTACTGTATTACCACCTTCAATTTAAGATGGCAATCCCAGTGAAATTCAGGAATAAATACAATTCTCTAGCCCAGTCATTCCTATAACTGAACTGTATCACTAACACTATCACAGGAAAACAACCCTTACTACTGAAGGATGACTCCTCAAAACTCAGTTTTACCTTACATCCCTTCTAGCATCAGACCTTTTTCTGCTTTGATGGTCCTGACAGAATCTAGGGTATGATTTTCCAGCCTTAGTATTCCTAGGAATCCTTACCTAAATCCCAGAGAAGTGATACCTTGTCATTTGCGACTTCCTCTAGTCCATTCAGTCCACTGTCAACACAAGCCTTTACTTTTGTGTGGCATAACCTATGAAAAACAAACACAGCTCTTGGATGAATGATCTGATGACCAAACTGTGGCTGATTTGATTCTACTAGCACTAGGGAATCTACTCCTTCAGCAACCCTCAGAAATAAAAATATTTTCCAACCATATCTCAGTCTTAATCATCACGTCAGGTTTATCCAAAGAGAAAGGTGAACTCTATTATATGGAAATTAATTAAAGACCATTGGAACACTTTTGTGATCAGGAATATATTGTATGCTTCTCTCCTATACCATATGTTAACTCCAGATTTTGCGCTAGTCTTAACCCAAAGGTGGTTACCACAAACAGCCTAGGAAGGGAGTTCTTTCAGATTCACTCATTGTGAAAATGTTCTGGCCTGACTGGGGCATGTCTTTGTGCTAGGGATGGGTTTCTGCAAAGCTTGGAGAGCGAGGTTCATCTATGGAACCTGTAGGTACCGCAGAGAACTGATGAATGTGGATGAATTCAGATGAGGGTGAGCCTGCAATTAGCTTGAGCTGATGGGTCAGTGTTTACTTGGCCATGCTGGATGCCTGGCCAAGTTTGCAGTCAGACTAATGTATCTTAAGATTTAAAGGCATGGACAGTACAGCATTTATTGTGCTGAAGGGAAGTCCGTGGACAACTTCACCAGTGTCATTTTCCCAGCTGCTTGAGATAATATGTATTTTGTGTTTTGAGATGGGTCAGCTGGATGACTTACTGCTAGGGATCTGCTTGTGGCTTTGGAATGCAAGTGTAGCAGAAAGACATGTATTCCTATAATGCTGCAAATTTTGCAGGAGTAATGCCACTGGTGAAAGTGTGACAGTTTGGGCAAGAAGTGGGAATATGTGGAAAGAGAAGTGTCTAGGTAGAGCATTCCTGGGAGAGATGTGAAACTGAGGTTCCTAAATGCATGGAAATTTGGAAATTGAACCAGGGTCACCCATGTTCTGGTAAGTACCACAAACAGTAGATGACTGTAAAAGAGCAGTATTGGTCCCGTAGGCAGCTATTTTGGCCTTTTCAGGATCTCAGTTTTAAATCAAAGTAGAATATAGGCACCCAGGTCCTGCTGCAGTCTTTTGTATCACTGGGAATCTCTCCTAGGAATGGAGGTATTGTTGCTGAAGGGTATTGTAGCTGACAATTTCCTTCTATGTAATTTTAATGGTTTTAAAATATATATCTGAAGCTATAAATGAGAAAGTGATCTAGTGTTTCATTTGGAACCTAGTAACATGGCTTAATGGGAGGAGACCCCAAAAGCTACCAGTCACAATTAATTGATTTTACTCAGAGATTTTGTGTTTTTGCTGTCGAGGTAGGATAGAATAGACAGCTTTCCAGTTTACCAAATGTTGCCACTCAGTGGTATCAGCGTAACTGTAATATCATGCTTTTTATTTATTTATGAATGCCATATGCCTGTCATGTCGGAAACCAATGGATGTTGTGTGTTCATTCATTAGGTTTCTGGAAACAACAAAGACCCTGATTATATTGCACACCAGTCATTCTTGCTAGCGCTGTATTTCAGTAAATAATAGTGGTCTTCAGAACATTCACTACACCATCAATTAAATGCGGCTGGGATTTCTCTATATCTCAACATATACATATACATATACATGTACATGTACATATACACACATTTTATTTGCTGACACTATTATGAGAATGCCTGGGGCCTAAACCACTGTGATTTGTTATTCAGAGCTGAAAATAAAAATAATTCTTTCTCTGTTAACCTAGTAAGACCATCGGTTTGGTCAGTGAGACATTTCTGCTGAAGTTCCATAATGCCATAGCTCTGTGAAAGCATTCGGCTAATAACATTAGGCACGGCTTTGTCTGCTAATCTGTGCACTTCCACCAACCACATCCCATTACAGAGAGGAGCAGAATGTCTAACCTCTGCTCTGCTCAGTGTGTGTTACACGGGTGAGAGTTTGACTTTGTCTAGGGAAGCATAAAGCAGGTAGTACACTCATGTTCCAACAGATCACAGTGAGAGAAACATGGAAACCTCATAATCTTCTCACTCTTCTTGCTGACTTAAATCTTTATCTGGGATAAGTTCTTGAATTGTGAATTTCTGCTAAAAGTTTCCTAACTGGGGAAGCTCCTACCACCTCTCTCCTGATAGTGTCCCCATTACAACAGATTTCATCATAGGATTCTTTTTTCCCCCCGGAAACCTATTAAGATTGCTGTATTCCAAAGCCCCTTTTGTTACAGTATCTGAGCTCTCAGCCACATGATCTTCAACGATGAAAACACCCTTATTCCCAATTAAATCACCAAATGTTGACCACCAGGAGTAGTTTCTGATAGAAATATTTTTCCCTTTAAAGGGCAGTGGACGAGGTGACACAGAATTTCAGTGATTCAGCAAACAAAATTCAAAGCTTGTGGAACTGTAGATTTAAGACGCATTGCCTATCTGTAGGAAAACCATAGGCATGTCAGGTGAAGCAGGGGTGAATGATGAGTGAAGCCAGAAGGTTGAATGCATCCATAACAGTTACGATGCATGTCACGTTGGTAGGGGAACATGAGGAAAAGGTATGTTAGAAAAAACCCAAGGGAAAGGGTTTATGAATACCAAGTCATGAGTGCTATACTGAACAGTGCTAGAACAGGTCAGAACGTAGAATGAGGCTGGTGCCTGGCATGAACTGAAGTTGTCCTGTGATGCTGTAACGGAGGGAGCGCTGATGTCAGAGGCTGAACCTGCAAAATCACAAAGCACTCACACCCACCATGTGACACACTCAGGGTTAGGACAATGATTCTTAATATTGGCAACAAGCAAGGCAGTTGTGCCAGGGAAGGAATAAACCGGGATTTGCAGAGTAGCTAAAGCTTAGAAATTGGAATGTGAAACACCTGACTCTCTTACTTACATGTCCTGGTCCCAGGCAACTAAGAGACAGACATTTAACAAATCTCCAAAATCCCACTGATGTACTGTGTGGTGTAATAGCTGAATGACTGTCTGCTAAGCACAGTCCTGTGCATCTCTAAAATGTTGTACACCCACCTGACCACAATACCCAATGGGAAAACCAGGGCTTGGACCTGTCTGCTGAGCCATATACACATAGCCTGGACTGATGCAACCACATAACTAATTGCTTGTATTTTATATGCAAAACAAGAAGTCCTGGTACAAAGAATATTGTTGAGAAAATATTCTCAACCAGTCTAAACTGGTGAAGCACTGCTAAAAGCAGAGAAATTAAACCAAATTACATCAGGTTGCATCTGACCTGCAGTCAAATAAGTGGGGAAAAAAAGAAACAGAAATACGGGGATGCTGGTGAAAGACAGCCACTAAACCCTCGCCAATTATTATTACAAGGGATTAAACTGGCAGTCGACAAGCTGTATGCCAGACATCAGCCTCATAGAACACTACACATCTCTTAGCAGAAGTAGGTTAGTAGAAAAGAAATGTGGATACATGGATAGCGATGCAGAGAAGAGCTCATTCAAGCACACTTCATCCCCATAGTCTGTAGTGAGAAACTCATGACATGAGTGCTGTACTCCTGCAGCTCTGGATTTGGGAACAGCCATGTCAGTGGCCTTGTGCACTCTCAGACCTCCAGAGGAGTTACTCATGCTTTCCTGTCAGAGAGCTGGAAGGTACTAATTTATGGCCAGAAAATACCACATCCTCATTTGTCAAGTTCAACCCAACCCAATTTTTTTTTTTAAGGACTTAGCTCTTCTTGTATTGCTTGTACTGGGGAAATGGAGTTTGCAAGGAAATTTGCTTTCACCTCACTGCTGAAACAATTAAAATAGAGTTCAAAATGTTCTCTTGACTATTTTTTCATTAAGAGGAAAAGAGAGGTTTCAGCGTTCCTCCGCACTCACCCAGGGATGTCTGCTAATCACAGCACGAGCAAAGAAGAGAGAGAACTGCTCCAGAGAACTGTCCTCTCCTTTCCTTTGGAGGTATCTGGGGCACAAAGGAACGCAGAGGAAAAGCAGATGAATTAAGTTTGTGCTCCATCTTCTCACAGCATCTTTTGCTAGGGATGGGGAGGAGTTCTTCATATTGTGACTTGGACAATCAGACTAGAGCTTGAGGCTTTCTTTGCAAGGGCTGACGAGAGGATTCAGGAGGGAAGATGGACTTTAGCTGGAGGTCATCCCATTTATTCACTGTCCTCTCTCTGAGGACAATGAATTGCCAGTCTCACCCAGACTGTGCTCATGAGTTGTGTTGTAGGAGAATGTAGCTTGTTTACTAGCTCAACCATGTTTTCTGATATCATGTTGCTGTCAAGTATTTTTAGTCTGAGCTTCTTACTATCCAGTTTACTTTGTAGTCTTGGTTTCTTCAACTAAAAATAGCTCCAATATAACAATAACTTTTAGGTGGTTCCACTGGTTGGATTAGATGTGATTTGTTAAAAAACATAGCAGCATGTAATGATCGTTCAGTGCCTTCATTCCAGAAGGACCTCGGGGAGATTTACTACCCTGCGCTGAGTCTCACCACCTGCTGCTGTGGTACAGCCAGCACTCCTCTGTAACACAGCATTCCTCTTCTTCAAGGACTGTCAGACCACATTATCTTTGCTGGTTCAGAGAGATTTTTTCTTCCTGTTTTCTTTTTTTTGGTAGGTAGAAATGAGGTAAGTTAGAATTTGGCCCTAACACTAAAGTGGAATAACCCTCCATCTGCAAACGATGTGGAGGCTTTCTTCACACCCTGCCAAAAGGTCAGGATCTCTGTAGTACGATCCCTTGGTAAGGTGACACCTGCAGGTATACAACACTGCTCCCATCTTCCTGTGATATCCAAGCAGAAGTGACTCAGAAGGGAGGAGCTCTGTCTGCACTGAGTCACCATTGCTTTCTATATTTACCCCACAAATTTGAAAGTCAAATTCTGTCAAAAATTTACCTGTAAGTTTAACCTGTAAGATTCTAGCCCCAAGGGCTACAGCTTCAAAACTATGCAGCAGGTTGTTTTTTTGTTGTTCTGTTTTGCAGTGCAAGTGGAAGTTTGAGCACGTTACTGCTTGAGTAGCGGGACTTTCGTCAGTGTAGCATCTACATACTCATTGCTGCAACCCAGTAAGGTAATGTGAGGTTTCTAAGCATTCTTACTGCCTTTATTGTTCTCAGTTGGAAAAGGCATGGCTTTTGCCTTTAAAAAGAAGTAAAAAATCCCAACCAACCAAAGTCAGGCTTTGTCATGAGAATAAAAATAGTACTGTTTGGCTGGTTTGTCATGTTTGTCCCTTAGTCTTAAGTTTCACAGTTCATATAAGGTGTGAGGTTATGAAGTAGGACACAGAAAGCATGTTGTGCTCTAATGCCTCCATTTTCACCTCTAGAAAGGACCTTTGCCGAGAAAATACAGCTGTGATTGTGCTAACAGTGCTGCAGAAAAGATACTACATTGTCCTTTGGTTAGCCATGTACAAGGATCAAATTGGATTTAATTCTAGCAAAGAATTCTTGTGGCTTTGAAAAATGGACCCAGTAAACATGAAACAATTAAAATTTCATATTAATTGCGTATAAGAATCAAGTGTAGTGCTTGGATCTTTTAAGGCACAAAAGGTAGACTGAATTTTGAGACCTAATATAAGCATCCTGCCTACCCAATTAGCATTTGTCAAAGTCTGTTAATTTTCACTGAGGTTTATCAATTAGTTTTAAAATTAGAGCCTGAGAAATAATTTTTCTGAGATTTGCTCAATTTACCAATATCTGTTATGGAGTACAACAAGGTGACATCAAAAGATGTAGCCCACTTGTGATCCTGCACATTGTCTTTTCATTGGGAGCTGCAAGTATGTTGCCATGCACTGTGTCCCTAGGGAATTTAGGAAAAGGTAAGAATATTGCATCTGCTGCAGGCGAGTGCGTGGTACCTTGGTGGATCTGTGCAAAACTGACTTGCTGTCTGATCTGTACATATTCTACCATTTGAATAAGGCTGGACTAGGCAGGATTGCCCCACTTCAAAGCACAACAGTCATTTAGTGGCCTAAAATGCAATAACATTAAATCAGAATTAGGAGAAACTGCATTCCTGCACATTGGTTTTACTATACTGGCTTGCTGTCTACTCTCATACACAGACTGTCATGCATTCCATATTAAAAGCAGGTATATTAAATGAAATAATGAGACACCAACATCTTCATATTAAAGCATTTTTTTAACCTCCCTGGGAAAATTCTTGGTCATTTCAGTCTATGAGCTATTTCCTTGGTACTTATTTTTCTCTTTTCATCTTTGAAATTCAGTAAGGAAATAAAATACCAACATAAATAAATGAAGAAGAAGGTTTCTCAACACCAATAAGCTAGACAAAAGAAACAGAACACTGGAGAATGTTTATTTATTCATGACATCTTCATGAATGCCATACTTCGGAGGGAATGGGAGATTTTAGTTCATGTTTGGCTCTCAAGCGTGTTAACAGGTTTTATTAAAATGGAAGGGTGGGGGGGAGACAGCTGGCTTGAAAAAAATAGAGACCCTAAATGCAACCAGATTAGAAGTTCATGAGAAATACTAGTGAGTAAGAAGAATCATTTAAGTTTGATATTATATGCAGGGGATGGGAAAATACTTTCATAATCTTATTTAAATGGAGGAAATCTTTGTGAAAGGATGCATAGTTGTGTAGTAGAAATAGTTTGTTCTGTTCTCCTCTCTGTTCTGTAAAACCATCCTTTGTAAGTTTACTAGTTTTGTCTATGCTGTCATCCTAATAGGCATCTTCTGAAACATGTGAAAAGGCCCCTAGAAAATAACAGAGTTCCTTTTAATGAGGTCAGTACATGCACAAGTGTTTTCAAGATCTCAGAGTATCTCTGCGGTTGAGATCCATACCGCCTGTCTCTCACTGTGACTGTTTTGAGTTAGCGTGTAGCACAGGGAGTTCTGGCTTGGGGATTCTCTGTACTGCTGTGACCCTGAATGCATCAGGAAAACAGTCCTAAAAGTGAAATTCAGGACTTATGCAACAGTTTTCTCATCTCACTGACTTAAGAATTGACAGCAAAGTATGAGAAGATAGATGCAGGGAAAAACAACCCCCTGGACTGGCAAGGGTATAAATTAAAATTTCAGGTCAGTCCCCAGTGCATGAAATTTCTCGTCCTTGCAATATATTGTGTAACTTCTCTTACCACAGAAGCTTAGGGACTCAGGTGGTGTCTAGCAACCTTAAAGTCTACGTGTAGCAAAACCACGCTTAACCTCAGATCAGATCCAAGGAAACAGTCACTAGAGTCTGTTTGCTGTTTGCATGGTCTGTCTAATGTCATTTCAAGTTATCTGATAGCAGTTCTTAAAATGCTGGCAGTTTCCATGCTGTTAGGCAAATGAGACTTAGAAGAATTAACATATATATATGGTCAGTGAAACAATACAGAGCAATATGTGGGCTTTTCATTAATTGTTTCTATTGTAAATATTTTTCTGTCCTCAGGATTCCTTTGCATTTATTTACATTTTCATTATTCTTGTTGAAACAGAAAACATTAGAAACAAATATCAGATAACCCTCCATTGCAGCTGTCACCCCATTAACAAACAGCCACGTTGAGGGTGGGGGTACCCTCTCAATGCAAACATAAAGGACCTCAGATTTTTATTAATTCCTCACCCTTGCATGGAGGCACATGAAGACATTCTTCAATATAGGACAAGTAGTATTTAATCTTATGCCGAAAATCCAGCTGTATATTCCCAGAGCAGCCTGGGCTAATGCGCTGGTACTGCCGCCGTGGGTGCTGATGTGGGTGAGAGGTCATCAGTTGCCTTTGCTCTCTTTGCTGTGCCCAGAAGGTGAGTTGTGTCAGGAGGGGCTTGAAAGCTAAAGATCAGAGGGAAAGTAGGCATGTCAGCTCCAAGTATTTTGCTGCTGATTTTCAGCTACAGCTCCTTTGCTAGTGTGAATTTCTGCATTGATGAAAGAGAAGGAAAACAAACCCCGAAGTTTGCAAGCTAGAGTCTTGTTGAGCATATCCTTTGCTCTGGCATCTCTTTATGGCTTTGCTGCTGGTTTGGTTGTGTGGAGGGTGTGGCTTGAGCGTTACAAACCTAATGCCTCTCTTGCATAAATAGATTTCTCCAAAATATCACATGATAATTATCATAAATAAATAAATGAATAAATCTACATTGGAGAGTGACCTCAATCTGAAACTTCACATCTGAGTTGGCACAGGTAAATGTGAAGAGACACTTAAAGATCAATATTAACAATTTAATTGTTGATGTAAGATTGGCGAGGTCAGGTACACTGGGAGTTACAAAGGCTGATTTCATAAAGAGCCATGATTTATATTGGTGTCCAGAAAAGGTGTCAGCTCCTACTGAACCTTCTCCCTTGAGTGGGGCAATCAGAAGCATGGGTACTTTTTTTGCCTCTTGTCCCACTGCTAACACAGATTCTTGCACAGCTGACAAGACAATGAACAAACTTTTCTGACAGTCATGGCACGGAAAAGATCACTTCTCTCTACCAAAGAACTGTTTTAATAAAACTTGTACAATCTTAGCAATCTCTTTGGACTGACCTCCTTTGCTGCATTTGGTTGACGCTGCCAATGGATTTGTTAGTTTTTAAGCAAAGGAAAAAAATAGCTGGACTGACTACATACCTTTGAGGCCACTGATTATAAAAAAACAGGAACGTAAAACCAGAGAGGAAACATAGACCTGTCCTAGAAATGCCCTCTCATTTGGCAATGGACAAGATTGGTGTTTGAAACTGTTTTTGAAATGTTGTTTTATGTGCTCAAGGAAAAAAAAATTAAAAAGATAGCAAGCTCAGAAAACTCCTTGGTGTCTTTGAGCTTCACCAAAGTGCAGACAAGTTCAAAATGCCCTCTGAGATATCTACAACCTATCAAAGATTCAATCCACAAAGCATGAAATTTGCAGAACTTCAAGCAGGCTGTGGCCATGGTGGTTTCAGAGACTATACATGGAAATGACTTGGACATTTCCAGCATGTACTGCATGTAGGGCCTAACTTCTGTGATTGACGTGACCAGAAGAATATTTTGCAGGTGGGGGTGTGAAGTGTGAGCATTTTTTATTTTCTGTTTTTGTTTAATATGGACCCAGGAGTCAGCCAGCACCGCCTGTTGAAAACAGCAGTTTGGTTTGTGGCATCATTTTTTCTAACCTTGCTTTCAGCTCTTTTGGTGGTGAAGGGATCTCTTTAATACCTGAATACATAGCTGGAGTCTATGAACTTTCTCAGTGTAGCAGAGGCTCACTCTGTACCAGGGAGGCAGGAGTGCAGTAAGAAGATGGGAAAACAATGGACTCCTTTTTCAAGTTCCTAATATATTTTTAACTAGTGTAAAATACTTTGTAAAAGGGACCTATGTCTAAAATACTTGGATGTTGCATTTATTGTTTTGCTCTGTAAGGACACGTTTAATACAAACAGGCAAACAAGAAAAGCCTGACAACTTTTGCCATTGTTAGGAACATGGGGACACCATTGCTGATTAGCAGCAAAACTACATGCAGAAAATATTTGTTGCCATAGTGACCATATTTCGTTGATTCCTTTTTCTGCTGTACAGATCTGATTTAATTCTTTCAGATATTTATAAATAGCTTCCCGTGGGGCTGAAACTAATGGCTACAAAGTAAAGTTGCAAAGACTTTGGTCAGATGGAGACCCCACTTCAGCAAAGCAGTCAATGTGAGCACGTGGTTTTAAGCATCACATCTCTTTTCAAAGAACTGCACGTGTGCTTAGAATCATACATGGGCTGAAATAGTCTGCTGCAGCTCACAGCAGATAGTGAACATTTCTATTTTAAACTGTGTGGTTTGTTTTGATTTAACTTTCAAAAAATTCAGTAGAAATAAGTCCTTAAGTAGTTACACCATTAGTCATACTAGGAGTGGCCATTTGCTTACTCAGTAGTTGCTGTGAGCATTAGAGAAGATATGGGCATATACACCTTTCATGGTTTCATGTTCCTTCCACTAATCCCCAGCCTCTGTGAATCGTCCTCTGCAGCCCTCTTCTCTTTATTTTTGTTTATACTAGTGCCAGGGAAATGGTTGAAACACATGCATTTCACAACTGCCTAAAAGGGAATTTTTCTGTAAGTGTGCAAGTTGAGTATGCAGTATGTGTAATCTCCAATAGTACAGGTCCCTTCAGGAGGAAATTCTCTTGAAAGCTTCATCATACTCAGGTGCCAAAAGTCTTGCAGCTACTCTTCATTGTTTGCTTAGAATATGAATTCCACATCCTTTGACTCTATTATCTCAGGTGTTAATTCTGCCTTTTAAGTGCAATCACAGTCAGTTTGTGTGAGAAAGAGGAAAAGGTTAAAAATTTCTGATTCCTGTTGCTTTTCAGAGGTTTTATCCCCTCTAGTAAAGCATGGCATGTGCAACTTGTTCCCTCCCCATCTGGCACATCAGGGGGCATTAGCATGTAGTCCAGAGCAAAAGGATAGCAAGGGACAGCTGAATCTGGAGGGAGAGAAAGGGAGAATTCCAGAAGCAGCTTAAAAATTACACTGACACAAATTGCCATCTGCAAAGACAAATAATCAGAAAACTGGTTAACGCCTCTGACATCATCTTCATCCATACTCCTTTCACATATTTTCAGAACATAGTTTGTATCAGACATTTGACACCTTTCTAGCCTTCTGCACACAGACTTTCCTAAAATATGGAAATTTGCATTGCAAATCTGTTTTTGTCAGAATCCAGGTGGCATCTTTGCAAAAAAAGTCAGGTTTGGTTTTTAGTTTTGAATGCTCCTCAGCTTCCCTGGGGTGCCAGTCACACTTCCTCCCCCCAAGAAATTACATGGTCTTTGCAATATTTTAGACTTATGAAGAGTCAGACTCCAGGTCCCTCAGACTACATATAAAGAGAGGACAAGGTCTTCAGAATTCACTCTTTCACTTGCTCTGTGAATCCACAGGAAACAGTCAAGACATCCTGAGACTGTATCTGAAGACATCCCATGGCAACATCTGATCTTCAAATGTCCCTCTTGAAGCTGTGCTGCTGGACAGGAGAAAGTTCTCTTCCTGTGATATTTATTTTGGAGTATTCATCAGCTAAGGAGGCCTGGTACCTACTTTCCTTACTTACCATGTGTGTTTGTGGGCTGCTTGCCCTCCATTTTACCCTGCTAAAATATTCTGGGATGTGTTACTGTGGTCCTCTTCCATGGAGTGGCTATTCAGGGAGGAACAGCCACTGAATCCCAGAGCTGGGGTTAAGGCTAGCAAGGAGTGCCAAAGCTCGCTGTGTCCTGGTCCTTCTGTCTCATGGGATCAAGGGCAACAGCGTCTCCCACAGCAGTAGGTTTCCTGGGATTATTAGTTGATAATTGTGAGCTTTTCTGTTCAGCAGTCCCCACTGTAGTTTCCTCTCAGTACAGTTGCATTGAACTTAGTGGGAGATTGTTCAAATAAATAAGTGTCCCAGATTTTAACCCAGTAAGTTCCTGTCTTAGAGCAGTGATGTCGTGACAAAGAGATGCTTTTGTTCTGTTGCTTTATTTAGCAGAGGTTTGGAACTTTTACATCCCAAACCCATGCAATTAGTGTGGAAAGGAAAAGCCCTCTTCTATGCATCTCACAACACCTCTGGGTGAGGAAGGGCCATTTTGTGTCAGAGGCTGAAACAGGCAAAATCAAGCAAAGGAGGCAGGTACAGGCATTCCTCTGCCTTGGCAAAACCAGAAAAGGAGATGGGGGAGAACCCCTTGGAGGAGGACTCAGACAAGCACAGAAGGATTAGTCTGTGATATACTGTACAAGGTAACTAGAGCTGAGCCTGGCAGCAGGCAGCCCCGCAAAGCAGGGCTCCAGCGCTCTGTGTGCAGGGGGCTGTTGTCCATCAGCTCCAGCATGACCCTGCACAGGCTGTTATCACAGCTGTTGGAAACTGTTATGTCAGTGTACCCTTTCAGTCTATTCAGGAATAGAAGATGCTGTGCTCTTTTGGATTTTTTAATGCCCTGCTTAGTCTGGATCACAAGTTAGTGAGACATTGATAATTTTAACCATGTACTATACAGGCCTATTTGTTTGTATTCCTGGGGTGTGCTTTTTGTTTCTGGCAAACACTTCCAGAGGAAGTTTATGCAGAAAGGAGCTGGAATAATTTCTCTTTCCTTACACCTTTATCTTTTTCTGCTAAATATTGCCACGTTATCACTGCATTTTTTAAAAAAAAACAACTTCTCTGTATGCAGTTTCCTTTTGGCACTGTGTCATTATTGTTCCAATAATTTTGTAAGGGATAGTGTCAGTTTGGGTTTTACCCTCATTAAAAATGCACTACAATTTGTGCTCTCAAATTTCACAAATACACTGTAATGCCAATTTTACAGTTGTGTTCCCTGCTTTCCTAGCCCTGCTGCTGTTTGATTTTCAGAGAGAAACAGAGAAGCTAAATATTTATACAAGGAAACTGTATTTACATAATCAATAAACGGAAAACGCAGAGAAACAATCCCACCTCTGCTCTTTAAGTTTCAGTAATGCTGCATGTAGGCTGTTTCAAAGAGAAGTTGTACCCTTGTCCCAGCTTCAGCAGACGTCCCTTTAATTGCTTGTACTCCTTTTAGACTCCTTTGCATAAAAGAAAAACTCGCATTGTGTCTCAGAAATCCAATATGATATGGAAACCAGATAGGTTGGGTTGTTTTTTTTTAAAAGAAATGTCTTCTGCCCAACTTTAGTATGGCAAGGAAATTTGATTATCACTTGTTGACAGGTATGCAGGTCATGTCAAGTGTTTCTGACATGTCTATTTTAAGTTAAGCTACAATTTGTATTTTGATTATGACAGAGTAAAAATACTTGGACAACAGATAGTCTTTGCCTGTGAATGAAAATTGGAACATGCAAGTTATGGTCAGACATGCTTCTGTTAGGGAGATGAGGCTTTGATTGGGTCACTGCCGAGAGGTGCTCATTAAAAATAAATAAAGAACCAAAACTCCATACCACCCTCAATCTCTCTGCAACAGAAAAACATCAGAGCAACACAGGAGAAATAACATGAAATGACTTGTGAAAGGCAACTGGAGATTTTCTGCTTGCCCATTTTGGTCAAGTGATAAAGTATCCATCTTCTGCTTAACTGTCTGTTGTATTCACAAGCCTGCAAATCTGCAGCATTGCAACATGTTTTAAGAGTGAAATAGCCTGTGAGTCCTGGCTCCTTTGGCTCACAGCAGTGGCTAACTCAGAGTCAGCAGCTGACACTCAGAAGGAAGGTGTGTGAGGTCAGGAACAGGAGTCCTAGCTGGCTTGCCAGCATGCTGGAATCAGTTGCCCCCTTCACGCCTTTGGGACTCAGCAGCAACAGGATCACTGCACAGCCCTCTGCAAGCCCCCAGGTCTGAAACTAGGAGTCTTGTCTCTGTGTGGGGTCTGTAATGTTAGGAGCAAAATGAAGAGCCCAGTTAGAGACCATTTATATATGCCAGTATTTGAGGACACAGGCTCACAAGAAGTGGAGTCCCAATTTGGCCAACACAGGCACTAGACTTGAGAGTAGTCCTCAATAGAACAAACTTTAAGTATTGCTTTCCAAGCAGTTGTCATGTAAAGTCTGGAAGCAAGGAGTGTGTTGGTCAGTATTCAGCTCTCTCCTTTTGGAAGCAGACTGGTTCTTGGAAAAAAAAAGTTGTCAGAGGATGTGAATGTTTCTGAAGAGGGGGATGCTGAAATTTTGCTGGATTCAGTGTCTGTTTGGTCTTTATCCAGCTC
This sequence comes from Eopsaltria australis, assembly GCA_034509425.1. Classification (NCBI taxonomy): domain Eukaryota; kingdom Metazoa; phylum Chordata; class Aves; order Passeriformes; family Petroicidae; genus Eopsaltria; species Eopsaltria australis. The sequence goes on from JAVTVJ010011974.1 coordinate 387,238, forward strand.
TGAGCTCAAAGGCAACACTTGTGATAATACATTTTCTTCACCATAGAGACAAATTCACCTCCTGAGGGAAAAAACAGTTGCTTTGCATTTCAGGCTGGGAAACCTGTCCTTGACACATGCACAGGCCCTGATACATGGTGTCTTGGCTTCACATGCTTACGGCTGTCTAGGAGGTTGGCACCATCCCTGTACAAAGGCAGTGACATGCCAGCACTGCAGTGGTGAGGTCCCCAGCGGAGATGTTTGCACTGGGAAGGCAGCAGAGCATGGCAAATGCCATCTCTGTCACAGGAGAGGATGTTCTCTGCATTAGCCATGGCGTTGTGCACTTGCTCACCCATGGTAACGTATTTATGTTAGCAAAAGCCCCAATGAGACGGGAGAAAAGAAATGGAGCTTATGTTATGTTGTGGCTGCCAGCAGTCACAAACTGCACTGTGGCAGGAAGCTGAGTGTAAGAATCAACTGTTTTCAGACTTCTTCTGGGAGCTGCAGTCTTGATTTGCAAAGCTGCCAAAGACCCACAGTGCTTATGCTTTCAGCTGGATGGGGGAGTCGTTCTGGAAATCTGTCCAAGGGATTTAAAATCAAGCCCCTGGCTAGTAACAGCACTGCATGACTAAATATTCGTGTCCAAAGGAATAGATAGCACAGAAAAAGTGACTGGGCACAGAGGTGACCATGCTGGAACATAAATCATTAATATGAGAGATAAGGTGAAGCACAAATAAGGGGAATATTCGTATTCTACAGTATTACTCCTGTAGTTCTGCAGCCATAGTCACCGTTTCATAACACTGGTTGGCCAAGACTGTAAAAACTCAACCCAAACAAATGTACTCTTGGCTTCAGTGGTGAGGCTCTGATAGTTTTGGAGGGTTCAATATAGCCAGTTTTACTGCCTATTTGTGCTTCTTCACCACTATAATTCTCCTTCAGTGGAATAAGTGCTTACTGACTATCTGATTATAGAGCTGAGGTTATGGGCCCATAAAACCAGAGGACACTAAGAGATAATCTTTACATGTGACAGCAAGATGAGCAATCACATCCAAACACAAACTATGCCATTAGTATTACTTACTTTTAAAGCACCATTATCCCCGCATTGTTCTCTCTCATTAACAATTAGTCATTCAGACCCTTGAGAACTTTAATATGATAATCCCTACAAGCTCATCAGGCAAATCTCACACGGTCGCGATGTTCCATGCAAGATTTATAAGACGGAACTGGCTGGATGCGAATGTGGGAGTAACAGTCCATAAGCGAATGTGACATAAAAAGAAGTCAGCCAGGAAAGCTGCCTACTGAACTCAGAAAGCCTGGCTGTAGCGGGAGATGCTGTTATTTCAAAATGGCTTTCATCTTTTGGGGTGGAAGGGAGTGATTTTGTCACAGGAGAAGCAGCAACTGCATAATGTCCGTGGTATTTACACACTGGTCAATGGAAGTCAGCCCCTGCTTTTGAAATTGTGTAGCTGTATGCATTTTCTATTTGAACGCTGTGTTAGGAGAGCCTGTGCTCCTCCACTCCCTCCCCCCTTCTTTCCCTTCTTTTCAGCAAAAAGAGACCTCACCAACAAAGAGAAAATAGATTGAAAGCTCTTGCATCCAGGCTCTTTCAAGCAAAGCTTGAGAGAGACTTTGGCACATAATGTCTCTAACATTATGTTCACTGCCCTTAGAAAGCAATAACCCAATACATTCTGCTGGCAGTTAGCAAGTGCAGTGATTTCAACATAGATGAGAAAAGAGAGGACAAAGAAAGAATATGCTTAGAGCATCCCTTTCACTATGAACCTAGGGGCCAGCTGGAGTGTTTACAAAACTCTAAGGCCAGCCAGCAGGGAGTTGCAATAATCTAATTTTAATTATGTGACAAAAGCATGAAGAATCATTTCAAGGGCTAACAGAGGGAAATTGTTGCAGGCTGCCAATATTCCTTAGATGGTAAAAGAAGACAAGTTAACTCACAGAATTTAGTTGTTTCTCAAAAGACTAAAGGGGATCTATCACAACTCCCAGCCTGCTGTTGTTAGAGAACAAACTGGTTGCCAGAAAAAGGCTTTAGATGTCAAAGAAAGTTCCCAAGAGGCATCCAGGAAAAGCAGCAATACCTACGCTCCTCTTATTAAATAAAAGATATCCGCCACCAGCAAGAAAACAAAGTCCTGTAATCACGTGAAACTGGCTGATATGAAATGCTGTGCATACAAATATACGTATACTATATATATGTATAGTGGGTATAAATTGATAGACTTTCAATCCAAGTTCCCCAGAATCACACTAATAAAACAGCTGTCTTGCTATCCCAAGCAAAGCACAGAAAGGAAAGGAGAGGGAAAGGGAAGGAGAAGGGAAGAGGAGGGGGAAGGGGTAATGGGTAAGGGGGAACGGGCGAGGCCCAAGCCCAAGTCTTCCTGCTTTGCACACATCCCAGCTTTTTGGCAGAAAAGGAGTGCTGTCTCCTGACAATAACAGAACAGAGAGTTCACAGCAATGAGCCAAATAATTTTGATTCCACTGTGCAGAGGGTCACAGTGACAATGTGGGGAAACCAGTGACATTTCATGCTACCAGAAGATGAATCCATAGGTACTTATTGTAGGATTTTCTTTCTGGATGAAGACTGAATCCAAACACTTAATACAAGATTATCCTAAATTTTATTTTTCAGTAATACTTTATGCTCTCCTTGTAGTCTTTAATCTGCTGTTGCATAGGGATTTTGTGCTTTGATTTACTATTGCTTGAGACATCTAGCAGTGAACAAAATTTCAGTCTTTTGCAAAGGAATTATTGGAAATACTGCATTTTCAAGCAATTCACATTCAATAATTTAACAGTTACTGGGGCTTCATGGGAACTTTCACATAATGGCACAGCTTGTTTCAGAGCTTAGTGATGCGCTTGAGCTGTTCCCCTTGCCACAGCATCGTTTCATGACAATGCTACATAAGATGCCAAAAAGTGCAGGTAGCCTGGTTTTGCTTCTGCTCTTCATTATCCCATTAAGTGGAATAACATGCTGCTGAATAAGTGCATGGCTTTCAAGAAATGTTTATAAATGGTAACATCTTTAGTTAAAGTACCTTATCATAATTCAGAGCAACTGTCATTTGAAATAGGAGCATACTGCAATAATATGTATATTTTAGGCAAACACAGAATATGGTATGTGTACTCACTGTTTTATAGTACATATTGTTCTGTTTACATCTGGGTCTACAGTTTTACAGAGAGACTATATAGTAGAAAGAGGATTTATCTTCTGTACAGCCAACAGAAAAGCACGTGAAAGTGATGTAATATTTATTTTGCACGTCCTCAAAATCAGTGTGGTTCTTTCCATAGAATCAATTAGGTCTCTCTGTAGAGTGACTTTCGTAATGAGAGCCTCTACACAAATACAAATGATGACTAATAAGGCATTATACAAATCATTATTGACAAAGTAACAAACAAAACTTTTCTCTGCCAACATCCTATACTCTTTTCTTTTTAAAATGGTCTCAGTGATAATCACTACTATATTGAACCTCAGAGTAATTATTCACAGCAATACTGCCATGTGTAAATTACTTTTCTCCATTATGTGACATATTGTCATTCATATTTGCATAACTTGAGGTCTTTTTCTGTCAATATAGCCACTTTTGCTTGGGTTTTCCATCCAACACCAAGTGCTTTTGGCTCAGATTAATAGTGTCTTTTTGCATTTCTCTGGAGTAGGATTTTAAGGTGTGACTTAGCATTCCTTTGCTTATTTTCAGTCTTTTCCTGCCCCAGGTTTTAACGGTGACATCTTTCATACACTTTGAAAATAAGGGTGCTGTCACATGTTGACATGTTCTGCCATCACACCTTGAATCAGGACCAGCTTCAGGCACAGATAAAGCAGGCAATCTCCTGTCTCCAGTTGTCCATCCTCCTCAGTGACTGCCAGTGATCCCTGTGCTGGAGGAGATGACAATGAGCTGTTTGACCACTCTTTGCTGTCTGGGCATCAATTCTTGTTACTTGTTTGTGTGGGCTGGGCATGGCTGTCCCTTGCAGCTAAAGTCACTGATGAATCTCCTGAGAGATGCTACTGGGGCTGTTGAGAGACGTAGCATGATGCTACATTGGGTCTCAAAATGTAAAATAAATTGGTTTTACAGCTAAACAACAATCATTCGCCTGTCAATGCTTGAGTTCAGCTAAATGCCAAGTTTACATGGATAAATGAAACTTATTTTTGAGTCCTTCTAACCAAGCTGTAAGCTGTTCCCACCTCCTTGGAGCATACCCTAGGCATAGAGTCAGATGGATGAATTCTGGGCAAATCATTGGATTCATTTAGGAAGCATGTGAGAAAAGGGAAGATTATGGAGAAAAATAAGAGAAGATTTTGGGGTTGTCATCAGCTTTCTGGTAATATAAATGTTTGTATAAAGGTTTATGACTAACTGCTGACATGAATAATTCTTCAAATAGCTCTCACACAAACATTATATACTCTACTGTTATTTTCTTAGTAATCTGGTGAGGGACATTAGCAGTTTCTGGAGCTTCATTTGTCATGAAATTGGCGAACTAGGGCAGGTTTTCATGAACAGTCCAGAGGGGAAAAACCAAGGAAGGATAAGGCCTTAATACAATTGTTATTTTCAAAACAATCCTCTTAAATTTTTCATTTTAGAAGTGACCCTCTTTCATTTTTACAATGAATTTTCAAATGTAGGGTCTTGAAGCTAGGTTGAATAACTTCAAATGCAATCCAAAGGATTTTTTTCTCTTATTTAATGCAGAGCCTGAAGTGAAAAGTCCATTATTCAATCAGTTCCAAAGGGTGTGAGTTTCAGAAGCCAGAACAGGTTACTGAGATGGGAGAGCAGGGCAGAGTGGAGGGAGTGATAAGCTCAGCACTAGCTGTTGGTTGACATTACAAAGATTGTTTTTGTCAAGGGAAGAGGTGGAAATATTCCCTCTGCTTTTCTATTTGTTGTTCTTTAAAGAAAGCTGAAGTCCACACTGGTATTCCCAAATGCTTAAAAGCTATTCATTTCAGCATTCCCCTTTCCCTCCGAGTTACCCTAAGATTCATGAGGTTGTTTCCTAACAACATGCTTTTTCCTCTCCAACAAGATAACTCTTTCTCCAACTGGGAAAATGCCTGAAACCCAGACCAGATGCCTTGTAAAAATTTCTCCCCCTTCATATACATTTTGAATTTTCTAATATTAGGGACACCCTATATTGGGAATCTTCAAACACCAAGGAAGACCAGAGTCTTTGTGGACTCTCAGCTAGGAAAAAGCTGTGATATTTTTGTAAGACAGACAAGGCATAATGCACTATCCATAATTAAAAAGAAAGGCCTGGTTTTGATTTTGCTGGCCAAAGTCCTCAGCAGTAAAATGATAAGTGGGATACTGTGGACTTATAGATCCTTAGCAAAAACCTTCAAAAGAATGTATATTAGTCAAAACTGTTAGACAAAGAAGAATGTACAAACATCTAAGAATGTATCTAGGAGCGTGACCACCAGTTATCCATCAGTATTAATGTCACTGAATCCAAAGAGTCCTGTAATACAGCCCAATGTTCCAGCCCTACCCAAGGCACACTTGCATCTTCACAAAGTACTGACCAGGCATCAGCTTGTCAGCTCACATTCCAAGAGGGCTATCTGGTAACTTCATGGATTGAATAGAAGCAGGGAGAGAGTCCAGAAGTTTACCCACTGCTCCATCTAGTGCTTGTTTTTAGTATCCTGTAGGATCGTGAAATATCTTTTTCTGTTGAAGGCTGATATGGATATGCCTAGGAGCAGCTTAGTTGACGGAGAACACTTGTAGTCCATTGGCTTCCTAGCTCATGAGGGATATCCATCAGGAAGTTTTCTCTTTAGTGGCCTTTTTTTTCTTTTTGGCCTGTCAGCCAAAGAATGTTGGAACTGCCATTGCAAAGCGGTGATCTTCCAGGAACTCTTACAGGAAAAGGAATATGGTAAAGCATGAGACTTATCAATTGCTAGAGCTGGTGATAAAAACACAGCATTTGTGACAAGCAGACTGGGTACAGGTTAATGAGTTTCATATTTAACATGATTGTTTATTAGCTAAAGTAGCTTGTTTCTACCAGGCAAGTATTAAATCATGGGATAATTATAAGTATTTTGGTAGTATAGTCAAAGGCACATAATATAGAGGAAAGAATACTACACTGGTCAGAAATGTGAGGAAAACATTGTTTCAGACAGGTTGTGCTCAAAGTGTTAAGGAAGATTTCTGAGGATAAATAAACTTGCCATGAGTTCAATTGTCAGAACAGCCTCTGGCAGTTGTTATATTGGCAAGCTAGCACTGTCCCAACAGCTCCCAGGCATAATTCAGAGCATACTCTGGATCCAGGACCATTTAATAGGATGGCATTCCATGCCACTTGACCTCAGGCATGTTTAATTTCCCACTGTAGAGGAAGTGTAACACAGTGTGTTACTGAGGATTGTGATCCCTTGTAGTCCCAGGTTGAGAGCTTTGGCTCAGTAATTCCAATTCTAACAGCTCATACTTTTAGCTCTAGGCATCTAGGGACTGTAACTGGAAAGGTAATGGTGGCTCTCACAACTAATGGAGAGTATCACTTCAGAAGGAGGTTTTTAGTGCCAGCAGGACTTTCTACAGTTTGCAGTTCTGCAGCAGGATCTTACTCATTTGATTTTTAAGTGTGACCCTAGTCTAACCAGCTCTCAGAGATGCCATCAACAATAACTATTACCTTCCATATCATTAGCTGGCTTTAGTATCTCCCAGAATATAAATAGAATGAAAATAACAAAAGCAGTCTTATCAACATGCTATAGTAGCCAGGCACTATGTATTGCCACAGCACACTAAATGCTCTCATGTGGAGGAGAGAGAATTTTCCCAGTGCTGTCTTTGCAAATATTTTTCTGAATTTGTTTATGTTTACATTATTCATTTTCTTTCCCCACTTTCCTCCAAAACAATACAATTCTTATGCTAAAACTGCCACAGAGGAAGAACAGATCTAGCACCTGCCAGAGATGTTCAAATATTAAAAATAAAAAATGGCCTGTTAAACACAAAACACAGAAGGAACAAGAGAAAACTGAATATAAAAGAAGTGGAAAAGTGATGATAGTCAGCAAGTTTATTCTGTTATTTCTATATCAGTCAGGTCTCTATTTCAGAACAAATCACGCCACTGGAATTAAATCCCAGGCAGAAGGGTTAATGGGGTAGCTGTGAGTGAGGGCATGCAGGGGTCACACACTTGGGTAGGACATTCTAGCTTGTCTCTGTCCTCACCCTCTCTGAGATAGTGTCAGTCAGCTGGAAACACATCTCCAGAGCTGGCTGCTTCATGGTAAGGAGAGGCTGTGACCAGAGCTTATGGATGGTATCTCTGCAGGAGAGCTGCCGTTAATATCCCTGACAGGATCTCCTCATCCTGTGCCTTCCTAATCTGCAAGTCAACAGGAAAAGAGAGGGAATTCACTGTGCTAAACTGAGTTCCTGCCGCGTGTGATTGATACTGGCTTTACTTTGTAAAGTTGCCTCTTTGTTTTATCAAAACTTCGTGTTTTGTTTTGCCTTGCTTTGTTTTCAAAAGGAGGAGGGAAGTAATTTTGTTATAGCAATTCTGGGAGGGACTTTTCTATCCTAAAGCACCCTGGTACCCAGCCCTCCCTCCTCATTAATCCTTCCCTTTCCCTATGCCTGCTGCTTCCAGACTTTCCCCTGCACATTAAGACCTGTGAGTCTTACACCAATTGGGATATTTTCAGCAGTTCCTTCTACAAGTCACTGAAGTCTCTTTTCAGTGCTTGCTGACTCTGCGCTGGGAAAACATGGTTTATCTTGATGTGCTGCCTGAAATAAGACCTTTTGGCTCCTCAAAGGAAACCAGCACTTCTGACAGAAGTAGAAAAGAAGACGAGTTGTTTTGAAATGTAAAGTTAACATTGAAAAACAAAGGGAGGTTGAAGGCTCCTGGTTAATTTTTTTTCTTTTACAATCCTTCTGTACCCTTAGTACTACAGTCTGTAATTAAATGTAAAGTTCTATATGTATAGGAAGTCATGACATTATTTACTGACCCTTTCTGGCATTAAGCTTCTGGAACTCATGCCAAAGCATCTCATTGTGCAGCACAATTGTGCCCCCACCGTTCAGTATTTTGGCTTGGTCTGAAGTGCACTGACAGAGGCAGGCAGCTAATGCAAAGCTCTAAGGAACAAATCTAGTTTCATCATTCTGGGTAATATTAAAAGTGAAAACAGAGCAATTTAGGAAACAGTTCAGCTTCACAAGAGACAGCTCCTGAGAGCTGCTGCAGCACAGTGTCTCAGCACTACAGGCTGTTTATAAAACAGAGACTTATGCAACATAAAACCATTTGGACGAGTACAAATGCCTCAAAATTGGAGACATCTCAGTTTCTGCCAGCTACTCCTGTCTATCGAATATTAGGGGCTTACTCGAGAATTTGATCTAGGTGTGTATTTTTTGTCTCCCCAAAGATGTACGGCATAGTGGTTAACCGTGTCTTTCTTTTTGTGAGAAACACATTTGTCCCAGCTGTTCAGACATTGTTTTGAAATTGGAGGATTTTGGTGGTCCAGCAGCAAGGACTGGTATTTTAAATGGAACATTCTTCTTCAGTGTATAAAGAACTGCAGTGCAGCAAGGACAGGAAAAAGCCTAGTGACTCCTCTGCATGCTGGAGGGAAGGCAAACTGGGTCATAAGGAACAGTATCAGAGGAATAGATGAACAAAATGAGGAAGGAAAGAGAAAGAGACAAAATCAGTGTGAGGGGAGAAGAAACACAGACTCATGAAGGGAGGAACTCTGACCATACCCCACAGGGACCGCCAGCAGCACTTGCACCTGCCCAGGAATGAGCTGGATGGACAAACACGAGTGTCAGCCTCAGGCAAAGGGGCATGACCCTGTGAGCTCCCACCAGCACAGGATCCTGGCTATTGCCTTTCCATCTGACAGATGCAAACTGCCATAAAAGCAAAACCGGCCCCTGATCCACTGATTATCTTGAGTATTTCTTTCCTTTCCTTTGAACTCTTCATTTCAGCATCACACAGAGCAATTCCCTTCGATAGAGGTGACTCTTGCAGGAAAAAGCTCTAAGGATGATGGCTGGCATTGCTCCCTGTGGCAGAGCTGCCTCTGGAGTAAGAGAAAAAGCCAACTGATAGTACATACGTAATTTTACTTCCCTTGAACTTGTCTTTCTGTATTCTTGGAACTCTATTTTTTCTCCCGTTTTTCTTCCTGGTGACAGCGTGAACGAATAGTTGTTCACATCTTTCTTTTAGCTGGGTATCTTAGGAAACTGACTTAAAAGGGACGGCGACATAAATACAGCACGCACGGAATAGTCTCCTTTCCTGTTCAGAAACTCGAGGGGGAGGGGGGGGGGGGAAAGAGGCAGGAATACACACCTGAGCTCCCCAGCGGCAGTGCTGGGGCGGGGAGCGGCGCCGGGAGAGTTCCGCGGGGCAGGGTGACCCCTGCCGGGGGCGCTTCGTGCTGGAATTCCAGGGGAAATCCCGGGCCAGGAGCAGCAAGCAAGGCCTGAGCTCAGAGGAGCTTGACTACGTGTGACAGCATCGTGCAGCGACCATTTCTTCACCATGCAAGCAGCAGGCTCCAAAAGGCCTCCCCACACACATTACCTGAGGTAAGGGCTCGCTGCCTCTCGCAGTGGTTTAGGGAAGAGGCTGAGGGGCTATCCCCGAACAGCAGGGGTGGGAATCCTCTGGCCTGTGCCTAAGCTGAGCACCAGTGATGCTGATGCACTCAAATATCTGTAGCTCCGACTCTGTTCACCTGGTTGTTCAGCCAGTTCGAGTTCAGTCTCAGAAAGTTGGCTGCCCTCTGGTAAAGCACAAGGGATTAAATTCAGGCCAGTTACTCCTATGGAAACAGGTCCATGGTGGTTGTGTCTGAGGAGGGCAAGCCCTGGCTGGGCTGACCTGCTGAGATGCTTCTTCCTCCCCTCCTATCTCAGCCCTGGCATGGGAGAAAAGGCATCTTTGCTCAAGCCACCCTTGCCTGAGCTTGTGTGTCTCTCTCCATGCATGGCTAGCAGGGAGAGATCACCACTGACAGGGAGACCAATGCTCTCTTCCACAGTTGCTATGGTGTCGTGGGCTTCTGTTGCTTAGCTGGTGCCTTTTCAACCTGTCAAGGGGCAGGGAATAGTGCAAGTGTGACTGTGACACAAGTCCGTGGTGCTTAGTGATGAGAGCTGTTGAACTGTGCCCGGAGGGTTTTGGTAACAGACCCAGCAGTCAAACAGGAGAAAATGTAATACTTGAAGGCATTTTAAAAGCAGATGCCTGTCACCTATTTGCTGTCCTGCTTTTTTTTTTTTTTTTTTTTTTTTTTTTTTTTTTTTTTTTTTTTTGTGCAGTTAGCCATGGCTAGGAGCCCTGCAGTTGTCAGCTACATCTCAGTGTAATTTTATACACAGAAATAGTCACAATGTACTGTTCCTTTGAACTAAGTCAAAACAGCAAGCTGTTTCTTTGCTCAGGAATGTAACTTAGTTCTCCCTGCTTAGCTATTCTTATAAGCATCAAGAGACAAGTCCAAGATCCACTGAAAGTAATGGAAAGACATGGATGGTTTTCAGTGGGAGTTAGATCAGTGTACAGTTAAATTCAATAAGGCAGGCTTTAACTGCTTCTCTTATTAATAACACAGAAATAAGTTTACTCAATTGAGACATTTGGTCTTTATTTTAAAATTATTTCCAAATCCAGAAAATATTTTAACTGTGTGCCCAGCCAAGAGTTTTTATCTTCTACTGCAGGAGGAGGCTTACTGTGTCAAACAGCATGAAATTGTGGGCTTCAGGAGATCCTCCTAATAGATGCAATAATTAAAGTTGTTGTGAAGATCGTAAAAGAAGAAATCCATGCTTTTTTTTTCCTGAAGTTGCCTTCCACTGCTTCTACACAGTGTTCAGCCTCTTTCAAAAAGCATCCTAGAAAGACTCAGAATGTTACTCCTCCTGGTCTAATGGGGTCAGGCAGACAACTCAACAACCCATTTACAAGGCATGTGCCAGGCTACCTGCCTTTAACACACACTCTGCTCCATTAGATGTACGTGGAAAAGTTACCTGCTCTGGCTTAAGTTCTTGGATGTACATAGGAGGAAGAATTGAGGGTTTCTTTTCTGAAACAGGTTTGTGCCCTCCCCAAGTAAAGCTGACAAACTAGGCAGCATCATGTCTCAGCCCACCTGTTGAACTACACCGTGCCCCAGCTTCATCTCAAACCTTTGATTCTGGGAAGTTTATCTGAGGTAGACTGCTATTAGTCGTACACTTGCAAAGGCCCTCTTGGTTCTTGTTCCTTTTTTCAGGGTATCTTTGCTGCATAGTTGATTTGAGAGATTAACAATCACGTGTGACACACGAATGAGCCAGGCAGAACCAGACGAGTGGTCCTGTTATAAAAAGGCACCTTTCCTGTTGCTGTGCTTTTCTCTCTGTATCATCAGGGGTTTATTGGGCTTTGTGCTGCAGGGAGCTATAATTCTTGCCCAGGAAATAATGGAAGAAATGACATTGTCTGCAAACAGATAATCATTTGCCGTTCTGAAACTATGACAAGACACTGGAAGACTATTAGCACTTGAGTGACTTCAGTGCCAGCGTAGGCAAATTACTCTAACTTGGTGGAACAGTCTGTGTGGATGTGTGTATATGCATAAAACAGTTTTTATTCCACACCTGGACAGGTAGCCTTAGCTAAATGCTAAGAAACACAATTCAAGGAACAGCTTGGGTTAACTGTGTAGTGGGAATGTACCCTCAGGTCTCTTACTTTTCTATTTGTCAGGTTGTTGGAAAATTTGGAACCAGCTGAGCAAAGTTTCTCAATTTTCTAAGGATTTTTTTCCTCATTCTCCTGATTCTCCATTGTTCTTTCCAGGCAACACAGGGTGATTTTCAAGTTTTCTTCTCTATTGCTAATACAATTTTTTTGCAAAACATGCCAACTGGACCAGGCCTGAAGGTGGGCTGAAAGAGTAGGCTCTATCTAATGGGCTGCCTTTCTCAGCTTCTCAGGTGGGATCCCAGCTGCTTAGGAAACGAGATGATCTCTTGCTCCTCCCCTTAGTGATTTAGTCTGTCAAGAGAGGAGAAAGCAGGAAATCTTTTTTTATTCCTGAGAGTGATAGGAGAACTGCCACAAAGCTGTAAAAATAGGGGCTACCTTTTAATCTGTTCTGCAGTGCTTGGCCTGTGATTTGAGAGAAGAGTGGTCCTGTGCTGCAGCTGGATTTCCTTGGCTGGGAAAGTGGAAAGGAAGAATGTGTCACCTGTAGCTGAAGGTAAGAAAGTAAAAGGCCAGGCTAGGAGAAGAAGTGAGCATGGTGTGGGATTAGTGAGGAAGGGAGGTGGGCAGAGCCAGTGGCCCAGATGGAAGTGGGCATGGACCAGGAGGTGGTGGCAGGGCTGACAGCAGGGAGACTGCAAATGGCACAATTGTTTATTTTTTGGAAGAGCTGGCTATAGTGTTTTATGCCCATTGGAGCTAGGGCATAGAGGATTCCAATGTCAAGAGACTGACCAGACAAACAACTCTGGAACAGAAAGAGTCATCTCCTCGCAACTCACCTGTGCTTTGTATACCTCAGCCTATTAGTTGTTTTCTCCATTATAACTTTGGTACTTATTCTGTCTTTCCCTCATGTGCTTGTCAAATAAATGTTCTTGGGGCCTGTTGTTACCTTATTGTTTGAAGGTCTCACCTCTCTGCACAGTAAGTTAAAATTCTTAGGGTCCCACCATGTTTTTCTACTGCCCCAAATCCCTGCTGCTCACAGCTTTTTCCCTGTGTGCTCCTGCTTTTGTGTCTTCCTGTGTATATACAATGTGTTTTCAACCTCCTGATCCCTAGGGAAAGGGAATCTTTTCATGGAGCCTTTAAAGAAGTTAGATAAATTTAATAATATAATAATTGTAAGTTAAATTTGATAGAATCATGATAATGTGTGTGTGCTTGAATTTAGTGACTGGCTTGTTACTAATTTGCCTCCTCCTGGTTCTTCTCACTTGTTTCTTCTAATTAGTGTGTTGTTACACACAGATTAGATACCTTTTCCCAGGTGAGATAGGTAGCGGCAAGATTCAGCTGTGCCCTGTGATAAATCATTTACTTATGCCCTCAAAAAAGACATTTGCAGGCAACAGAGGAGTTCTTCATATTTGCAAGACAGACCCAGATTGCTTCATTGATGCAGCTGTAAGTTATCCAGACTCAGTGACAGTGTTCTCAGTATAATTGTTTGTGGTGTCTACTGCAGTTATTTTCTTCGGCAGCACCCCTGGCTCAGCACCTGAAGGTGAGGGCTGAGGGTGTCTCAGCCTCCTTGGCTTTCAAAACCTGGGTAGTCCTTTTCAGTCTGTTTCCTTGTGGTTTGGTGAGCAGTTTCTGGGGGGAAGAAAATGATGTGATGTGTTGTGGCATTTTGTTCAGTTCCTCTTCTCTAACCTAGAACAAACAACAAAATGCGCAGTGCTCTGTAACGAGGGATGGCAGTAGGTACGTGTCAGAAACATGCAGCAGTTCTTTCTATCTTTCTACCCAAATGTGATCAGAAGGTTACTCCAGTTATCACTGAACTTAGTCAATTTGTTCTGGTGTCCATGGACTATTAATCTTTTGCTATAGGAACAAAAAAAAAAGGACTGCTCCAGAAGTTTCCTCTCCTGTGAATATTTTTAGAGTAATATTTCAGGCTTTCCGCAAAAAAACCTGGACTTGCAACGTCTATGACATGAATATAAGACCCACTGTACTGCAGTTAATCAGTTAATTTTGGTAGTAGGTTGTACATAAACTGTCTGCATTAGCTTGATTTATAAAAATGTGGAGGGTTTCAGGTGATAAAGCAAACACTGGAAAAACACACAGCAGAATTAGATGACCTGTTTCTTTGCTTCAGCAGAAGGCTTCATGTCCTTCACTGTAAAAATCACCCACTTCCTCATTTCCAAACTGATTTTTTTTTCAGCCTAGCTGGGGGTTTCTTCATTGTCTTTTCCAGGGCATCTCTCTGTAGAACATTAAAAGCTTTCAGCAGGGTATATTTTGTTGCTGGGGTGACACTTTGCTGCTTGCCTTCTGCTGTTTTTAATGCATGGAAGTGATGGACTCCAATACCAGTGAAAGCCTGGAAATAACGATGTGCTAATATCCTCAGTGTTCACTCATGAGGGAGTGTGGTCTGCATCGAGAATTCCCCTTTGCTGGTGAGTGATGTGTCTGTGAAGCTTGCAGTGTAGCTGTACACCCAGCAGACGTGGGGATTTGGTAATGAGGTCCTGAGGATTTAGAGAAGTTACTTTATTACTGCTGAAGAGATTTAAGAATGGCTTTGTTAAAGCTTCATAATCACAATACTGGTCTCTGCTGCATGTGAATGAGCAGCCCAATCCTACAGCTCTGCGGCTGAGGGCTGCACTTACTCCTGAAAGATGTGGTGATTATGTGATCAGCCAGGAGGCTGAGTTCTGCCATTTTCTATGTGAGGTTTAGCAGTGTTAAACCCACACTGAGGACCTAGGGTTGAGGTAATCACTATCCTGTTACAAGTTTCCTGAGTTATCTGTCCTCAGCCTTTTATTGCCATAAATAACTCTAGAAGTCAGGCCTCACTGCCAGAAGTGTTAAGTGCTACAAATAGTATAGAAAATGACTCATGAAGTGAGATGAAGGTGGAGCATGAATCAGTAGGAAGAAAACTGATATACAAAGGAGACATTCTGAATGCAGATGACACAAAAAGTCTGAACAAAGCAATGTTCAATCATCATATAAATGAATCAAAAGGGTTTTTTCAAAAGAAAAAGAAAAAAAAAAAAAAGGAACTCTTGTATTTAATGAGAAAGACCATTCCCATGAACACCCAAAGCATAAAGGTGTTACATACAGACTATATTGTTCCTTATCCAAAACAAACTGTGGACTGCAGAGAAAGAGATAGTTGGATAATTCTTCCCAATATGTCCAAACAGAGCAGAGTATTCAGCAAGCAGGTTGCTTTCCAGATTGTTCTGTGTCTATGCAAGCTAAGAAAAGAACTTGTTTTTGAGCTAAACAGTTTTGGAGATCAAGAGTCCTTGTAGTTTCAATGAACCCACACTGAAAGCTAACAGCAACAGAAACACCAAAATAACCTGAGCACATTCCTTGTAAATGATAACTTGTGATAAGGAGATAAAATTCCCTCAGACCATTCCATTTGAAATGACAGCTTTTGGTGCTTTTGCTTGCCCTCCAAAAGCTTGCACACATAGGAGTGTCTTTAAAAGTAGACTTGGAAGAAAGGTACCTGATAGATGACATGCTACAGCTGTTGGTGCACTAATGAACTAAAGTTTCTGCCTGTAATTCAACTCCTGCCACTTCCTGGGAGAAGGGCTGTCTATTAAAGAGTTTACTGTAACTTCTCGAGGTGAGAATTAAGCATTTTCACGTTTGACATCAGCTATGATACTTTAGGCATTAGAAGAAGGTTCCTTGTTGAGGGGGTGGTCAGGCTTTGGAACAGGCACCCCAGGGAAGTGGTCATGTCAGGAGGCCTGACAGTTCAAGAAGCTAAATTGCACTTAGTTATGTGGTCCAGTTTTTGGTAGTCCTGCAAAAAGCAGAAAGTTGGACTTGATGATTTTTATGGATCCCTTCCAACTTGAGCTATCCCATGATATACAATCCCTTTGCAGCAAAAAAGGGTAAAAGAGGTTCCCCCCCACCCCCAACTTCCACTAGGTGCTAAAAATGTAATGATGGAAAGAAGCCTAGATACCTGTGTCTCAGGTGAAAGCTCTCTGCTAGCATTTTTAATAAGAGCCACTGTGAAAATTGTAGACACTGGTTTATCCCATGGTGTGTATGGTTATTCCTCGGCTTTGTTATTCTTTATCCATAAAATGTTGCTCTCAAAGGTACTGCTCCTTTAGAGCAGCAGTGCTTGGAAACAAGTGTAACAAGACATCCTAACCTGTACTGCTTTAAGTTCCTTTGTTCAGGATAAAGTAAGGGATGGTCAGAAGACCAAACACTTGTAATGTTGCTGCTTTCCAGTGTTGGCTGTGGTAGGAAATCCAGAGAAGACGGATAATGCTGCCAAGGCTTAAGGGATGCAGATACTTATGTGAAGCAGAGCTAAGCACAGGAAGGGAAAGCTCTAGCAAGGTTCTCTCTCTCTCCCCAATATTACTGTAAAAATAATCTCAAACCTGGTTGTACTCATCTTTTATAGTCTTGTGAGGGCCATGGGCTCATTTCTTCATTGAAGCCAGTGCTAGGACTGAAACTTAGCATAAATTCATGCTTATTCCTGGTCAGTTCCAAAATTTCAGATGTGAATTTACCTGTGAATGAGCAAAATCCAGAGCTGCATGTTGTAATTTGCAATATGTCTGGGTACTACACCTCTTCTACTGCATCTGTGTTTGATGCATTTAATCTGTCTATTCATAGGAAATCTGCTGGATTTGAGCTTTAATGGAATAAGTTTTCTTAAGAAGGTAGCACAGGCTGTTTGCTCTTGCTTCTAAGGGAGAGCTAATAGTTAACAGCTAGTGACAGATTTATGTTTTCACTTGTAGGCTACCCAGCAGTGGACCCATCTCAAATGTCAAGTATTGCTTGGAAAAGTTGGCTTTGTTAGCAAAAAATATGAGGTTCATTTTAAAAGCTGTACTCATTTTAAGACTGAAAAAAGTGCCTTCCTCCTGTTGGGAGAATAGAAATTCTCTAAGGAGAAATAGCAAAGACTGAGTTTCTGTCAATAAAAGAATCTGTGTAATTTAATACCAGACAGCTTTTTAATACAATAGGAAAAAAAGAGCAGACACTTGCCTGTGTTATGAAGTGAAAAAATACAAAAAACTGCCTGCAGTAGGTTACCTAAATTTAGCCACAGTGGGGCCAATCTTCCTGGATACTCAAAAGTCTATCTGAAGGAATAAGTAAAGGCTGTAGAGATGCTGTACTTGGAGACCCTCTATCCCCTCTATCCTCTATTTTCCATGGTGCTGGCAATAGAAAATGTGTTGGGCAGTACCAGTGGCCAGACTGTAAAGCAGCCCTTGCTTGTTTAGTCAGAACCACAGAATATGGAAGTTTGTTTGGTTTTTCAATAATGTAAGTGGCTGAGGTTAGAGATGTGTGAATGGCTTCCCTCAAATGATAGAGCTACTCAGAATCATCCTTGGTTTAAGCTTGATTTGTTCCTGGGTTCACACAGTGGTGGGATCATGCTTTGAACAATGCATATCCATAAATGTGTTAAACTTCCTACAGATGTCCTGCAGACCTTCTCTTTCCAGACATCTGAAGTCAAATGCCAATCTAGAAGAGGCATCTGATCCTTAACACAATGCTTGACAACAAAATAAAAGGCTTGAGTTCAGAAGCCGAAATAAACCTCAGGTTATCATTCAGAATGCAAAGAAAACGGACATTAGCTTCTTAGTCAAATATCAGTTCTATAATTTTTAAAAAATTGATTTTGTAGTGGTTTCTTAGGCTGAGATCAAATATGAATTGTAGATTTCTCAGAGGTGTTGCTATTTGGGGTTTCTGAGGTCTTAATTTAAGTGTAATTTTAAGTCCTGACAGCAGTATTTCTTCTACTTTCATGGGCCTGAGAAAAAGTTTGTGTCCCTTACTGGCATGCAACCTCTAGTGAGTTTTTCAAAAAGCAAGTTATTAGTACTGTTATTTCCTTTGTCCACATTTTAAACAATCCCAGTGGTACTGGCAGTGGTACTTTAGCTCTTGAGTATTCCCTGAATCCTCAGCTCCTCAAGAATGATGATTTTTGCCTCTCTGTTTCCTCTAAGGGTGATGATTTACTGACGAACTCATTGGTGAGCTGTGTGTCTTCAAAAGATGTAAACATTAAAACTTAATACTTGTACAGCACTTGGCATTCAAACAAAGCTTCATGATGCATTTCCAGTGTCAGAGTTTTTGTTTAAGGGGTTGCATACTGAGAATGTCCAGTGGAGAAGGCCAGCTGGAGCCTCTCTTCACTCTTTAAAGTTTGCAGTGAATGTTTAGTGGCTTGAAGAATGGTGCAGGTTCCTAGTGCAGTTACACCCAAAGGGGCACATTCAGGAAAGCATGGAAGCTTATGCTGAAGACTTGTGAAGCCAATTTTTGAGCATGTTCCCAAGGAGGGTCCATAAGAACTCTTAACAGTTTGAGTCTCAAGGGTTCTGTGGTCTGGTTGGAGAAAGCCAGGCTAGGATGGTACAGTACAAGCCTACTAATGAGCCATATTGCAAAGATCACTATGTTTGTTAAATAAACCCAAACTTTCATTTGTTTTTGTGGTATGTGATTTTTGTTGTAACAGCATTGCTGCATTTGAGTCTGATCATAAGCATTTCAATAATTATATATTTACAGACAGCATTAGGACTAAAAAACAAGTTATTTGATCACTCTTCTGAGTGTCTGTTTAGATTCCACATATTAGACATGAATAAACAACGAGCAACTTTTAAGGCCAAGACCCATTGGGTTTTGCAGCCCTGAGCTGACAGTTCTACCATCTGCCCAATCTCTGCTGGCAGAAGTGGGAGCTCTTGTATGAAAAATGCTTGGATCAAACCAAAATCGCAGATATTTGACATCTGCCAGTCTTCATAAGCAGAGTGAGTATGACAACGTTGTCTTATTTTTCAGTTGTAAAACAAAAATACAGAACATCTACCACCCTGTAGCTCACTCCGTACTGCTCCTAAAATAACCGAACCAGTTACCCGAAAAGCACTGGGGTTCAGCTGTCAGTCAGAACATGCAAATGTCAGAAGCCAGTATACAGCAAAACACATCCTGGCAAAAAATAAAAGCAGGATGAGTGGGCAATGCTGACAAGTGATGTGAATTTGTATTGGTTTTACTAATCCATTCAGGAGAAAAATGTGGTTGAAGTATCTTGGTATGGTATGTCTTTTTTTGGTCTTGAAAAAGAAGACTGGAGCATGATTTCAAAACTTTCTGTTTAGAAATTTCCTGTGAAGTTTTCCTTTAGAAAGTGGGAGGAAAAGGAGCTTAAAATTAAATGAAACCATCTCAGAGCAAGCAAAAAATTTTGTTCAGTATGAAATGAAATCCTTTCATCAAGTCCTTCTGTGGTATTGGGAGTTAAGTCCTCTTTAATGAATAGCAAACACCACTAATTACTTTTTTTGTGTTCAATTTGAAATCCTTTATTACAATTCTTATTTATTATAAAGAGTAAACAACCACTGTGGTTATTCCATTTAGCATGTTAGTGAAATGTAAGATGTTCACAGGTAGATGGTGAATTAAGGTCTCTTGGACCATTTTAAAATTCATTTTTCGTTTTCCATTTTCAAAACGAAGCATAACTTTAAGCTGAAATGTGTCCATAATCCATTTGACTCCATTGGAGTATTGTTTCATTACTTTAAGTACCTTCTGTGTGCAGAAAATTGGTTAGAAATTTAAAACTTAGTTTTAAGTTAGCACTTGGTAAGGTGTTAACCTGTGCACCTTCAAAACAATAGCTTTGAACCTCCAAATAATGCAGGATTAGAGCCTAGATGTAATCTTGTCTCTTCTCGGTATGGTTGGGCTTAACCCAACTCAACTCTGTAAGCTTCACAAAGCAGTTTCACATATATATCTTGCATATATAATATTTGCATATATAAAAGCCCCCTGCCTCAAAATAACTTTGAGGCAAAATCCACCTTGCTGCAGTGTTGTAATTCATCACTGGTGTGGGAGGTAAGTGTCTATAATTGTATGTTTAATGAGGCAAGTGAAAATCAACTTTTCAGGTGCTGTGAAATCAGATCATGCATGTGGCCCAATGGTGAAGCTGCTTCCCCTGTAGCAGAAGGATTGTATTAAGCTGAGTGAGTGGTCGCCCTTCTCCTTAAGAGCTCCCTGACAGAGCCAGAGCTGCCCCTAACATCAGCAAAAACATGTTTCTGTGTGCATATGTCCTCGTGGTACACTCGTGAGCTAAAGCATCCCTCAGAGTCCGTGGGGAAGAGGTCACCACCTGGCTTTTGACCCCCTGGTTGTTCTGTAGCCCCTCAGAAGGCAGCTGTGCCACTGCAGCCTGGATAGAAATATTGTGGCCCATGGTGAAATTGTGACCATCTATTCCTTGCTGCAAGTCCAGGGAGTAGGAATGCCCAAATCTCTTCCTTGAGAGCCTGGGTATTTGTTATCACCATGGAGTCTAAGTGTTGCCAGGGCCTGTTACTACAATAAATAACTCCACAGAAAGCTTTTTTCGTATGTCCTGGCATACAGACATCATTGTCCTTGTCCAGACACTCCTCTCAGAAGATGACAGGGAGTATGTTTCATCTGTGGAGCTGGGATGCTGGTCTGGGAGTACCAAGTCTGTTTAGGGCATCCAGGGTGTTAGTGAACCTCCTGTGGGAACTCAAGCTGTTGAATGAACAAGATTCTGTCATGTAAAATACACACATTTCAGGGTTTGGTTGAATTTGTTAAGTATACTTCAACACCATTAGCCATGGAAAAAAGATCAGTTCTAAATCTGGAATTCCAGGCAGTAAGGCAAGCTTCTAAATGGGAGAAAATGTCATCAGGAGACAGGGACAGGCTGTGACTAGGGAAAACGTTGTAAGCATCCTTTGAGATCATTGTACAATTTCTTGATTACTGTTTGAGTCTGTTCACATCCTTAGAAGTAGATGTCTGTAGAAGATTTAAAAAAGGAAAAAGCAGCCATAGTTTATGCTTTCAAGAGGTTGTTATAAAAGACAGCAGAGAAATGTTAAGTCAGTGCTGTCAGTTGAAGATCATGTCTTGGGTCACTTGTGCTGACATCATCATCTAGTTATAGTTAGAGGAAATAGAACTTTTTCCTCCCCCAAATATTTACATGATACATACTCTTTGTACAAAATAAGGATTCAAAACCTTTTGAAGGGGAGCTAAAGCTCAACTAATTGTTAATAACATGATGAAATTTTAATTTTTTTTTAACTTCCTGAGACCCTGGTAACAAATGAATGTCACTTTTTGGCCTTACTCTGACTTGCAGAGGCAACATTTCTTTAAAACTTGTCATATTTTCTGTGTATATATGAGAAACGGAGATGTTTACGTGACTAATGTCTCTTTTAAATAGTAAGGCCAGTGGACTTTCAGAATCAAATGAACCCACTGCTGAGACAGTGTGACTCCAGCCTAAGCGATCACTCTGGCTGGCTGGCTGCAGGCAGCCTTTTGCCTTCCTCTTGTCTCCTGTCCAAGCCCTCAGCTGGTCTGCCTGGAAAGCTGAATAAACTCTTTCACATGGCAGGGAGCCTAAAGTGATCTTCCCTGCCCCAGTGGGCCTTGCTTGACCGTGCAAAACACTACCTTAAGGTTCCTGTAGGGCTCCAAGGTTCTCTCCAGCGAGTGCCAAGCTCGGAGCACGTGTGTGACTGTACCTACCTGTGCCGGCATCTTGGCACTGCAAGGCACCCTCAAATGTGCACCTGTTGGCTCTTGAGAAACAGCTGCCTTCCAAGACATCTTGTTCTTTCTTCATCCTTGAGCACCAGGGGTCTGATTCTTGTGTTCAGTCTGAATTCACACAGAATGCAAGTCAAGCGACCTTTTGGTGTGTGGGTATTTTGTTGTTGCTGCTGTTCTGTTTTCTCTATTTAGCAGATGTTTGTAGGTTGCATGTGGTAATGCTGAAATGTGATTGATGCAGGACAGAACAGGATGTACAGGCTGAGCTTCTTGTTTGCATTTCTGATTAAATGCTTACTGTGATGGTGCAGTTCTAAAACTTGGTTTTAAGTAAATAATAGGTGAAATTTTAATCCTTTTAAAAGAGGTGATTTTTATTTGTTCCTTCAAACACAGATAAGGTGATAAAATGGAAATAATGTCACTTATCAGAGTAAGAAAATTGATTAAATGCAAAATCATTGGCTGTAGCATAATCAAATACTAGGTAAGCTTTATGATTTATGCTTTACAAATTGATTATTGGCACATAAAAGACAAGACAAGTGATAATTTGAAGAAATAAGAATACATGGGATGTAACAAGTGGCATGAAATTGGCCCTCATTAATATTAATGGAAAAGAACTTTCACAGATCTCAACAGGATTTGTGCACTTAGAGCCTGAACTTTTAATGTCTGACGCACACGATTCAATTGACATGGTGAACAGTATGTTTCTGAACAATCAGAGCTACAGGCTTTCAAGAGCAGACTGCTCTCATGTTGATGCTGACTGGCGATAGAAAATCCTTTCTCTCATTTTAGCAGCTTTTCATTAATATGTAACATTAAAAAGAAGCATGTTTCAGTACAGTCAAGGCACCGGGATGTGTGGTATGTGAAAAAGTAGCGGATTTTCATAAATACAAATTAGGATATTTCCCTTTAAGAAAACTCATGGAATGGAGCCCACGTGAAGCACAGCAAGGAGACTGGAGAGAAAGAGGAGCTGTGAGAAGGCTAGTAATGGTGGGAAGGTGGGAAAAGTGCAGGTCCCTCTATGCCTTGTCTTGAGAGAACGAAAACAAAAGCCAGTCACAGGGATGTACATGCTGGGGAATAATCACTACAAAGTCAGAAAGCTGTTTCTATAATTGCTAGTGGTATGTGGAAGAAATTGAAATGTATGAATATTTTAAAATGAGGAGAGTTGTCTTCAAGACTTCCACATCTGAAGGTGTTTGAAGGCTTGCAGGATGCTTGGGAAAACTAAATGGGAGGCAGGACATCTTGGTATCTGTGACCTTGTCAGCTGCCTCTGATTTAGGCACCTAAATTAGTGAGCTGCTGCAGAGAGGGGAGAAAAGTACTATCCGTGGAATGGCATTTCTGATACACAGCAAGGCTTTGCCTGTCCTGCTAAGTGAACGATTCCCATTTAGTATCACCACCCTGACATGTATGCAGATAAAACACATTCTCCTAAGGTTTGGAAGCTGACTGCAGTTATTAACAAAGCAAAGCTTGGCTGACTTGAAAGGGAGATGCAAATTTCTGACATTTTTAGTCTGGTAATGGTCCTGCTGACTTCAAAAAATAGAACGTGATGATGGATTTTATAGGGACTTGGAGTAGCCATATTTCTCTTTGAAAACAGGACTGAATAGTCAGGTGGCTAAAGAGGAAGTGCCCTGACAACTAGTGAGCACAAGCAGTCATTGGATGAGGGGCTTGAAGCCAAAAAGACTGCAAGACTGCAGCCCATACTGTGCCTGATGAGGGAAAAGGGTGCCCATTTTCCCTGTGCTCTGGTAACTCCCCCTGGGGTGCTGTCACAGCCCCAAGGGGGGATCTGTCCACTGGAGACATGGGTGATGGAGTGGAAGGGAATAATTCCACCCCAGGAGAGGGGAGCTGCAGCTGGGATTGAGTCTGAAGGCTGTTGGGGGCAGTAGGCAAAAAATGAGCTGGCTTGTGGAATGGGCAGAAGGAAGGGATAGAGAGAGAGATGAAGAGGTGGGCTTGGATGCATAGAGTGACTGGAGACCAAAGGTGACATGGACCAAAACTAAGAATTTTTGCAACTGAAGTCAAAGCCTCTACAGACTGTACATGAATCGCTGCATTTCAGCGACTGGCTGCTTAGCTAAATCCAAATAGGCTTTCACGCACAGCCACTATATGATGTTTCTTTCTCTGTGGTTTTCTTCTGTTCTCAACTTAAAATCTTAGCTGGGTGGTGGTAGATCAATTTGTGAGTGCTTCCATCTCTGTCTCATTCATGTCATGTCAGGCTCTAGGTACTCCCAGATGGACTAAACAGCTTGCAGAGCTGACCTTTAATGCAGAGTGTGAATTTTGACAGATAGCTTAATATTTTTAAGACTGGGGCAATGGCTAACATGGTGGCTGTAGTCAGTGGAGACCTGACTTGGTTGTGCTTTGCTAAACCAGCTCCATGGCTGGCTCTCCTGTGTGTGTGTTTTATTTCAGTGCTGTATGTGATCCAAATGCTGTACGTAATCTCTCCATGGTGACTGCACAGTATTTGTTTCTATTTAAGGAGAGAAAGAGGTCTGGGTTTTCTGCCAGAATTCCCACTCAGGTAATTACACTTTCTGCCTGCAGAATTTCCCCGTAGCTTCAATTGTAGTAGTTGTTCTTTGCTCCCGCTACTAAAAAGTGTGAACATAGACCTGCTGCTGTGTTTTGGGAACGCAGCAGTGGCTGCTTTCCTGAGGCAACTGAAGTGACCCTGCTATGCATCCTTTATGCTAGACTTGCCCCTAGTAAAGACTGCTGCATCCAGTCATGCCACTCCGCAGCTCTCATCTTTCTGAGCCTGACTTTGGCATAACAAGTTGATCTTGATAGTGAGACAGCCAGCTGGAAGCCAATGAAAAGATGATTAAGAGCCAAGAGAAAGCCATATGGAGAGAGAGAGAGGGATTTCTCTTTACAGAGTTATAAGTAAGTGTTTATGTCTTTGGATCCCTCTAGCTGTTTTTTCCCCCTTATTTGCATCAGTTTTATGGGTGGGAAGTGGTTGCAGTTGATTAGCAAATGCTACCAAATCTCTTTAGCTAGAACAAATGTTGTAAACAGTAGATATTTCAGGCAGCTCTGTCAATACTAAAAATCAACACGCCAACATTGTAATGGTAATAGCACATATGTCATCATTATTATGCTAAGTTAACTACAATACTATATATGATACCAGCATTATGTAAAAAGTATTGTTTTGCGAAATACAAAATATATTGAATGAACGGCCTCTTGCCTCAAATTGACATGATTTAGAGATTTATTTTTTTCTGAACTTATGACAGCAGAGCTAATAAAGTCCAGCTCAGTCTGGAAAACTCTTCTGCACATGCTTAATTACCTTTGAGTCAAAGTAAACACAGACCTTGTTCACTTGGAGCCTTATACAGAGATTTAAAACCAAGATGTCCAACATTAATAAGTTAAGAGTCATCAAACATAGTGTAGATAGTAAACAGAACCAAGACAATTGAACCAAATTATTGATTCATGGAATTCACTCTTTCTCTTCACAGAATGTTCACATGCAGATTGTGTTCTCTTGATGCAGTTCTTATTCAGATTTACTAAATGAATGTTATGGTGAGTGTGTGGGTTTAAAGAAAAAATTTGTTAACTAATTCTGTATAGATCATATCCTCAAGATTCAAGCTGTTTCACATATGTTATTGTTTCAGTTTCCCTGACTGACTGAATGCTATTCAAGTGAATAGCACTGAAACCCTGCTTGAATTGCTACTAGGAGTCAGAGTGCTTAAAGTGTTCTCTTTGGAGTTGCAAGTTTCTCATTCACATGGAATAGTTTAAGGAAAGTCTGACAAATAGGAGTTGGGAATTTCTGCTACAGCTTGCTGTCTTCCTTCCTGCCCAGCAAGAAAAAGTTAATTCTGCAAATTACTAGTAGAGTCAGGAACTGTGCTACATAGTTGAGAGCAGGGGATGTGTGTGAGAGCAGTTCTCTCATTGTAATGTTCAAGGCAACTTTTGCACAGTGCTCTCTTGAACAAGGATTCAGGCTGGCTTCTCATGATTTTAGTTGTAATATGGTGAAGTACTGATTGTGTGTGTTTGGGGGGTACAGGCATCTGACTGTAATTTTGAAGGACTGATCTTCATGGTATTCAGAACATCAGTATTGTGTCCCGCCTTCGCATCCAATTCTCTGTAGATGACAGCTTGCCTGAGAGGTACAAGAGCTTCTTCTTTCCTATCCAACTAGAAAAAACTTCATAAAGTTGAAGGGTGGTGCTTATCTGAAGTGCATCTGCATCTCTTTTCTTTTCTCCCCTCCCAAGCAACAGCAAAAAATTCCTGCTCCTCTCTCAAGCTGATCTCAATGGAAGCGCCTCATGGCTATTTTAGATCGTTTTGTTTTCAGTCCAAATACACCAGGCCTTTTCCTTCTTGCTGGAATTGCCTATGAGTCATTTGAGTACGTCTGCTGGTCTCAATGGGATCCTATTTGAATTGGTGGATGTCACTGTCTTCTGAGAAAGCTTGTGTTTCTGCCACTGAAGAGTCCTTGCAGACTTCACACCATGCATGAAATATCTCATGGTGGCATCTGTTCTCTGAAAATATTCAATGCACATTGGGAATAGTTCAGAAGTGCTGCATCAGTTTGGGCTGAGTTGGCCTTTTACCCAGGCCTTTTCAGACCCATACCATTTTACCTGGAACATTTGATGCCAACTTTGTCATCAGGTTGTAAGCCAATGAGTAAGTTCTCAAAGGTACAATAGAAATTGTCAGGCTTTTCCTCCTAAGCTGTTGAATTAAGCTGAAACTTTCCTAAGGGAATACAGGAACCTGGAAGTGCAAACCCCTATACAGGGGCAAACCAAAGCCCTGTCAGGATACAGAACACTCTTAGAATCATAGAATATTAAGGTATGGAGGAGACCTTAAGGATCATTTAGTCCAAATACCCCTATGGACAGGGAGACTTCCCACTAGACTAGGTTGCCCAAGGCCTTATCCAGACTGGCCTTGAACACTGCCAGGGTTGGGGCATCCACAGTTTCTCTGGATAACCTGTTCCAGGGTCTCACCATCCTCACAGTAAAGAATTTCTTCCTTATCTGTAACCTAAATTCCCCCTCTTTCTATTTGTACCAATTAGTTCTTGTCCTATCACTACAGTTCCTGACAAAGAGTCCCTCTTTGGCTTCCCTGTAGACCCCCTTCAAATACTGGAAGGTTTCTATGAAGTATCCACACAACCTGTTCTTCTCCAGACTGCACAGCCCCAACATTCTCACCTGTCTTCATAGGGCAATCCTCTTATCAACTTTGTGGACTTGCTTCAATGGTTTCATGTCGTTATTTTGGGGACCCCAGAGCTGGATGCAGCAGTCTGGGCGGGGTCTCACCAGAGCAGAGGGGCAGAATCCCCTCCCTCACCCTGCTGGCCATGCTGCTTTGGATGCAACCCAGGATTCCATTGGATTTCTGGGCTGTGAGTGCACACTGCACTCATGTGAGTTTTTCATCAACCATTACCCCCAAGTCTTTCTCTGCAGTGCTGCTCTCAATCACATTTCTGCCCAACCTGCAGATGTGTGGTTGGAAGGATATGTAACAAGAGATCTCTTGGCAGTATTTCTCCAATCCTGGGTACAAGCTACATGAGATGCTGTGCTAATGGACTAGAAAGTCTAGATGTACAGATAGCTTCACCTAGAGATTCTGCTCATCACTGGAATAAGACTCTGGTTAGGGGCAAGTTACTCTAAAGGGAATGAAGTTGGCCTGTGATCCCAAGCACTTGTAGTTGCTGGAATGGACCAGGAATATTCTAGGCATCAGTCTTGCTCTTTTGTGATGTTACAGCTCCTTTTGTGGGATGGGACAGTTCTGCTCCTGGAAAAGTGCTGCCTCTAGAGAGCACCACTTGGCTCTGAAGTCACCCAGGCTGGTGGACAGCCCTGAAGCCTGAGTGAACTGGTGTCCTTGCTGTCCTGACTGTGGTTTGGGCTTTGTAGAAGGGCTCAGGAGAAATGGCATTGTTTAGCATCTACATGTCTGGCATGCAGTCAAGTCAGTCTCCCTTTGTAACTTTCCTACACTAGGGGTGAAGTAGATTTGTGAAGTTAATTAGACTCCAGATTTGAACTTTCCTCATGGGTGTTGGAAACTGGCATTCTCCTTTCAGCTTATATGCATATAGAGCTGCTACACATTGGACTTGGGATGCTCCTGGAATGAGAAACGGAGTGTATGACATATCTATCTGCTTTCCAGGGACTGCCTTGTCAGAGTCTGTGATTCAGCTCTTTGCCTTATGGATTAACTGGGAGTATTCATCTACTTTTAAAATTTCTGTTAAAACATTTTGCTGAGATGAAGTCTGTGCAGTTAATTAGAGCTCTGCCACTGTTCACAGAATGCTGGCTGTGCTGAGCAAAGCTCTTCAAACACCTTTTTCCTGAATTTGAACAGGCAAAGCACTGGGCTCTCACGCTTTCTTGGCAGGCAGAAGTGGTGAGGTAAGGAGCTACTTGTTCCTGGTGGCATTTCTGTGCTGCTGGGAGACTGGCTGTGCAGTGAGGTGGAGCCAGCACTCCTCATCTCCTGGCTGTGGTAGAAGCATGGGGCAGAGGGTGGCTCACTGCTTTGCCAAATGCAGTCTGTCCTTACTGGGAGCAACACATCAGAGATGTCCTTTTGGCACAGTGGTCAAATACTGTTTTAGCAGATATTTAATGCAAAATTGTCAGAGCTTCTAAGGAAGCTGTGCCACAGCTTTGCTCCTCTGCTCAACAGCAAATTCCTTCACACTCCCAGGCTCTTTTATCTGTAATTAGTTCATAGTCTTGCTTCCGTATTTTAACCCTTTGTGATCACTTCTTCCATCCCTTGATTCAGTGCATCCTTTCCCTTTGCCAGGGAACACCCCTCCAGCTTCTGCCCTCTTCTAAGTGAGCAGCCTTAATGCTTTGCCTATCCTTGCCCAGAGCTAGTTTTGTTCAGAAATAGATTGATTCCATTTTTCCGTCTAAATGTGGAGTGGTCCAGATTTGTATGTGAGAGCTGAGATCAAAAACTTGTTGTTTGCTTCTACTTAAACAAAATATGTTTTTTTAAAAAAATAATCTGAAGATGTTCCAAAATTTCTCCTGAAACATTTTTCACTTTCTTCCATTTCAAAAAAGATTAGCAGAAACATGGAACTGCTTTGGCAGTTGTGGAAATAAAATTAAAAAAACATGAGTTAAAATGCAACTGCTCAAGCCTGGGGGGGCGGAGGCCGAAGAGTGTTTACTAGAAACATACTTGCTGTGTGGTTGGGACAGCTTTCTGTTTGGGGAAATAATGCAAATCTATTCACTTTACATATGGACAAGTGGTGATGCATCAGTGTGCTGCATATCGTGCGTGTACCCCAAGCACAGAAATGCCTTATTCTCGGGACGCTTCCATCTCTGGAGTGAAAGGCAGCAGCTATTTTTAGTAGTGTGCTGCAGCATTGCACAGGAGAGCACAGGATGATGCTGTTTCCCCAGCTCATTTCATGGATGACTTTGCTAATTTACTAAGTGAGGACTGATGACAAACCAGTACCACCAGAGGAGCACAGACACAGCTTAATGCTTTTTTGACAGAAGTCAGCAAGGGGCACTGCTGGGGAGCAAAAACAAAACAACGAAAATTATTTCATTGGAGAAGAGCTCATAATGCTTGAAATTCCACTTTTAGAAAGAAATATTACAATGCAAAGCCTGGGCTGTTTCTGTCAGGTGCCCAGAAGAGTGGGCACTGAGAGGTAGTAGCTGATAGTCAGGATGGGAAACGTCCCCTGTGTAAAGAGACAGCAGGAGACTCGCATCTTTACTGCTGCTCAGACCCCTTTCCTGTGGACTGGAAGGATTCTTACACCAGGTACTGCCCTCTCTGTGTGCACGAGATGTATGCCACATTCCTAAGCAATGAGAACAATCCCACGCTTTTCTGACACATGTGATCAATTGGAGATTAAATCCTAATGGGAAACCTTACAATAAAATGTCACAGTGGGCTTACACAAGTCTTGTCAGGTTGCTGGAGTTCCAAAGTCAGCATTTTGCTTGGGTGATGACACCAGGACCATCACATTTACTCTTCTGTTGACAGCTGCTCTGCTGATTTCCCTCTGCAAATGGCTTTGGGTTTTGCAAGTGTAACCGGTGAAGAGCCGCGTGAGTACAACAGAACAGTCTGTTTCTGCAGTAAATGGGAAAAACAAAATGCAAACACGCAGTAGAAATCTTGCCTCCTGTATTTCAATTGCTGATTTTTTTAGAAAAATGGTGTGGCTGATGCTTGTTGGAATTTTTATGCCTCTTCCGAGTGTGCATTTATGTATTTCTTCACTCCAGACTAGCTTCATTATTGTAAAAAAGAAGTTAGTGTGCCCGAGAACCTGCAGTTGTTGAAGGTGATGATAACATGTGGAATTTGGTGAGTTACTTATTAAAGAACGTTATTTCAGCAGTTATCAGAGAATAGATATGTAAAATGTAAAACTGTTTAAACTTGGCAAGAGCATCCAAGATCTGCATTTTCCTGATTAGAAGTGCTAGAGTTATTGTAAAAGCAAAGCATAATTGCAGCTTACTCTGTTTACCTGTTTTTCTTCAAAACTGAAATATGCACAGAAAAACATTTGAAAATTAAGGATTTAAATGCAGTTTGAAGACCTGTGAAGAATCAGCCCTTATGAATTTTATAAAAGCCTTGCTGGGAATGTTTTAGCAATTTGTACTGGTGCATTTATAAAAATGCATAGTGGTGCATAGTGGGAGTGGAAATCATGTTTTGTTGTGCATTTGTGAGCAAGGATTTTCAGTTGTATTCACTCTATAAAGATGAAAAATATCAATAAAGTCATTCAATCATGTTTCGAGCTCTGGAATTTGCATTCTTGCAGAGGAATATCACAAATGGACTTCAGACTGTTTGGGACTGCGATTTGGTTTGTATTACCTGTCACCATAGATCTTCAGTGCTGTACATAGTTTAACATATGACCAACATAATGGTACTAGTAATGCTTCTCTTCAGAGTAAATGAAATAAATATTTAGCCTTTAAATATCCATGATAATTTCTCCTGTTGTTTACAAGGGACTCCCATTGTGGCCATTAAAGGAGAACATATGGCTTATTGACATACCTTCTCAAGGTATTTCACACTCAGCCTGTTCTAGAACTGACGATTATCTGATATGCATTCTGGAAAAAGTATCTTTAGATGCCGAAAGCAGTTCCCAGGTGAGAGCCTCACAGCCAGAAAGAAGTAAAAACTGCCCTCTGGCCTTCCACCATCAATTGCCTCCCCTATCCCCATGCTTTTCTTCTAAGTAATACTGACTTATATTTAGCTTCCTCTGAAAAGAATTTCAAGCTTTTAATGCAGTTTGTCGCTTTATGCAAACCTTGACAACACAGTTTGCCCTTAATCAGAGGTGTGTCCATGCTGGGTGGTAAAAGAGTAAGCACTCTGTCCTTCATAAAGTTTATGACAGCCTTTAAAATAACAGTGCTACAATAAATTTCAAAGTGTGGCCTTAGTAGTTTTCTCTAAGAGCTCTGACAGGTAAGAACTGGCAAGATTTGCTGTAATCTTTTATAGCTTTATTTTCTTGCATATGTTCTTATATTCTTGTCATAAGCTGCCTGTGAAGACTGCATAAAAGAGCAGTATTTTTCCACTCCTGTTACAGGAGCAGTAACCTCTGGCTAAAAACAAGGTGGAGAAGGAAGAGAGTGCAATTTGGATTTACCATGGCTAAATCCAGCCTGTTTAAGGGATTTTTAAGTATTTTGCTGGGTCATTCTGGATGTGTCTGAATTTTTTTTATTTTTTCTGTAATAGTGCTGCCTCCAAATGCTTGGTGTAATTCTGCTTTGCTTACCTAAAGCAGAGTCTTGCTTCTGAAGTCTGTGAAGTTGTTGCAATCTAAGCCTGGCCTGAATCTGGAATCCATATTGGCATACTTTATGGAAAATATCTCAGGGCTTAAATAACTAAGCTGTAAAGATCTTCCTCCTTGTTACTCACCCTAACTAAAACAAAACAAAAAAACAAAACAAACCAAAAAAAACCAACAAAACAAGAAAAAAAAAGAAAAGGAAGAACACGACATTAGTATGGTTATGCTATATTTTATTTACATGGATATTCTGGTGTCCAAGCTGCTGATTCATGTGATGAGGGGACTTCTGCTGTGTGGCTGGTTCAAACACTTAAACGTAGACGTGCCTGCCAGGGGTGCAGACCTTCTGGCATAGGTGATACAAGCCAGATGAATCAGCAGCTTCAACTCCAGCTCAGCCACAGAACTGAAATGAAGTTTGTGTGTGTCAACCACCAGCTTCTCATGGCACAACCCTAGCAGAAGGGCTCTGTTCTGTATCAGGGGGCCCCAGCGCAGTGGTGTGGGGGTCATCTTGCTTATCCTTTTTGGACCAAATGATCATCAGGAACAGTCTTAAGACAAGATTCGGATGTTTTACTGAAGGAAAAGGGTTGGTTTTGTTGTTGTTGGTTTGTTTGGTTTTTGGTGGTATGGTGTTTTGTTTGGCTGGGTTTTTTTTTTTTTAATTAGGAAATCAAACCAGGTTGGCCTTGTGAATCTCTGTCCTGCCTTAGTCAGGTCAACACACAAGACATGGAATGGCACTAAGATCCTGGACTGCTGGCAAGCAGTCTGCACCAAGGAGAAAGTGTTTCCCAGAAGCACTGGCTCTCCCATGACCCATTCAAACTCCACTTTTGTTGCAGAGTACCTGCAGTGTAGCTTTGAGGGCTGGTTCCTGTGAAAGTGTCAGACTCAGCTGAGCTTAGCATAATGCAAACTTGTGTCTGCATTCCTGTTCCCTGACCTGAGTCTGTCCTGCAGTGACTGTACCTAGGGCAAGGAGAAGAGTTTGGCCTGCCCTGTCTTTAGTACATTCATTCTTGGAATACTCCTGTAGCTATTCCAGAGTATTGCTCGATCTCTACTATGGAGCTAGGTAACTGATCACCAAAGAAACCTGTGAGAGGCAAACCTCAAGCCAAAGACAATCCCCTCGGTGTGGGGGTGGCCTTCCCCTCTTTGCCAGTCCTCACTGGTCTTGCCAAATCTGCCAGTGGCAAGCTGTGAGTTAAAAATGCTTGCTTCTGGAAAGCCCCACTCACAGCCCTGCTGAGCAGCAGTTCAAAGATTGTTTTCATGCTTAGCATGTTTCACTCCTGCCTCTTCAGAGATCATGTTAATATTATCACCTCTCATCAAACATTAATCTGTACATCATTTGCCAATTGAAGCATGAGTAGGTTGCACAGATTTATTCAGCAAGCAGCAATTGCTGCCTAGACTCTGTGGTCTAGTTGTTAACAGCTGGCTGTTTGGGTTGTGTTTTTGTTAAGTGGAAAGTCTATTTATAGGCAGCAGAACACATGCACATCCTTGTCTGTGCTACTGCAGATCCTGGGTAATCTCCTCTGGTACAAAAGCCTAGTCTACCAGCTAGCATAATGTGTACTCAAATAAGCGTGGGAGACTTAGAGGTGTTGGGTTTTGTTGGGTTTTTTTTTCCTCTTTCCATCACTGTCTGGAAGCTTTGGAGCAGACTGAAAGCACAGGGGGACAGGCTGCTTGCCTGAAAACTGGGGGCAAAGGTTTCCCAGGATATAGAGGAAGCACTTTATGGTGGTGGTGTCTGACACAAAATGTCATTAAAAATATTCTTGTGGCAAAGGATCTGATCTTAAACAAGGTATTTAATGTATATGTGTGCATCACACCCCGTTCTTTACCCAGAGGAAGGCAAAGTTAGCTTGTGTTTGCTTCCTGAAAACTAGATGGCAGGCGAGGTATCTCTGGTGACAGGAGCCTGGGAGCTGTGTCATTCCTTCTCAAGAGCTGGAGGAGAAGAGGGTGCTGGCTAACACCCAGCAGAGGAAACCTTACCTGTGTCCGCACACTTGACACCATCAGTGAGATGGGGAGTGTGGCCTGGTGCCCCCGAGCACCCAGGAGTATGTCTGTGGCACTCTGCTATTCAGAGGTGCTGCTTGCCTGAGTCACTCTTTGTGCTGAAAATGAAACACTGTGATTCTAGCACAGCACACAATGAACTGCTAATTACAAAACTGAAAACAAAGTTAAAGAGAAAAATGAGCACAGCATAATTTCACACCATGCCAAATAGCTTTTTTTTTTCTTGGTTGCTTTAGTCTCTGTACTATGAGGTGTTATGGCAGAGAGTGGGAAACTGGGTTTCTCCCTGCCACACACTTGCTTCTTCCAGAGTTCACACACCTCTGGGCCGCTTTTTTCTCTCCATTTGCTCAAGAAGGATTTCCCATGATCTTGCACGTCATTCTACTGCTCTCATCTTTCTGCGGTGTTCTCTTCCCAACTTGTACTTGCTTCATATGTAGGAAGTCATATTGTAATTCATTCACAGCAATTATTCTGTCTGGGTGGGGGGGAAAAAAATCCACCAGCTGCTGTTCTGTATTGTGAAGAACACAGAACAACCTGGTTTGTCTGTCCCTTCCTTCTCTCCCAGTCCCTTATCATAGAAGAATTTGGAAATAGTTTCACTAGGTGCCTGTGAAGCATGCGAATGAAGAATTCTGCAGGGCGCTGGAGTGAGCACAGGCACAGACTAGACTCCAGTTAGAACAGTGAGTGTGCACTCCAGTCTGGCTTCTCAGAGTCCTTAAGTGAGCAGCCTCAGAGACCTGTGTGAACTTTTAAATTGTTTCAGTCACTTACCTGTTTACAGCTCTCCTCAGTACTGTGGTAAGTACTACATACATCTGTCGGTATTTTATATTCAGGCACACAGGCATAAATACTGATGCACCAATTCAAATATCTATGATCAGCATGCATGACACCCCAAGGATTTGTTTATAGGCTCACAGTACGGCATCACCTGTAAGGAACACAGGAATACACTGGTGGTGTGTTCTACCCTGACTGGCAACCCACTCCCAGCCAAGCATGCACACGGATAGGCTCCAGTGCTTTCTGCAAGGCGCTGTGCCAGCATGATGCAGATGATGGAGAAGAGCTGAACAGATACTTAACATCTCTGTGTATATCCTCCCCATTCTGTCACCAGAGTACCTCATATAAATAAATAAAAGGGATGCTGTTAAGTCGTGCCAGTCAAAAAAAGTCTGAAGACAGACGCTGGCTGCCTGCCCGGTTGTGCTAGGTTTTCTAGGCTATGAAGCATATATACGTGTGTGAGAAAGTGTTTAACTCGTGATCCATGGACTTCTGGAGACCTGGGATGATTTCTGAAGGAGATGCTAAATGCAAACAAGAAGAAAGCTTGTAATGGGACTTCAGTGTACTCTGCAGGAATCAGCACCTTTGTTAAAAAATGCTGAGGTCTCTAAGCTGTAAGAAGTTGACACCTATTTTCTCCTTTACAGAAAACTTCAGGAATGCTGTGGGGCACTTGATGCCAAGATAGCTCTGCCTTTTCTCTGTCACACTGACATTGGTGGCACTCTGGAGTCTGTAGGTTCCTACTGTGAGTTAGGCTTGAGTTTGGTGTTTGGGTTTTTTTTGGTATATGTGTGTTCCTTTCTCTCCATGCAGGGCTAGTAACAGGTCACTATTCCATCAGTTAAGTGCCTGGGATTTGGAAATCAGTGAAACTTTTTTTATTACTTTATTCTGCTGTCCTTGAATCTCTTTTAGGAAGTTGGTGTCACTGAACCACGTCTAGAGTAATTGGAGGGCAGACGTTCTGAGAGGTTTGTGCTTGTTTAAACAGTAAATTAAATTGCAGGGAAGCTGTACTCGCTCAGGGATGTGATGGTTATGATGTTAAAATGGTATTGATAGGCCCACGCCTCCAGCCCCACGGGAGCCCTTAAAGGAAAACAAGGAGCTGTAACATCACTGACCCTGTGCAATGTGACCTTGGGGCGTGTGGGGGAAACGCCAACCTGCTGAAACCTTTCCCCTCCCACACTCCAGTGTGGAGGGCTTCAGTGAAGGAGGCAAACGGTGCTCATTTTTGCTGAGGAGAAAGCACAAGCAAGCACCTGACGGCTTTCAAATGTGTGTAACTTTTAAATGAAAATGAGAAACGAGCCCAAGCTGAATTTCCATTATCATAAGATATAAATTAAAAATAGAGTTGACGCCTCAGATTAAAATGTTCATTTTTGACTACATGATTTCGACTTTGCTATATGAGCTTTTCTTGTGTTTTGATATTGTCAAAATCACTTCACAGCAACAAGTCCCAGTAGATTATAATAACACCTTGTAATATTTTAGTTTGTTAAATTAAAGGTTTACAGCAGCAGGATATGGTTTGAAAATCACTCTTCTACCAGTCTGGGAGTGGGGAAGAGGAACTGGGCTGCTGGCTCCCAACGGGAAAGGATGGGCAGGTGGGGGGAGGGGGGGGGGGTGGTGTTGTGGTGTCTTACGGTCACGTTTGGTGCCAGTCTACGACTGGGAGTGGCAGCACAAGCTCGGGACAGCGGAAATCCCGCTGGGGCTACAGCCGCAGCCTAAACAACAAATGAATGAATCCTCCCTTTCTGGGTGGGAGTTGAAGCCATCCCAGGTTTGCCTCTATGCATCTGCCCCTTCCGTGCTCCTCTTCACTCACAGGCCGTTCTGCTTCGCTTCCCTTCTAACCAGCCCCCTGTTCCCCCTCTGCGGGGTTCGGACTCGGCACAGAGCCGGCTCCAAGGCTCTGGAAGGTTTTCCCCTTCCCCTCCGCCGTGGTTTTGGGAGAGGGGGCTTCGCGGGATCGCTTGCTCTTTGACCTCCTCCCCGCCGGGGCTTGCCCTTGGGCCGCGCCGTCTCGGCGCCGCTGCCGGCGGCCGGGGTTGGTTGGTGCTGGGAGTCCCCGCGGCTGCCCCGCCTCAGCCGCTGCGATCCCGCGCTGTGCCCGTTGGGTGCCGCCCGGGGCCACCGCGCGCCCCCTCTCCCGCACTCCCTGTCGCGCGGCCCGTCCCGCGCTCTGCTGCGTGCCTGGGTCTCCCGCCGGTGCGCGTGCTCCGTCGCGCGCCCCGTCTCGCGCCAGTGCCTCCCGCCCCGTCGCGCGCTACGCCTCGCGCAGATGCACGTGCCTTGTCGCGCGCCGGCGTCTCGGCGCGTGCCCGGGCCTCGTGCGCTGTCGCGTGCTCGGCCTCGCGCAGGTTCACGAGCCCTGTCGCGTGCTCAAGTCTCGCGCAGGTGCGCGTGCTCTGTCACGTGCCCAAGTCTCGCGCAGGTGCGCGTGCTCTGTCACGTGCCCAAGTCTCGCGCAGGTGCGCGTGCTCTGTCACGTGCCCAAGTCTCGCGCAGGTGCGCGTGCTCTGTCACGTGCCCAAGTCTCGCGCAGGTGCGCGTGCCCTGTCGCGTGCTGTGTCTCGCGCAGGTGCGCGTGCCCTGTCGCGCGACCGACTGTCGCGCGTTATGTCTCGCGCCGTGTCACGTGCCCAGGTCTCGTGCAGGTCGCGTGCCCTGTCGCGTGGCCGAGGCTCGCGCCCTGTCGCGTGCCATGTCGCGCGGCCGGATCTCGTGGCCGGTCTCGCGCCGGGCCTCGTGCCCCGTCGCGTGCTACGTCTCGCTCAGGTGCGCGGGCCTTGTCGCGTGCCCGCTCTCGTGCCGGTGCTCGTGCCTTGTCGCGCCGCTGGTGTCGCGCGCGGTCCTGCCGGTGCCGGTCGCGGCCGCCAGGGGGCGCGCAGCTGCCGCCGCCCACCTAGCGCTCCCCCGCGCGCCGCAGGCCGCGGCTCCGAGGGGCTCGGGGGCCGTGCGGGCTCCCGGCACAGCCGCGGGCACATCCAGAGCGATGGCCTGCGAGTAATGCTAGATGAAGGTCAATTCTGCCCGCCCCCCTCCAATTTATGTAGTTTTTAAAGCCATTTTAACCCTTTCCCTACGCCCTCGAGGCGGTAGCGGAGAGCAGCGCCCCGTGTGCCATCCCCTGTCCGTCGGTGGCCCCGAGGCGCCCCCGTGCCGCTGCTCGCGGGGCTCCGGCCGAGCGGGGCCGCTCGGAGCGCAGCTGCCGGCGAGAGGAGCAGCGGCCCGAGCGGGACAGGCCCGGGGCTCGCAGGGGCTCGCAGGGGCTGAGGCGCCGCCGCTCCGCTGGATGGGGACAGCGAGGAGCCGGGCGGGAATTGCCTGCCTGACGTTTGCGAGATGCCAAGCGCTGCTGAAAGGCAAGCCTGGAGTGCCCTTCAGGAGGTCAACCTGTACGTCACCAGCTTTTAGGCAGGATCTGCACTTAAACTCTCTTGAGAGATTAATTTCTAAATTAAGCCACGCCAACGAGGAGGATACCGGGATCCCCTGGGTTCTACTGTGTATTTATACCTGCAGCTGGAAAGGCTCTCCTCATATTTAACTCAGTCCTCTCTACTGAAAATTGCATTCGTGGTAATATGTGCTCGAAGGGTCGTGTACTATCTTTTAGTATATAAAAGCCCAACTTTTTATGCTTTGGAAACCTATTACCGTTTCTCATCTCTTCCTTCTTTGACTAAACAAACAAGTATTTTAACTTTTCCTCTTCTTTCATGTTTTCCTAATCCTTTCACCCTTTCTGGCCCTCTCTGTATTCCCTCCCATTTAGTCACACGTTCCACAGTTTGGCACACTGAAGTGAATGCAAGTACCACATAGCTCCCAGTGTAACATGTAGTGCTCGTATCTACTCTTGAGCACCTGCAGCATGCACTTATGAAATCTTTGGGGACATTTCTACATTTATTGTAGCATAGGATTTTTTTTCTCAGGCCACAGTCCTTACAGCAGCGTTTTGTATTGGAGGAAAAAATAGCTGAGCTTTTATCCCAAGATAAAGCCTCTTCCTCAATCACCTGATTTCAAGTAGCTATCTAATAAAATTAAAGTGAATCTGTGTCTTCCATGTGCTGTGAAGCATTGCTTAGGGCTTGGACAAGGCTGTCTGTTCAATTAGTCTCTAGCACATTTAAAAGGAAATTCTGGAAATTTTTTTCTCCTGCATTGACATAAGTTTCAGCAAAATTTCTCACAGCAAAGTTGTAACACTGTGTGACATTGATATGCTTCTTTCTTTGGAATTCACTTTGCACTTAAGCAGTGTGAGCCTTTGGTCCCAGCAGGTTGCTCCTGGTTGTTCCCCCACTGTCCAGACTGAGGATTCAGAACGCCCCGTGGAGGTCCTTCAGTCAATTCCATTGATCGTGTCTCTCACAAAGCAGAAGCATCCATGTGCTGTGAGGGGAACTAAATTCCCTCACTCGGGGTCAGTGGATGTCGAGTTGGCGGGTCTGCCTTGTCTTGCACAAAGGCAGTGGTGAGGATGTTAATTGGGTTGTAACTGGACTTCAGGGTGCTCTGACAGGTGACTTCTGCTCTTTTGGGGCAGAACAAGCAGTCTGTGTAAGTCTGTAAGTGCTGAGAAGGGGAGGCTGACAGCTACAAATGATCTGTCACTTGTTGGTTCTTTCTGCTCTTGCCTGCCCTGCACACATGTTCTCTGTGGGAGGGTGGTCCCTGTTTGCTGGCTGGGCTTCAGCTCAGGCAGAGCCCCTTTTGATCCCTGGGGAGCTCTTAAGGATGTGCAGTAGGGAAGCACATTGGCACTAGGCTGTTGCTGAAGCCGGAGGGGATGGGAAGACAATACACATCTGCCTGTTCAACCTCCCAGGCTGGGTTAAACGTTTTCTGGGGTCAGTTAAAAATGTAAAAATGTGCTTTCTGGTCTGTTCCCTGAGTGTATAATGGGCATTTCCCCCCAGCTCTTGGCAGTGGGAGCTCTGCTCAGGTGTGCAGCACCAAGCAGTGTGGACAGCTGGCCACATGTTGCCTGCTCATGTGAGGAGGGGCTCACACAGAACATGCACACAGCCCACAACTCTGCTTTCTCCCTGGGTCCCCCGCTGGTATTTTGTGCTGCTTTGGCCACCTCTGCCACCCCTCTGCCATCGGGCCTGGGCTGGTGCTGGCCAAGAGGGCCCCGGCAGCATCTCTGATGGCTCTGTGCTCTGTGTCCAGGATGCTCCTTGGATGGCTGGTGATTCATGTACAGAGTTAAGGTACTTGCCCTAAAGCAGGTTGGAAGTGTCTCTATGCATCTTTCTGGGAATTTTGTTTGGCATGTCCTTTTGCTACCTGCCAAGCCTTGCCTTGATATTTGTAGCCTCCCAGATGTTCGGATGATTTTTTTCTTTTCCTGTGGAATATTGCTGCGTAACCCAGCAGGCACAACTCTTGACCTTCCTTTTCAGCTTAAAAAATCTCTTGTCTTTATAGACATTCAGAGTAGCGACACATCTGCTTGTTACGTTCTCTCACTACTTATACCTTGTGCTTTACTTTGAGTTTCAGTGTCTTAGTTTATCAAGCATAGATGCTGCATGGGGAAATGGCTTGTTGCTATACTTGGATTTTATTCTGGCACTGCAGCTGGTTGGTTTGGTTATTTTTTATTACTTAAGGAAAAAGACTGGAACTTGCCCCTTAAAGGTGCTGCTTCAGAGCAACAGCACTGTGCTGGGGAAGAGTGGGAATGAAAGAACAAAAAGAAATGGATGCTGGATAGTTCCCAAAGAGAATTGTTTCCTGATAATGTCAGGCTCATTTTTTACCTGAATGTGTTCCTCAACCACAACATCATAGTAAGTAATCAGGAGGGATAAGAAAGACAAAAATGTGTGTGTATATGTGGGGGGAGGTGGGTATTTTGAGACTCCAACTTTCCAGTTGTCCTGTTAGCTCTCTAAAGCATGAACTCTAAAACTCGGTTTGTTCAAATTCATGGAAATCTGGAAACCACATTGGGTCATAGAATGGTTTGTATTGGAAGGGGCCTTAAAGATCATCCCGTTCCAGGCCCGCTGCCGTGGACAGGGACACCTCTCACTAGACCAGGTTGCTCAAAGCCCCATCCAGCCTGGCCTTGAGCACTGCCAGGGATGGAACATCCACAGTTTCTCTGGGCAACCTGTTCCAGTGCCTCACCACCCTCACAGTAAAGAATTATGTGATTAAGTAAAGATCTGAGACTTCGTCCAGTTATTAAGCTAACTAATTGTATAAACGATGGTGTTGAAATTAATACAGTGTGAATAGAGCAACAAAATCTCTTTGAGTTGTTTCAGAGAAAGTCCTCAACTTTACCAATCCTGTGCAGATTCTTGGTGCACATAATTAACAGCTTAGAATGCTTTCCAAATAGTTGAATGAACTGTATAGTGTGTTTTATTTTCCCAAATGTGCAACTTTCCCCTCTGATCTGTGCAAAAGATTATGTGAACCCCAAAACAGAATAAAGTACCTTACATGATCTCCTAGTTTGAGATGACAGTGAAACACAGAAATATTTTCTGCTTGTTTCACCACAGAATGCACTTGGAGCAAAGAGCTGCTTAGTGAATGACAGGCTGAAAGATGTCTACTGAAGAGAAATTATCTGACTGTGTGTATGTCTGTGTACACTGCTAATTTTGAGATTAAGCTGCTGGGCTGTGATGATGAACAATTGTTGGCTATAGTTGTATGTTCTCAGCCTGTGATTTTTGCAAAAAAATAAGGACAGCATGAAATGTACCTGTTGTTACTTATTTTTTAAAAGGTGATGTCTAATTAGCAGACTTAATTATTTTGTCTCTACTGAAAGCAACAATAAGGCTTCCAATGTATTGCCTTTGGGGTTTTTTCAGTACTCATTATAATGTTTCCTGGCATTCATCAACACTTCAAAATTACTGGGAAGAGTGTAATTAATCATTCACTTCCTTATGCTTCCTACTAGACAAACACAGATCATTGCAGGCAAGTTGGTGTAAGCCTTTTCAGATTTTCAGAACGTGCTGCAGCTAGTGGAAATCTTGGGGTAAGCACCACTTTAGACACTCTGTCAACAGATTACAGCACAAAAGGTAACTGAGTGCCTGACTGTAACAGGATTTGATGACAAACAGTTTATGAGT
This sequence comes from Eopsaltria australis, assembly GCA_034509425.1. Classification (NCBI taxonomy): domain Eukaryota; kingdom Metazoa; phylum Chordata; class Aves; order Passeriformes; family Petroicidae; genus Eopsaltria; species Eopsaltria australis. The sequence continues at coordinate 428,737 of JAVTVJ010011974.1, forward strand.
TGTCTTTGAGGAAGAATTTCTCTGTCACTAAGTCAATAAAAATTCAAGGAAGAAGTTTATGGAACTTGTTTTATGTCCAGCCCACGTGCATCTCAAAGCAATTTGAGAAAATAGAGTTCAAGTGTTCGAAGCTCCAAATTCTAACACCAAACCGTGTCAGCTGACAGTTCTTTCATTGAGATTTATTTAGGTTTGCTGTATTAAATCAGAAGTCATATATATAGAAGTTCTGTTTAGGCCAAAAAGGAAAAATAAACCAAGTAGACAAGTTCAGACTACAAAGATCAGAGTTTTTATCTTTATTCTGCAAATATGGAACATTTGGAAAGCATTGCATAAACGGAACTTTTGCCAAGTTTTCTGAAATAGTTGCCGTCTGATTTGTCTGCATGATATTTACTTGGTAAAAACGCATATTGCTCTGTTTTTGGAAGTGAGAGCTTACCCATGAACTGCAACCTATAGGGACAGAAAGTATGTTCTTAGATGGTTTCTCAGCAAAAGTTTAAATCTGCTGCTGTCCCTACCCACCCAAGCTGCTTCCCAAACTCACATCACTGCTGGAATGAAAGCACTCGCGGCACTTGGAGAGCAGCGGCCAAATGTGTTTAACGTGCTGCCCCATGAGGAGGGGAGGGAACAAGCTGGCCAAGAACTGAGTACAAGTACGTAGCCCAATTTCTTCTGAAAGAATGAAACAATCCTTTTATGTCCTTGTAGGAAAGTAACAACTTTCTGTTCTCCCTCTGCAGGCTCCCTTTCTAGAAAACTGTTCTTCAAAAGAGCGGAGTGCAGCAGCATTTTTCAGCCTCCAGGATTCACACCACTAGCTTTAGGAAGTATGACTACTTTTGAGTTATTGCTTAGATGAAAATAATAAAAGCTCACTAGCTAAAAAAAAAAAGGACCTTTGAGCATTGTCACGTAACTACTGATGACGATTATTATGTTTATCTTGCCAGTTTTAACCTCTTTGTCAATTAGCTCATTTCACCCTAGATTCTGGTCTCTAAGAAATCCGTGCTAAAATGAACATTTATTTCAGCAAAGGCTTCCAACTGCATGTAAGCTACAAAGGGTTTCTTTTAAGTTGGATATGAGAGGGTTGGTTTTTTCTTTTCCTCCTCCTCCCTTCCTCCAAAGGACAGAAGACAAGTTCTGGAAGCCTGGTTGCTGGTCTAAAACATTAATAGCATGAAGTGTCTTTGGTGTTTCTGTGTTAAATGCTGTTTTAGAGCCATTGCTGCTTAAGGGATTTCGTTGCTGAATATTTTACCTAAGACCTGTGTTCCCAGTTAAACATAAGAATTGACCTTACCACGTATGGAATATATCAACAGCTTTGTTTTGTTTGTTTATTTTGTTTGTTGTCTGATTAGTCTTACCATATTAATACCTTATTATACAATGTCTTTAGGTTTTGAAGGGGTAACACCTGCCGTTGTAATGGAAGTGAAAGCAATCAGATAAAGGAAAGTGTTCGTCATTGCCTGCAGACTCTGGGAAGTGTTTGAGCCTGCTTCAGGCTACGGTGCTTGGACTCAGCTTGTTGAAGGCATTTGGCCAAAGACCGTCTCACACCTGTGCTGTGAAGGCCACAAAGACATGTAGGTGCCTTGTTTAGTCCTGCTATAGCCCAAGTACATTATCTTTCTTAACCTGCCTCTTTGGAGTTAAATCTTGTTCCTTTATATACCTGGCAGTAAAGGAACTTAAGTGTTTTAAGTACTGCAAGAGTCCTAGAAGTAGATCTGAGTGGATCTCCATATGAGCGAATTACAAGGAATGGGTCCTATGGGCTTTTAAAAAGGGAAAGGAAAAAAAAGGGGAATGTAATTACCATGCTGGCGATGATTCCAGTCCCTGGAGGAATGACTATTGCGTGAGGGCTGCCTGTCGGACAAAGTGAGTTTGTAATCTGTTTGTAGTGGCAAATTCCATGCTTGGCTCATTATGATACCTCAGTCTGAGTTAATTATAGAGTTTGGGATTGGGGGTGAGGAGAAAGACAGGAATGAAAGCCTCTCTCAGAAAACCTAATTCAAAGGGAAGCAGAGTGGAATTCAGTACCTTTTCTTCTGTCTGACTCTTCAGCTGCTGAGCGCCGCACCCTTATTCACACAGTGCCGTCTGTGGAAGGTCCTGTCATAAGAACCACGTGAAGCAGCCTGTTGTTGGGTGCTGCTCTGAGCTGGGTACACTTCAGGGTTATAAACACTACTGAGATGTTCCAGCATTACTTATTTTCAGATCACTCTCATATTGATGCATTCCCTTGCATGTTTTCTGTTTGTGACCTATTTTTGATGCATTTCACATCTGCATTAGCAGCTCTTTGACAACCAGAAAACAGGGCTGTTTACCGAGTTCACAGCTGCTGCTAATATCCGTGCAACTAGCCAGAACTGACTGTTTCCTTGCTTAGCTCATCCTGTTGAATGAACCTCTCTGCAGGATTTGTTGCAAGTTTGTTTCAACTGGAATGCTATCAAAAGTTTCCACACATTTGTGAAATTCTCATACTTCAGCCTTCCTAGAAACCCAGAAACATATGCACCCTCACTAATTCCAGTAACTTTCTTCTGTTTCTCATGGCTTAACTACATCAGCTTTTCACAGATAGTGAAAGCAGCCTGTTGTAAATGGGATTAAATTCCTGCTGTCATCAGTTAACACTAATGCTGCTGACAGCTTTGCACTTGGACTGAGTCTTCAAGGAAATGAGTTTTCTTGTCTAAGGACACTGTTACCTATCACTTCAAATTCCCATGTTTCATTGTGGTAACTCAATTACCTTTTTTTTCACATTATTTTTTTGTATACAGATGATGTTGGAAGAGGGATAGGAATGTAAATTAATCCTGCAGCATTTCCTTGTATCACCTGTGAATGTCTTGCTCAGGGTGCATCACCTCTCAATGAGGCTGCATCCTGTAAGGCTGAATTCCTACCTGTGCCGTCATCTGAGTGCCTGTGAGCAGTTTGCTACTCTTGCAGTTCTTTACGCTATGGATTAGTTACTTTCAGGACACTTGTTCCCACCAGAGAAAGATACTATTGGACCTTTGTGGTGTAGGTGCAAGGAGTCACAGCTGTGTGAAGTCCGGGCAGTTTGGTTTTGTTGTTTGGTTTGTGCTTAGGCGTTGATTAATAGCTCAATATGGCCGACAGCCGGTGTGTGTGCTTCTGGAAGTGAACAGAGGTCCCAGTCTCCATGAAGCAATTAAGCTGGGGACACTTCAGTTCCAGCTGTCTGACCCCTACCTGAGCCTGCCCCTCCTGATTTTAAAATACTGTTCAGGGCTGTTATTGATCATCTCCCAAGTGCTTATGTTTTTAATAATTGTGTTTCCTAAGCCACATCGTGGATCTCAACTTTCAAGCCTTTCTATGTCCTTGTGGGGTAAACGTTACCAGGTTAGCTCTGATCTGAATTACAGATGTGGATACAGAGGCACAAAGGGTATAAAAGATCTGCCAAAGTAATTTCAGTGCATCAGAGACAAAATTAGGCAAAAAGATTTCTGACTCCCACCTGTGTCCTACTCTTCCAAGCAATTTTCATGCTTCATTCAATTTTGGAACTTTTGCTGTCACCGTATCTCACAGGTAGCTTTCATTTCTTAATGGTTTTGAAGATTGATTTTCACCACTCCCACCCCCGGTTCATTTCCAGTTGTTAATGAAGTATATCTTGAATTTTCTTCGGTCCATTGTGAAGCTCCTGATGGTGACTCTAAATTACTTTCTGATCCCTTCCTGCTTGTTCTTAGACAATGGCAGAAAATGTGGTGACCAGCCTCTACTCTCATTTTACCAGCTACAGCCCACAGGAGATACCAAACCATTTGTTTGGGCTCTTCGTAGATGGACTAAAATATTTAATTGCTAACAGGCTTTTCAGTTTGCCTTGTTCCATTTCAGATGACCAGTGTTGTGGGGTAGCTTAAAAATACTTCTTGTGGTAGTTAACTAAACTTGGAATGCTTTGTTTGTTTGTTTGTTTGTTTGTTTGTAGTGTTGTGACAATGACAAGGTGAGTACCCATCATAGGAAGCTCATGAACCAATTTTTGGTACATAAAAGTTGTTGTCCACTGATGTTAAAGGAAACCTAGATGCACAACAACCTTCTCTGAACCTCTGTCTCTTTCACCTGTCTCAGATACTTAGTCTGGGAAGAGAAATCTTGGTTTTCTGAGACATCAGCTTGTTTTGATTTGTTCTAAGGGGAGCCTGGATGAGTAGCTGATACTGAGTACTTAAATTTGAGATGGCTAAATCTGTCTAAGCAAAATCCCACCTCAAGGTGGATTTAAGAGAAAATGTAACAGTCGTGGAATAAATGGATTGAGAGTGGACATTGTGCAGCTGAAAGTGGGCAATGAAATGCCTTCTGTTATTTTACATGAGTCTCAGCGTTGCTTTGCTATACTGGGAGGCTGTAAGAACCAGAAGTCAATCCAGTCAACACAGCTGTTTGTGGAGGTCGTGGTATGTACACAATTCATTGACTCATAGATTTCATGCCAAAACATCACCTCTTCTACATCTGTGAGTGTCCTCTAATCTTTCTGCACCAAAACTCATCTTTGTTCCTTTAGTTTTTTTTTCCTCTTTGTGAATTCATGCAGCTGGAGAGATGGCAGGTATTCATCAAGGCAGCTCTCCACTTCCTACCCAGGCAAATCTGATGAGCCCTTAGCACTTTTCCGTTTAGGCAGGAAAATTTCTTTCTAGGGCTTTGCTGATGTATAATTTTCCAGTTGCAGTTGGGCAGTGTATGGATTGGTGAACTGACACCTGTGGACTTGACCTGCATAGGCTCATTAGGTCCCTGGGTGGTTGCTGGAGATGACTGTGGAACACTGCAGGCAGAACAAACACTAAAATACAGCAAACATCTTCCTCCATGGAGAAATTCACCCAGCTGCAAAACAGTTGAGGTGAAAAGAGGCCGCTGGAATAGTCCACACTCAGTGCTCAGCTGTGCCCAGGTACCTTGTCAGTTGTGTTCTGTGTATCTTCAACCATGGAGACTCCACATCCTCTCTGGGCAGCTTGTGCCAGTGTCCAATCACACCTGCAGTGACAGTTTTATCTTAAAAGAGCATTTAAGTGGAGTTCCCTGTATTTCAATTTGTGCCCACTGCAATTAGAAAGGAAGAGGCAGTTGTGTAGGTGGATTTTAGCGAAGTCAGGAGAAAGGAAACAAGGCATTAGACTGCAGTAAAATGGAATTCTCAAGCAAAAATGATGAATATCTGTGGCACAGTGCAAATCAGCAGACTCTAAAGATTGGAAGAGGGAAATCCTTCCAGCCCCAACTGCGATAGATGAGGTAGTTCACACATCTCAGAATTGCAATTTGAGGCAGCCTTAAACACGATGGAGAGTGAGCTATGTCAGCATATGCTTGGAGCATGTTCTCGATTTTATCTGTATATATGAGCACAAGAAAATTCTCTTATTTGTCAGACCCGAGCGGGATTTCTCTAGCACAATTCTGTGGCAATGGGCAAATTCCACAGGAAAGCTTTACAGCCACAGAACATCTAAAGTCTGGAACATGGATAAACTGGTTAGGATAAAATAGAAACCAGCAGAATCCTTTGCCAAGATCTGAAGTGAAATGAATAGAGGTTCAAGAAAAGTTCATTCAGTATGCCTGGCTCCTTGTTTCCATAATTTAAGAATAATGACATTTTTGTCACTAACATTGTTTTTAAATGTCAATAGAAACCAGACAAGTATATTTGTCAACCCAGCCCTGTCACATTGAATATATTAGGTTTTCCAGTACCAGCCTCTTTTAAGTAAGGCTGAGGAAGCATTAAAAGCTCAGTAACTCTCAAGTGTTAGGAAGCTATTGAAAGAGCTCGTTAGGCTTTATGACAAGCAGGTTGAAATATAATAGGCCCGGAGCTTGTGAAGGAGCCGGAAAGCTGTGGTTGAAGAGAGGACAGTGCCCAAGAGTTTGTAGACCAGATGATTTGTGCAAAAGGGATGTTGGAAGGTTCAAGGCAAAATAAACAAATGGGGCTACCCACAGGGATAGTGTTAAGCTGAGACCAAAGTGCTTCCTTAACTTGGTTTCTAAACATCAGTTAGTCTGTCTAACCAAAGAAGGCATTTTCAGTTAAAGTTTCTTCCTGTCCATACTCAGGCCAAGGAGCCATTTTCTGTTACCTAATTGACCGCATTTGTTCTGACCCAGCTTTCCTTAGCCTTTTACCTAGTGAGACTGCGGGTCTTTCTGCTAATCCACAACTGCACATGATTCTCTTCTGACAGTCCTAGATGGGTTCGGTTAACTCTGTCCTTCCCTACTGGCTCTCTTCTTATCCCTCTGCTTTGATATTGTGCTAAAATAGGCCACCTTTTTATACCTATCATTCATTTTCTGGTAGAAGCTTTTTGGTTCTGATGTCTTCTACTAGACCAGCCTGGGGACCTAGGAAATGCAAGTTAGCCTCTGAAAAGATAGATCCTTACCAAACAGATGTATTTTCCATGTTCTTGGATCCACTGCCATAGCACGAGCAACAAGAAAAATAAATAAATGTTGTTCCTAACATTTATAGCTTTGAGTACAAATTTGATGTGAGCTAAGTGCAGTGATAACTTACGTGACTTGCAGGTCCATTTGAGCTGTGACTTGGAGGTGTGTACCTTGTCTTGTTCATAGATTGAGAGCTCCCTGGGAATTTTCTTTTTAAAAAATCCCCTCAATCTTCAATGAAGATGCACAGTAAAGAAAATGTAACTCTACAGAGACAGCTTGGCCTTGTAATAATCGCTGCATCCAGTTCATGGGGTCGAATTGTATGTAATTCATAGTCCTGTCAAAATGTAACCGAGCTAATGTTATCTACCACTTTAAAACTAGGTTCTAGAGGCCGAGTGTAGGTATCGTCACTAGAATTGGTCAGCTCAAGAATGAGTTCCTCGAAAAGTGGATCAGGAAGCTGTAACAGCTAAGCAGTTGTTATGGCTGTTGACGGCTAGCTAGAGAATATTACATTACACTAACTCAATTTTTTCCCAAAGGATAGGAATTTTTTACACTTCTTTTCTTTTTTACAGAAATGACAGATCTGGGATATGTAAAAGAGAAGAGAATGGGGAAGCAGGAACATTTTAAAAGACCCCCAGTGGTTTGAAATCCTAGCTTTCTAATACCTTTTTGAATTATATATATGTTCTCTCTCTTTTACATAACATAGCTGGTTGGGGAAAAAATATCTTTCCTGTTTAGGTTGTAAACTGCCAGTGTTTGTTACTGAACTTCCCAGATCATCCCTTGTTAACCTAAGATTATTTTCCCTAATCCCTGTTGCACCTTAAACACATCACCAGGCATTCACCAAAGAAAGGTTAGTCCTCAACTGCTTCTGCAAGCACAACATCTCTGAGTCACTACAGACATTCTTTGTGTAATTCCGTGGTCCCTGAGCACTTCCAAACAGGCCGACTCATTCCAGCCCTACCAACATACGCCTCGCTGAGTCAGGAAGGACACAGAGCCTTTGCATAACCCCTGTCATGCAGAAATGTCACTCTCTGTGAACAATACCAGATTACACCAGACAAAACCCAGTCTGAAGAATGCAGGGAATTTCATCATTAAAAACCAGTACAAAACTAAATGATAGCATGCTCTGTTCACCAGGTACAGAAATTTACATTCCTCTGAAGTCACATACTGGGGGGTGTATGGACCCATCCTGTGCAGCAGTGCGTGGCCACACCACAAAACAAGGACAAATTTCTTCACTCCATGTTTATTTATACCACATCTCTTTGGACGTTCTCCTCTTACTGAGTGCAGTAGCTGGAACCTGTTCTTCCAGCTTCATCATATGAAGGTGAAAGCCTCAGCTTTACAAACCAGCATCACTGGGCTTGAAAAGCATTATCTTCTCCCATTTCATGGCTCAGGATTTCATACTCTGCTACTGACCAGCTCACTGACTTTCCTGTAACTGAAGTTTTGTTATGGTAAGTTGAAGAATTCTGTGAAAATCTAAAATTATCTTTTCTTTTTCACATTAAATGTTTTCTAGGGCTTCTTTATTTTACTGGAGGGATAATGAAGTAATCTCAGAACAGCATCTTATTTATTGATTGTGGTGTAATCATCATATGCCCAATACAAAGTATGGATTCCTCATCTTAATATTCTCCTGGAGGGGAGGCTGGAGTCAGGGAAAACTTCCATGTAGCTAACCTTGGCAGTATTCATTGTGTCTAGCAGATGCCAAATGCAGTGTTCTGGAATAAATCATTGCTAGCTAAATCTTAGCTAATATAACAAGTAAAATATATGAATGTGTTATTTTAGCAAATGCATGCTGTCAGATGTAATCCTGGGTTTCCAGCCTCTAAAAATGCAGGTGGTGCTTATTAATGATGAAGTGAACAGTTTGAGGAGGAAGGAACTTAAAAGTATCCTAAATTCAAATTACTTGATGTAGAAACTTGAAACACTTATATCCATGGGAAAATTTCCCTTTTTCCTTTTTTTTAAACCACTCAAGTGCAGACATACTTCTTCCTCTTTTACTGCCACTTGTTTGTGGGGAGCAGGAGGTTTTGGGAATTTGAGAAAATAACTTGTAGTTCTGTAGAACTTTCACTAGCTCTGTTTGGGCTGTAATTTGCAACCTGAAAGACATAGATATAAAGAAAACACTTCCAGGAAATAATGTGGCTTAGATTAATCGATGCTGCTGCACATGTTTAAGTCAATTACTCAGAGGAAACACAAAAAATGTTAACTGTTTGTAGTGCCTAAAATCAGTATAAATAAAGCACTGCTCTCCAAAATTTAAAGCAGTTTTTATCTTAGGAGAATTAAGTGACTTCACTTATTTTCTTTAAAGAAAATAAAACTAGTATTCTGTCTCTTTTCTAATCTTATTCAGGATAAAGTTTTTTCTTTATAAAAAGAAAGAAAATGAATGAACACCGTTGATACTAAAGACTAAAGTATCTTTCTACATTTACTGGGCAGTAATTTGTTTATTTTGCACACTGATAAATTTTGAGGTAAAATTTTTAATCTGTGTCCACTTTGTATTTTTAGGTATATTCAGCAGTAAAAAATGAACTGGAATGGACTTAACAAAGGCTGTTGGGGGAGGATGAGAGAAAAAAATTAAGTGAACTTTAAGGTCAGTGTCATAAAGATACCAACCTAACCTGATTATTGTCTGCCCTCTGGAGAGGGGAGAATCTTACACAACTGCATTAAAGTTGAGAAAAATGAGAAGCTGAAGAGGAAATTGCATTACTCTCTGAGTAGGTTATGTTGTACAGTTAACAAATGATGGATACTTAGATTCCTTAAAAAAAAAGCACTGAAGTCATGTAACTGAACAAGAAAAAGTAACTGCAAAAATCTTGCAGCTTAGCCATGAAAGTGAGGTGTATATCAGCATACTACTGGTTTCTCTTTTGTAGGAAGCCAAAGGCTCTCCACTGAGATGAATGCATTTTTTGCAGGTTTGGAAAGGTCTGTTCCGTATCCCAACAGTCATCTTTTTACAATGGCGTGGCAAAATTTAAATAGTGCCCTGCTGTTTTCATTAGCTCTTCAGCTTCACTTTCCTGAGCCCCCAAGGTTATTTCTAGGCAGAGGTGCATTTCAGCAAAGAGAAATTGTGAGGGAACTGAAAAGCAGGTCTGTCATATGTGCCCTGCATCATCCACGTGAGCTGCAGGGCTGTGTCAGTCGGGGGAGAAGAGCACCAGGGATGGTGTGACTCTGTTTTGCTGGCTGGTGGCTCAGCCTGTGCCTTCCCTGCTGTCAGGCAGCACATAGACTTTTGGAAAGGGATGATAGGAGTGCTGAACCTGGGGTGTTGGAAAATGGAAGAATCAAGGGAGTGCACCGTCACCTGATCTTCAGGACAAAGGGATCTCACCCTCTGATTTTTCTGTGGTAATGGCTTTTTAATCTTGAGTGGCCTACCCTTATGTAAAGCCTCTATCTTCTTCCCTTATTCAGAAAGCATAAGATGTTTTTTTGATTGATTCATACTGAAGTGGTCACATTGAAAACATTCCCAGAGTTATACAGTGTAAAAGAAATACAAAATTAAAGTCCTTCAGTGTAGAAGTAGACATGAAATGATGGGTATTTCTGTAGCTTATAAAACCAGGTTGTCTTTCAACTCCTTCTGCTTCAAATCCATTCTGGGAAACTTTTTCAGTAAATGAACACTGCTCAAACCTTCAGTCTCTTTGCTGGGTAGAAGGGGCAGCAACATTTTTACAAGTTACTCTCAGTTGAAATGTGCTTATTAACAACACTTAAATTGCTTGCCTGTTGCAAAGTAAAAAGAGGTGCCTTTAATCAAGCAATTTTTCATGCACTAAATTCCCTATTTTGACTTTTATCTATGCTTGGACTTCAAATGCAGATGTGTACAAGATGCTAATTTTGGCACATTTATTTGAGGAGTAGCGTGTACATTTCTGGTATGTACATTAAATATAATGTCTAATATTTAGTGTATCTGTTTTCCTTAGTTATTAGAGGGGCAGGGCAAGAGATATCCTGGACTCAGTAGTATGGTTGCTAATGCTTTGATTGGATGCATTGATAGAGTAATAATACTGTTGGATCACTTGAAAGTGTTTTTGGTGCAGAGTGCTTGAAAAGAATTAAATAGAAATATTACAGTACAAGACACCACCATTTTTAGCTAAGCCTGATACAAAGAAAAATGAATTATTTGCTGCACTGCTTTGAAATGCAAGAACTTAAAATATAGGCATTGGTTTATTCTGCCTTTTGTTACGCTGAGAGCTTTGGAAATGTGCAGAGCAGAGAATACAGACTTTTTTCCCCCTCTTTTAACAACTGAGGGTTTAGAGCGGCTGCTGGCGCAGGAGGAAATGCCATTAGATAGATACAAGAAAAGCCAATATTCTGTGTTATTCGTGCAGACAACTAACATTTGAAACTTGCACGAAGTGCTTCCACTTAAAAGCTGTCAGTCACATTGGTTATAAAAAGCCCAGAGCACTCAGGGACTGTCAATCACTTCTTAGGAGAGAGAGCTGACATCTTAACATTTACTTTGCCAGTATTTACCAGATGCAGAAAACCAAAGGGTGAAAATTCAAATGAAAACACACATTCCTGCTGATCGCATAATACAAGGGAAACATTAGGATCAGTTACTGTAGCTGCTCACCTAGGAGCCTCCAATCCCGAGAAGGTTTTTCTCTCTTGCTCTATGAATAGATCTGTTGCAGGCTGGCTCTGCTGCGTTGCAGGGAAAAGGCTTTTGCAGACAGCGTCTGCGGAGAGCTGTCACAAAGTCGTCAGGGTGAGGAAACGGGTTAACTCTGGCCTATTATGTCTGGGAGAGTAGCATGAAATGTGCAGAGGACTTGGAAAGGGCACATAAAGGGCATTTACCTTGCTTTTTTTCTTATGGTAATAGGGATGTGGGTGTTGTAATTATCAGGCTGATGACATATTCTCGTACAAGAAGAGGATTGGCAAGGAAAGGAAGAGGAGGAACCAGTTAATTCAAGTACATCTTCTGATTTTTTTCTGTATGTTTCTAGATCTCGTTATCCCTGGATTACCCTGATGCTTTAGATACTGATCCTGGTGCTTCAGTGGGACTGCAGCTGTGGGTAGCACTGTGCATTCAGCAGCTGGAATCTCTGGTCAGAACCACTGCTGTTGTTGTCACAGAGCAGGAGGTGTAGGTGCAGCTGTGAGCAAGGTGCAGAGATCATATTCAGACATTGCAGGCTTATACACGTGCTGCTCTACTGGAGGTAAAAGGAATGTTGTCCTTGAGGCTGCAGTTCACTGGAGTTGAGTACCCAGTATATTCCTACAGCTGCATGCATCTGAAGGCATCCATGGGACTCCTGCTCCATCTTTGAGCAGACCGTCAGTCTAAGTCAGCATGGCCAAACACAGCAGCTATGGAAATGTTCAGAACCCTGCTTTAAATAAAGTCACTCATGTGAGTGCCTCTTACCAGAGTCTTCTGAAAGCAGGCAGCTTCCAAAGTTTATGTCTCTTGGAGTGGTGCAGCCAACGTCTGCAGTGAGTTGTTCACCAATGATCCCAGAGGTTTTCTTCACTCTGTGCACGTGTGTCTCACAATCCTAACACAGCCTTTGGTTCTGCAAGTCATCTTCCATGTGGAGTTCCTCCTGCCATTTGGAGCAGAATTTTGTCCCAAAACTCTAGATGAGGTTTTTAGAGAACTACTGTAACTGTAGATACTTATGTATAAATTTCTAGAACCAAAGTCATGTTCCCATTCAGTTCCCATTGTTGTCAATGAAAGTTAAATCAATGGAGTTTATGGAATCAAGTGATTTTAGTTTACCTTGGAGTAGACACATCTCAGCTGGCAGCAGAATAGTTCTATAGGCTTCATTGACTGTGTTGAGTAGATCTGTTTTGACTGTAGTAGGAATTCTTACACTTAGGCGTATTAAGTGCCTTAATCTTGAACCAAATCCCACCCTTGCAGTCAGCTGCTTAAGTGACTCTGCCCATTTGGAGGACTTCCCTACTGGGATTACAGCCTTGTCTTGAAACTCATATTCCCACATACATGGAGCTGCCGTATTTTCTTTCATAGCAGGGCTGTCTGACGTGATCTATACACACTTTGACCTTTCAGGCATCTTTAACTTGCATACAGCCAGTCCTACTGCTGTGGCACCCCCCAAGCCCACTGCGGCTAAGCAGACCAAGTACTTACCAGTTACTCCAGATCTTTCTCTGTGTATTTGTGTGTCAGGTTTATATATTAACCAGCAGTATGAAGAACACCAATTTTGGTTATGGAATATACGTAAACTAATTATGTGACAATCAACAAGGTCTTGCTGTTGTGTGTATGGGTGCACAGAAACTGTATTATGGGTCACAAACAGATTACTGTAGGGTTCAGGTAGTACAATAAGGTCAAACAATGTTATCGGAGACTTGACTGGAGATACAAGCTTCCTCTGTTTTCCCCTTGGAAATGGGGAAAAACTGGAGTAGTGTATGCCACTGCTCATGACCTTTAGTTACCAAGGGAAAAAGCATTTTCCCATTGTTTCTTACGTGTCATGTCTGTCTGTTTATACATGGGCCAGGCCTAGTATTCTCTAGTGTTTTATTTTTGTATTAGGAAGTTGTTTCTTCCCCTTGGGAGACTCTTCATCCTCCTTTCGAGGGTAAATAAAGAATGCTATTCACCATAACAATAAGTCTAGAAAAAGTAACAGAAAACAAAATGTCCCTGTATACATTTTGAATAGCTGAAAGTTGATTACATCAATGCTCTGCTAATCATCTTCAGATTTTAATGCCAAAAACCAGAAGACTGTGATTTGTATGAACCAGAGATTGGAACTAAGAGAAAGGTTAATAGTAAGAAAATGTAGACTGAATATGTGTTGAGTAATTTCCTTATGGAAGTAACCACTGGTATGCAGAACAGACTTCTGTGGTCTGTAGAGGATGTCTAAAAAAAATCGGTATTTTTTTTGTTTCTCAAAATACTACAGTAGTTATATGTGAAAAATACAGGGCAGAAGAGAGAGCTTGTGTTATATCCTCATCTCCTCTATGTTTCGTGGTCCGTGTCCTAGGGGTCCTTTGTTGTATGACATTTAAGATATAGAGCACATAGGGTCAGGAAAACAGGTCATGAACTCCTGTTTGTACTGGTTATTCCTTTGGTCCTCTCCTCAGATGATGCAGAAAGTTAGAAAACTCTTGACGTTGTAACCTGAGGCTCCACCAGACAAAGAGGAAATTATAATAGAGTGAGCCTAGGACTTGCCTGCCTGGGCAAGATACAGCATTCCCAGAAGTGCCAATTCCTTGTCTACAGATCATGAGCTGGAGACATGTTCGCATGCTGTGCAAGTTACTGCTACTGGCTGAATGCCAGCCTGTGGTGTGGGGGATCCCCTTGTGAAATTGCTTCCAAGAACTAAATATAAATTCCATTAATTCACTCTTACTGGAGAACATGGGAGTTAACTAGTTCTGTGCATTAACTTTTAAAAATCCTGTTTGAGGTAGTTCAAAGAGCTCTAATAGTGAAATAAAAATAACGTCCTCTTCACCTCAAATGGAAGGGTTTTAGGGTAAACTTCAGGTATTGAATCATCTGTTTGTTTGGAAAAATGAATGATTCTAAATTGTTGGAGCGGCTTCTCTCTTTTCATCTAGGAATCATAGCAGAATACAAGAGGAATTCTATGAATATTATCCAGGTGAAGGAAAATAGGAACTGACCTAAAATATTCATGTAATGTTGTGTAAATCATCAGCTAACAAGGCAGCATGTACTTAAGACTGCTTCATTCTCTGAACAACACCCAAACTTTTAGACATGACCTTAAAGATAAGGAAATGACTTCTGAAATGGTCATTTTACTGGATTCTTGTTGAGAATGAACAGTTTTACACCTTTTTGAAGTCTCTGACTTAAAGCAGCTGTGACTGTCAGTCAATTGCAATGCTAATAATGTTTTGGGAAAACTGATTACAATTCTTACATGTGCAGATATTAAAAGGAGACAGAGTTTTCCCTAATCTGCTGTCAAAAGCTAATTTTGGCTTTCAGTGACAAATAAAATGAAATTCTAATAAATGTGGGTATTTGAGAAAGCCAAACATACTAAAAAATCTTTGGAAGAAGACACAAGGCAAATGTAAGTATTCCATTTGCAAATTTCAAATTACTTCTTAGACTGTTGTGGTAAAACAGAGTTAGTATTGCTAGTGTAAAGACATGACATGTCATGAGCTTGGCTTTAAAAACAGCTGTGGTAATTTCTTGTTTGTTTTATTTTGCCTTTTGATTTTTCCAGGTTTTTTTTTTTTTTTTTTAAATCTCTGGACTTCATACTACCAAGTTTTCTCCACAACAGCAAGACCTATGTATTTTATAATAATAACATTTTATAATAATCATATATGTATGTATGTATGCATTTGGTAAAATTTATGATTACTGGAAAACTACATGACTTGAGGAAAAGGGCCTTCAAGAGAAACATCAAATACTCTGAGATTCATAGTAAAGTCTTAGGAGCTGGCAGCTTAAAATGAAGGGAGTATTTGCAAAGGCTCCATAGCAGTGAATGGAGAGAAGGCCTCTGGGACAGTTAGGCTGGGCTTCTGTTATAGGTTGCCTTGTTCTCTATTGGTGTCACTTCTCCACTGCCTGTAGAAAGAGCCATGGTCTCACCAGGCAAGAAATGGCTTCTGTGAACAGCTCTTAAAGGGAACACGGAGGGAGATTTTTAATGTAACAAGCTGTACGTCTAATCCCACGCATCTGTAGTGATCTCAGGATACATGAGGGCTGTAATTCTGTCCTGAATGAGATACACTGGCTCGGTTCACCAGAGAGCTAACACTTACCGTGTGCATAGATCCATACTGAATAGCTGCTGCTGGATACCTGCTGGAGTTTGGGAAAGGGTGATAAACAGGTTTGTGACAGCCCGTTTGATATGCTGTGACGCTAATAGCTGGAGAGAGCGCTCCGTAGGTAGGGAACCGCTGTGCGGAATTAGTCAGTCACCAATCTGCTCACAGCGCCGTACCAGGAGCAGGCTGCGAATTTGAGCCAGACAGTTGGTGCTCTCCTGTAGGCATCCAGACAAGCCCGTTCTGAGATGACATTTGCTACGCTACAGATATGTCATGGATCATTTTTCACAGTCCTGTTGAAGTGGCTTATTTATTATCATCTGTTCTGGTGTTATATCCTGGACATGGGAGCACTGTTTACTGTACCACAGTGCCAGGAATTCCTTGTTACTGTGCAATCTGATTCCAGGAGAAGGCTTAGGATAAGGCTCATCGCTTTCCTCAAGGCTGCCTCTGCTACAGCAAGACACTCCAGACTGAACCACCGAGTCAAATCCCAGGAGTTACAGCTGAAGTTAGTGGTTTGGTATTTAAGTTAATAACCTCTAAGCAAAGAAGTACTGGATTCATCATCATTCCACTTGCCTCGGCTTTAAAAATCAAATACCAAAATTGTTGCCAGCAGAACAATTTGACCTTGGGTGTACGCAGCTCTGTCATTAGTCCACTCGAGATTTGCTGAAGTCACATTATCAAGGGCAGTGATTCTCAGCTATGCTTCACAGATCGCTAGCAGCTTGCAAAGCCACGATGTCTTAAAAGGTTGGTGTTACAAGGCATTGTGGTAGCCTAGAGTGCATTCAGAAAGTTGACAATGATCCATGAACAGGATGGCAAGGAATTGCTGCCATTACTGTGCTAGAGTATGAGGAGTTTTCAGTGTTACTTTTCACAGGGAAAGGAGCTAATGACTTTAAGAAATGGTAACAGGACCTCATTGTTATATTTTAGGCTTAGTGTGTAATTCTTACAATTTTCTTTCCTTGCCCTGTATCAGAATAACACTTGCTACCGTAAATAATGTAAAAACACATTTCTGAGCAAGTCACTCACTTTTCTCTGGGTGTGCTTGTCCAGTTTGATTTGTGTTGCTATCCTAGAATATTGTTTCCCAAAATTTCTATCAGTATCATTAATTAATTAATTGGCTAATGCCTTTCATCCAAGATGACTCTTTTGTTATTAGGAAGGGATCAGACTGTTCTTCATGGAAACCAGTCTAGTACAAATGCCAGTTACTATGGGTAAAAGTGCGCTGCTGTGTGTGCTGCAGGAAATCCTACTGAATCTACTGGAGAACGCTTATATTCAGTGCACAGGTTTCAAAGTGACCCAGCTTCCAGTTGTTGTTATTGTTGTCTGTATGAGGGTAGGACTGGGAGACTCCAAACAGTAGCATGGCCCCATTGCACCAGGCCTTGGTGACCACTGGAGGAGTGTTGTGATGGAAACAGCATATAAAAGCAGTCATCTTCAGTCTGCAGCTGGAAGGTGGGATAGATGGTTTGCCTGAGATGGCATGGAGGGGAACCCCCCCCTGTTTTCCTCATGGGCAGAGTTTCAGCCATTTCCCTCTTCCTGCTACAGCCCAGGCAAGGACTGGAACAATATGAGCTGGGATCTGCTGGGGAGGAAGCTTCCCTTGACTTGCCTGCTGGCTTCCAGCTGGTGAAATGAAAGGCCAGCAACCCACTTGATTAAGGACAGAAGATGAGCAGGTTGCTTGGGGGAGTTTTGTGTTCTTAGGAGCCCTTAGGCCAGACAAGGAGAGGATGCTGGTTTGCCCCAGCAGGGTGAGCTGCTGCTGGGGTGCGACAACACAAATTCCCCCAGTTCACAGTTAGGAGAAGCTGCATGCCTGGGACTGGCTTCCCTGCTTTCACAGGAGACATTAGTGCTGCAAGGTGGCTTTCAGGGCAAGTGAAGGTGCAGTCTGTTGTGTCAGGAGAGGGCTCATAAAGCTTTTTTTCAAACGTTGTCACATCATGGTTTTCCGTTGGCAGGAACAGAGGTTTTCCTGTCAGAACAGTCAGTGCAGAGGTAGAAGCAAGACTTCAGCTAACTAGCTAGAATAAATGATCTGGGGCCTGTGGCAATGCAGTGGTATACAGTGTTAAAAAATGGGCTGAAGACAACTATCTGAAGAAGTGTTGTCATTTACTGAGAAATTTACTTTGCCAGCTAGTGTAAGTCCAAATATTAAACTTGTTAAGATTTTTATTTTTTTTAAAGCAACTGTAGCATGAAGGAAAAAATTATAGAAGATGTTGAGACTTTGTTCTTTTTTTAAAATAGAGCCTTGTTACTGAGCCAGGACATGAAAAGTGTCTAGAAAGAAAACTCAAACAAATTAATCTGTTCTAGTCCAATAGAATACAAAAGTATTCATAAAACAATGGCTTAACAAAATGAACTCAGATTTATAATTCTTTTATTATAATGTAGCAGTAGTCAGTAACAAAGGAAATTCATTTTGCTTTGTTCACTTTGTGATGTTTGTTAGAGTAGCAATGTCCTGTGAAAATGCTGTACCTCAGACAGCAGATTACAGTTTTTTCTAGGATGTGTATAAATATTCTTATTTCTGATGTGCTACTAAAAAGGGAAAATTAAGACATGCAATACTGTACTCCTAATTCTAACCTGCTATTTCAGATGTTTTGATGTGCCAGACACAAGTGAGGAGTCGTTCAAACATTTAATATGTGCTGCCCCCATTGTTTCTGATAAACATACACTCTTGCCTGCTAGTCAGAGAGCTGCAGTACTTAGGTGGTTTGTATATGTCAGTCTGGTTTTGTGCTTCAGGTTATTCCTCACTGTCACTGAAGTGAACTGGTGAATCAGAGTGATTCTGTGCTTACTGCTATATAACCAGAAGCATAAGTTGGCCTGTAAATGATTGTTAATGGAGCAGGAACACATTTATATCTTTTTGTTAGACCTGCTTCCTTATTAAAAAGTCATTATGCATTAGGACAGACTTAATTGTTAATCTCTCCCTCCACATGGTGAAACTAATCTTTTATGAACTCACAGAACGTTTCAACCAAATTTGACAGTGGCCTAGGGTTTATTAAGTGTCTTAAGTTCTTGAAAGCAGGTGGTCAGGGAGAAGGGAGAAGGCACCAAGAAGGTTTCCAGGCTGCCAAACCCACAACTCAGAGCCTGTCAGACCTCTGAGTGCCCATGGCAGAAGGAAGCCCTAAGATGCAGGTGCTCATGGGATATGCTGCTCACAGAGCAATTTGTCTGTAAGGAAGACAAAAAGCTCTTGCCAGTCCTGATAAATTCTGCTTCTGCTCATGGTTCTATATACTTTTACATTTTAAAAATATCTGCAGCTTTCAGGTATAGAGGAAGAGAGAAAGAACACTTAGGACTTAGCACACACCAGTGCTACAGTTCTGTAAATGTCCGTGCCAACCTTACCAGTATGCTATCCACAATGGGAAGTCCCCAGTCCCAGCCTTCCCTCTGCTACTTTCCACCACTCCCATCCTGACTGCACCAAGCTGTTTTCATGTGAGCTCTGGCCCTCAGCACCTTTCCAACCTCTTCTTTTTAGCTGGGCTCGTTTTTCTGCAGATGAGCAAGTTGAACCAGCAGATAGAGATAGGAGTCAGTGTCCTCACTACATACTTCTGATTTCACAATCTGTCCCCAGTCCCCAGCATGGTAAGATATGTGAATGTCATAGCTCAGGCGCCTCTGCTGGCCTAAGAATGGGAAGCAGAAACAACCTATTTGGGATACTGTAAGGTCTGGTTTTGCAGCTATGTCTCACAGTTAGTTTGAACAGAATCCAACTGAGCAGGAACTCTGAGGGTGTTTTCTTCTTTACCTCCTCATTCTTTAACAAGGATTGCTAGAACCTGCTGTGCTGGTGAAAGTTACTCAGCTCCTCCAGTGGCCTCAGAAATGGGACAGGGATTAACTGAAGCACAAACAGCTGAAATGGCTGTTACTCCACCAGCAGAAACAATAAGAGACATAGAAAGAGGCCTGGGCTTCTGTGTGCTCTGTGCCTCACAGCTTAAAAAGCCTCTCAGTGCTGATTGTAGGATGCTGAAATAAGTAACAGTGCTATCTGCTGTGACCTCACAGGGGTTCTCAAGCAAAATCTGAACATACACATTTTGCTATTTGTGTGATGTCTGTGTGCACAATAGGTGTCTTGGCAAACCAAAGAACACTTTCTTTAAATCTGTTACTTTTGAATTCATGTTTTAACTAATTGCTTTTGTGCAGCAAATTGCAGTACCTTTCTCTTGTATTCAGGGAGCAATATACTGCTTGTGGCTAATTTTAACATCTCTGTTCCTGTGCACAGAAAGCTGAAAGATACTGCTTTCTTGGCAGAGAACAGCAGCAAGTTCAAATCATATTAGAGTCAGTAGAGTGATTTCTATTGCAATGGGAGATCTATTCAGAAGTAACAATTGTACCAGGCTCACACCTAAGGCTAAGAAAAAGACTGGTTACTAAAAGATCTTGACAGACATTTTCAAAAGTGCCTTAATCTCCTGGGTGTCCAGCAAACGTTGGACATCTACAAGTGAGGTCTTGACATGTGGAGCTCATCATAGCTTTAGGGTGGGATGGAATGGAGTCTAGAGCTGCTGTTCAGCCCTTCAGCTATATGTGTAGGGATGCCGAGCCCATGGTCTGGGTGCCATATCTGCTCTCTGTACCCTCCTGCTGTGTTTTTTGAGGGTCTCACAGATCTGTCAGTGTCACCTCATGAGGAACTCTCTTGGTCCTGGTCACCCAGTTAGAGCAAGTGGCTCATTTTGCAGCACCAGCCTTACCACCCAGTTTCCCACCCACCATATCGTCTTTCCAAGAGGGTGCCCACCATGTAGCTCACAGACAAAAAAAAGCTGCAGTATCAATTGCAAGGACATTTTAAGTAAACACTTGGCTTCACTAATGCAGATTTTTGAACGATGTACACTGACAGTGCCAAGACCAGCCACCACAGCTGAAACTCATGTGCTTTGTCTTTTATCACTTTCTGACAGTGGCTCTAAGCAAGGTTGTTCTCACAGTGCTGCCTCAAAGCTTGTGTGTACTTCATAGGGCAGGGAAGCATGTCACAAATTGATTTTGATGGAAATAAGGGAACAAAAAAGTACGTGTTCTCATGTTGTATCTCTTTGCTCTGGCACTGTGCTAATTCAGTCTCACTTTTCCCTGTTTCTGTTTTGTATTGTATTCCCTGTCCTCTTACTCTGTTTTCCTGGTTGGCTCACCTTTGCTAAACATCCATATTAATTCAATCAACAAGTAAACCATAAATGAGGAATCCTGCAGTTTAAATATGAAACTCTGATTCATATGGGAAGTGGGTTTTTTGAATTTGCTTTAATGAAAGCAGTTTCAGCAGCTCACAGACACAAAAAAACCCCCACACATGGAAAATATGCGTAAGCTGGTTTTGCTTCAGCTTTGAGGAAAATGTTTATGTTGTGCCATGGTTAATACAAATTAAATTATTGTTGTTAAATCCCCATATGATTTTGTTTTGTTTTTGTTTGAAAATGGGATAGGCCCATGCCTTTCTTTATTTGTAGGAACAAGCAGAAGACAGAAAATGATCTTACTGAAATGATTTATTGTTTTGGTTTACAACCATGAAAGGGAATGGCATTTTCAAGGCTGTATGTGTGCCTAGCTGTTGGCAGCTCACATTTCTATGGTCAGAGGATAAGATTATTCATAGAAAAAAATATTGATTTATCTTCTATCACACTTTAAATGCTCATTAGAAGTTAGCTGTCAGCACTACCAGTCAGGCTTTGCTGTCTTGCGAGTGTGGAAGTGACTGAGGTGCACATGCAACTTCTCTTTTCTAAAACCTGATCATCGTGAGCATACTTGAGCACATTTCTGCCCTGTTTTTCTTGAAGTTTCTAACATTTACCTTGAATTTCTGAGTGAACAGAATACGAATCATACACAATTTAGTTTAAGTACAGTCCACCTGTATTGCTTCCAAAACTATTAGTCTTGTGTAAAAGGATGGCAGTTTCCAGATTTAAAACACTGACAGAGGTTGTTAGAGGTTGGAACATTAACATACCATTTTTTCCCTTTTGCTTTGTGAATTCCAAATTCAATTATGCTTTTTGGAGACTGAGTACAGTCATATTTTAAATTCAAAGGCACAAGTACAATTTAAATGGCATGACTTGTTTCTGATCAGAAGAGAAGGGATACCATTTCTAAGTGCAGTTTTCATTTTATTCTTTGCAGCTATTAGCTTCTCCTGTGGCTTTTGAAAGAAAATGTTAGCAGCAATATCAGTATAAAAAAACTGAGGAAATAGCATTATTGGGAACAGAGTAATCTGGTCTCTTTCCTACCTCTACTGGCCATCTGCTGTGGGCTAAAAGAAATTATTGGTGATAACAAAAATTATACCAAGAGAAACTTGCCTTTCTCATTTATGGAGCATATAGAAGTCAAGCTGTGGGATCAGGTCACTTCTAGATAAATAGGGAATGAATGAAACATGCAATACTAAAGTAACAGTAGGAGCAAGCCGTGTCACTATCCTTACCTTTTGCCATAAGCATGTGTGAGTCAGGGCAGCCAGGTAAACTTTGTAGCATGACCTGCAGGGTCATTGGGGCCAGCATAGAATATTAATTCTGAAACCATGAAAGAATCTCTCTCTAGCTACTTCTTTGTCCTTCATTTTGTAGTAGTGTGCTGAAAAAAAGCTCTAAAATAATGAGCTTTTCCTTGTTCTATTAAATTTTTCAGAATTGTGTGTATGTGTTAAAAAGTTACTTGTTTTGCTGTTCATTACTTCTGGCTCTCAATTTTCTCTACGAACAGAAATTATCAAATTTTCCTGTTCAGTAAGGTCACTGAAATTTTTCCATGAATGCAGTAACTTATGATCTTGAAAAAAATTTTGACTTGTTTAAAATTTCAGTTTTGCAAGAAACAGACTCCTTAGACTTTGGGGTTTATTGTCAGAAAAAAAAACCCAAAAATTCAATCAGTGTTTTAGAAATATGTTTGATAGTGGTTGTTTTTTTTTTTTTTTTTAAATTTCATTATTAAAATAAGCCATAGCTTTCAGGGCATGCAGGATTTTATGGTGTAATAATTTGAGAAATTAATCTTCATTCCAACAAAGTTTAAAATCAGCAACTAAGGTTTGAGCATGCAAATTAAACCATGGAAAATACGGAAGGCTTTCAATTTGCTTTGTATTACTGCTGCACATGTGGAACTAGGAGACTGCAGATCACAAGGGGTAGTGAATTCCGTTGTTGCTTCTAAAACGGACTTCTGATTCTCGAAAGAGATGTGCTTTTGTCTGAGAGAACCCTTGGCATCTGCATGATGTACTGGAATGTATCGCCTTACTTGCAAAGCTGGAACTGTGTGTTATGTTCAAGATTTTATTTCATAATTTTTTTTCCATGCTAGTTTTCTGGAAGTTTCAACTTTACATGTTTACTCACAGATTAATTGAAAATAGCCTTGTATATGTTTTTACCCATGTATCATCTCCTTTAGCATTTAAGGGAAACTTCAGTGTTCTTGAGTGTGATTTTTTTCTTTTTTCTCTTTTCTGTTTTCTTTTTTCTTCTTTTTTCTTTTTTCTTCTTTTTTCTTTTTTCTTTTTTCTTTTTTTTTTTTCTTTTTCTGGACTTGGGTAGTCATTTCTTAAATGAGAAGAAAGTTGTTTTGATTTATTTTGTTTTCTTTCCTTCTCCATGTCTGTACCTCTCCATGGAATTTGACTAGCAGAACCAAGATTTTTGTCTCTATAATCATACATTGTCAACAATGACAAGAGGTGTAATTAGCTTCATAACCAGATTATATCATAGAATCGCAGTCTCTCAAATGTTTCATTCCATTGGCTGAGTGTCCAGACAGCTGCCCGTAATTGCCAAATACATAAATGTTTTCAGGTCTGTTACTGGTTGCCATAAACTTAAGTAAGACTGGTTTGTAAAAAAGTGATATTCTCCTGGCTGAGATTTTAAATAGACATTTTCCTATAGAAAAGATTCAGTCCCTCTAAAATCCTCATATATGCAAGTATCAGCCTCAGATTTCAAGGAAGGATTTTTAATTTTTAGGCTTGTTTGGGGTAAGTTCTCCGTCTGCAAAGTTTCTATCACTTAAAAGGCAAGAGAGCATGAAGGAACACAGCTTACTGGATTCATCTGAACAAGGCTGAGTGGACTGGGGAAAGCATTGTGAATTAAACAGGCTTTTGAAAAATTGCTGGTATTTTAAATAGCGACTTTGGGCCAGGTCCTTTGCTCCAGAGACTTTAAGTGGTGTGGTAGGCCACTGTTGGAGGCTGTAGTTGTTAAGAATAAGGGTGAAATCCTGGTGCCATGGAAATGAACAACAAAAGCCCCACAGATCTCAGAAAGGAGCCATGATTTTAACCCAGCATCCAGCTTTTCTCCCTTGCCAAAGAAGACTCTAAAATGCAAAGCAATTGCAGGAGAGAGCAAAGGAGAGAAGAGAATTTTCCGTGCAAGCAGGCATTAATCAGACAGGCCATTTTATAAAGAAAGACATAATAATGAGGGCTTACTCACAGTTAAGGGAATTTTTATGTCCCAGGGTTTTTCCAGTTTTGCCAGATGCTAAGTCAAAAACAAGGCAGGAGGAAGAAGGCCATAGAAAGAAATATTTTGGCTACTTGTACACTGCAGATAATCAAGTTCTTGTGCTAGTTTTTAAGTATTGTATGTCCAGAGGGGAATAGCAGAAAGAAGCACAGAATTGTAATGAAAGTATAAGTAGACTCAGACCAACGGGAAGCTCAGTTTGATTCTGACAAGTTTTAATTTGCCAAAACCTTGCTTGTGCTGCAGTAGTTTCCCTGTATCCCCACAGTGCAGATGTCTTCAGGAGTAGGAGGCATGCTCCTCCCATTCCAGTTTCCTAGAAATGGATGAAAGCTTAAAGATTTCCACATGCAGATAGTTATTTATTTATTTATTTTCCTCCCACCAGCAGACCTATTTCTCAATCAGAAATTTTCATTTCTCTCTCTCTTTGCCAAAGTCTTTTGCAGTTCCTTGCCACTGGGGGCAGTCCAATACAGGTATTGCCGTGGCCAGCGCTCCTTATGCTTTGCAACCGCAGTCCTCCGGAGCTTGTGGCAGTTCAACCAGCTAATTTGAAGAAAGAAATGAATACAGTAAGGCCCCATAAAGACAACATCTACTAGAAAATGAAGAGATATTTATCTCTGAGTAAGAAGGAAAGATGATAGCAACTTTAAGATTTAAATTGATCCAAGTATATGATGCTAAAGATCCTAAATGGTTTCAAATTGCCGAAGATTATCTTGTAATTTGTATATATTGCTTCTGTAGGCTGCTGAGGAAGCTAATTGCTATACATCCTGTGGTTAAGTTATCATCTTTCTCAATGACTGAAGATCATAATTTTATCTTTAGGTGAGTTTATTGCTACCCGTCTGTTCCGTTCATTTGTATGCTGGAACAGTGCTGCCAAGCCTCCTGTTGTTCCCGGTACAATTTGTGTCAGCCAACCAGATTAATGAAAGATTCACTTCTATGAAAGTACTGTATAGGAAACAAGCCCAGTCCCCTGAGAGAACAGGTTTTCTTTTATTTTTCCTTTTTTTCCCCCCTAGCATGGCCAGTGAGTAGAGGCTGAGGCTGGAAACAGGATCTCAGGCTGGGTTCATGTGCATTCCAACAGAACTGACTGCACATTTACAAACAACAAAGTGTGTGATATCAAAGCAGGTGCTTATTAACTGCACAGCTGTAAGTAGAGATGAGATATCCCCGTGGTGCTGGAAGAAGCTGGTGATTTTGTTGAGCAACTTTCAGCCTGATGCACAGTGACTCCATGATAAGAGCAGCCTACAGGATTCATTTCAGGATGAGTGCTGAGTAGACAGGATTGCTGTTTGCCCCCATTTGCCCTCACCTCAGCCACAAGAGTGCTGGCACCTGGAGGAGCAGTCACACACAACCAGCTTTGTTCAATCTTGTGTTTTATTCTGTAACTGGTGTACTAAATACAGATCAGAAGGACTGCCAAGGAAAATTCTGTTTCCTTAAGCAGAAAGCTAAGGGAAACAATGGAATGATTTATTAATTGAATGAATTTATTAAATAATTAATTTATTCTTGTGATATACAGTTAACATGAAAGACTATGTCGATTCTGCATAAGGAGCACCCTGTTAAATGGTTGGGGACTGATGATAGAGACCGTAGGCACTTTTGCTACCTTGCCTGCTTTTCCTTTTGAAATGTTCCTGTAGTCTTTTTCTAGCACAAATTTGGATCTCTGGCATACAAGGCTCTTTTCTTAGCTTGCTAAAGGGAAAAGCATGTTAAGAATGACAAAGGGAAGCTGAACGTAACTATAAAGAAAGGGCAGGAACATATGAATGCCAACTGTTAAAATGACACATTGGTTTGCAAAAAAATCATAAAACCTAAACAACAGACCACAATCAAACCCCAAGATAGAGAACAAAGTAGATGTGTGTGGTTGGCTTTTTGTATTTCTGACTGACCCAAATGAGACAACAAGGCAATTGTGCAGAGAGTGCTCTGTAAGGAGTGAAATCTGAGGGAAAAATGCTAGAAAAAAAAGAAAAACATATCTTAGCACAGCACTCTTGGGTGCAGAATCAGTTTACAGGGGAAGTGAAACCAAACCCTCGCATCGGAGTACAGCCTCCAAAAATGTTAAGGAGTATTTAGTTTGGGTTTAGGCCTAAGTTCAGATTGGATGAAACTCCAGGTTTTCTCCCAAAGTTTGCCATTATTTGTGATAATTAAAGGTAAATGTCAGGGCTTGTTGTCTGTATTCATCAAGAGAAGATGAAATGGCAGAAGCTCCTCTTGAAGCTCTCCTTAAAGTCGATAATGAGATCTGATGTCAACACACTCAAGCAAATGTTGCATTTAGAGACTAGGGCAGGAGCATGGCTGGGCATCGGGCTGTGGGAATTAGGCTGGGTAAGAGGCAGTTCCCAGTGAAGGTGGCCAGATGTTTGGGCTGCTGGTTGATGAGGTGTGGGCTGGAGATGGATGTGGGATAAGAAGAGGGGAGGTGACTAAGAGGTGTTAATTCTTGGCGCAGATTGTGGCTGGGCATGGCACCACTGTTGGACAACTTGTTGATAGGAATCATGAGGCTTGTTGGGAGAAAAGATGTCAGATAAAACAACTACCCATGTTTCTGAACCTCTGAATAGGTTTGGGGGTTTTATGAATGTTTATGGTGACTTGGCTGTACAACAAGTCTTGCTTTTGAAACATGGAAATATAAGACTGTGATACTTTCTTCTGATACACTCCATTTTAAGTTACGTTTACAAATAAATAGGTATGCTAATATGTGTGCGAATGGCAGCTTCCCACACTGGCCAGCCCTCCAGATAGGGAGAGGAAAGCATGGGAGAGACTATCCATCCTCACAGATGGGATTCAGTTACATGGCTGACCCTGACAGTACATTAGTTCGGCTAAAAGTTTGGAAGCTGCCTCTGAAATCCAAGTATCAAGACTAATCCTGTGAAATGTGAGGTGTCTGCAAAAACAGAAGTGCGCTATTTCTCAGCCAAATTCTAGCAATGTTCACATCCTGGGCTGGATGGAATGGCTGCAGACAGATTTCTAACCAGTTGAAAAGGCTGGACAGGCTCCTGTATGCCAGCTCTGCTTGCCCTAGGAAGCTGTACAGTATTTTCCTACTTGCACAGCTCCAATGAGTAAATGGAGCAGCTCCCGTGTTGATTAAACCAAAAGGTCCAAGGGCTTGCAAAGGCTTAAGTGAAACCTTACAACGTATTGGGATGGCAAAAACTCGGAGCCTTTCAGCTTTGGAATGAAAATGCTTCTGATGTGGCTGTCTTGCTCACTGGCTGTAGTGAGGAGCGGGTTATTAGGTGCCCTCCTGCCTTTGCTCCACCATTTGGGTTGCGACACGCCCAGGCGGTGGTTGGAGGGGAAGGAAGCCGAGCGCCCTGTCTCTGACTTTGCACCACATGTTTCAGAGCGCGGTCGTTCACTCTCACATTTTACAAAATCAATTTCCATTCTGTCATGGTATTTCACACATTTGCGTTCTGAATAAGTTAGAGAATATTCTACAACTTACAAAAATAACTTTAGTTTTAATTTTTCCTGTTACATGAAGAAACCTATCCATACTTTATCTGTTACAGATGGAAAAACTACATATGGAGAAGTCAGATCTATTAATTAGTTTATAGGCACAAAGTCCCCTAAAGAGTGCCATGAATCCATGTGTTATTCTTAAGAGCTGTCTGAAGTACTTGCACTGAATAATTTATTTCAGTTTAGCCTTGTTTCTGCTGTTAATTTTCCAAGATTAGATTTTGCTTTTTTGAATTTTATTGTTTTGGGTTTTTTTCTTAGCAGTTTTTCCCATTTACCTAAATTCATGAAATGCTCTCTGAATATATTTCAGTCTGCTGAGGTATTCAAGCCATCAACACTCATTGAGTGTATTCTGTTTTTTCTAATGCATGATAGGATGATTATTAACTTCTGTTGTTTTTAATCGTCCAGTCATTATATCCTAGGAGAATGAAGAAAGGGGGAGGAAAGTAGAATTGGAAAATCAGCCACATGAAAACTCCAAACTGTATTACTATTTCGTCTCTGAGGACTGTTTCAAGACCCTAACTAAGACTGTGGCTCCATTGCTCTAGGAAATGAGGGCCAAACAGCAACTACCCAGCTACAGTGCTGTGTAGCTCTTTGGTGTTGGAGAGAGTTAGAGTCTGTTAGGCAGGAGCATGTAGTGGGACCAGGGAGCACTTATTTCCATGCTCAGGCCTGATCACTTTTCCCTGAATTCAGCAACTTTAGACTCCACTGTGAGATCATTTCAGCATGAGAGACAAGAAGGACCAGGGCAATAGGTTGGGAAAGAGTTGGGCAAACAACGGTGAGGTAGAAGAGTAGCAGTAGTTTGAGGGTTGTGGTTTTCATTGTGGATTATTTTACATGTGAGGTTTTTGTTGGCCTTTTTATAAAATAAAACCAGCAAAATGTATGGTCTATTTAAACCTTTGTACTACAATGTAACAGGGTAATGCAATCTGTACCCTCATTGAGTTGCTGTTAATTTTGCCTGCTAAATTAAAATTATTCACCCACGCTGCTCAAAAATGCTTTTTCAGCATTTTTGCTGCATCTGCTATTGTGCAGTGTAGCTGTAGTAGGAATAATGGAAAAGCTATCCTGAAAAATTAAATTAAGCTCTGTTGAAATCTTTACCACTGTATCTTTTATTCTTCTAACATCTCCCTGTGAAATACCAGCAGCCCTGTATTAGGTAATGTACATGTTGGTGGGGACTCACCATCCCAGATCACAGGGCCAGATCTGGTGAGAATCTGCAGACACTTGGGAATAGGATATATTTGCTGTTGTTCTCAAGGGCAAAATGAAGTGACTGATGGGATTGGCAAGAGCACTGGTTGCAGCTTTAGCAATCAGAATACCTCCCAAAACCTGTCCCTGATCCTAGATAGACAAGAAAAGCAAGGAGGAGTGGAGAAAAATGTCTGTAACTGTGTCTTTACCAGAGGACCTCAAAGGAGAAAGTATCTTTCCCAGAATTAGCCAGAGAATCTGAAGAAGCATTGGACTTTGGACCCAGATCTTGCAGTACATTGCCATAAGCCCAGAACATAGAAATGCTTTTGGACAATGAATGAGGAAAAGGGTCAAAATTCAAAGTAATTCACAACTGTGTCTGAGAAGAAATCTGCAGACACATCCTTGTACTCATTCCTCTCTCTCAGTTACTAGTAAGTGTTGCATTTGGAACTCTATAAGAGCTGAAAGATTTATTTGGCTGTATATTATTTATTTATTTATACCTCCCTCTGGTACTATTTATGTAGTTGTGCATTTTCATATTCCAGTAAGTTAGTGAGATGCAACATGTTGATGCACAACTGGAATGTTAAGCAAATAAACAGTGTGTTGGGTCCCGTTTTTGTTGATTAGGTCATGCTTTAATTAAGTTTTCTGTATAAATTCATATCTCTTGCTGGATATTAGGACAGGCAGCAGGCTCTTAATGGTGCCACAGTTTGGCACTGGGACTTCTGGGCTACCGCCAGTCCTTGTACACAAAGACTGTGTTGATAGGATTGCGATAAGGGCTCAGGGGGAGATAAGGGCTGTGTTTCGGTCCAATGGCTTGACCTTGCTCTTGTTGATCCAACAGCAAGAGTCCTGTCGATTTCAGAATGATTGGGACACATGAATGCATTTTCATTCTGGAGAGCTGCATGCAGGCAGATGGGAGGAACTGCTGGTGCTGATGCTGAGTGCAGTTTGTTGATACACAGGTGCCTGTTCTTGCGCAAATCAGTCCTTCCTTTGGCACGGCAGCTTTATGTATCTGTGTTTTGTGTGTGAACACAATGTTTGTCAGGCACTTGTTTGGCAGTCCTGGAGACAGAAGTTCTCTGTGCGCTGGGAGTCTGCCTTGGTGCTGCTAATTTACAGCCTGTGGCGCGATGCTTGCCTGCATATCAGAAGACAGGTCTGAGACACTGGTGAGTGTTCACCAGGCCTGTTAACCCCATCAGGCTGTAGCCACACACTTGGGTTTGGTATTCTCATCACCTAAATTCCTAAATGTACTTCTAAGGCACACTCCCTTCTAACACAAGCTGCCCAAACATCTGTGGCGAGACTAAGGAAAACATGGAGAAAAAGACCCGAAGATGAATATTTCAGCAGAAACGTGGGAAGGAATGCAATGTAGCTCACGCAAAACCTTCTGTAGTGTATGCCATAAATTAACACAATATAAATTTATACATATTTACACCACATAGACTAAAATATATAAATCCTCAATACTCAGCCTTCTGTAGTAGGTGTAAGCAAGCAGTCCATATGTTTAGCTGATTTCTGAGGAGCTCTAGGGAACAAAATGTATCTTTGTGGAACTTGTGATATTAAGGAGATTATAAACTAGGGTAATCAGTGCAGTTCTCAAAAAGGATTGGCTTTTCTGCAGGCTGAAAACAAGCAGCCATCTCCTGATTTGTTGTCTGAGGCTTTAATTCAGCCAGGTGTTAAAATACACATGTAATTTTTAGGTGCATGAATAGTCCTATTGATGTTGAAGGCCCAGAGATCAATCCTCGCTCGTTGGGTTTTCCTGGCTTTAGGCTGCATGAGTCCATTTTCCTCTTACATTTGTGTACTTTCATTGCAAATACAAGCTTGTAACATCTCATTAGGTACCAGGTGTTTCCTTCTCCACCGTTTCATACTGACTATTCTAAGCAAGTAACATATTAGCCCCTTTTTGTACAGCTGTGCAGCAGAGAATTGGATCTCTAACATTTGTACTGTCTCTTGGTTTTTTAAACGAGAAGAGAAAAATTTTTAGTATGTTTAAGATAAGACATCTGAAGTCCAAATGTCAGGGTTTTCTTCCCAACTGTACCTAGTTCCCAGGAATTAAGAGGAATTGTGTGATTCATGAGTAATCTTTTGTGATTTGTATGACTCAAATGTTGGGAAACCCTCCTTTTTACAGGGGTGCAAAGAGGAGGAGAATGAAGGAAAATGGGGAGAAGAAAATGGAGAAATAGTTTGTAGGTTTTATGATAAACTGTCCTGGCACTTGTTCTTTTAGCACAGAGACAGGTTATTGGCAGCCTCACACTTTGGCCGCCTCCTCATACCAGTGCCTACAATAGCCTAGAAATGGAAAGGAGCCCTTCCAAAGTACAGTTTTCTGGTGCTGCTGTACCAGTACACTTTCCATCTTACACCAGGGCTCTACTTCCCCATTGAAAAAATGCCTCCAAAAGTATCTGATCAGGCCCAGCATCTCCAAACCACACCACCAAAAGGACATTCTATAAAGACATGATAGTGTGACAGGTATCATCACAGAGGGGTGCAAGCCAGGACCTAGTGGGGATTAAGGTCCTCAAGTATGTGTGATGGCTATGTCCTGCTTTGTGGCTCTGCTACTGGGAGAATCTCTTAGCAGAAATATGAGCAGATACCAGCAAAACTAGAAGAGGCTGGGTTCATGTCAGCTGCTATATGATGCTAGTTTAAACTTCTAAAAATATCAAAAGGTGTGTACATTAAAGAAAGTCTCAGAATCTAACCTGCACTGGGCCTCTTCAAAAGACACGTCAGTGTTTCCTGCAGCTGTGTATCTCCTTTGACAGGGCTGCAAACAGCAAGCTTCTCATCACCTGTGACTCTCTGCAGTCAGGGATAAGGATCCAAGATCCAGATATCCTTCTCAGTCACTCAGAACAGGGGCAGGCAAAGACCAAATGGAGGGGATACTCTTCATAGGTGAGAGCATCCTGCCCTGCCTTTCCTTCCAGGCTGTGGAGAAGCCATGAAATGCGTGATCAACAGACTGCCTTTCCTGCATACCACAGGAGTGCAGCCCTAGTGAGTGTCCTAAGGCGTCATCTCCTCCTGATGGAAGGTAGGCTGACTGGAGAGAAGCAAAGGCAAGTGGACTTTGATGTGGATGATATTGTAAGGAGTACCTGGCAGCCAGAAGTTAAGCATCGGTTAAATTTTGGGCCTTGAGGGAAAGAAGTAGTCCCTGTTTTATTGCAGAAGGTGAGTCATGGCCAGATTGCCGAAGACAATCACAAGCCTTTTTTTGTTTGCAAAGCACTAGGATCCAGTGTCACTCTACTTTACAACAAATCTAATTTTCTGTGTTGCTGATGGCCAGTCATTGGATACGTGATTGCAGCACTCAGCACTGCCCTGTCACCTCCCAAATAGCTTTTTTTCCCTTTCCTATTTGTCTATATGTAAGGACATACCCCTATCCTTTGGCACATGTTCATGTACAGACCAATTATTATGGCTGCACTGTCCACACAAACTGAGATGACAAAATTTACTCTTCTGACTTAGGGGACTTGGACCTTGTTGGGAAAGGCTGACAATGCAGCAGGAGTGAAAAACTACTTTTGCACAGACTTCTCTCCTCTTACTTGCTTACACCCATTAGCTCAATAAAGTCCAAGATATTTCAACAGGGCTGTGAGAAATAAGGCTTCTAGTTGCTCCCTCCCTTTGCCAGTGTTGAGAAAAAACACAAGCCATTTGCTCTTTCATAAATACATGGGCACAGGACATTTAACTGAACACTTTGGTTCTCCTGGGTCTTTATGTGGATGTAAGTGCTTTGCTTTAACTGGGAAGGAATCAATCAGAGGGGTGAGAAGACCATTCAGTCATTTGTTTACTTTAGCTCATCCTATCTGCAAATTTATATTGGGCCAGCTTTGTGCTATTTGAATGCTCCTAGTCTGGTGTCATCAGCCTTTGACCTGCAGTGGAACTGCTAGCGAAGATGGTCACGACTTGGAAATTATTGTGAGGCAGGGATTTTAACCCTGCCAGCTGGACTAACAAACTTGCTTTAATGTCAGCATCTGAATGAGGTGTGCCTGATAACCTCTTTTGGTGAGTCTGACTGATAGAGATCAAGAAACTACGCTTTTTAGTCATCATCTTATAAATCTGTGATAGGAGAGGATCAGTTTGACACTTCCTGCCTAAGTGGATGCAACCTCCTTGAAGAAAAACAAGCAGCACCCAATGAAAATGCAAAAGAGAAGGCTAGTGTGGTATATCTTTTAAAGCTATTAAGGCAAACTAGTTAACTTTTTTTTTTTTTTCCTTCCATAAGAAATGTCTTTGGTGTCATTCCGCGGGTACTAATCGAGTCCCAGAGGAACAAATTTCAACCCTGCAGTCTCAAGAGTTGGACTTCCAGCTGGCTATATACAGATGTACTTAATCTAAGTGTTGTCCTTACTGGAATAAGTTCCCCTTGGAGTGATTCCCATCTAGTCTGCAGGGACAACCCAACATCCAAGTGTGTTCCCACAAATGACCCAACACTAAGTGTCAAAGGATAAGACCCAGCAGCATTCAGAAACTCTCACCCACACACATTTCCCTTCTGCTGCCCATCCCTTGCCAAAACCCAAGTGCTTCAGCATGACTGTTACCTGTGTTTAGTTATGATTTCCTGTTCTGTTCTGAGGGAGACTGGTGAGCAGCATGAGTTTACATGGAAAAAATGCTTTTTTACATTTTTTCCTTTAATAGCATTTCTCCTCTTTGTTTTGCTCTGTACAATTATTATGGTATTGTTTGACTACATTGCCCTTTTTTATCCCTCTGTGCAGACCAAGCATGCTGAAAATGAAAGGCAGCATGTAACCTGAAGTCACTAATTGTTGTACTGGAGGTGAGTTGAATAACAGACTATGGTAAATTTTGGTCTGAAGTTCTTCCCCTGAAGTATAAATTGGACAACAGCAGGAGAGAGAACAAAAGCTATTTCCTACCTGATGTTCTTGGAAACCTGTTCCCCATTCTTCATGGAGGACTGCTGCTGTAGTTGAATATATTAAAATAGGGACACATGAATGACATTGATACTCTGCAGTGGAAATAGCTGAGCCTTTTGTATTTTTACCATTGCATGAGACTTATGATAATCTGCTTCTTTCTCTAAATGGAAACCCTCCAGGGAAGTTTTGTGTACTCTAAATAGCATCTCTGTGTGATCAGAGACTTGGCTTTGTGTGCATGTAATGCATAATAGATAAAGATACAACAATATAAATGCAGATTAGAGGTTATTCAGTCAAGGCAAGCATGTTTTGGGGGTGGGAGGCAAATTATAAAAATTCCAAACAATACATATTGCTGCTATCCTTCCTGGCAAATATCCATATTTTGGCAAAATGTTGTTATAATTCTTAGCAGCAAACGGGATCTGTCTCATAAATACCTGTATCTAAACCACTTACTGTCCTTATGTGTACACTCAGCAGATAATCACATTGACTTTTCTCTAGCCTTGTTGCATTGAATGTCATATAGCTATTTTGAAGTGATCTCAGTGCTGAAAATAGTTGCCAACAGATATGGATATAAACTTTCATAAGAATATTTACATCCTAAAAACAATGCATAAACATCAGTTGATCAAACCCATTAGAAGCACTGGGATACAAATAAGTAGCATTAATCTGTTTTCTAGAGTCACTGGCACAGAGAAAAGACCCCTGGCCCTCTCAACACAAAGAGATAGGTCTTAGCTTTGACCCTAGCAGAGCCAGTGGCTTCTTAGTTGGGTAAATAAAGTCAGTTTTTGTAGTTGTTCAAGAGATGATCAGAGAATTTTCTTTGCATTTCTACATAAAAAAGTTAATGTTCATGATGCTCTGATGGAAGCTGATAGCACATTAGCTGTGTGGACTAATTCTTTCTGTAAGTTCAGTGACAAATCCCTTTTTACTAGTAAGAAGGTGACCCCAAACTAAGGCTCTTAGAGGAGCATCTCTGTCATCTTATTGCTATTTCTGTCTTTTTGTGAAGATGAATTTTCTTTTCATCTCTGTAAACTGTATGATGGAAAAACCAATGATACACTTCACGTATGGTTATGAACTTACTGTAGTGAGTATGGAGGAATAATTTCCTCTCCTTAGATGAAAATTATGGTACAGGTATTCCGAAAAAGATGAGGGGGAGAGGCTTGCTTATTACTATTCCTAAACACTTTCCTTTTCACCCAGTTGATGTTTCAGAGGGAATCAGCAGTTACAGCAAGAAACCACTTCCTATTTCTGGATGGGAGGCTCTGTTAATAGGAAAACAAGTTGTTTTATGACCAATTGCAAGGGAACACACATCCATTCCTACAGCAGCAGCAGATGGACATGATTTGTTTGACCCTAACCACATGATACAGATTCAGGCAAGTAGTGAACTTAACAGTATTCTCTAGGGATACCTCTCATGGAGCTCCCATTATGAAATCCTAGGCCTGGAAAAGTGCAAGTCCCAGCATTAAGTGTAACTAAGGACCTGCCTGTATGTACACAGTGGACTGGCTATGGGGAAATAAATAAGTTACTGTGAATTTTCTGTATTTAAAAAACTTTTGTAGTTTGTAATCTCAAAAAATACACCTTTTTTTTTCCATTGAAATTCTTTTTGGCTTTATTGGGGATCTTGCTGCAGGAGAAAACATAGCACATGAACCTTAAAGCTTTGTCCAAGTCAGGATCTCATCACAGACTGAATTTCAGATTTTCCTCCATTCTGTAAAAGGTTTTGAATTCTTAGCTTTTTACCAATCCCACCATGCTATTAGGCATTGCTAAATGACGTGATACCTTTGTTATCTTTTTCAAATTTACATGAACAACCTTTATGCTCCACTTTAGTGGAGCAAGAACAGAACCTTAAACACACATCCTCTGGCCACTGGCTAAGCTGCCATTCTCTGTGTGCCCTTTTGCCCAAGAAGCAGTTAAATGTTTACAAGTAGCCCAAACAAGAGGCTTTGCTAGAGCTTTATATTCTGTTACTTAGAGCAGAGACAGAAAATTGAACTGGTGAGAGATTAAAGAAAGCTGATGGTTAGGGCTCTCCTCTGCTAGTGAATGTGTATTTGCACAAAGTAAAGAGGAGAGTTTGACGGTACCCAGCACAGGGGCAACAGAGGGAAGGTTAGCAGCAAAGGGATGCTCCCAAATAAGGAGTCTCCAGTCCTTGGGCAGAGAAACGAATTGTCCTAAGTGCTTGGGTATTTTATAAATGGGGTAAGCATAAGTAACAGTTTTGTGAATAGTTTACTGAAATAGGATACCCATCGCTAGATGAAACTGCCTGATGAGCTCAGCATACATTTGCATATACTTTGTAATAATCCAAGCTACACACATTGGCTGAATTTGTTACTTGCTGAATTTTGTACCTAATTCATGTTTCATCTCACTTTATGATAACTTTGTGCATGGTAATATTTTGCCCTTCTCTGTCAAAGTAGTTTAAAAATGAAAGCAGTTTTCCAGAATGACCTTTGAAGCCTTTCATACATGCAGAGCCTACTGCCAGCGCATGTGGGAGGCCAAGTTCTGCCTTCAACCTCAGGGTTTTTTTCTAGCCTCTATAGGAGTCTAGGACTTGTGTCTTGAAGAAGAATTTACCAGTGAATAACCACCTTGGTCATGTCCCCTGACGTTGCAAAAGGTGTAGCCATCACAAATTATGTCTTCACAGGAAACCAGGAGCACACAAATGAATGCAAGCCTGGTTTGCCATTTAGAGAGGCCAGACAAGAGTAGGGTGAGTTTGAGTTAAGAGGCTCTTAATACCAGTGCAGCCTTAAATGATGAAGATAATTTATAAAGCAGGGTTCATTCATGCGGGTGTAATTGCTGTGTGCTTAAATCAGTTTTGAAGATAGAACTTTAGCTTCTAGGTCTTGTCAGAAATTTTCAAAAGAGCCTACCTCTCTGAGCTACTGCCAGTTTCCTATTGTGTGCATATACAAAAATCTCATTTTGAATCTTGATAAGCTCTTGGCTTTAATAATGTCTCAAGACTGCAGGTTCCCTAGCTTATTTATCATGCACTGAATAAAAAAATTCCTTTTGTTGTTAGTAAATTCACTGCCTTTCAGTTTCCTTGAGTATCAGCTTGCTTTGTATTGTCTGAGGAGATAAAGGGGAACACTCCACTTAACCTCTCAACATCATTCTCTGCTTCCTTTTCAAGTAATTTTTGTATGCCTGCAATACTGCATAACTTGTATAAATGCTACCTTTTAAGAGAAAATAATGAAATCTCTCAGTATCCATATAATGAACTCCTCTGTTACATTCCAATGCCTAATAACATTGTGGTTTTTTCCATTGAGGGATGCCTTATTCTGTCGTTCTGACAAACTGCTGTTTTCTTGTAGCAAAATTGTTCAACATAGTGTTTTTACTGTTTTGTCAATAAGCAAAGGAAGTAAAAACCTTATGGGATTTGAACAAGAACATTCACACTCCGTATGTGAGCTGCGTTTGAATTGGAGTGTGGTGAGGAAGCAGAGTATAGTATGCAACCTGTTTACTGAAGTGCATGCCAGCAAGTGAGATTTCATTCCTGTTTGCTAGAATCTCACTTTAGACCCATTTTCTCTCTCTTTTCCTTTGCACTGCTCCCTCACAATATCCAAGGCTAGCAGCTTTTTTAATTGCTAGTTTTGGACAAAATTCTTAATTTTTAAAAAAAATGCTCATCCTTACACTGGACTTCCAAGATCAAATTATACAGTAACTGCTGTAACAAAATGATATAGTAAGACCTGCTGTTCCTCGGGCATTATGAGTCAATTGGGAGCTCAGCAGCATGAAATAGGTGGTTCTGTCTCTGAGCTGAATACTTGGAATCTCTCTGAATTTAGGCCATGTCTACAACTGAATTTCAGTTTTTTGATGATGAATTGAAGAACGGTATAAAATTGTGAATTGGAACTACTTCTTTTTTTCTAATCACATGAGGAAAAGATTGAATGCAGGAAACCGGAAGTTGATTCAAGTGACGCAGTGTTACATAATATGTATTAAGCCTGTGGAAAGCATTACCATGAGCTATCCACAGATGCTTCTGAGGATATAAAGATCATCCAGAACTGCCTTAGATAAGATTTAAACTGTTTCAGGGAACTGTGAGTTCAAAATGGAATAAGTCTATCATCGATCATCTGCTGTTCCTGTGTGCCAATTATTCATTAACTGACCACACCAGGTAATATTACTTGCTTGTTTCTGGCCACTCATAGGAAGCACATCAAATGGAATAGATTTTATGCCAGTTGTCTGCTATGATGCTGCAGTTTCTGTGTTTGCTATAAATTGTGAGCTTAGACAGGTTCAAATTATGTTAATTAGTCTATTTTGATGTCAGTGTTCCCTATCTGTTGAGACTGACACAGCTTCACCCACCTATTAATGAATATGTTAATTAACTCATATTAGACCTAAATATGGCTCTGGAGCCAGGGGAATAGTGACAGCTGATGGCCCTTCAGGGCATAAATGGTTTCTTGCTACGATCAATATTCTCCACTGCTGAAAATGCTTCTTACTTTTTTGGACTTCCACTCACTTAACTCTCCCTCTGGCAGTTGTTTACAATACTGAAGTGCAACCAAGAGTTCAAGCAGAGTAGCCTTAAAAGCTGCCTTAATGACATCTATAGAAAAATCATCCAACTCAGCTTTCATCTTCAGACAGAAGGTCAGAGCTCACGGAGTTTGTCGTTAGGCAGCTTCCATTTTGACCCCCTTCTCCCTTCCCCACCCCATCTAGCCCGTGGGTTAAAAGGCTGCTTAAAATACCCAGTTTATTATTTCTTGGTGCATCAGAAGTCTCAGATACTCTGGAGATCAAGAAAGTACAAACACAATGCTTCAGCATTCTCAGTTCCAGATGGACCTGTTTGCTAAAGCTGTTCTCACGCTTTCACGGGAGGAACAAGACCTTTTCGGAGCTGGCTTGACTCAGAAAGGGACAGGCAGGGTTTGGGGTTAAAGTGGTTTCATCAAGGGACTTCTGGGTGGGCTCTGGATTAGCACACTACAGGCATAGGCACAGACAGAAGGTAGGCTGTGCTTCAGGCTGCTCCCTCTCCAGGCATGTGGTCCTGTTTTCGCTGGGTACAGTGGTATTACCTCTCTGAAAGAAATCTGGAGAAGGTGGTGAGGTGGCAGGAAAGGAGGCTATAGCACACGTTTTGTTCCCTTTCACCTACATCATGAAAGTACAGGAAAGCAAATATAGCCAGGGCAAGGTGGGCATCATTCTGGCCAGAAGCTGTGTGTGGGAATTTTAGCTGATTTCACCTGAATCTGCCGATCTCATTGAAAAGCTTTCCAACACATTCACATGTTTTGGATGCAGAATTTTTGTTTTCAGAGAAGCCTTAGGCATGCTGGAGCTTAAGACCCAATGACAGAGAGATGTAGACTAAAATTTTATCCCTGTTATTATAACAGATCTGATTTTTCAAGAATACTGCACACACAATATCCAGCTCCGGAAACTTAGCTGTAAGGACCTGTATGTAGAAGTCATACGCTTTGTGCAGCAAACCAGCTATAGCTCACCCACCTCTGGGTCCCAGAGTCCTTCTCTCTGCTTTGTGCTTCCTTTATGCAGTCAGTTCCTAGTATCTATTAACACTCTAAATCCAACTACCCTTCGTGTAGCTGTAAAAATGTCTGTGGAGCAACAGGACCCGGTGGTGTATAACTGGGATATTCTGGCACAACTGTGATACAAATACCATCTTGGAGGCATGTAGGAGATAAACAGCAGTTTTCCTGGATTTTTCTAGATGGGAAAGTTATAGGACTGACAGCACTGAAGTTATTTACTCATTGCAAGCTACACTACTCAACTGCGTTTAGGGTAGCCTGAAACAAGCACTCTGTCATGGGAAAAGAGATGTTAATTCCCTTTCTGTGCCACAGCAGCCCAGGCTTTGAACAAAGACACTGTGTACACTGACCTGTGGAAACTTACAGCCTTGTAGTCAGATGTTACACTATTGACAGTGATTGGGCAGGGAGGGGTGGCTTGTTGTCTGGTTTGGATATCTGTAAATGCAAAAGTAACTGAGTAAAGGACTCAGATATGTGAGTTTTTAAAGTCTGTCAGTGACCTTGATGGACACATGAGTTTTGGTCATTTTCTGCAGAGCTGACCTTATGTCTGAGCTGACAGCTACAGCTGAAGGAGCTGCAGAACCATAAGATGTGAAATAAGAAAGATGATTCATTCGGGACACTTGGAAGTCAAGGAGTGCCAGTGAAAGGAGCCAGGCTTTCTTGGCTGATACAGGCGCATTAATCGAGGAAGATGTGTTTGCTTTAGGGCATGACCAGTCAGACATCAAGCAACACATGATTTCTCATTTGGAGAAGGAAGGGATAGCATTAAACTTTCTTCACAGAGGACAATGGAAACCCTTGTCCTTGTGTCAGACCACGGTGGTATTGTTTAGAGCAGGGAAATGTAAAGACCTTGTTATATCTATATACTCTTGACATTAAGCTCTGGGGCGTTCTGTGTGGGAGTTGCTTTTCGTGCCAGGGAGCAGGCGGTGATTTCAAGATTTTGGCTAAACAGACCTATCTGATGAAAAGAGACAGCAAAAGGATGTGGGATGAGATGATTGCAGTATTAGGAGGAAGACGGAGACTGTGAGTCCTATGTGGATTACAGCAGAGGTAGGGTTTTCATAATCCAGTAAATATGTGTGCTGATTTTTCTAGCAACAATTGTTTCTCCTTTGGTACTTCCAGCAAAAATTTCAATGCATTGTGGTTAAAACAGCAAGGCAAAGTGGAAGAAACCCGTATACTTCTCTTTGGAGAAACTGATGGGATGGCATTGTTTCATTGCGTACTGATCAGTTCCTATTCAGGTTTTGGCTTTAAAATGCCAGCACTTAAAGCAAAAGGCATCAGTCAGGCTGCAGCATGAAGTCAAGAAAGATGCACCAGTCTGAATACCTGACCAAGGACACTAATGTTTGACCTTTCCTACAACAGAGGAAGCGAGTGAGTCAATCTAGATTGGGTGGCCAAGCAGCACCCAAGCTTTGTCAAAGCCAAATTACACATAGTGAGGATATACCTGATAGAGAAAGACTGTG
Organism: Eopsaltria australis; assembly: GCA_034509425.1. Classification (NCBI taxonomy): domain Eukaryota; kingdom Metazoa; phylum Chordata; class Aves; order Passeriformes; family Petroicidae; genus Eopsaltria; species Eopsaltria australis. The sequence continues at coordinate 469,734 of JAVTVJ010011974.1, forward strand.
GAACACTATTCATACATAGCAGAGAATCTTACAAAGGCAAATATTAATTCACTTAGGTTTTTTGGTTGGTTTTTTTTTTTATGACTAAGAAGTTCCCGACCAGCTGACAGCTTTGTTCAGAGAGTTTTACAATACCTCTGATCACATTTAAAGTTTTTGTAAAAGAATGCACATAAAATCCTGGAGACATGTCCATGTGTTTTGTATCTCTCTCTCTTAGATTTGACCAAAAGTTTGGATGCATGCAAAACTGAAGATTTTTTTATGAGGTTATATCATCCTGAGTCATGCAGATTCTGTTCAATGAAAAGTCAGATTTATGCATGCATAGAGGTAGGTCAGAATCACTCTTCTGACTTCTTTTGAGTGTGCCTGGGAGTCAAGGTGGTGAGATTCTTCAAAGTGCTTAAAGAAGTATTTGTTAGTAAGAAAAGCAGCAACTCCAAACAGAATGAATTGTGCTCTATTTTTCTTTGTCTCCAGAAACCACTTCCTTTCCTGAAAGCATCAGAACTGCCAAAGGCACTAGTGACCAAACAGCATAATTACAAGTAGAACTAATTACACCAATTAATCTTTTGAGACCTACTTTAGACGTGGGGAATACATGCGAAGTTAAAGTTTGTATTCCCAAAGTTCAGATATGTTTGAGTCTCTGGTTTTGGCATAGGCCTGTCCTACTTCCAACCAACTAGTTTGCTCATATTTTCTTTGGATATTTTTCCCAAGTGTGCTTTTTCACTATGACTCATGCAGGATAAAGCAAACAAGGTTGGAGTGTGTGAAAGCAAGCTTCCGGAAGAGTACCAAGTTGCACTATATAAATCCTACACACGCAAAAAACCTGTTGTCTTTGCAAGCACATGGAGACGTTCTCTGGATGGAGCAATGCCTACAACTTACAATTGTTTGGCGTTTTTCTGTTTGGTTTTTTCTTTGGGGTTTTCTTTTTTCTTTTTCTTTTTGGATCCCATTAGACAATGTATTGTGCGTTGCAGAGAAGGGTGGCTTGGAAAAGACCTGAGAAATACAGTCAAGTGCTTAAACACTAGGTGAATCAGGATGGTGGGAAAACTGGAAATTTTTGAATAACCCTCTTGAAGCTCTTTTGTTTTTTTCTTTTTTTTTCAGCTAGTAGGGGAAATTTATGGTGGCATGCAAAATGAGTCCATAACTGAACATTTTAATGTGGGACAAAATGGAACTTCATTGGCTTTTGATGCCTTGTCTTGATTTTGTGTTATTCTAAATGGTAAATGCCATAATTTTTTTTTTTTTTTGTATCTTTCAATGGTTAGGTAGTAATCAAATGTTTCATCAAGAAAATATTAGTGATATTTAAAATTTTCATTTACAACTTAAGTAGCTGCAATGCTCTAATCCTGCTATAAGTATCTCTTAAATTCACTAATGACATCTTGAAACTTGGTATCAAATTACATTTAGGTAGTGGGTTTTGGGGGAGGAAAAATGTGTATATTTTTATTAAAAGTGTATTGATGTAGTGTTTGTAGCCATGTAAAGGCTGTGAAAAACATTGGTGATTTTATCCTGTTCTACTATACCAAACCCACCAACGACACAGCCATTAGAATATGAAATCTTCCCTTTATTTTAAAAATACATCATGTCCCTCTCTCTCTCTCTTAGTGGGACAATCAGGTGTTATGGCTTCTGCTTTTGGTATTCCTATAATTTTGGGAGTGTCCTCCCAGTTACTTGAATGCCTTCTAGGAGTGCATGTCCAGTGGAAGAGGAAAATACAATTATTAGAAGTGATTCTTGGAGTCTTTGTTGCCATTTCCTTAAAGATTGTACCATCTGGGATTGTGGGACCAAAGAAAAAAAACCAATTAATTAGAATTTGGGGGGGAAAGGCATTTTTTACTCCCCGTGATTCTGCTGAAAAAGCTCTGAAACTCTTAACGCTTCAAAATGCAGGGGGCAAAAAATCAAGAACTCAAAAAAACCCCCAAACTTATTCTGATTTAAATCAGTCTCATTATTTGAGTCTGTCTGTAAGTCATGCTTGTTAAGTGCTTCAGATTACTGCTTCTGAGATTTCTAGGTTGTATTTTTTGGTTGTATTTATGCTATGAATTACTTTATAGCTTGTTGGGGTTTTAGGAGGTGGGAGGTTGTGTTGTTTACATTTGTGGATTGATTGCGAACAGTTTCCCAGAGAATATTCAATATCTGAAATTTCAGCTGGGTTGATTAGCTGTGAATGCTCACATATGTTGTGTGGCTTTGTTCCAGTTCCTAGATTCAGTGAGCATAACAACTGTGGCAGTCTGGATTTTGAAAAGTACTGATGGTGTCTGGAAGGCACCAGTTTTCTCCAAGTCCCATTGGCAAAGACAGAGAGAGGGACAGGTCCCATTCAGGGACTTGAATGGAACAGGACATAAGGACACTAATGATACTTCCCTCTACTTTCTCAGGTAGCTGTACATGCTCTCTCAAATACAGATTCTTTTATGACCTTGAGCAGCAAAAGGGGCTGGTGCTGCCACTTCGCTGCTTTTTTCCACAGCTTACTCAGCTGTCAAAGGTGAAGCTCCAAGACTGAACTTAAGCAGAAGCAACAGAGGGATGTATTGGAAGTAGGGGGAAATGCTGTCATCAACACAGATTTCTGCAGACAAAAATTATACTTCAAGCACATGTTATTCTTTGAACATAAAGGGCTGTGTTTGTTAATTTTCTTTCTTTGGCATGATTGGCAACCAATCTATTGAGACAAGACAGAAAAACAGCCAGGGAGAGGTTTGGTGGGTCAGAAGAGCAGGCCAGCAAATCTGTCCAGCATGTAGCAGCACACAGCCTGGGACAGGCACTGCTCTCTTAACTTCCCAGAAACCCAAAACTCAGTGCCATTCCTTCGGTCCAAAGGAAGAGGCATTTGGCCTAAATGGGTGGGACCTAACAACTGTAATCAGACTATTTCTGGATGTACTTCTTTTTCTGGAGCTTACAAGCACATGTGTTGGTAAAGGGTCTAAATGGTAAGTGTGTTCTAAGAGAGGGCAACCAAGAGCTTCATATTAGAATCAGCAATGTTCTCCTTTTTTCATTGCAGAGCTAGTTGTATTTTCTTTTGTTCTTTCAACAGGTTAGTAATTACTGTTGCAGTAATTAGGCTTGATGGAGAGTATATAAGACAATAAATGGTTATTCTGTGCAGTAGTGGGGGATATTTGGTGCCAAGCTTATTATTTTCAGTCAAAGCTAATTATCTCTATTATAATACATTACTCTCTTCCTTGAATTATGAGTGGGAAACTGCTGAATAGATTTTATTTTTTTTCGAAGTGCCCTGAACCATGGAGAGAAATGAAAATTAAAAACAATGAAAAGCTTGTTAGACAATGAGACGACTCATCTATAAAGCTATTTCTGATAGATTTTTTCCCCTCCTCTCTCATCTGCAGTTATATAAATATCAAATGCTTATCAGGAAATAAATTGTTACTTTACACATGGTATCGGTATAAAAGTTTAGTTCAGACACCAAAGAAACCAGTGTGGATTCAGAGGAAGGCAGGCGGGGAGCTGCAGGGCCGGTCGGGAGCGCTGGCGGTGGCTGAGGGAGCCGTGAGGTCACCCCTGGACCCGGCTGTGCCGCCCTCAGCCCGGGCGGCCTCCGTGAGCGAGGGATTTGCAGATGTTCCTATCAAGCTCCTTTGGAAAAGACTGGCTGCCCAGAACTGGCATCTGCTTTGCTTGTGTTTAGGGCCTGCCCTGGAAATCTGAGCAGGGAAGCAATGTCAGAAGGGATTATACCCTCTGGCTGGCTCACCTCGAGCAGTAAGGCCGGCAGAGAGCGTGACTTTGACTGGTCGGGTTTGTCCGCTCGGCAGATGCTTACCCTGTCATTGATTAATAGTGCAGCCGTCCCTGCTCCCCTTACATCATGGTTTCAATTTGTAGCAGTGACAAGGCTGATCACCTTTCCAGTCTTAGCCGGCTTACAGCATACCCTGCATATATCTGCCCCACACATCTGAATCACGCTGTAACTTGACCCCCTGACTGGTGAAACCCGTAGTAGAGAGAGCTGCAGCTCTCTGCCAGCGCCGGCTGCCGCAGCTCAGCCGGCTCCCAGCACCGCTGCTCCCAGCCCTTCCGACCGCCTGCCCGAACCGCCTTCCCGTGGGGAATGGGGAGCGAGGCTGAGTGGGAGGAGGTGTTACACAACCACACTTTGTCTGAGTGCACTGACAGCCACCGATAGCGCGGACAGCTGGACCAAAATGCTGGGAAGCGCTCCTGAGTTCCGTGTTCGCAAAGCGGTCATTGAAATACCCTCGTCAGGCTCTGTCGGGTGATTGATGGGGCAGTGGGAAAGGCAGCTGGTTGCTGTTGAATGTAAATACTACTGTGTTAAGAGGGCATGCGGCAGGGAAGTGTGTGTCTGTGTGTGTGTGCAAAGTTCTACCATTTCCTGCTTTCCACACAGACTTTTCCTAATTTTAAAAATTTTGATTTTAATTGAATTCCCTACAGAAGAGAAACAGTAAAGCTTTCCTGCGAATTTACAAGGCAGCTTTCCTTAGAAATTCTGTGGCATGCTTTTCCATGTGCTACACAACAGATGTTTGAGGCTGATCAGTGTCATGTGTTGCATTTTGCGGTACTTTAATACGTGCTTTTGAGAGACAAGCAGTACAAAGAGGAACTGAGACTCTAAGATGGATATAATTTTCACAGTGCTGTCTTTGGTTACTCCAGTAAAACCACATCAAACTATCACTGTGCTGCTCATCTGCAGTCTGGGCTAAAAGCTGTTTGACTCCTGTCAGAAATTTCATCCTTTACCTGCACACTAATTTTTCCAGCAGTCCCTTGCACCACACAAAAGCTCTGTTTGTTGACCTTATAGATTTTCATACTTCTTGTAAAACTGCAAATCAGACTTTCTCTGTTTTCATCAGTAGTGGCATTGTTAAACAGAGGTGATGTCACTGGACTGCTGTTTTGGTGATGTAGGTTTTATTTATTTAAATTTATAGTGCAATACAAATTGACTTTCTCAAATTAAGCTTGATCTTGTGACCTCTCTGCAGGGAACTTATGCAGAAGATTACTGTGTCTGATGTTCATCATTGTGCTATCCCAAATCTTAGCTCAGGTCAGTGATTGCATTTTGAGAGCTGCCTTTTAGGAGTGGCTAAGCTGCGCCATAGCAAAGATACCTTACTAATTCACTTTCTTGGTGTCACTGAACGTCCAGTTTGATGAAAATGAGAGGTGCTTACCGCTAAACTGTTTATAGATCCTGTAAGGCCATAGCTATATATTCAACAGGAGTGGCAAAGAAAAAATAATAATAAAAGCAGGTGCTATTCAAAGGTGGTGTTTCACATTTTTTTTCATAATGTCCCTATCAATTAAGGTAGTCAGTGGGTGAGAAAGAATTCACATGTATTAGCATTCAGTAATGGTTATTTACATGAAAGAGGGTTTTAAGATAGGCTCCTGGAGTAGCTAAAGGCTAATTGAAGCTGTGTAAGAGCTACTAAGAAAGCATTAGTATGTAAAGTTAAGACAACACAGTCAGCTATACTTTAAATTGCATCTAAATAGGGATATAAAATATTTATCTGAGATGCAGGAGAAGCGTAAGCCTCTTGACTCTCACAAGGCAAATACATCTATAGCAGAAACAGATGAAAATAGAGACAGTTTTCACATAATCAAATGTGTAGCACTCACTCCTTCATTCCTTGGCCTGAGAATCCAAAATTTAGTAGCTAACAAGTAAATATTGTAAAACATAGTATTAGCTGATTAGATCTGGCAAGAAACAAAACTCCAGACTAGGAACCTGCAGTACCAGAGAGGAGGAAAATCCATTAAACATACACAACAGTAACTCATAATGATAATCTTGTAGAGATGTGTCTGCAAACTGTAACTCAAAAAGCCAAACTAAGCCATTTACAGCTTCCAACATCTCAACAGAATACCTTTAGATGCTATTAGCCTATTTTTGTTTTATGTCTCTTTTGTAGTGGCAACTTAACTGTTTTAAAGTGTATCTCTGTGGGAATTGATGGGGTTTATTATGTATGTTTTTGTACTATAAGAAGGAGAATGATCGATTTTGTTTATGCTTATGCTGGTTGTTGTTGTTTGGCTGTGAGACAAGGTTGCTATCAACAGAAGGGATGAAGCATGAGGTAATGACTACAACTTAAATGAGAACACTTGTCATACCTGCTTTTTGCTTGGACTGATCATCAAGTATCAGGGCACAGTCAAATGCCATGTGTGTTTTCTTTCATGTTTACAAACTGGCAATCTTAATGGAAGGTAAACTTTGACATTTCTTAACAGTTTCCTTTGCCCTTGAAATCCAAGCTACTCATACTGTGCTAAACTATTTAGGGTCTACTGAGAGTCAGTGGAACAGTTCATATGTCCAGTTTGCTTAAGTATTCCCTGACCTGATTCTCCTCTGCTAAGGGTGTATTTTTCCCTTGTTCCAGCCTTTCTCCACAGTCCCTAGGACTTGGGATTCCTGAAAGCCAGCCCAGCTATGAGATGAAGGCAGTGTTTGGTACTTTGGCCTCTTCCATATCCTATGTCACCAGGTCCCCAGTCTTGCTGAATAATAGGCTCACATTTTCCCTAGCCTTTCTTTTGTCACACATGCACTTATAGAAGCACTTCTTGTTTTCTTTGATATCCTTCATCAGATTCAGTTGCATTTGGTCTTTGGTGTAACTAACTTTGTCCCTGGGTGCTCAGACAATGTCTCCATATTCCTTCCAGGTTATCCTCCACCCTCTGTATGCTTCATTTTTGTGCTTGAGTTGGTCTAGGAGCTATATTTCATCCATACAGGCCTCCTGAATGTTTTGAAATTGTTGGGATGGACCTCTTTTGATCTTGGAGGAGATGATCCTTTAATATTATCCAGCTTTCTTAGGTCTCTCTTCCCTCCAGTGCCTTATCTCATGGGACTCTTCCAAGCAGATATTTGAAGAGGCCAAAGTCTGCTCTCCTAACATGCCCAGTGCTTTGAGCTTGATTTTTGCCCTCCTCTCTGCCCTCAGGATCCTGAACTCCCCCATCTCATGATCTCTTCAGCCAACGCTGATCTTGATCTTCACATTCCCTATGAATCTCCTCTTCTTGGTGGCCATGAGGTCCAGCAGAAAATTTCTCATAATTTTCTCTTTTCATTCATGCTCTCTGGAAACCTCCTGGATTGCTTATTGTCCTGCTGTGTTGTCCCTCCAGATATTGGGGTGGTATGAGTCCCTCAGGAGGTCCAGGCCTGAAAATGTGATGATAAAGTTGCTTAATCTGTTAGGGCAATCCAGTGAGGGAATGGAAAGAACAATATTGATGGTAGAGAATATTTATGTCAGTGCAGAACCGTGGAAATACATTCTGTCTTGTATACTGCCTGCTGAAAATGTTTCTGCGAATATCCCTTTCCATACTGGAGACTTATTACCCACATTGGAGTTTCTGCCCCTCTGACCTGTGGCTCAGCATCATGGGGACCACTTAAGCCTGTTCACATCAGAAAAAAGCCTGAGTGAACAAAGACTAAATATTTAAACATTTTCAGCCAACTTCACTCATTTTGCCTGAAGCACACCCGCTTCTCTAGCAGGTCAGCTTGCTGTAACCTCTGGCAAGGGTGAGAGGCAGCTGGGAAGATCATCATCTTCAGCTGGCATAACTAGGTCTGTAGAAGGACTTCTATCTTTGGCTTTTCTCCACTCTAGACATACTCTGCATATGACTAATTTGTTTTTTAAAAGAAACCCACAGAACACTTACCCAAAAGAATTCTGCTGCCGCAGCGTTCCTGCTGAGAGGAAGACTGAGCTACAGTCTTGTCTTGATCTGGGAGGAGAGAAATCGGATGGTGTTTGTAATTATTGGTCTAATCTGGAGTGGAATGGCCAGTCAAGAATTCTATGAAGAATGAGAGAAATGCTGCTCAGAAACGAGACCTTCAGCATTTACTTATACCCCTGAACCTGCCTGAGTGTTGAGCAGTGGAATCATGAGGAAAAGACACCATTCAAAGAAGACAGAAAATAAAAAAGAGAGAGAAAATACTGAATCAACTGGAGTCTGTCAAATGCAAAGCTGAGAAGACAAATGCTTTGCAAAAGGGTCTTAAACTTCTTCTATTTTCTTTGACTGACAAGAAGTGCCACCATGACCTAAAAACTTTATTCCTGGACTCATGTGGACCAGAAGTGCTAGTTTCTTCTCCTAATGTCTTGGCTAACTTCAACTTGCTGAGTTTTGCCTAAAGTTCTTATAATTAATATAAATTTTAATTTAGGAAAGAGTTGGACTCCACTGGTGGGCCCACATCACAAGAAGGATTGATAAAAATAGACTCAAGTACAAGAGAACGCCTTCTCATGTTAAGGCAACACCTGGTACTGCTACAACAATGGCTGGATGGACAGGGTCTTCCTGAGGAGTCTGCAAAATGTGGTGTAAAGAGCTAAACTCCTCTGGCAGAGATCCATGACAAATTGCCAGAGATGAGAAAAGAACCACCCAGGTATGTTCAAGCTCTGCACTCCAGGCAACTGAGTATTAGGGCTCTCGCTTCCAAAATGAACTGGTAAAGAGGAAAAAAATCCTTCTGCGACATATCTGGGACAAACTGGATACATTCTGACGTCCTAGCAGCCATAGTCCCCCCTTTTGCTCTTCTGCTTCATCTTTTGTGGATTGTGAATGCCACAGGCCTTAGAAGTTCACTTGCAGGTTTTCTATTGTGCTTCCACCACCATCACCCCTGCGTCTCACCAGGCCGAGTGTTTTTTCAGGATTTCCTGAAATTCTGTATCATAAACATAAAGAGAATGATATGCTTTTTTTCATAATCCAGCAGCTGGATCTTAATTCCACACTGTAAGTCAAACATGCGGAATGGTAACAGCAGGTGAGGAGGTGCCTTAGCACACTCATAAGATGCAGAAATCAGATTATTTCAGAGTTGGAAGTTGCTTTCTAATAGATTCATGTGGTAGTACTAATGACGGATGTTGTTGCAGTTATTAAATACACATTCTATAAATAAGCATAGAAGGGGTCTCATGTGAACCCAAGAGCCAATGTCTTTATAAGAGTGAGAAATAAAGGGAGAAGCAGTAAGTATTAAGAACCCGTAATAACTGAAGCAACTGAGTTGTGCATTTCTGGATGTTTTGGAGATTTTCCACAGATATTTCCTATGGAAAGAATTTATGAATCAAAGCATAAGAGTTGTCCAGGGAAGATTGGTCCCACATGGATACTGTTGCTGTTTTAACTCATCCAAATCTTCAAAACTATTCACTATGAACAGATTGTATTCATAAGTACAGGAAGCATTTGCATTTAGCATAGCTAAATTAGCTGAAGCAGAAATGAGCACACTCCATGTAATGTTTAACCAGAAAATAGAACAGTTGTATGGTCAGAGTGAGACATTTCGAGGGGGAAGATAGAGCAAGCCAAATTTTGCTCCTGGTTGGGGTTATCATAGGACTGCAGTGACATTGTTCATAGCAAAACATGGCTGGATTAATTTGCTTTCTACTTGCTTTGGCATTCTTGTCAGTTATTATTTCCTACTTAGACAGAAAGGAGAGCTGAAACCTCCATTTTTAGCGAAATGGAAAATGGCTAAGACTGTTTACTCTGAAGGGACCTATCTAGTATATATTTGAGGAAGGAGATACACCATTTATTGTACTTTATTTTAAATAATGCTGCCTGGGTATCAGTACATTTCCCTTCTCTCTTTCCTCTTCAAAAAGTCCAAAACAATACTATTCCTAGAACAACTTCTGACTCAAGACCATGAGGTTACGAAGTGCCTCAATTCTTGTAGAAGTAAGTAGGGTTAGAAAGGTTTGTGGATACCTTTGCATTCTCAGACACAGTTAGCAGTTCACATCACTGAAACTTCAGATTAAAAGCAAAGGACCTGGAGTTCTCTTTTAATTATCTTTCCTGGAATAAAAATTTTGCAAGCAGATTATCTGTATTAGAAAGGCTGTACATCTTTAAGTTTATTAGATAACACACCTACACTTGCAAGAAGATTAAAGATGGGCAGAAATGTTACCAAAGTTTCATAATGCTTATGCAAATACTTCTCATCTAGAAATATCCTGAGTACTAGGATCCCTATTGCTTCCCAGCTTCGTCCTGGACAGATTCAATGAAACACATCATATTTATGACCAAACCATTGGAAATTCGAATATACCTCAGCTTAGAATTTTAGGAGTTAAACTAAACTTGTTTAGTTTGTTTGAACCACTATTCCCATAATTACAAAGTTTACTGTTTGTTGTCAAGTGATGTAGAGAATTGCGCTGAAAGGTTCAAGGTTGAAGTCTTCCGAGGGTAGAAGCAAATGTAGTACTCTGATGCTGTCTTGCTCTGGAGGGTGTGTCAGTCACATTTTTAATATACTACTTGTCCAACACTGGGCGTTTTCACTCAGGACTGAATATGTCACAGATTATTACTGGCCACGTCATCTTGAATCCTCTGGAGCTGTATGGATCTGAGCATATGTTAATGTCACACATAAGAGGAATTGGGGGTATATCCCTGCTCTGGTTCCTCCCTTCCTACAATCCCTCTTGCACTTTGATTTTCAGGGCTACCGTGTGATCTAGAGGAGAGTGGCAGTGCCCAGTTCCCTTTGACGTGGAAAACAAGGTGATTGGGACTGAAAGGGGCACTGCAGCGTGTGCTCCCACACTCCATCATCTCACTCTCCATGTGGCTTTTCACTGTGAGATTCTTGCATGCTGACGCAGCGTCATGGAGTGTTTACTGCTGTTGCAGTATGTTCTCTAAGACATGGGATACCATCCTGTTCCTCAGGTTTCTCACTCCAGCATCTCTCCAAGAGGAAAAAATGAAAGCCTGATATGGCAGTATTCAATTATTCTTGCTGTACAAGGTACAAGCAAAACATCAACCTTTAATCATGGGTGTTTTAAAACCATAAACTCATTGTCCATATTCTTTTAACAGTTGGGGAAGAAAGTTGATCTTTCCTGAAAATATTGAAGCCAGAATAACCCTACAAATTCTACTAACATGAAACAGTTTTGGACAGTTCAGGACATCTGGAGTGAATATGGGAGAGGGAAATGAAAAATTTCTTGAATGTGCTTAAAGGCTGAAATAGAATTACAGTGGCACAGACATGCAGAAGCTGAATGAAATACATGCATGGATATGGCAGAAGGCTTAAAAGGAAGTCAGCCTGCTAGGAGCAGAACTATTTTTAGTCTCCTAATGAAGAAAGCAGCTGTATTTGAGAAAGCCAGTCACTCATTGCTTGGAAAATCAGCTGGAACTCTTTCTGGGTCCTGGTGTTCTGGTTGTGAGAGGAAAATCTTATGTGTAAGCTTTTTCTGCCCTGGAGAACCTTAAATAGCAGTCATCTTGGCTTTTAAAGCACAGTTGGGAGCTTCTTGGGAACAGATTCACAGACTTGTGTCAGAGCCCATGGTCACTCTGTGGTGTTCAACCATTCTTGGAATGAGCATTTCTTCAGGAGACAGCAAGGATCTGGCAAAGTCCTCTGAGATGTGCATTGAATATAACATTGAGTTCTGCCTTTTTTCTTTGTTGTGTGCTGTGCAGCTTGTTATACAATGTTTATTTCCGTTCTTAATTTCCCCAAAGCTTTGCTGGGGTGCAGCAGGCTGTCCAGTTTGTTGTAAAAGCCCTGTTTTCTTGTCTGTGTAGTGCTTGTGTTAGGTATGGGAATGGAAGAGAGCCACTTTATTTTACTGCTCTAGTGAAACTTGAATTGTGAAAAATTGTGTCGCTGATCTTAATATACCATCTTCTTTGTATAGAATAAGTCCTTTTGTAAGGTTTCTTTGGTATAAAAGAGAGAGATGTCTTTTTCTGTCATATTGCTGAGTTAAACTATCAAAGTGAGTTATGTGTGTCCTGGCAGTGACAAGAATGGACAATAGTTACCGCTATGTCAAAACTGTCGAATGTGCTTGCTGGAAGTAAAAGAGACAGCTTGATTTTTCTGCTGGCTTGAGGAACCATTTCTGAACTAGTTAAAGTAGATGCATCATAAAAGGGTGAATTGAGAGAAAAGGGTTTTTAGCTTCAAGCCAGTGTCAGGGTAGCCTGACCACAGCCATCTGCCTCAGATGGCCTGGCATTTTTCAATGAGATGATGACATTAGTGAGGAGGGCAGCTTGGGTTTGGAAACCTACTCCTGCAAGTGGTCAATCAATTTCAGGATTGAACAAGAATCAGGAATTGAACAAGATCTTAAAGGTGGGAGGAAGGCAGGATATGAAAGAAGAAATGCCATGGAGAGGGAGCTGGGACCTGGACTTCATGGGTATCCCTTCCCTTGGGCAGATTTGCCAGGCTCCTTCAGTCACTTCCAGCTCCCAACCTTGCATTTGCTCTCTTTAGAAATATGGTTTTTCTTGTCTGTCATATGCTTTAATACATGAAGTCTTTTACACAGTAGGGAACCATCTTGTATGTAGGTACTTGAATCCTCAAAAACTGGAAGGAGGGGAAGGGGTTGTATGCACCTGATCTCCTTTATAGTAAGACTATGGCCTGGGGAAGAAGTGATGCTCTCAGACTCTTCCCATTTGGTTGTCACTTGCCTTGTGTTTGCAGAAGATCATCCCTCTTTGATTTCCTGGCACAGTTTCTTGTCCCTAAATCTGTTTCTGCTTGAGCAATAGAGTTTTAGAAAATAACCTCAAAGTATTGAAAAGTGGGAAGATCATTGTCTGAATTGCATAAGGGGTAAGTACATGAGTATTTATTCTGGCATCAGTCAGGCAGCTTGGGGACAGTGAACAGCAGCTGGAGAGGGAGCAGGAGCCTCCTTGCTCGACTTAAGGGCAGTCAGTGCCGCAGGTCTGACCACAGCCTTTGCTTTCTGACACAAATACCTGAAGTTGTTAGATGGTTTCAGTAGAGCCTGTTTTGCATAAACCATTTCTATTTTCCCATTACTCATATGTCCCTTTGTTAATAACATAATGTAAATAATTCTGTGCTGGATTTGGCATTCATTTAAACAGGTGTAACACTAAAGCAGTTGTAATTGGTTTCGGTGTTCCCAACCTTCTCTCCAGCTGCAGTTTCCAAAGGAGTTTACTTGTTTTTGCTTTTGAAGGTTCATTATTACCTTAATTCACTCATCAGCCTGCTGCTTTTCATGTTAATTCACTTTTATAACCTGGTAGGAGGCAAGATGAAATGTTTTAGGCTGCATCCTAAGGTTATGCTTTGAGTGGTTGGTGTTTTAAATGGTTGGGATGGGCATTGGCAAGAAGAGGTTTGTGATATTTACAGTCTTCAGGAATCTGTGTAAAAGTAAAAAAAAGCTTATCCTGATTTTGTATAAATACCACATCCAAAGCACACCTGTCTTCTGCCATGTGGGCCAGCTAATTGGTTTTTGTTCTATTTTTACTGTTCTTAGCTGAAAGGCAATTTTTTTTTGCTAAATTTCACAGAAAGCTCTAGAGCTGTTTTAGGGGGCTGTTGCTGTGAGAAATAGCCATGGTTCTGTTTTTTTAAAAAGCATTCTTAAGGAATAATTACAATGATTGAGAATGCTCCTTAAAAAGAACCAGAAGCATGTACATTTTTCGTAGCTACACGTCTCTAAAATGTCTTTGTGGGTTTCTTCACATATTCAGGAAACTTTTAAAAATAAAAAGGAGCAAATCTATCTCTGAGCTTGGCAACAGCTGAAGTTTGTATTTCAGAAGTATCTGAAAATGGGTTCCTCCCCATTTGCAGACACAGATGCCAAAGTTTTAAACTGACAGTGCAAAGTTTATGTTGCAAGCTTTGTAAAGGCGCAAAGTAGCATTTTTCTGCTCTGTGCCAGTCCTGCACTTATGCATGGCTGGGATGAGGCCTTGTTGGACAGTTATTATTGTTTATGAATTCCTAGCCTTGCGGTCTTGCAGAGCAGCAAGTCAGCATTGTTGAATCAGGAACTGTAGACATGAAATTAGCAAAAAGGTTGCCCCTGCTGCTAAACTTTTGGCAGTATTTTGTATTCCATTCTTTTCTGTATTAAAACACAGAATGTAGTGAATGGGCCAAACCCTGAAATCCTTATTTGGTTATTGTGAAGAGAGAGAAAAGGCTGTGATTCATTAGAAGAGAGATGAATAAGAGACTGCAGAGAAGTCTGTGCAAGGTAGCTCAGAAGCTTCATTTCTCTTGTGTTATAACCCAGCAACACAAGGGTTGTCTGAGCACAGCAAATGGTGGCTCTATCAGAAGTAATGCTTTGAATAGTCCTCATGCTGGGGCAAACAGAGGAGTGATGTAAGGAGATGGCAGCTGCTTATGTGATATGTCTAAGCATGTGTTTGCAGGGTCAGTTGGAAAAGCTGGGTAAATGCATGCCCCTGCAAAGATGTCTTGGGTGGAAATCATTGCTTGAGATGCTCCTGAAACCAACTATTTCAAAAGATTTATTCAGAGATTTTTGTAGTTTTTTTGTTTGTTTTGTTACTGGGAGCACAAAATACCTGGCGTTACCTATTATTTCAAACAAAAGGGGTACAGGAGAGGGAACAAAACCTGTTGTTCCAGCAGCAGAGCAGTTACTAAGTGGCAGGTCATTAATCCCACTTCAGTATATTGCTGGGAGCAGCAGGAGTTACAGATGTTTGATTGCATCATCACAGTATAGTCTCTGATGATGGTGGTTTGGGTTGTTGTAATCCCACAGAAATTATACTTTGGCTTCAGTGCTTTGGCCTGCCTGAGCATGACTGATCGTTATCTGCTCTTCAAGATTAGCTGAAAGTGCCTAGCTCAGTGCTCTGAACTTTGTGGCAGAACGGGATGAATTTTGGGGCCAGGTTTGTGAAAATGTTGCACAAAAAAAGGCTGCTGTGTTTACTCCCTTGTTCTCCCCGGCATAAGTGGAAAAAGGAGAGCGGTGCTGAGCTTGGCATGTCTGCTTGAGATACATTTAACCCATGGCACAGGCCACTACATCCATGGTAGTCTGCATTTCAGCAAAGGCCAGAGGGTGTTGTAAATAATATTGGGATGCGAGTTTTTGTTCCCTTCTCCCCACTATTTATGTCAGATGCTGAATGAGGTGCACATGGAGGTTTGTGAGGGGGGTGGTTCAGCTGCTCTGCCTCATGCTCCCAAGCCCTCCCTGATCTTGTGTCCCAGAGAATCTCAAAGATAATTTTAGTAAAAGGCTGTTCTGGGTGCCCTTTGGCTCATCTGTTTACAAAGTCACAAAGTCTCTTCTCATTATTTTTCAGGGATCAGAGGGGACAAAAGTTTAAATATTAGCTTAGTTATTTAAACCCTGTGGCAATGCCAGTCTGCTTGGCACATAGTGTTGAATCTAGTGATAAGATATTCAGTCGACTGATGACCCTCGCAGTGTTGTAAGAAATATGCTGATTAATTCTCTGCGAGGGATAGGAGGGACAAAGCGCCTTCTATGTTTTATGACAATTGCCAATCAAAAAATCTGCCAAAAACCTGGGCTTAGAGATCTATGCTGTTGCCCTCCAGCAAACCCTGATTTCCTGGAGTCTTCTAGAGTATTCCTAGATAAGCAATACTGCAGATGAATAACAAAATAAAAAAGGAGTTCTCCAGTAAAAGCTTTGTACCTGAATATATTTTCTGGTATATAATTACATTTTTGTCCACTAGATGGCTTTTCTCCCCCTGCCTGCGACTTGACAGAGCAATTGGAATTAACCAAGTATAATCTATCTAAAATGACATTGCTTACAGCTGAATTCAGATATTTGTAGCACTTCGATCAAAATTTTCTATTTACATAAAGCATGCAGGGCATATATATATCCTGTGATGTAAATTTTCCTACATGGAACAAATCTTCTGTACGTTGACACAGAGAAAAATGCAAGTTAAGATGCTTTACCAAATTGTTTGCCAACAAGCAATGTTTGCTGTTTATATTAAATTATTAAAGACCACGGGGCACATTCTGTGGTTAAGTCTCTAGCAGTGACACTGAAAAAATAATGTAAAATCTTCCAGATCTTGTTTTGGTTTGATTGGGGGTTTTTAGGAATCAAAAAGAGAGTTCCTCCCCCTACCCACCCAGTCTGTAGTATAATATTAATTAAGGCTGTTTGGAAGAAAATTTAGGTTCTGCAATCATTATAATTAAGTAGGACAGATGGACAGAACTCTGCATTATGTGGCTTAAGCCAAATCAAATGGCTTGCCAAAAAAAATTGTACTATTTACATTGAGAAAAGTGTCAGTTTTAGTGATTGTGTGAGTCCCTCTGACCACTGATGAGATATTAGCAGGGATATGCCTTTCCTGTTGACTTTACCACATGGATGAGATAGCAGTCAAGAGAAGAGTACCCTGAATTAGTAATATATGTGGTATTCAGGTTATGATAACAAGCATTTTATTATTATAATATTTACTCTCTTAAAAACATAACATGGTAAAATTAGAAGTAATCACCAGACTGATGTTCACCATTTCACTGAAGAAAATAAAAGAGAATTAGTACTATTTTATGTAAAAAAATTGTTCTCAAGAAACATACTTAAACCAACGAGTCCAATGTGGGTAAACACACTAGATGAAGATGAGTGAACCAGCACCTGGGATTTGGGGGATTTCTACAAGGAAGTTACTGCAGGAGCCTGCTTGGAGGTGCAGTGCTTCCTTTATAGCTAGTACCCATTTGTTCAGTGGGAAACTCTCGTTTTTAGCTGTTGAACCAGAGCAGCTCCCGTTTTTTTCCTGTCAACTTCCTGATAGTCACGGGAGGAAAAAAGAAGTAATGTTCTCATTTCAGCATCCCTCGCCCTCCTCCTTGCTTCTCTGGAAGATGAAGTAAGCAAACTATTTCTGTTACTCATCTTTGCCTTCAGCATCCTTCTTTCAGGATCTTTCTCTCTAGTGAATCATTCCAGTGCCCATTCCTGTCCCCAGTTCTAGCTTTTTTAAGTTTCATCTTAGGGGCTTGTTGGATTTTCCCTGCACAGCATGAGGCCCTGCTGGAGAATAGGCTGGGATCTTGGTAATCTCCTTCAGTAGGTGCTGGCTGGTAGCGCTGGGATGAAGGACCAGAACAACCACTGAAGTTATTTCTCTATGATTCAGGAAGCCAATGTTGCTACAGTTTACACTCAGTTTAAGCTTGGAAAGGGCAGTTTTTGCTGCCATGAAGTTTGTTTTTGATTTTTCTTAACAGAAGCTTAGATTCTGTGAGAATCCATGACTGAGACCAGGGTGCACACCTGCCAGGGAAATCTTGCAACTGCAAAGCATACAAGTGGATTTTTAAGCCCCATTTGACTAATACCAGAAGGATTAGTGTGCTATTTTGTTGGATGCCAACACAAGAAAAACGTCATGTGCTTTAAACCAAAGGGTTACATTTACTTGGGTGGTGCTAAGCTGAGGTGATGCAAGTCACTGTGTTAAAAGCCCTGGTATGCTCATGGCCCTGGGTCATGGAGATCTTCAGGCTGAGCCAGCTATTGTGCTACCTGTCATGAAATTAATGGGGTGGAGGAGCAGCTCTGGCTCAGAGAGGGCTGACATTGTGAGTGCAGGAAGTGTGAAACATTTACTAATCCAGTGGCGGTCAGCTAAGCACTTTGGTCAGAAATGGGGTAACACACAAGCTTAGATCTTTGAGCCTCTGAGCTACTTTCTGCTTTCAGTTACAGCAGTATATATCCATTGACTTCCCTAGCATTCCTACACCAGTCTTATTCCAGTGCTCCCAACAGCACAGTTGAGGGAACACAAGGGAGGAGAAAGAGGTGAACAGAAAAAAATTGTACTCTACAGTTTTACTATGCATGCTGTTGACCATTTGGTTTAGTAGAGGATGTTTTTTCTGGCCACCAAGAACTGTGAGGCCACAGTGAACCCTCAGCAGCACTTCTGCAGGCTCATCAGTGCTGACATGAAAACCCTTCTCAAGCATGTGAGTATGTGCGTACTACTGAACGTGCAATAGTAACCATCCCATTTTTTAACTCCAGTCTAGGTACCCTAGGTTTTTAACTCCAGTCTAGGTATCTGCTGATCATAGCCAGAAGAGACCATATGAAATCCTCCAAGCCTAACTAAAGCATTCCAGAAACCATATTAAAAATAATTAAACAGAAGAAAAGCTTTAGCTCAGTTTAAAAATTGTCTGGGAGGTGATGTGTGGGGTTCCTGTCCCTGACACAGTGGGTGTCTGGAACACTGTGAGGCCACAGCTTTTGCCAAGTGCAAAGGTAATTGGGAAGAGCCAGGTCATGCTGGTCTTCAAACTTACTGCAGCAGCAGATCCAAAAGGCAATAAATAATAGCTTAGCACTCAGTCTTACCTGTGCTGATCTTAGGGAACCTGGCTTAAGGAAGCAAAGGTTGACCCAAGTCACCTTTAATCCATCTTCAATCTTAGCATTGGCCAGAGATCTCCTTTAACCAGTGCCAGTTTACTGGAGTTCTGCAGCACTTGTTCCAAAAAAATCCCAAACTCGGTCACAGCAAGTGCTCAGCTGGAGGCAGGCAGGTCGTGTACAAACCAGCTATGTTAGCTCACAGTTCTTCCGTGCCACTGTGCACCTCTGTAAAGACCATGCTGAGGTCCTTTCAACTTCTTCACTGGGCCTTTGATCTCTGCCAGCTTTGTGCATTCCTCTCTCCATGTCAAAGAAAAACGGTTTTTACCACCGAGGAAATCTGTAAAAGAGATGTTACTAACTCAAACACCTGCACTCTGTGAAGGAAATGTAGATTTGATTCCTTTTGTGCATCTGAAATGCTGCTGCCAAATCTCTGCTATGAAAGGTGAGGGGAAACATAGAAAGCTAATAAAAAATAATTGGTGACACCAGAGCAAGAACATGTGCATGTCACAGATAATATTTGGCTCTGCACTGAACATAAAAGGGCTTGCCAAAGTTTTTGTCTTTCTTTTCAATTCAGGCAGAGGTTTACAACGTTGAAAGTAGCTGTACAGGTTTGATCTCAGGTTGGTCCAAACATGGAATGACTCTGCTGACCTGTCCAAGCACAGGAGCTTGGCCAGGCCTCAGGATTGATTTTTCTGACTAATCCCAGTGACCACCCCCCTTGACACAAAAATTTCAGACACACAGGACTTGCAGTGGCTGCCCTGCAGTATTGGATCAGCTTCACCATAGTATCACCTTGCTGTTGTATCTTTACTTCTCACCCTGCTGAAAGATTATAGCATTTGTTCTCTGGGTTTGATGTAATCTGGTTTTGCTTATACCCTAATGATCAACCATGAAAAAACTGAGTGACATATACTTGTCATGAATTAGTAAATGCTGTTAGTTAAGCTTTTGAATGTGTGTTTAATTTTTAGGTGCATGCATAATTACTCTGTGACCTGTTTAGCATTGGAGACTCATTCCTTTCAAATACTGGAGAAAAAAAAGAGGTTACATCCAAGCTAAAATGAAAAACACAAGGGATTTTTTTTTTCTGTATCACTTTAAAAAGGTTTCGGAACAAATTTGTTTTCAAAGTAGTTTGTTCTCAGTCCTAAGATGACAATTGCCAGCAGCTGGCTGGGAAAAAGCAAAAGTTAGTCTGAGAAGTAATAAAACTCACATGATCTGAGACTGTACAATACTGAGACCATTTGTAACCACAGCTAGAGTTATTTGTCATTCTGGAAAAAATAGTGAAGTGTCTGGGGGTTTTCTTTGTTGCAGTTTTTCTTAAAAGGGATTTTCTTTTCCAAAGGTAGCAGCAGAAGAGATTTTTGTTGGTTACTTCTTTTTCAAAGCTTAGTGATAACAAACAAGCGATGTGATTTTGGCAGGAAAGTATTGCATCCCGTGTTGGAGAATAAATTGTTCCCTTGATGATGTACCCTTCTTGGATTTATGGATTTTTCTGTATATTTGCATAGGAAGTCATTACAGCACCCTTTTAGCTGATAACAGTAGCACATCATGGCATGTTTCTGCATGTCTTACAACTCCCTGGACAAGCTATTGATCAGGTAGGTCACTTCCAGTGAAGCAGACAGTCATTCTGTGCACTCTTTCTTGGATGGGAGATAAGCCTTTATGCTCATCTTCAAAGTCCTGTCTCCCCTCTCTCTTTGCATAGAGTATGCTGCCTTCAGAAATCTCTTGCTCCTTTTTGTTTAAGATTTCTAGTCTGACACATCACAGGGAAAGAAAGAGAAGAAGGAAAAAGCGCAGTTTTTTAAATGGAGGAAAGTCAGTCCTCTTACTTGCCAGATTAAAAAAAAAAGCAATGCTTGTCCAGCTCTGCTGTTTCGGTGTTGATTTCAGTGCTAAAAATGATGCATGCCTGTTCTATTGGAGTGGATTTCTCCAGAGAGCATATTTTCATTCAGATTCATGTAACTATTGACCAGGAACAAGGTTAAATTGAGCCTGTTTAAAAATTAACCCGTTTTAAAAAAAAAATTACATAACGCCGTGGCACTCTTCAGGCAATCTTTTAGCTTTCTAGCATCAAGTCATCTCTGATGGTGTGCAGGCTGCATTTAAAGGCAACGTGTTCCCAGCACTTCGTATGGCTAGGAAGTTCTGTGCTGTCGCTTGAAACCGGTAATTTTCTGATGGTCTTTATATTGTTACAGTGTGGAAACGAATATGCACACTCATTTCTGCATTTATTTTCCTGGACACCATTTTTCAAACTATACCTTTAAATGTGCCCATTCTCAATTCCATGCCCCTAAAACAGCTCAAGCAAGGGATACAGGAAAATGCAGGAAACTGTAAGTGCTTTAGGAATCCTCTCTGTCAACACAGCTACCTCCAAGGCTGTGTTTTGACTGTCAGAGCAGGGGCAGGTGACGGAAGCACCTTAGGAAGCAGTAATCCAAAGCTCGTAGTAAATTTAAATCCCCTAGTTCAGAATTAGCCGTGATTCCTGCTGTCAGGAAAGCAGACCTCAGCAAAGGTTAGATCTCTTCTCCTACTGTATTTTCATTCAGGTTAATGTTTAAGCCGTGCCGGTGGCGGTGTCCCGGGGAACAGTGGGTGCTTTTACGGCTATAAATGGCGAGGGCTGGGTGTGTGAGTGCTCGCCTGTCAGCTGTGCGAGCCCGGCGAGCACCTTGGCTGCAGCTGGCCCCAGCCCCGGCGCCCTGCGAGCGCTCGGCTCCTCGCCGCACCAGCTCGCTCATTGGTCGCAGCTATCGCCCTCCTCGCAGCCACTGCTGCTGACAGGGTATCTCTCTCGGCTGAGATTACTGCGTATGACCTACTTTGAAAATGGTGTGAACCAAGGTTCACAAATTGTCTTGGAAGGGTGCCACGAGGTTGGTGTGCAAACATGCGCGGTCTGGGAGGCTTCTGGCGGAGCAGAACTGGCTGTCTCCGTGTCCTTCCAGATGCAGCACGCGTTCCTTTGCCAGCCCCGGCTTCACAATCCATCTTTGTGCTCTTGAGTGCGGCATATTGATTTCCCAGGCAGCCCTGCTAGGTTAGAGAGCCTCTGGCCAATAAGTCCTCCATGCCTTTTTGCTCTCAAAACAGCTGAAGTAGCAATAAAGATGAATAAAGGGCTTCAGGCTGAGCTGTCAGCTGAAGCCTTGCAATAGTAGTAGTAGTTGTAGTAAAAGCAGTAGTAGTGGTATCAGAATACAAGTCACTAAGGAGAGCTAAGCAATGACATTTTATTTATACAGTTCATCTGTTTACTTTAATCCGATTGTTTATAGTGTAATGTAAACTTACAATTACCAAAGCTGCTTTCCTTGCCAGATGAACAGTTTAACCTGTATGCCATTCCAAAATACTGATAGAGGAGAAAATTCCACAGAAAGGAACAGCCTGGAGAATTGCAGTCTGAAAGCTGTACGGGTCTGGATTTTTTTTTATTTTTTATTTTTTTCTTCATTGTGTTTCCTTACATAAGATCTGTGCTGCAGAGGAAAGTTTCCACAGACTCAGAAAGATCATATACAGTTTCAAATCTACTTGAAAGATAAGACTTTTTTTTTATCCCCTCCCCAAAGCTAATATATTACATACCTACTCAGCACAGGGCTGCCTGTTATCTGATAAGATAATTACCGTCAGACACGAGAAGAAGCATATGTACTTTTAAAAGGAGCATTACTGAATGTTCACAGAGAGAGTTAAAGAGCATGCTTATCAGAGCTTTTCCATGCAGAAGACTTGTGCTAGTATTTGACTTTGGGTCAAGAAGTCCTTTAATAAATTAGCAATACAAATGTGTTTTACTTTATACATATGGAATTTAAGTGTTTGGGACAGCCACAATAGAGCACTTTGGGGCTTTTTACAGATTTAATGTGAGCCAAGAGTCCTAACTCAGACTCTGAGTATTTTTTTGTTTGTTTGTTTTATCCTCTGTAAAGACATCTGTTCTACATGGCTCTCCACCTTGGCTGCAGTTCAATTTTCACTGACTTCCATGAACTCCATTATGAAACCCAAGTGCAATCCTCTCTTTGCATCAGGATCAGCCTGTGACTCCTGACCACAGACCTGCAGCTTACAGATGCCCTCAACCACCTCTTGAAGCACATGGCTGTGGAAAACAGCCACCACCTTGAGGAAAGTACACCTCATCCTCCAGCCTGCCCCTCCCCTGCTGATTGAGTCACAAGCCCTTGAAGCCATGCTTTAGTAATTTAAAAATAGAGAAAGCTGAGACAAAGACCTTTGTCAGCTCTAAAAGCTGAACAACCACTGATGCTTACCCTAGGTGAGGTGGTCTTTGCCAGTTGCTAAACAGCTCAAATGATCCATTGATCCATGGTGACTGAAAGGGAAGAGGCAGGACCTGAAATGAGAACTTGACATCTGATATTTGTCGGTTCTGTTTTTGAAGCAGCTGGCCCAAAGGCAGGAGCTCGTGTCCGAGCATGCCTGATGGATCTGCTGTAGAAAACCCTTCTGGCCTGACAGTTGTAATAATAAATTCCATAAATGAGCTGACATTTTGGCCTGGCAGGGCCTTTTGTAAGCCTCAGCTGGGAGCAATTATTTAATGAAAAATTTTAATAGATTAATAGTTTGCCCATGAGTTGTTACTTGTAGCATAGAAGGCGCTGTGTTGTTTTTAGGGATGGTTGTTTTCTTTTAATAGTATATGTGGAGCTTTCTGGGGGATGTGTTCCTCACCTAAAAAGCGGGGATGGGACTCTGAAAAATGTGTGGTGTCCTTGTCACTTTAATCATTTGGTGCAACTGTGCAAGGTGTGATGGCAACCAGGGGGAACTGCAGGCAAAGCAGGGGTTCAGTTCTGGTCCCTGTAACAGGAGAAGGAGAAGCATTTTCAGCCTATCCCAAAGGGGGCACAGGTTGTAGCAGATATGAGCGTCAAACGCATAGGAAATACTCCTCAGAATGTTTTTCCAATTAACTTCAAAGGAAGGAATGGTTACTGATGCAGGGAGGAGGAGAATCCTTCCCACCTGATAAGTCTCGTTAGTCTGACGGAAATATCTGATGCATCAGCTCATCGTGCTTTGCTGTCTAAGCAATCAGCCAGTCCGTTGAAGGAGCAGATTGAAAAAAGCATGTGGTTGGAGTGGTACAAAGCAGACCAACCCAACATTTCTTATGTGTTGCCTATGGTTTTAGAAAACCTTTTGGAGTAACAGAACAGATCAGGGAGACAGAAACACAGCTATTGCCAAGCATGCTCAGCCTTCAGCTCCTGCTCTCCTCCCAGTTCCTCCCAGAAATGAGGGAAGGCTTAAGCAGAAGACTTGAAAGACAGTCAGTGAGTACCAGTGTCAGAAATATTGCCTTACACAGACATGGACGTAAAATGCTGCAATGTGCCTTGCCACTGCCAGATGCCAACTCATCTGACGTTGCAGAAGGAGCTTAATATTGTTTTATATACCTCAGCTGACACTGCTCACCTTGTCACATCTTTTGTATGAAGTGTTTTGTTTCACAGCCTCTGCTGAAACATCCCAGGCACTCAAGCTAAATTAGGAGAAGAAACGTAACACGGTCTTTCCAGGTTTGAGCAGATGGACGTGGAAATGGGGTATTTGGGGCTTCAGTAAATGGAGGTTATGATCTCCTCCTTTGACTTGAATATTCCGTCTGATCTTCCAGCTAAGGTGTGGTCTGGTAAAATTCATTCATGGATCTGTCTTTCAAAGAGTGAGATCCTACAGAAACCACCCAAACTTTAGCTGTCCCCTGCTAATCAAGTTAACAAAAATTAATCTCTAAGATCAGCTGTGAGGCAGCCAGTAAACTTGATGCCCATTACTGAACTTTTAGGGTAGCACAGGGTACTGTTACTGCCCTTGTAACATTTGCCAGTGAAAAATGGTAGTGCATAATTTTTTGTTGGATCACTCTTGATATTTGATATTGTAGATCATGAAATGCTGCTAACCTGTGTGGAGGAACTGTGCATATCAGAGGAAGCTCCTTGAAAGCATTCTGTTCCTTCTCCTAAGGTGGAGCCAGAGGAGTCACAAGGAGCAGTTGTTTTCCTGTTTCCAGCTCCTCATCTCTGGAAGTTGACAAGGCTTCTTCCATACACGTATGAAACCATTGGAGAGCTGATAAGATCACATGGAGAACTATAGTGCCTGCTTTTTTGTAGATGTTATCTAAGTTTTCATGTTCATTATTGCAAGCATAATTACTGCCTTCCCCTAATTATCTTAGCAGCTACCTGGGAAGCTGGTATTGCACTGCAGAGCAAGTGGCCAGAAGTGAACCAGATAAGTCAAAGATATCAGTTGTGCTAAACAGCTGTATCAGTGTTGTTTGAAAATCACATCTAAACCAAATTGACTGAGCTAGCTGAAAATCATCTTATTTTCAAATACAAAATCAATTCCTAAAAGATTTAAGCTTAAACCAAACCAGACATGGTTTAGCACTGAAATATGAGAATGTCCATGTCTTCTACACTGGTTTAACCAAAATGGATTTAAAATAATGCCTTTAGAAAAACCAGGATACTTTTTCCTTGCAGTTTAGACTTAGATGATGACTGTAGAAGCAATGGAGTGCTTTGAAATTCTTCCTTTCATAACTACTCCATGTGCTGAGGGCCTTTGACATTTGTTGCATCTCTATGAAGTTTAGGGCTTTAGTATTTGCCTACAGAATATGCATAGAAATAGGAAAACTCCATCTCCGTTTCACAAAGACTGTTGTCTTTCCTCTGATGGGTGCAGTGCAGCTGCGATGATCCACATAAAATGATAACTGCATTTGCAATCACATGCTTGGAAAACGGGAACAAATGGGAACAGGCTGTCAGTTTACCATGCACACATTGCCATGGGTCTGTTCATAAACGTCTCCCCATTTTTTCTCTCCCTGCTATGCATAGAGGTTCTGCTTCATTGCATGGGGTCCTGAGTAGGTTTTCAAATTTGATCCTGGAAGACTTCCAAGGAAATGGTTTTCATTGTTTCTGAGATTGGGCCACCCTTTATGATCATGATAGCACATGAGTGCATTTCACAGAAGCAATGAAACTGTCAAACAAAAGAAGGAAGCTTCTGGACACAGGACTTTCCCAGAAGTTTTATCTAGACTGAGGAATTTCTGCAATGAATAAGATGTCTGTAGACATCATCACTTTCTGAAAATGTCAAACTTCCTCTGTAAGCTATAGAAACACACAAGTGCAAGTGTAACCCCTACAGATTTAATCAAGCTCTTTCTCCTATGGGGTGCTAAGGAAGGAAAAGTGGGAGAAATTATTGTTTCTATTTTTACATGCTTGGGAGCTGCTAAGTGATTATAATAATGGGAGTCATAAATTACTTCACCAATGCATTTGGAGATGAGACAGTGAACTGACTCCTCGGAGGAATACAGGATATGTAATCTGAACGGCAGACGCTGCAAAGGAGAGGGCTCAGGCACTGAGAAAGGAAAACTATGGGTGAAACTGGATTTCTGCTCTGTTCCCCTGCTTTAATTCGCTTGTGTTGCAAGCAAAGCAGGCACTGTAGTTGCAATCTGCAAGTTTAGTGAAAGCCTTTGCACCTGCTACCTGAAGGATGGTTCAGCAAAAGAAATTCAAAAGTTTATTCAGTGGATTCTTTTTTCCTTTTGCTGTTCCCAAAAAAGAAGCTCATTCATATGCACTTGACAGTGAGAGGTAAATTTTTTGTGCAGCACAAGGTGACTTAACCACATGATTCTCAGGAACAGTAGTGGGAATGCTGCAGCAAAATCCTCATGCCAAGGCATGTGAAAACATCTGTAGACGAATCCATTGCCCTGTGACAATGGGAATCCTGGTCAATGAATTTTCTTCTGAGTGCTGAAACAAATAAAATCCACGACAAATCTCCTGTCTGCAGAACTGTGATTCTCTGTCTTTGAGATTCTGTGCAGACTTCTTCCTGGTGCATTGCATTAATATTAAATTAACAACACGCTACTCACATGGAACTTACATTCTAAAAAAAGCTCACATTATGCTGTAAGCCTTTATTACAAAAGAATAGCAGTCGTGAGGTTAAAGTTTGTTCATACAGTTTTCTATAGAACATCTGTACATTTTTTATGGAGGATAAAAGCTACGTTCCACGTGTAGCTTAGTCATATGAATATAGATAATGAGTAGTTTATTGAATTTCTTTTTAGACTTTACCATTCACTTATATTCACATAAAGCATGCAAAACATACCAGATTTTTGTAAGTGGCACTTGCTTTTCAGAAACTCAAATTTCTCTGTCAGTGTTGTGCAGAGGATGTGACCTGATATGAAAAGGACCTATTCCTCTAGGATTTAGCTTGTAGCTAGAGGCATAAATCAGAGATTCTCTGAAGTAGATTGTAATCCACACTGGAGAGAATAAAGAGAAATCACTAGGTCCATATGGAGCAAGACCTTGAAAAGCTTTATGAGGACCACATTCACTGGAACAGTTACCCAGCATCCAAACCATGGAAGCCCACACAGGCTTCAAAACCAAAATATTTCAGGGCTTTTGTGGCCTTCTATGATGCAGGAGCTGGACAGAATTTTTATTGAATCTGGCCTTAAATAAGCAAAAGAATTTTGTAATCAGTGCATGGTTTAGCAGGAAGCCAGAAAAATTCTTTTATTATTGGAATGATATGGTGGGAAAGCTTAGCCCTAGATACAGTCCTGGCTGCTGAGCTCAAAAAAAATTTTGCCTGCAAGCAAAACTAGCTGGGAGTACAGTAAACCCCTAATTAACCTGAATTGGAAAAGGTATATATTGCAATGTCGTGCTTTTTACTCATGTGTATGTAAGCCATACCTTACTTTTCAAATGCTGACCCCTCACTCTACAAAAATGTTTTCAAGACCTTAAACAGACCTGATCCTTGAACCCTGACCCCCCTTCTCTTTTCCCCCATATTGCAGAAGCGCTTTCAATTACTGGTAGAGAATTCTGGATACAGTGCCAGAGCTCCTTAATGCCACTCCAGGTGTCAAACAGCAGAGACTATTAGAAAGCAATGTGTAGCAATCCTCAGCCCTGATGGTATTTCAGCATTAAGCCTTGATCCTGAAGCAGTTGCTTGCTGTATTGCCAAAAGTCTTAAAGTTTTGGTAGAATGCATGTAGAGCAGCAAGTAAGTGACTACTGCATGATGGTGTAGATTCGAAAGGGATTGCTACATCGTGCTGTGCTGTGAACTTGAAATTATCCCAGTGCTCCCCAGTGAGACATGTGCCATGGTGGAGCCAGCAGGAGGGACAGGTATTCTAACTGCAATTGTTTTGTCTCACCTCGAAGTTCTATTTTCATGTTATAGATGCAGAGATTTGGGTGGCATTCAAAAACGTCCAAAGGGACATTAACCAACCTCTGAGAGCACTGTGGAGACTCAGATAAGTGGACAGGGCTCATTTGGGGCCTAGATGAGTGAATCTGAGCTCATTCTTTTAGCTTCAGAGTATACCTGTAAGTGATGATGATTTCACTCAGAGCAGCGTGTAAGCATTTCCATAAACAGGGTGTGCATTGTGTAGCAAAATCAAAGCTATGCAGTAATAACTACCCTGCAGCTAAATGGATGCTTTTTCCACAGCTGAGTCCTTGGAGGGATTACGTAGTTTTTAGTCATTCATTGCCATGTGACTTATTAAAACAATTAACAGGCAAAAAAGTGGTTCTTTTGAGTGGTTTGGCAAAGGCTCTGCAGTATGAAGTTCAAGCAGAGAGTGAGTTTCCACCTCTGTTGGTAGCAGTGTGTGAAGTGGCCAGGGCTGTGGTTCTCTTCTTAGCTCCCCCTCTAACTCACTCTTTGACCTTGGACAAGCCTCCTGGCCACTTTGGGTTTTTAAGTCATTATGAACTCAAAACTTGTATCAGCCTCTCTAAAAGATTTGCAGGCTCTCCAGGTAAAACTGGGTCCAGCTCTTGGGTTGGGCCTGATGGGTTTATAATTTGAGCCCTGTGTACACAAGGTTTGAGGTTTTGACATGTAACCAGATAAAACATAATGGTTTCAGCTAAGTTTTGCTTTGCATTCTTGGATTCAGCTGCACTCTTCACTTAAAAAGAAGGCCCGAAGGTGGCAGAGCTAAGTGAAGAAACTGTCCAGTGAGGGCTTCCAGTTAGTTTCACTAAGTCTGATCTAAAATTAAAGCTCTAGGTATATAGTTAACTGTGGTTTTTTATCCAGTGCAATTACCTGTACCCTGTTCCAGGAGGAGATTATGAGACACAGGTGCATAACATTTAAAACCTGCACAATGAAAGAACTCTGCAGACAAACCTGGAAACCTTATGAGTACAAAACAGATTTTCCCTTTTTGAGTTGCCTTGCCTTGCCTCCATTTCTTCCCTCCCAACCATCCAAACAGTACTGTGCAAACATAACTTGTAATTTTAGCAGTGAGCAGCCAACCACCCCAGGACTTGCAGGTTGGGTCTTTTAGATTTCCTGCAAGATGATATATAGATCCTTTGCTAGTCTAGTCACAGCTTCACTCAAAATGCACCTCATGTCCACTGTCAAGATTGCTGTGCTTGGTCCTACTCTGACCTATGCGTCTCTGTCTGGCCTTGTAGCTGTGTTCTGGGCCTGCAGATGTTTTTGAGGTCTGTGAAGGAAGTGGATCCTGATATCAGCTCTAGATTGTCAGTGATTTAAACTCATTTCCAGGCTGTAGTGCTATAGACACTCCAGCTTATAGCCCACACCTTGGCACACAGTTAATGTAGATAGCTAAGTAATGCAGGCTTAGCGGAAGAACTTTCCGCAAACAATTGTTATTTTCTTAGGCAACATATTTCAAGGACATGAAGGCTGGGTGAGCTCTGGGTCACGATTTGCTCAGGCTGTATTTGCAGCGCAAGCATGGAAGCAATATCCAGTACTAGATTTAGCTGGCCACACCATGGGCTGCGTCCCAGCTCGGAGGAAACCTGGGTACTTCCCCCTAGGCTTCTGTGTTGGGGCTGGGCTGGCTCAGGCCGGTGTTACAGCCCTGATTCACACAGCCGCTGTGCAGGGGAAAGGAGCACGGGACCTTCAGGGCCAGCTGGCTCATGGGGATGTAGCTGCTCCCCAGCACTCAGGGGGAACTTCAGAGGGCAGAGTCTGGTGCTGCATTGTGTAACTTCATTTTAAAGAACTAACTGTGATTTTTATATGGAGCATTTGTGTCCCAAAAATGCAGCTCTTCTTATTTAGTGAAATATCCTTTGGAAAACTGTAAAATCATGACAGGTTTTTGTATTTATTTTACATTCAGTTCAGGATTATACACTATCAACTTTAGGGCCTTGTAGGAGCCAAGAGAATATAAAGGTTGTCAGAAAATTGGAGGCTTTATACCAGGCTGTTCTGATTTAACTGGCAGACCATTTAAAGTTACTGAGATCTGGGGAGAAGCAGAGCTTTTCAGAAATGTCAGTCTTCTGAGTGCTGCAATTTCTGACTGGCACCCACTCTCCAAAGTACTGACCTCAGCACCGACAGGAGAACGGCATCAGCATCTTTAAGCTGTATTTTGTTATTATTGTTCAGAAGTTTTGCCATTTCTGAGCAGATAAGTTTCCCCTGGAGATGTAGTAGCATCTGGGCTTTCTTGCAGCTGAGTTTAAAGCTGCCTGGTTCCCTGAAATGAAGTGACAGCTTTTAGTCTTCGACAAGAATGTGTGAATGTATTCGGGTTCATTTATAACACACAGAGAAGAAAATTGATATTAGGGGGGGCAAGGGAAAAAAAAAAAAAGAGAGGAAAGAGAAAAAGTCTTTGAGGGCTTCATCTGCCCGGGGAGGAAGTATAATGCATGCACATACTTCAGTCCATGTGAGCAGAGTAGTAATGGGATACACACGCACACACACACGCACACAAGCTGGGATCCTTTTCAGTCAGTCAAATTATTATTTTGGTCAAAGGTATTTTTCTTAGTTCTAATAATAAACACTGAAATCCTTGGTTAGTGCAACATACAAAGATAGACTTTAATATACACAATGCGGGTTACGTAGAACTGTTTCCAGTACACAATGGCCACATTGTTTCTCTTCTTTTTTTTGTTTCCACAAAAGTATAAAAGAGCATCATGATACAGACAGCACATTTCAGTCTGAAGTGGAACTGGCAGAGGATTTCAATGGAAAGTTGATTTATTTCAAGGGATTATGGGAGTCCAGGGATAAAGCTGGCACCCGGCCACAGGGAGAGCCCTTGACCTAGAAGCAGGAACAGTTTTCAAAGCTGTACATGTACATAACTGAGCAGAACACTTTAATTTAGTGCAGAGCATAACCTGAATTCCTTCTCTGAGGGAAGATGAAAGAAAGAAATTTTACTTCTTAGTAGGATGTTGGAAGCTGTATCCAAAGCTCTTTGCCTATTTTACATCTTATTCTGCAGCATTGCAGGAAGCAATTGTTTGTGACAAAAGGCCACTTTCTTCCCTGCTTAACTGGGAAAGCAAATTGAGCTGCCACTCATAAAACGGACTGGATACAGAATTAATTTGCTTTTCCTGATAGATGAAACAAGTTAACAGACCACTACAGGTTACTCTCTAAATCAACATATGAAACATAATTTCATTGTCTTTCCTCCCCCCCTCCTCTAGGCCTTGAGTGGTAATTATAAAGTCTTTAAATCTCCCTAGTGACATCAGCTGGTTAAAAAAATTTGGATCACAGGAATAATGTAACCCAGAGCCTGCTTTCAGCAGCGTTGTTCACACTCCAGAGAAGGCAATTCTATACAAAATATTCTTCCATAACTATGCTCTATTAAATTTTAGTGGTATTTTCAGTGAGCTTCACATTGGGATCCACATCATCAGGCCTATTTCTTAGTCAGAAGGTACAAAGCATAACAGCAACAAGATGTGTCTTTAAAACGCTATTTTGGAGCATTTTGTGAAGACCGTGTATTATATCAAATGTGCCATAGTAATTACATTTACTAAAACTTCCTAAGCGATAATAGGCTTCTAGCTCAGCTGCCCTTAGAATCCGTCATAAACTTCAGCCACCTAATTAAGTGCTTTATTCTGCAGCTTCCAGTCTGGCCAAACGACCGCAGGCATCTGTAGGTATCTGACCTGAATCAAGGACTCTGGGTTTGAGCCCTGTGTTTCCAGACAGCGCGTCTGACTGATACTGCAAAACCACAAAATGCCAGATGGTTTCAACATATTACACAGCTCCCTGTATGGGCATCCAGCGACAGTGTGTGCCTTCCTGCAAAATTTCACATGCTGAAACAACTTCTTGCAGTGTGGAGACAACACTGCGCCTGAAAACAAAGATTTAACGACATTGGCGTTGCTCAGCCTCTCGTTAACTTCTGGTCTGGGAAAAACTGTCAGCTGTTCTAAAATTAGAAGATAACGTAACATTGGCTAGAATAGGGCATAGTCTGGGTAGGCTTCTTCATTATCAGCTTCCTTGTTGAACTTTAATCCTTATTTTATGACCCTTCTGCTTGTTTGGGTATAGCTTGCATCATGGGCACAAACTGCCCATCACGGCATATTTGCACAGTGAGTTTGTTGTGTGCATTAAAACGAGACTGGTCAGCTGTAACAAGTGGGGACTGAGAGGCTTTCCCACCATCCAAACTGTGGTGGGGTTGGATCCCACATTAGGAGGCCCTTTTGCTATGTTACCTAAAGCAATCTTCACTGAGACCACCAAGTCCTCCTGCATGCTGACTGGTCTGCTGGTTTCCTCCTAACTTGCATACAAATACCCTGGACCTCTAGGGAGATGGGAAAGAGCCATGGAGTCAGCTCTGTGCAACAGAGGGAGCCTGCTTCCACAGTGTGTGCATACACCCTTTTGTCAGGCTCTGGAGGGCAGGCTCCGACCCTTTGCATTTCCCGAGCTAAGTCTTTCAATGCTGTGAAGTTCTGTAAGCATCCAAAATATGCCTCTGTGCGAACTCTGAGCTGGCATCTGCAGAACTGATGGGGTTGGTGCCTGCTTCCCTACTTAATCTGTGAAGGAGAAAGAAGGCAAATTTGGCTCTTGGACAAGAGAGGGACGTTCAGCTAGTCCTGTTTCTTTATAACACTTGCTGTCAAGACATAGATAAGGTATGTACTTAGCTTCAGGTATCGTACGAGATGCAGGCAGTGCAAGTGCATGAGATGAAACCAGGTTGCACTTGTCGTTCTGAGGAATTGGAGGCTCCCATCCATGATCCCCATGAAATGCAAGGGTATTAAATTCTGCCTACAGACAGTTGTCAGTGTCTTTTCTTGGCCATACATGTTTCTTCTAAAGCCATAAGAATTGCACCTTGCAAGCCTGATCCTGAACTGAGTGACACAAAAATTTTTCCTGGTGCATGCTGAAGGAAACTATGAACTGCTAGCTCATTTTACCCCTCATTAGGTCATGGGAAGGTGCATGCATTTGGGAAGGCCAGCTTTGTGTTTCACCATCCCTGCCATGGTGTTCAAGAATTCCTGAGAGGCTGCCACTCGAGGGCAGGAACCACTGTGCTGTGTAACAGGGTGGCCATCCCTTTACCCATGCTTTCTCCAAATTCTCGGTGTCCTTTCTGAAGGAGTTTTATATCTGAGATGTCACAAGAACTCCAGATGTAGCATGTAATCTAGGATATTATCCCTGAGCACATCCTTCTGGAGAACTTGGCATTGGGATATCACGAAGAGATGGGGAGGAAAAAAGGAATGCTTTATTTTTTAAAGGTTTTAAAAAAAATCTTTGTGCATTGAATGCTTTTTGCAGCCAGGTTACCAGGGCCATTTTGTGAAGAAAGCTATGCTTGAACTTATTTTCAGCTTACGTTGTAACACCCCTCCTCGGCATTAGTACCAATAAGTTTATAATCAAATACATGGCAGCTGCACCACTGGGCCATCAAGGCCACTTTTAATTCACAGTCCTGTCTGTGGTTTGGTGGAGAAAAATAATTATGAAATCCCTTGGGAAAGGGCTGTGTTGATGTGGCCAGGAACATACCACTAGTAAGTATTTATATAGCATCTTTTCTACTGATAGAAATTAATAAAAAGGAAGAACAGAAACATTTTATGTGGCTTTTCCATAGCAAGAAAACATGTAACTGATTTTACTGTGTGTTGCTTATAATTACTCTTCTTCGTATCTACTAATTATGGCAAAGAACAGGAGAACCCTAATGACAGTAATGTTAACTGAATAAAATTTTCGTTACTTTAGCTGTAGTGAATAATTTGTCTTCCTCAACCTGATTTACTAATATCTTAGTTGACAAGGCTCCCCATTCTGTGTATTCATTTTGTAGTTAGAGAGGGATTGTTTATAATTTACAGTTTAAGTCTGAGTGCTGTTATTTTGCACTGTCAAAGAGCATCTGTTACAGTAGATAGCTCTTCATGTGTTAGTGCCACAAAAAATAAAGTGTACCAGCCATGTTAGCAGCCAGTAATGTTCAGCTGTGTAAAGGGGAATTTCTTTTGAAAGGGCAGAAAATAGAACTGCATAAGTGAATTCTGTGTGGTCATCTACATTGGGATGAGCTTGTGTAGGACTCATTCACATCCAGGTTCAACATTCTGGTTCTCTGTGTGGGGTAAAATCCAGGTTAAAATTTGTTTGTGGGCATTTGATTGTTACCTGATCATCCCTACAGGCTTCCCAGTGTTTTAACCGTAAGTTTTTGAGAAGATAGCTTACATACTTCCTGATTCTCTAAGTAGAATGAATCTAGAAGATCTGATTTAGCTGTAACCATACACAGGCAAATTCTAGCATAGTTTTCATGGTTGGCTTTGTCAGTACAGACAGGACAAAGTAATTTCATAGCACATTGGAATGAATGCAGTTTGCCTTGTGACAAACCTCGTCAATGAACCCTAGGAAGAGACTTGTTGTATTTAGGGCTGGTTATGAAGCTTTACTTCTTTTAAATTTTATTATATGTCTTTATTTCTGCCTGTTTGTTTGCCTGTTTGTTTGCCTGCAGAGAACAGTAAAAGCTTATGAGGCTTCTCTTCACCTTGGTGAAGGCAAGCAAGGGTTCTCCACAGTGCAGATGGCACTAAGCAGCTCTAATTTGCCGAAATGGTACTATACAAAATTTTACCACTATGGATAAGATCCTAACCCTTGCTCAGTCTTGCTTTGAACTTACAGATCGTACCATCACCACAAGTATTATCCCTCTCTCTACGGAAATATTAGTAGCGACTTCAAAGGTCAAATCAAACCATATACTGATTACAAGTCATAACTGTGTTCACTGTGGGCTTTCTGTGCACCTAGAATTGTAGCCTAGCCAGATTTAATGAAGCTCTTTATTTCAGAATAAAGCTGATCATCTAAAGTCCAGAATATGAGTAGCCCAACTTGATCTCAGCTGTAGTTGTGGATCCTCACAATTTTATGAAATCAGGCCTCACGTTACCTGTTAGAGACCACACAGCCAGTCAGTGACATATGTTGTACTTTTTCCAGCTACTCATAGACCCACGAAAGTATGAGATTTAAAAGAACAAGAAAAAGTGTCTTCAAATGTAGTTAAGTTTAAACAACAAAGAATTGCACATTGCTAGTTACATCAAGCACTTATTGTTCCACTCTACCTCATGTTTCCTTTGATCTATTTTTAAGTCATTGCAAACTTTGTTAAAATCCAAATTCCACAATCTTTCCCCCTGCCCCCCAAGGTGTCTTTTTTGCCTTGGACTCATATTTTGAGAAGCCTACTTCTTTTGTGTTACTAAAATGCCAAGATTTTAATGGAATGCTTTATTAGGTTTCCAAGTGCTTCTGGCCAATAACAAGCAAAGTTCAGCTCAGTAGTTTTAATCTCACAAACATCAAATCTGTTTTCCCTGCATGTGAGAAGAGCCATGCAGCTCTTAAGAAGATTAAAGCTATAAATTCTAACATTACAAGGGCCGTACTTTCACAGTCCAGATCAGGATGGGTTATTTTATGTAAGTTTGTCCTCATGTGAATTTCTAATACTATTCCTTGAGTTTTGACTGGGCTTCCCCTCCTCTTATGCCACTGTGTACTCAAGTATGCTATTTGTGGAAGGTGAATATATTGCTTTTTCTTTTATTATGCTTCTCTACTTTATTTTAATGTTAGGAGCCAAATTATATCATTTTCATTATCAATGCAGCTCAGAAAACCATCTGTTGCTCAAAGACATCAGGATCAGCAGTCAGCCACCCTCAAAGTAAGCAGCTGTAAATCTAGAATCACTATACTTTCTAAATGCAGAGAGGCTTTTACATTAATCTCCTGCACTTGCTGAGTAGCTGGTACAGTGCCCAAACACAAGTAAACTCAATTAGTAAAAATAGACATGATGTGGCACTTCAATATACGGCATTTAAGCATGTTCTACAAAGCAGAAGTGCTCGGTTCAAGTCCCAGATACTCTGTTGTTCTGTTTTGCACAATATGGTTCAGTTATTTTCCTGGTTGCCAAATACCTTGTAAAAAGCAATAGCAGTGTTTTGTTTTCACAAAGATGCAGTACTGCTGTCATTTACACAGGTGTAGATCTGGAGAAACTCAGGCAACTTACTAGGACTCTGAATGTTCAGCAAATCTGAAAAATTACACTTTACAACTGTTACTGGAAAGCTACTGTGCAAACCAGCTTTAATGTTCTTGTGTTTTATATGTGCAGACTTACATGAAATATGCTATTACAAGCAGATCAGAAACATTTGCAAGAAACATACTTTTTGGAGCTTTGCTCTGCATAACAGGGTGGGTCTGGGTACATTAATTTGCAGCTTAAGACTATGGGCAAGTTTCCTTCTTTACCTCCTTTAGCAATATAGCAGGCTACACCTCTTTTTTTTATGGCAAGCTGATCAAAGTCAATTTATTCAAGTGCAAGTTCTCTAAGATCCCTGTGCTCAACTGTGTAGCAGAAGGGCTTAGGTCTGGGTGTGGTGTTCTTGACCTTCTAGTCTTTTGTCTTTCCAGCCTGTTTTGCTTCCTCTGTCTGCCCAGTTTTAGCCAGGAGAGTGATCTAAAGAGACCCTGTTTGTTTTCTGTGCACATTATGATAGGCTGCCATTGTGTAACGACATACAGTATGCAGGATAAAACACCCTACTTATTATAGTGTAGTTAAAAGGCCTGTCACTATTTCCATTTCAAATTCCTATTTTCAGGAGTTTACTACTGAGCCGTAACAAATTGCAGGCAGGAAACTTGGCAGTCACATTCCCAGCCTAAGAGCAAATGCTTTTACCAAGTTTAAATAAATAAATTAATTAATATTAATGGCATGTGCTTCCAGCATGCAAAATAAAGGAGGTTTTGTTATTGTTTTGTTTGTTTTATCCTTGAAACAAAAGATGACGATTAAGGAGGGTATTTACATACCAACCACCCTTATACAAGAGTTATACACCAGACCAGGAGCAGTGTTAGCAAGTGATGGAGATGATTATCTGGTGGTCATTCCTAAGTCTCCTAAAAGAAATATCAAGAAAGAAGGGCAATTAATCAATGCATAAAAGGTATTAATTCCTAAAGGTTGGAAAGAGCAGAAGAGAGTTGTATATCATAAATACTTACAATGCTAACAAACCACAGCTTGATAACCATGGTGGGTGAGAGTGAAATTCTTTGGGGTTAGCTTAAAAGGAACAAACATCAAAGAAAACAAAATCGTAACACCACAAAGTTGAAGAGTTTGAAGTAGCATAACTAACAGGTGAAAAATTTAAAGGGTAAATGTATTTTCAGTATATTTTAATAATCCAGATTTTAATTATACAGCCAGATACTCAGAGTTTGAAGTCTTGAAATAATTAAAAATCAAGTTTTGGTCTGTTGTGCAGATAGCAGGGATTTCAAGCTGGCAAATTCTTCACACTTTCTGTTCATTGAAGATTTGAGCACTAAAGGGAATCTAGGAACTGGTGACCATAAACTACACTAATTCAATGTGCTGCTAAGGGGAAGTGCCGCTACAAGAGTAACAGATTCAGAGGAAGCAATATACTGGAACTTAAGTAATCCATTTAATATTTTGGCTAGTAAGAAGCATTAAAAATGTGAACACATCAAAGGCAAATCCTCAAAAAGCAAAATAAATAGGGAGTAGCAGGTTCTTCAAGAGCAAAAGGGGCTTGGTGGTTGTTGGAAATTTTTCTTTCATTTTATTTTCAAGAATTTAAATTTTTTGTAGGTTGACATAAGAAAACACTGTTGTATCACCTTTGGAGAAACCTACCTTTTTTTCCCTGCTGATTTTTTGCCACTTCTGAAAAATCAGCTGGCCTCAAAACCACAGTCATTTCTCAGGAGGTAACTGTTCTGAGAGATATGTCATATAATGGATTATTTCACTGCATCATTTACTGCAGACAGCATAACCTGTGTGCCTATGCTGTAAACTGCCTGGGGAGGAAACTTGGCCTTATATAACTGACTAGAGCATCTAGTTTGAACAGGAAAGGGGTGCTGATCCACATTTAGAGATCTGAGGGATTATTAGAATATAAAATAAGAAATACTTTAGAAAATCACCAAAGGAAAAGCTTTTATTTCCAGCTACAAGGAGATTTTGTGATCTCATTGGCAAGACCTTAAATGTGTGCAAGGTTGAGATAAATGTGTCTTGGTTCATATAAATGTTTTTGGAGGCCAGACAATGACTCCTGTACAAGTTGAGCCTTTTAGGGACAGTTGTAGAGCCTGCAAACTCCTCTTCTGCAATTTTCAGGATGATTGCTACGAGGGACTCGAAGAAACTCTTCGACTTGGCAGTGACTCATGCTGAGCTAAAAGCTGCTGGGAATGTTTCTGGGAGCCTCTGATACTCTGAAGAGACTCTAGTGAGAGACAACAGTGGTGCTGGGATGCTTGCCCAGATGATAAACTATGCAGTAATTTCTGTACAGCTGATAAACTCTGCTCAGGACCCTGTGAAGTATATACATTGTGTAACAATACCTGTAAGCTCTCAGAAATACCCTTGTGGGCAGCAGTACTCGAAAGGTCTGTCCCCTCTGCTCCCTCCTCCCAAAGTGGATACCTGGTTTGACTCAGAGTTGTTTGAGGAATTGCTTGCCCTTTCCCGCCCACCCTGCTCCCCCCTGCTATGCATTTTTAACCAGCAGGGGGAAACAGGAAGGCTCAAGAATTAGAGGACTTTTATATATGTGATACATGATGAAGACTCTGCAAAGAATATATCCTATCATATAAACATGGGAAAAAAAGGCTGAAATTGTAATGCAGCAAGGGTGCCAAGGTCTCTTAAATATGACTTCAGTTTGTAAGATTTTGGGGTGTATTAAGAAAAAGTGTGCTTTGAGCTGTGTCTGGAGATGGATCACTTTGGAGACAAGGGAGGTGGTGGTGTCTCTATATGGAACTGTCATGTTTACTTCAAAAGGAGCAGCATTCAGCGACTAACAGGAAGAGCAATTGTAGGGGACAGAGGTGATCTTGGCTGAGACTCTCTCCAAGAGAGACTTGCTTAACATTTACCAGCAGGAAAAGGGTGTTCATCTGTGCAGTTATTGCAGGGTAGCTGTAGGGTGTCCTGTAAATCCACACCCTTGAATGCCTCACTAAAACATGTTCATAAGGCCATACCCTCGAGCACAAAGCTCGCTTTAAATGTATGATTCAGAACCATTAAGACAATGGGACAACTTGTACATCTTAAATTAGACACCAAGTTTACACACCTAGCTGAAGATGGGCCAAGTAAGGGAGAGAAATGACTTAATATATCTGTCCTAAGAAATGAGAAAGGGGAGAGACAGATTAAATGACAGGAGAACCATCTGACAGTCCCACTTTTGTAGTATGTCATATTTTTCAGACCTGTTATGCGTATAAGTGTGTGAAATAATCTAATATTGGTGGGAGATGTCCCATCAATTCTGATTTTTTACACTGGAATGGACTGGTTGACAGAGGTAGTTTATGAAATGGGAAGGGTTTTAGTCAGTCTGTGTTGCTAAACAAGTGTGAAAAAAATGTAGATAGAACCATGGGGTTATTTTTGTTTACATTAATACTGCTTTCTCTTGTCCTTGATATGTGGAATTGTTGCTTTTCTGAGTCCTTGGCAAAGCCTTGGGAAAAGAGAGCATTCTGTATTGCTTTTGTAGTAATAATACTTGTACTTCACTGGGTCACCACCGTTCCATGGAATAAAAGGACAATTTTTACTATTGCTTTTCTACAGGCAGAAGAACAGAGGCAGTGCAGATGTCTCAGGACTAAGACCAAGACAGAGGGACTCAAAACCAGGTAAGAATTGCAGCAGAAGCAGTGAAGACTTTTGTATTTGGTAACAAGCTTTCCAGCTTGGGTGAAGGGGGAATATGATAGATGGCTGCAAAGATCTGTGTAGCATTGAGAGTATGGGTAGGGACTGTCTCAGTGCAAGAGCTAGGAATTCTGAATGAAGCAGGCAGGATGAGGGGATTCTTCTTGCATCCGGGTCTTGACCTGTGCAATGTGACATAGCACATATCTACAGTTTACAGATGCTGATGGAGAAGACGGTAAAAATCTTGGGAGATAAATCCATAGAGGGTCACTAAATGGGCAGAAAACCACATTTGGCTGAGGAGGTCCCTTAAACTGACAGTAGAGGGAGGCTGGAAAGTACATGCATAAAGAAGTATATAATGTCTATGCCTCCCTAAGCATCTGCATATGACCACTGTTGTCCTATGGCCACGGTGTGGCCATTCTTATGTCTTCTTATACAAAGAAGATGAGAGAACTCCCAAGACAAGAGGAAATGGCCTCAAGTTGCACTAGAGGGGGTTAGAATTGAATATTAGGAAAGACTTTTTTACAGAAAAGGTTGAAAAGAATTGGAAGAGACTGCCAAGGAAAGTGGTGCAGTCACTATTCCTGGAAAGTGTTCCAAAAATATATGGCTGTGGCATTGAGGACATGGTTTAATGGTGACCATGGTGGTGGTGCTGGGCTGATGATTTGGACTTGATGATCTTAGAAGCCTTTTCCAACCTTAATGATGTCATGGTTTTATGAGACTACAAACTGTGAAAACTCTACAGTGAGAAACGTTTCAGAACTAGGGTCTCTTGAGTAGGAATGCTGGTCATGAGATGGTCCTGCCCCCAGGTGTCCACTCCACTCTCTTGGCTATGCTTGACCCTGTGACAAAACAGTCCATGCATGAGCAAATCTATCCATGTGATAGAACCTACACTTCACGAGAGTTTGAATTTTATGATCTTTGAAGAGGCCCTAAGACAAAAACCCACCCACTTTAGGAGAAGACTAGAGACGGGCTTTTGGCAGGTAGGTGTTGCTGGTTTCCCAGACAAGTTCCTTTTGATAAAACTTCTTTCACACTGTTGTGTTTTGCTTGTAATTGCTATGTCTCAGGGCTTCTAGAGCCTTGAATTCTGGAGCTCTTTCATTACCTTAAATATAAATAAATTGATAATATCATATGAGGACGATATGAGAGCAGACCGAGGACAGATCAAGCAGAGTAAGACAGGCATAAATGGGAGCTCTTCTGTGGAAAAGCTGGGTAGGGTGAGAGACATGATATGACATCTCAGTCAATATGAGAACCTTTACTGCCATTAGTAGAAAGCCTCTGCTGAAGGGTAAAGAAAGAACATGAGGATCTGGCAGATCTCTGAAGGAAAGATGCTGCCTCTGTGCAATAAGAAGTCAAAGTGATGCCAATGTAGTTATAAAATGGTCTGCACAAGCTGAAATAACTCTGATCTAATCTAATATCCTACCTCAGGCCTCCTGTCACTTTTTCCTGGACACACTTTTTTTTAAACTATGGAGTTTTAGGGTTCTGTGGGCATGTACCTGTCACCTTACAGAAGAAACATGAAAAATACCCTCTCAGCTTGTAATTGGATAAATTGAAGGTAAATGTTTACCATGCTCACATAGGTTGTTGGTCAAATTCTTGCAGGCTGAGGAATTCATACCCTCCAGGCAATACACTGTCATGCCTGTTGTCCATCTCTGCCTGGAGATTTTCCATCTATGAGTCAAATATAAGGGGATATAACAATTATTTCATACCAAAATTATCCCATTTAAATTTTTGTTTGATGTTTAGGAGCCATTCAAAGTCTTCATTCCTAAGCATTAAGTGACTGCGTTTTTTTGCCATATGATACCTTTTGAAAACAAAGAAATACAGCTCTTTCCTGTGTAGATGATGCCTGTATTTCAGAACCATTACTGTCTTTCTGGTTAATACTGCCTTAGTTACTAGTTTTCTTTTTGAAGAAGATATAGATACAAAATAACTTTGGTCTTGAACATCAAGCAGCTTACACTTCTCGCTGTCTTGAAACTGAGCCATGAGCCCAAACTTACCTATATTGGATGAATTTGGTAAACTGGACTTCTGAATTTGCATGACAGCTTTGGGGCCAAGGCACGTGTGTATCATATTTTGTGAAGATGTAGAGACAGTGAGAGTAGAAGATAAGTTGTGCATTTTCCCAACAAAACAAAGATTTTTAGCGTGTGAACAAAAAGAGCAGACTTGGCAGCAGGATTGAGCACAGTGGCTCTGGAGGTCTGGTAGGTCAATGATCCAAGAGGTAGGAAGGATTTGTTCAATAGACCAGAACAGCTCAGTTGGGGCTGTTCTAAATCTAAAGGATTTAGGAGTCAAAAATCCGTGTTTTCAATTTCTATGTGTGTTCAAACAGGTAACCAGTCTTTTCTAGCCCATTCCCCTCCTCTCATAAAAACTCACAGCACATATCAAAACTTGTATAGCATTGATCAGAGACTAACAGGTTTTGGAAACCACAGTGCTTTATATGTGGGTAAGACGTTTCAAGAAAGCTCAAGAGATATTTCCCAACCCTAAGTGTTTACTGAGTAGATGCTAATCTAATCTGTCTAGACCATAACGCCCTTAAGAGACAGAAAAAAAACTAGTGAGTGAACTTCCAGATAAGTCTCTGTACCAGGTATGATTTAAAGGGACGGGACAACATGTGTCTCCTACAAGGGCATGTGGTCTCTGGCTGCTCCCTGCTAGCACCTGAGAGCCCTCTCCCAGACAGTGGCCGGCAGATTCTCCTGAGGCTGGTTGAATGTTAATCCTTGTTAACAGCACTGCCTTGACACCCCTGGAAACAAAGCATTTCTGCAGAGTAGAGCTTCCCCTCGGTGCTCTGCTGGTGTACTTCAACCCCAAAATGAAATGATCACTTCTAAGAATAAGACAGAGTTTAGTTTCCATTTGTGCTTGGTCCTTCTCCTCACACCAGCCATATGGGTAGCTGCAGTGTCAGGGGAGATACATGGAGGCCAGGACACAGATTGAGACCTCAGATGGCTGAAGAGCACTGGCCATAAAGCACCTAACAGGTCATAGTAGTTATTACTTGATAGGTGCCCAGATGGGTTAAAGCACCCCTAGAGAAGGGCTGAGCACTTTTATTTTTCATTGGTTGCCACAGCTTATGGGGCTTATGTTGCTATGGTCCATCCTGACGTGGTCACTGGTAGGTTAACTGGTCTTCCCTTCAGAGCAGTGACCTGTAACTGACTGACATCTTACTCAAAAGACTAAATCAGACTCTGTTTTAAGACTTTAGAAGAGTCCTCAATTTTCTTAATTCCTGGATGAATTGCTTTGTCCAGTTTTAAAAAAGCAACAATGAAAAGACAGCATCTAATTTCAGATCTCCATCTCAGGGCCTATTGTTACTTTAAAGCCATTGAAGCTATTGTTATGTAAAGAGAACTTCATTGCTTCTTTTAAAAAATCAAGACAAGGTAAGGTAAACATTTTTTTAACCTAAATATCCATTAACTAAACAATAAGGCATGACAAATAATGATTTTTTCATCGCCCTACAAACCCTACCTAACAGTGTAATAAGATAAAAAAATTAACACCAGCCTTTCCTTTGAATTCATTTGGAAAGGACCACCATTTTAGATGATAAGATTTTTCTTTCTGAGTCACAGTGTAGTACTACATACTTGCTTAGTTTTCACAAATGTTTTACTCTCCTTTCACTAAATGTTAATTTGCATGAGATACTTGTG
This sequence comes from Eopsaltria australis, assembly GCA_034509425.1. Taxonomy (NCBI): domain Eukaryota; kingdom Metazoa; phylum Chordata; class Aves; order Passeriformes; family Petroicidae; genus Eopsaltria; species Eopsaltria australis. Next base: position 513,240 of record JAVTVJ010011974.1, read on the forward strand.
GCTTTAAAGAGACAGCATTGGCTTTCTGTGTCTACCAATCTAATTTCCTTGCATCTGAAGACAATCACAGAGTTCTGGAGAACATCATCAACAGCTCTGTTTTGACAGGGGATACACTCATTTCTAAGTGAATACACAAAAATTAAAGACATTAGTCATATTTTCTTACATTCACACAAGTGGCACTTAAAGAACATAGTCCAAACACATTATTGTTCAGATCACGTACATTTTTAACTTTCCTGAAGAAAGCATACCTTAATTAGACAGCTGTAATCTAAATTATAGTTTCTCGTTTGTTAAAGCTGTAAAAACACCTTAAATCAGCTGCATATGTCCGAAATAATAATGAAAATAACTGCATTAGCAAAAATTACCTAAATGTGAGAGAGCTATAAATAGATAGGAGGTGAATTGGACAGTCAGTGGATTCTGAGTTGGATTAAAAACATCTTACTTAAGCCAAAAACATGGCAACCGATGTTTTCTGTTATAAAAATATTTGAGATTAATTTAGTTTTATGAAAGCTGTCAGAAGCTGAAATGAATAGCAGAAGTTCTCTGTGTATTTACAAGCCAATGCTAGTACCTGAAGAGTAAAGCGAGGCAGCATACGAGCAATGACAGCAAACCTTTGATTGTATTCAAAAACCCTTTTTGCTGGTGGATAGAAATTACCTGTATGTTCACATTCTCTCAGAGTAACCTCTGCCTTGATAATGCTTGTCATTTGAGGAAATGGTATGACAGGTCTGTGAGGTGGATTACTACTGTCCACTAGAGGCTGTAATGAGACCAACAATGTCATTTTATGACAGATTGAAGATTTGAACAGTAACGATCAATAATTGTGAGATTACTTTTCACACTCAATACATTATCAATCACTGCATTTCCCTGAATGTCAGTGTTTTACAAAAAAAAAAAAAAAAAGAAAAATTCAACTTCTTATGCCTCTTACTCTCCCATATTTATAAGTACTATTAATTGTATAAAATATGCTGTGTAGATGTCACATTACAGCTAGTGAATTGAAAAACAGTTTCTTCTAGACAGTGTGCAACTTGCATGCCAAATTGTTTAGTATCTTTTGGTCAGTACTGTATTCTCCTGGGAGTCCTATCAGTTTCAGCATATCACTAGCAGTAAATAAAAACGCTTGGGTCTATGTGGGTTCTTGTGTCCCACTCATTTGCCTTCATCAGCACCTCGATGTTTTGTGGAATGCTTTGTGGAGGGAATATATTGAGGCACAGTGTAGGCCCTTGGCAGGGGAGTTGCAGAGGTGCAAGAACATCTTGTGACATGGCTGTATATTCCATGTGTTAGGCCATATTCATAGAGGCAATGTCCTCTCATCCCTCGTCTGTTAATGCAACCAACATGCATCAAGTCAAAAGGGAGGTGAGAGTGGCTTGTGAACCTGACATGGCTGGTGGCGGTTGTGGCACTTCCCAGAGCAATGGGTTAAGTGCCTGCTGGCTCAGGAAAGGACTATTGCTTTAACTTACATTGGACTTACAATGGACTTACATTGTGGGGGGCTCTTTTCTACTCTGAAGCAGAAACACAGACAAAGATGTAAAAGCCTAGAGCACGGAGTGTGGCAAAAAAATGAAGGTCCTGAGGCAAACACTCTAGCCACAGAGTGGAGGAACACACAAGCCTCTTACATGAGCCTGCTGTAGAAGGGAAAGTTGCCCAAAGCTTGCTTCAGCATGAATGTGGCTTCTCTTTCTCTGCGTGTGCCACACCTCTTGGCAAGGTGAATGTTTGAGAAGGAAAGATTCCTTTCTCCTGAAGTAACACTCTGTACTACTGGAATAAAAAAGGTGGCAGACAGAATGCCTTGTACTCTGAATTGAACCTTGATGATGGGTTTTCAGTTTCTCCAGGCCTTTCACTTGATTTTCAGTAATCTCCAGTCTTTGTCTCTTTCCCTTGGTTCCTTTTATTAAATCAATGAACCTTACATTAGCTGGGTGAATATAATTTTGCTGTCTGCTTTGCTGCTGTAGATTCACTCTCTCGTAGTACCGAGTGGCATGTTTGTCCAGATATCTTGGCCTATTGCTTCTTCTGTCTCCAGATCACTGCTAGAACAGAAAATCATGTTCATTTTCATAGTGAACCCAAACTAAAGATACAGGATGTGCTGTAGTAAAAGATCCTTGTGTTTCATAAAGCTACTCTGTATTACAGCATCAGCTCTAAATCCCAAACACTGCAGCTTACGATGTTATTACTACGTTCTTTAGCAATTACAGTGAGCCAGTACATTCCTTTACGGAAGGGACTACGCTGCTGATCTACATAATGGCAGGCTGAGTCCTAGGGTACTTTGCATCTAGACTCTAATGCTAGATTTGATTTGCAGCTAAAATCTAATGCTAATATATAATGGACACATAAGAAGTATAGCTGCTAGAAACCTGGTACCTTGGAGCTTATTGTCATGGCAGATTGGTACAAACTGCAATAAACAGCTTGATCTGGATGGCTGTGTTACATGGAGTGCACATCTCGGACCTTTCTGAGGCCTGGGACCCCACAGTGTCCAGCTCCTTGGAACTGGTATGTAACTACCTTTGGTATTTATGCAACACTTTTTGCAATGTCCTTGGGGTGGGGAGAGGCCTTCTCTGTGCTCTACTTCTCTTCCTGATGCCAAAGCAGAGTGAATGGCTTCTTATGGACCACTGCTGGGTTGCATGCAAGCATAGCATCCCACCATCCTTTGCCTGCATCCATCCTATTCATTGCTTTTATGATTTGTTTTGTTTCTTTAAGTTGTACCTAGCTTGATAAGTTGATTTTGGGGGTGGGGGGGAGGGGGGTTCATTTGTTTGTTTAGTTTTAAAAATTTTTTAACATGAAGACCAGACGGAGACAGTCCAGAACGAAGATATTTTCTCTGGTTTCTGTTTTGCATCTGTTCTTGTTACTTGCCCATCAGTGCAGTTTATGGCACTTACAGACACCTGCTTTGAGGGAAGTAAGAGAGTAACACTGACACTGGAGTGCCAGGGAAGTGTAAATTGACATAGTTGCTGGGGGGGGTGGGGTGGGGGGGGGGGGGAGGAGAAGCTCGGGAGAGGCTCACAGTGGTCTGCATACAGCTGGGAGAGATGCAAAGGGATCTTTGATGAAACCAGTGCTGAGGAATCCAGAGGGAGTTAGTACCCAAACATGCGTGGTTCAGCCCTGCCTGTCTTGTAGTTCAGTGACGGTATGAGTCAGAGCCTCTTTGGTCTGAATGAAGTGGAAGGTACTTTCTACAAAGCAACTCAAGCATATGCCAAGGATCCGGATAAATAAAACTAATTCAGAAAAAGGGAGTGGGATGCAGGCTCTTGCTCTAAATCACTTCACAGTTCTCCACAGCGAAATGCAATATGGCATCTTAAATAAAATCACCCTCTTCTGACTCTCGCAGAGACTGCTTCAGAGCATTCCCTGGTTTCCAGCACAGTTTTATTTCCTCCCTTAGAGAGACAGACCAGCCTTGACTGAGCAACCGATTTTCATGCATCCTTTAAACCAGCATTCCCTGCCATTTCTGAAGGACAGCACGCGTTGCTAGCTGTCTGTTTCTTCCCCCTTAAACAATATAGGTTTGGGGTTGGGTTGTTTTTTTTTTTTTTTTTTTTTTTCCCCTCCCCATCTCATTTCTTTCCGCCTGCAAAGTGATTTGAGAGCCCCGCGACGCAGCCTGCTACAGGAGCGGGGACTTCTCTGGAACATTGGCGTGCGCAGGGATTAATCCCACCGTAGAGAGCCAGCCTGGCCTTTGAAGTATTACAAGAGGAAGGAATAGGTAAGTGTCGAGGCGAGCCCCCAGCCCCCCTCCCCGCCCCCGGGCAGAGTGCGGCGGCCCGCAAAGGGTTAAAGGCCGCCTTGGCCCGGCGGTGCCGTGCGTATGCAATAATCTGTGTGGCTCTCTTGGCCGACTGCCAGAGTGTTGCCTTGCCTCCTCCTCCTCCTCCTCCCTTCTCTCCCCCTTCCCCCCCCCGCCTTTTGCATGAAGTAGGATCCTTGAGCTGTTGCAGAGGCAGCCAACTGCTCCATATTTGGCTTCTATTACCCATTTACATGCTGGAGAGCGGAGAGGGAGCGAGCGCTGTACCGCAGACATCATTTCTACTACAGTGGTGGAGACATCCCGGACCTGTGTCACTGCAGGGGGAAGGAAAAAAGCCAAACAAACAAAAAGCAGACCCAAGCCCCGTGATCAGCTAGGAAGACATTTGTGTGCGAGTATCTCTCTGACCCCCCACCCCCGCCAACCCCACCTCCACTGACACTTTACAGTAAGTGGCTTTTTTTTCCTCCTCTGCTTTCTGCCTCCCCCCCACCCGCCCCCGGCTTCTTCCCTTGTTTAGACTGCAAACCGCCGGCGATTTCCAGCTGGAAAAACACGGGGCTGAGGGGGCAGAGGAGCGCTGCCCACCCCGCCACGGGGCCGCAGCCCGCCTCGCTGCGGCCGTCCCCTGCCCGCCACGGCCCGGCCCGGCCCGCAGGCGCTGCCGCCGCGGACCCGGCCCTGAGGGGAGAGGGAGGCAGGGAGGGACAGGGAAGCAGGGAGGGAGAGGGGGGCGGCCGCGAAATGGCCGAGGACGCCGCGCAGGGAACGGAGTGGGGATGCGGGACACAGGAGGAAGCGGGGGGCCGGGGCGGCCCCGCGGCGGGGAGCTGCTCGTACAGCCCTGCCCCCCCCCGCCCCGCTCCTTCCTCACCCCCCCTTCTCCCTCCGTCCCTCCCTCCCGCTTCCCCCTGGCCCGGGCGGGGTGTGGGTGGCCGCGGGGACGGTGGACATTTTGCGAGTCGCGGCTGCCCCCGGTGCGGCGGCGGCGGCCTCGGGGTGTGTGAGACTGCGCGTTTGCTTGTGTGTGCGGGGGGGCGGTGTGCGGTGCCGGTGCGTGCTTGTGGGGTGTGTGTGTGTGTGTGAGCGTGGGGGCTGCGGTGCGTGCGAGTGTGTGTGTGTGTGTGTGTCTGCGTGCGAGAGTGCGGTGCCGGTGCGTGTGTGCGGGGGGTGCGGTGCCGGCTGTGTGTGTGTGTGTGTGTGAGTGTGTGTGGGTGCCGTGCCGTGTGTGTGCGGGCGGGGGGTGCGGTGCCGGTGCGGTGCCGTGTGTATGTGTGTGCGTGCGCGACCGGCGCGGCGCGGTGCGGTGCGGGGGGGCCGTGCGGAGCGCATACGCCGGGCGGACCCGGCGGGGCGCAGCGCGGGGCCGGTCGCCGGCAGGGCCGGTCGCCGCCACCGCACGGCGTATGTAGTACGGGGCTGGGCGGCTGCCGGAGGGTGAATGAAGCGAGGAGGAGGCGGCGGCGGCGGCGGGGGAGGCGGCGCTGACGCTGGGATGTGCCCAGCAGCAGCCCCGCTCCGCTTCACTCAGGGCCCAGGCCGGCTGCAGACGCCACCCGGTACTGCCGGGAGGGACGGGGCGGGAGGGATGGGGGAAGGGGGCCGCCGGGGCGCCGCCGCCCCGCTGCCCGCCCGCGGCTGTGGGGTCCGGCCGGCGGCGTCCCGAGGGGAAGCGGGGCTGGGGTTCCACTCCGCCGCCGCCGCCCCGGGGCTCCGCTCGCCTCCAGCGGCGGCCGCTGCCCTCCTGCCGCTCACCGATCCCCCGCCGCCTCCGGGTTTTCTTGGGTCGGGTGGGGGTGGTTGGGTTGCGGGGGTTTGGGGTTGGTTGGTGGTGGTTTGGTTTTTGGTTGGGTTTTTTTTACACCCTAAGGCATCGTAATTTACCGGCAGAAAAACAAATAAATGACCCCGTGTACGGTTGTGGGTGCTGAATCCGTCAATGTGATTCCTGAGAATATTAAAGTCTAAATTAAAGCGTGCTGGAAAAGCGTTAGCTCCTACTGTAATAGTAATAGCGATAATAATAAAATGACAGAATTGGGAGCGATTTACATGTTATTGAAGAGGAGGAATTACTGAAGAGTAATAATAGAAAAGAAAACAAGTCGGAAGCCCGTTATATAATGCACTGTGTAGACAACGAGAGCGACAGGCTATTTTTATTTTGTTTACCGTATGCTGTGTAATAGGGACTCCTCCGAGCAGCATCTCTCCCCTATAAGCCCGAACTCCAGATAGAATTGGGGAAAAATTTTAAGCATTTCTTTTACGACCAGACGAAGAAATCTACGTTTGTAAAACCTTCCTCTTTACAAATGATTTCTGTGTACAGAACGGGAAGGGTGTGCAGGTAGATGACCTTTGCCGGAGACCTTTTCCCTTTCATATGGTAAAGAAATTCATATTTTGTAACACAGCTTACACTTTAACCTTTAACGCTCATGTATTTTATGCAGTAATGGTTACTTTACGCGTCAGATACGGTCAGGCATAGTAAGTTACTCTGCTGACACACTGATAAGTCAAGGACTTTTAATTTCAGTTTCGAATGAAACCGTCCCCTAAAGGAAAATCCCGGCTTCACGTTAATCTATTTCTGTTCGGGTGATAGAGACGGTGCAGTTTTATCATATGGAGCAAGGGTTATGAATGGGGGAGAGGGAAATTGAGAATGGCCAGGGAAAATATTGCGCCGTAGTTATTTTTGTGATGCTGCAAGATAATAGTAGTAATTGTACGTTATTGCACCTAATTTGTTGGTAAAACCGGCCCGGTATTTTACGGGCAGCAGCTATTTTGAAAGGGTGGCTGTAATCTCCTCACTTTTTACGTAAGGCAGAGGTCGATAGGTTTTCCTCCGTGCTCGGCTGTCTGTCTGTCTCTCTCATCATGTAGCGACATGTCAGCGGTGCAGGCTTTCAGCGCGCTTACTCCAGCCCTGATCAGTCATGTAATTAGATCAGGCTGCCATGGTAACAGACGGGATTCACCGTATTCACCGGCCAGCCAGGTGCGTGTGTGGCTGGCGGGCGACCCAGCGGGCTGCCGCCAGCCCTGCGTGTGCCGCGCTGGTGGCGTACGGCCGGCGCGGCCACCGCCTCGGGCTTCCCGAAAATTGAAAGATGCTGGTGGTGGGTTCCTAATGGCCGAACTTCTCGGGAAGGGTGTTCTTTGCCCACTGGAGTGTCAGGCAGATGGGACCGTACGTGGCACGCTTAGCAGGTCAGCCAAATCCTCAGTTCCACTTGCGTGTATTACTAGCAAATTAATGAAGGTGTGGTACTTTGAAAAAATGCTTTTGGCTTATACAAGCTTGCATGAAAGTTTCTTCAGAGTTCTCCTTTTCTGGATTTCTTTTCTTCTCTCTCCCCCCCCCCCCCCCCCCCTATCTGGTTTAACTGTTTGGCTGTGGCAGTGTTTGTTAACAGTTCCCATTCCAGCATTCTCATTATAGGCCACAGGGTTGTTATTCTCCACTCCTGTACTGTACTTTACACCCTCTGGCCAGTAAGATGAAAACTGCTGATACTTGATGTCAGTATTGTCACTCTGGGTTTATTAAGCCTCCTCGTAGTTCTTAGGAAGATCTAGGCCTTTTTGTGTGTTAGTTGAAAGCTGATTGCAGTTTCTCATGATAAAATCATTAGTATATACATTAAAAACAATTTTTGCCTCAGCAAACACTTTGTTTTTAGTATGGGTGGTTTTTTTTTGCATTTATGCTCATCAAAATATTATAGCCACAGAGCAGGAGACTTTCTGACACAGTTTATAATACCATCAAAGCAGATGCAATATAATTAGCTTTGAATGGCATGTTGCTCTTAAAAACATGTTTCACCAAACAATGTATATTTGTCTTCATTCTCATTGTTTGAACATCACTCTTTTAAGCCACTCTTTCATAAATGTAGGTATAATTTTTTAAAAGCACCAAATTTGGCACTGTGTTCTAGTGTCATAAATCTGGAGCAGCTCCAGGGGATGGGATTGTGAGCCACTTACATGGGTGTATATCTCAAATAACTCCATTTATTGGACTTAATCCAGGAATGTAGTAGAGTAACGGAGCTCAGAAAGTGATCTGCTGCGTATCACTGTTATTTTCTCTATATTGCTTTTCATGTCAAAAAGCACTGTGGACTTAAATAGGATTTTTGCCTGATTAAGGAACTGCATTAAGTGTCTGTAGAAGTGGGTAACACCCCTACTCCAGTCACTAATCTTGGGTGCACTTACACTAATATTGAACTTGGCCCAGAGGATTTTGTGTCTCAGTGATGAGAAATCATCAGCACCCACAGCTCCTGAGCATTTGTAGTACCAGGCTGGAACATAAAGCAATCCAGAAATATCTCAGTAAAAGAGATATTTTAATCACTCTGATGGTAAAGCACTGGAGCTGGAGGAGGAGGAGGAGGCAATGAGAAATGCCTGTTGGTGGTTCAGCTCCTGTGATGACAGGCAGCTGCGGTCTTGGGTTTGGTGTGATGAGTTTGCAGGTCTCAGCCTGCCTGCTGAGCCAGGAGTGTTTCTTCTTACAAGGGGTGAGGGGACAGGGTATTTGCAGGCAATTTCCTGCACTGAAGTACAACTTCTCAGTGCCTCAATTAACTTGCCCTTCTGGCTAGGAGAGAATATCCTCTGCTTGGTGCAGCCATCACCATTCTGAGGAGGTGGCTTGAAATAGAAGAGCTTGTTAGGAGCACTGACTGGAGGGTGTGGAGTAGTCACGAGCAGGACGACTCCAGTAGTGTGAGCCTTTGTGTGCTGCATGCTGCTTATACTTATTTTATTGTAAGACAAATTACCTGTGTGACTAAGAGTGTTAGAAAGTAATTATTTTCAAAAAGGCCATATATACATAGTTTAAAAAACCTTTCTGAAAAATAAACAGTGCAGCTTTTCTTTTCTAGCCTGATTGAATCTATTTAGAAAGGTTGAAAAAACTAGTTTTGTTTTAAAAGACATTTGCAAGAGACCTGGAATTTCACTTAACAAAAATTTTTTATGTAATAGATCCAGTGGCCTAGTTTCCCATTAATTAAGAAAATAGACACTTGAATGCAGTCACCTAAAAAGCAGCTAAGGATTTAAACATTAGAATTTTAAAATAATTGTGTTAGTAACATGGTTAGTAAAACAAAATCAAGGCCTAATTTTCCCCTTGCTGAAGTTTAGCGGCACTTCTTAGCAGATGACAGTCAGGATTATCATTGTCATTGTTCATACGCACACTGCTTTTGTTGTGGTGTACTAATTGAGGGGGAAATGCAATAAAAAGTATGGCAGGCTGTAAAGGAAGTGCTTGTCAGGATTGCATAGATGGTCTGATGCTGGTGATGCTTGAGAGAAGTCGGGCTGTGAGACAGCCTCAGCTATAACCACACAGGTTGTGAGTGATTTGGCTGCTCTGGAGAACTGTACGGGTACGGTGTGTACAATTCAGAGAGTGCAGATAACAGATTTAGTTGTAGGTCTCTTCTGAGACTGCTGTAACCAACTCTGCGTTAACAGATAAAGATATAATTAGAACAAGAAACAGAAGTATGGCAGGTTTGGCACAGGTAAATATTTCATTGCAAAGAACTGACTTGCTATATTCCAGCAACTTCAATAGCCTGAGCTTTGCAAAGTGAAAATCCTGACCTCACCCTTTCATTTTTCTTTTAAGCAGGACTCTAAGTGTGATAAGTAAATAAATAGGTATTTGGTCAAAGGCACTGTATTTTGAAGTCTTATTCAGTCATTCACATTCTCTATATGAGAAAGCTGAAGGTTTTTACATGGTTTTGCCTGAGGTGATGCATGACTAACATTTTAAAATGTAAGAAACGTTGTAGATTCCTGATTTTTGCAAAAAGACAAAGATTAGATCCATGACCGTAACTCCTTTTTGATCTCCGTGCATGTGTTAAGAATGTAATGCTTCATGGCTTTTTTTTCCCCTCTCAAAGCTGTAGTCTGAAGTGGTTGTACAACACATGCAAATCTGTATGTGTGCATTGGTCCCAGTCTGCAAAGTTACTTTAGTACATGTCCCAGTGAGGGTTTTGCTGAATGAGAATTGATTAAAGAACCTATCTAGAGTTAAGTATGCGTGTAAATCCTTCCCTAAATAGGAACAAGTGAGTATGCTCATAAACTGAAACAACAGAAATGATTCTCAGTGAGGGAGAAATGGTCCCACTAAATCCTTTTATTGTACCAAGAGTGATAAAAATATTTGGTGAGATTCCAAGTGAAAAACCCAAACGTATTTTGTTTAATAGATGATGTCAGCAGAAGTTCTGTGCTGGCTCTTCAGGATTTTGCTGAGCAAAATTACAGAAATAATAAAAAACCCCCACAATGGTAGAGTTTTTCTTTGTTTATATTATTTGGGAATTTACAGTAACAGGTATCAACTGTAGCGTGCCACCTTTAATGACAAAATAATGTACAAAGTAAAGTCACATTCCAATAGGTGATTATTTTTCACCTAGTAGTAGTAGTTGCAGCACTATGTTTTCAGGATGCTACTGCTTCTCGAATAAAATATGTTCTGTTGGCAGTGAAGACAGTCATCTCCACTCGCTTATGATTCTTCACCTCATTAAGATCACATTTAGGAAAAGAGCACTCTGAATAAATGGGCTCTGCTTTCTACTGTATGAGCTCTGTCTGCAGGATTAAATCTATAGTTTATTTGTGCTTGAGTAATAGTAAAAGCAGCCTCTCTCAGTCTTCACTGGGATGTCTTAGTGTGTTGTAAATGACTGTAAATGTTGACTCTTAACTGTGTTTTTGTTTCTCTTTATTTTGGTTTCCATCTCCTCAACTCCTGGATCAACAGTCACATTGCAGGCCAAGCCAGATGGGCAAGCAATACAGGCTGTGAATTTATTCTTGACCCCGTAGGACAGTGACCACCGTCATTTTTGTCTTCACCATACAGTTATGCACTGCCAATAAGGTGAGAATGCAATGCTTTTTATTTCTTCCAGCAAGTGTACACTGTCTGCTCTGGCTTTAAGCAAAGTGAACACCTTCCTGGTGTCTGTGTGATTACCTACCTGTGATAGGTTTGTACTTCCCTTGCTTGGCAGTAGAGGTCCTTGAGAAACTCTGCTCAGAAAAATTCCTTTAACTCTGGTGACTCAGTTCAGTGACTTACAGAACAAGTGCATTCCAGATGAGTGGTTTTACACTCACCTGAGGTCAGACTGTATTCAGTTCCTGGAAGATGTTAGTATGAATGGAAAAGTTGGCAGGCTTTGATTTTTGTTATAAAATGCCATGTATAAATCCTTCCTTCACTTTTATGGACATTTTCAGGATTCTTGTTGCTTGTCGCCTGCTTGGGTTTTCCACTGTCTTGAGTTTCTTCTGTTCATTAAACTTTGTCTGGCATTAGAACAATTCCCAGGATAATTAGTCACTACTGATGTATCTGTCTTTAGCTCTGTTTTGAGGAATGCTTTCAGTTCTTCTGATTTTCCTCCCTGAAATGGTGTGGCCAGACAAGATGTAAAAGTGCACATGTATCAGCCTGCTGCTGTCCCTTTCCCCTCTCTCTCCTTCCCATATGGTTGTGGAAAATAACTTGAATAGACCAAGTCCCAAGACTCAACAATCATACTGCCAATAAAAAGAACATAAATTTTTATTTTATTTCTTTAATCTGATTGTCATTAAGCCAGCCTGGTTTTTTGGACCTGTTCTATGATTTTTAAGTGCTTGGGATTGGCAATACTGCTAATGCTTTAAGAAAAAAAGATAAAGGGGCATAATAAAATTGCCTGTGTCTTTAAATAAAAGAAAATGAAATATAGCGATTGCTTGCAGAAAATCAAAGGGTTTCTTTTTTAAATTTACAATCTGAAAGCTTAATTGCAGTAGCATTCTTATTTATGCAGGGTTGATCAGAAAGTCTCCATTGCAGAATAACTTTTTAATGTATACTGCATGTCATAGAAAAGTATGCAGCACATCATTTACATTTTATAGAGACTGTGGGGAAGGGTGCTGTGTTTTAGAGGAAAGTTGCCGAGGCAAGAAGTTACATGCAAGGACATGCCTGTTACAATTTCCAAATGAGGTGCAGTGGTGGCAGTGGGTGGTAACTGCTGTAACTTCAGAGCAATAAGAGTTTCTTGAGAGTGAAAAACCACACAAAGTGCCCATGCACTGACACACTTCGTCTTTCTGTTTCGGAAGGAAACTGACTTGGTAGCAGCTATTGACTTGGGACATGGAATAGAAGGAAGTTTTTTGCTATGACATTATCATTTCCACAAAGCATTTAATTTTTTTTGCAGGATTAGCTTGGGTTGTATAAAAATGTGTTTATTTGAAGAAGTGATTACTGCTAGAAAAGCTTATATTTCTTAATTAGAAGAAGTAGTTGTTTATAGGGCATTGGTCAAATCCTATAATAATCAGATTGTGTTACCCATAATGTATTGTTAAGTCACTTTGGATATTTTAGCATCTGATATTTTCTGCAATTACATGAGAGAGAATATATTCCATCTTAAGCAAACATTTTGGATAAAAATTGTAACCTAGTTTAGTCTGGTGCAGAGGCATGACAGGAATGTAGTACTAAAATGCTGTTTTTCCTATACCAGCTCAGTTTGAAGTATAGTATTGTATCTGTGGACCTTAGGTTAGGTTAGATTTGGTTTAACTTCTTGTTGTTGGACATTTTAGTCACTGAGTTGAGGGTACCTCTGTTGACCTCATTAGTTCTCATTTTCTCTATGGAATGATCAAAATCAGGCCCACTGTCTAACTAAATAAGTGAAATAAAAGTTATTGGGATCGACACTGCCTGCTTACAAACATTTTCTCTGTCACTGGAGGAAACAGACAGGAGCTCACAGTAGTAACATGTGAAAAAAACATGACCAGGCACTGTGCAGCAGCCACAGAGCATTTCATACTTGCACGCATCATCTTCCTGGCTTTTGCATTTGTTTTGAGGTGAAGGTGGCAACAGCCCTGCTCCATTTTAGGCAGGCATGGATTATGACTCTGGAGTCTGTCAGAGGGATGGAACAGTGGACATGTTTGAAGGCATCCAAAATGGATCTCTGAAACTGTACTTGAGGCCTAATGTCCCTACATGTGCATTCATGGCTTCAGTGGGTAACATCTCGGTTGTGTGTCAGCTCTCCAGGTGTGCTTACCTTTCCAATGCAAGCAGCATTTTCTGCAGAGCCTGCTGAGCATCTTTCCTGGATAAGGACATGGGTATTAGGAAATGTAAAATGAAAATAAATAAATAGATATTGTCTTTCTGTCTTTCTGTCTTTCTGTCTTTCTGTCTTTCTGTCTTTCTGTCTTTCTGTCTTTCTGTCTTTCTGTCTTTCTGTCTTTCTGTCTTTCTGTCTTTCTGTCTTTCTGTCTTTCTGTCTTTCTGTCTTTCTGTCTTTCTGTCTTTCTTTCTGTCTTTCTGTCTTTCTGTCTGTCTTTCTTTCTCTTTTATTTTTATTTAATTTTAGCCTGCTGTCCAAAACAGAGTTATTGTTATTTGTTCAGAGTGTGCACTGCCTCCTTCCACGTAGGCAAATGACTCAATGCTTTCTTTTATGCAGTTGTCCTGAGAGGATTTTCATGAGATACTGGACATTTTAACAATTAAAGAGTTCTTTTTGATCTTTTCTGCTGTCGGGTCACTTGATATTTATTAATCATATTATAGTACTGGGGTGAATTTACAGCTGCAGCCCATTTGTAAGAAATTTTTTTTGGCTGAATTTTCAGTAAGTATGTCTATACCAGCTAATACAGCTTATTTTTTCCATTAGACATAATTTCTGTTTTATGCAGACTTCTGGCTACTGGTCTCTGTAAACAGGCAACAGTCTGTCCTTTTAAAGTACTTAATAGTGAACATAAAAAGAACTAATCTGTCTCGATATTAATGTGTGCAGTGGTAGCTTTTTGGTTATGATATCAGTGTCCTTTTATCATAGCTGGTTTTATTTCTTCCCTCATGCTGTTTATGAAGGTCTACAATAGCTGGAGGGCTAAAAGAAGGTAGGCAATGGAGATTTCTAATGTGTTAACAGCACAAGTGAAATGGAGCTGTGAACTAGGTATAATTGGACAGTAATTAGCAATAATCTTAATTTTTAAAATTGTTCATGTGTGAGCAACTAAAAGGTAAATTAAATGAAGTGATGTGAGTGCTGACAGATGTCTTAAAAATGAGGTTTTGTGGTCCTGTCACCTCAGCTGTAACCTTTCATGTTTTTGCTCTATTGTTCCTACAGCAGATACTGAAGGCCTGCTGTCTGACCGATAGGAAGTTCCATAACACAGTCTGAAGTGTAAATGGAGTTGGGTGTAGTGGTTTGCCTACATAAAAACACAAGGCTGACGTTCATTATGTGATATAATGCACTATTCGAGGTTTGATTCATCTTCCAACTTTGCGTTTTCTAAAGGTGTATCTGCAAATGGAATGAGACTGGCTGTCCCACACACTGCAACTTGTTAGCATTACTTTAGAAGTGTGGGCTTTTGGATGTTAGTGTGAGTATGAGTAGATGGAGAACTTCCATGTGCTGGGGGCTGAGAAGTGGTGAGGTGTCTGCATGTGATGTGCAGTTGTGTGCAAGCCTGAGCATCTGTGTGTGCCTTCCTGCTGCCTTTCCCTTGGCTGTGTGTGTTGGGCAAGGGTGTGCTGGTGGACTTTGCCTTGCCTTGAAACCAGGGCTGTGCTTGTGAAAGTTAGCCCTTGTTACCAGGGATATAATTTTGGTCTGAAGTTAGCCCAGGTGGCAGCATCTGGATTTAAATGTGTTGGTTGTTCTCATGATGAGACAGTGTGATAGAGGCAAACCCCAAATTTGATAATTGCCTCTTTATTTTCTCATCAGTTGCTTATTTTGGAACTAGATGTAAACCTGACTTTAGGATTTACTGAGTCACTCCTTGCTCTATAAAAAGTACAGATGTCAAAGTGTTTCTCACTTGTATTGGAGTGTGGTTGTGACTGTTACCACATTTTTGTTTGTCAGGTACCCACGTGTGAAGGCCTTTGTAGTTTTGTACAGCTAACATTTCTGTGAGGCCAGCTACTTGAAAGAAAGTCAGGCTTTAATGGAGAAGGATAATTAGAAAAAGCAGGCTTAATCCTCCTTTATTGTGCTCAGGAGTTTTGTGCTACTGAATGTTTTCTCATTGGTGTGGTTCCTTTTCAGTGGCATGTGTAGCAACTGACTAGAAAGTGATATTTTCAAATGTGTATAATAGTAAATGCATTTCTCCTCTTCTGTAGCCCCTGAACACATTTGCTGCTTGGTACTGTGCTGTATTCATAGCTTTCTCAAGGTAGTCTGACAGCAAGTAGGTCCAGAATGGCTTGAAAATTCAATATATTGAAGGAGAAAAAAAATCCAAGTAGGTTATTACGGTAGAAGAAATTGTAACTGTATTCTCCATGTACCACTAGCAGTTAAAAACCCATTGCACTAATCATATGTACTGAATTTTATTTACAGATTAGTAGGCTCTACTTTGACATATGACTAGCAGGGAAGCCCCTCCCTTTAACAGTTGTATGTCATCTGCTTCAGAGAACTAATTACTTGGCAATTCCCATTTGATAATTCCCTCTTTATTTTCTGATGAGTTACTTAACGGTGATGAGCTTGTTGAGCAGAATACCATGCTTA
Source organism: Eopsaltria australis (assembly GCA_034509425.1). Taxonomy (NCBI): domain Eukaryota; kingdom Metazoa; phylum Chordata; class Aves; order Passeriformes; family Petroicidae; genus Eopsaltria; species Eopsaltria australis. The sequence continues at coordinate 528,771 of JAVTVJ010011974.1, forward strand.
ATCTGTGCTTCAGAAACTACAGTGTGGGCCTGGGGATATCATTGTTTTTGAAATGCTGTTTAGCCTTGCCATAGGAGCATTGAAACCGCACTAAGGTACGTGAACATTTCACAGTTAACGGTAAGCTGAACGTGAGGGATGCACAGCTTTTGCAAAAAAATAAAAGAAGGGCTTAGATTACTGTTGCACTGCAAGCAGAATGTTAAATGCATCATTTCTTAAAAAAAACCCCGAACACCAAACCTAATTTAGATGCTCAGAAGCAGAAGCTTGTATCAGAGATATACCTTTTATGTATCATTGCTCCTCTCCACTGAAATAATCAATTTAGTGGATTTCTTTAAAAACCCCACTGTTTATTGTAATAGCTATTTGACAGTTTAGCTGATTCCTGGTGGTTATTGTGTTCTTTTAATACGAGATACTTTAGAAAGTTTTTACTGTGTTTTCTCTGCTGTTACCTGTCTTATTCATTCTTCTCTACTCCCTTTTCACATTTTTTTACTCTAGTGGCCACAGCAACCCTTGTTCCTGGCTGGGGAATGCATTACAAGTCTCACTGCTAATTACAGCATCACAGTGTTTCTAGAGGGTACCTAAGTTCAGCAGTGCTTAGCTACAGCACCAGGCGAGGGGATTTATGGGGTGAAATGACATCACCCTGCTCTCAGCAGTCATGGTAAGGTCAAGATGCAGATCAGGAGTCAGATGGGTCCTGTTCAGACCCAGTGTCTCTGAGATTCAACCATGCTATTGAATTTGAATAAATTTTTGTACTGGTTTCAGTGGAGAAAGGTTTGTGGATCATCTGCAGTCACTTTGACTAGATGGTGGCATTATTCCACTGATGTAGCTGCATACACTGATACCTGAAGATATCCATTGTAGCTGAGCCAGTGCTATAAGCTGAGAGTTGGGCTATTTTTTCCTTTGATGGAATAAAAAGTACAGTATTTTGTGTATTAGCTCACATGGCATTGCATCATCAGACTTGCTGATTTATTAGGTATTCACAATGATATCTCTTGCCCAGTACTGGAAGCTGTGTAACAGGATTGTTTTATCAATGAGAAAAACTCATTTGTACATAGTTACATGTGTTTTTGTAAAATTAATCAGGGGAACAGTAATTTTATGAAACATATAATTTAGAACAGATTAATCTGCTTTAATTGTGTTCGTGAAGTGCACCAGCTATAAAATCTTTTGAAAGGAATATTAATCAAGTTGATCAAAGGTGGCTTGAAGTACAGAATTCAAATATGAACACAATTACAGCAAATATCTAGACAGATAGAAAGTTGCTTGGGAGATTACTTTTAAAAAAAATTAATATAAAAATAAGTTGCATTTTCCTTTTTGGATTTTTAAAAGAATATATCATGCTTTAGAAGCAAAGATACAGGAGAAAAAACAAATAAATTTGAGATTTTAATAAATGCAGTGAAAAGGCATTTTAAATAGCATAATAACAGGAGTCAAAACATCACAGAAGGTCATTGAACCATTTTTCAATTTTTTACAACCTATTTTCCATCCTATTTAATTTTTTAATGGTTCAGGTTGTATCACATAGCGCTATATGGGCATTGCTGAAAATAGGAATTCTCTGTAAGAATCATAAAAGAAATACAACTTTGTTAGGATGACCCACCTTTGATATGAAAGGTTTGCTTACACTGACAGGACTTGTCCCTTGACAAATCCTTCTACAAACCATTCCAGCTGTTGTGGATGGACCTGCATCCCGAGCCCTGGTATAATATTTATTTTCCTGAGGCAGCCAAAGAGTTATTAGATGTTGATTTAGATCGATTTTCATCTGCCTGCTTCAGAGGTGATTGAACTTTTTTTTTTTTTTTTTTTGTAAGATTGAACTTTAAAGTGTTTGGCCCCAGACACACCGATACATGCCAATACTATTTCTATCAATAGTTATGCAAGTAAAACATTAACATATGAATATTGTGAGCATGATCTTCAGTTAACAAAAGATTTTAATTACATGCTAATATGTTAAAATCTGGACTCTGTTTGAAAACAAAGAAAACCCAACTCACTAACATACAGTGGAAGTTTCTCTGTTGACCACTGTTGTTCTCTCCCTGGCCCCCAAATGAAATGATACCTTCCCTGTACTTTATTACAATAAGGGGCTGATACATCATAGATACTGTGTTTCCTTGCTGTGGATTCTCTTCGCCTTTTCCCCACCAGCTACCCTGTTAGCATCACTCTTCTGTGAGCGGCACTTGCTGATGGGCTAGCCAAGGATGACCTGGTTGGTCTGGTCAAACGATTTGTGTTTGATCTCCTTGTTTGCAGAACTGAGAAACTGCTGCACCTCTCTACTTAGGACTTGTCTGCCTCCTCTTTGAATCAGGGTTGAGTTTCACATTTCCTTCTTGCCACTCTTGCTAAGCTTTCTTGGATCTCTGCTGTGATCTGGCCTGATACTTTTATTGCTAATGACAGTCTTGGAAATCACTTGTGATTTCTTTTGTGAACTTGTCAGTTGATTAATTAAACTGGGGGGAGGGAAGTGACATGTCAGTATGTGAAACACATCTGTGTCCTATTTTACAGAGAAAGAGGATGATGGTAGAGCTTACAGGCCAATAATCCATAGTTGAAAATTGTACTATATGTGTGTTTGGATAGCTCACAAATGCATTAGATAGTGTCATAAAACAGATGTGATACTGCAATACTGGAAGATCTGAAGGAGTAAAAGTCTGCAGTTTGTTCCATATTTGCACAAGATGACAGAGTAACTCATTCTTGGTGCATGGTCTTCAGGTGTGAGTGACACAGACCAGCACGGATGCGTCCTGCCATTTGTAGGTCACCACTGGTTTATTTTGATTGCACCTCAGTAGCGGGTTCAGAGGGAATACACTGTGTAGTGACTGAGCAAATTAAAGTAATTCCTGAGTGAAAGTATGTCACTTGTTACATGAGGCTACTATCCAGATGTTGTTATCTGTTAGTGTATAGTGAGAAAGAGCCCTAAGGAAAATTGAGGTGGGTAGAAGGTAAACATCTGAAATACATTAAACATCAGCAATCAAGTCCACCCCTGTTACCCAAGGAGTCAAACTTGGCGAATATCATGTTGGCTATATGGAATGGGAGAAATGCAAACTAAGACACGCTTCTGCTATGTGTGCAGCTCTGCTATGAAGTGAGTTCATCTGAGCTGTCAGCTGGCTGGCTGCAGTGTTTGGTGCTGTTTATACAGCTCAGCCAGGGTGTCTTTATGAAACCAGTAGTGCTGTGCACCCTAGGCTGCAGCAACCAGTGGTTTCATGCTCCTTTTCTTACTTAACATGAAGTGTGCGTGGTGCGCATCGCACCAGGGTGCTCAGCCAAAGGCTGTGGTGAAATAAGGGGTCAGGTTCCCAGCTCTGTTACTTACTTGGGTGGTTTCAAGGGAGCCACATGGGTGTAAATGTGATGTGATAGAGTCTGGGGCCTTTGGGGTGTGTCAGGGCCCTTTGGGCTCAGAGCTGTCGCAGACAGGTCAGCACTTCTGATCAGACACGGTTTGTTTGGTGGCAATGGAGCAGTCACTTGGCTTCAAGTGGAGAGGGAGTGAAAGTTGTTCCTCAGTCAAATGTCATCAGTCTTCTTTCCTTCCCGTGCTTCATGTGGATGTGTTGGTGACTAAGACTAATCTTCCTTTACATAGCCCAAGCAGCGTTTTGCCTTTTTATCCTTCTGTCCTGTTTAACCATTTCCGGGCTTCTTTCTCTTGTTGCTGGCCAATTAGTTTTTCTCCTCACCGCCTTCTCTACCAGGATTCTCCTATGCTCAGCAGTTCTTGCTGCTGCATACCTGACCTACTTGTACACAGCTCCCTCACTGGGTTTGTTACCTGCACGATACTTAGATTTTGTGTAGACCCTTTCTTTTGTTTGAATTCTGTGTGTGTTTCTCTGTGTCTAAAATGCCCTTCTGCTTAGAGTGTTTCAATACTTCAGTAGTTTTCTGCAGAAATACAAATTTGAATGTTGTTTCATCTACTTCCCTTCCGAGTTAGTCATAGCTGGATTCTGAGCTTTGCAACCCCAATGATCTGCCTGGACAAGCCTTTCACTCCATGCAGCCTTCCGCTTCTCCTCATGGGAAAAGACCATTATTTCTTCTCTGAAGCTTCTCTGTGGGTGCCTGTTTCCCTGGCTGAACATCGGATTCTCAGTCCATGTGCCCCTGCCAGTCTTCCCTGGCTTCTAGATGCAGTGTCTCTTCAGCAGACATCCTGCTTTTCAGGCTTGTCAGCTGATCACTAACAAATCAGTAGCATATATTCGTTTGTAAAATGTTACATGCTGGCATTTTTGAAAAAACAAAAACAATGAAAAACCACAAAACCAAAACTCATTCAGTTATTTTCTCTGTACCTGAGCATGAGCCAGGAGCCACACTCTTTGGGTCATTTGCTCATATAATAACAGAGTCACTATTACTTTATCATCATATAATGTGATCTTCTAATCAGAGGATTCTTTTACCGGATTAATAGCAATAATTCAAATTGTTAACATAAATTTAAAAAAAATGCAGTATTATTTTCACGTGTCATACTGATGGGACAAAAGTAGCAGCTTGGGCACTTTTCTTCAGGCTTCTTTATCATCACTTCTTTTCATACCGTTACTCTGCTCTAGTGATTAAGTTCTATAGTAATAGGTTGCGAAATGTAAGTTAAATAAAAAAAGAATGTTTGAAAAGCACTTCATTCAGAAAAAGAAAATAAATTTAACATAGTATGCATTTTAAATGAGGTTCTTCAGAGAGGGAAAAATTCCTGGACTGTTATGGAGAAGTACAGGAATGAAGCACCCACCAAATGTGTAAAGTTCACTTAAGCTGTGAAGTGGAAATATGTAAGAGGGGTTTTGTTTTTGTTTTTGTTTTTTTTTTTTTTTTGTTTGTTTGTTTGTTTGTTTTTGTATCAGCATGGTTTTGCCAGGAACTGACTATTGGAATGATATTGTGGTTATAGTAGATTTTAAAAAACCCAAACAATTTAATAATTATTTTGGCTGACAATTCTGGAGTTGGTATGTTTTCTCAAAAAGGAGACTTTTGGCTAAACAGAAAAACATCAAAAACAACTTCTCTCTGGAAATTGATAACTCTTATTGTTATAAGTAACAACATAAAGATACAGACTTAAGGGATATTAGAGGAAAATATACATTTTGCAAATTGATTTACTCAGTGAATTTAACAATACCTTGAGTATAGTTAGTTTCACTTTTTCTGTATGTAGGCAGTTTCTCGAGGTGAGAAAAACATCTGAAAAAAACCCCAACCACATGGTTATAAGATTATAAAAACTGATGCAGGGAGCTTGGAGGTATGAGTTACTACTTTTAAAGTCCTCTTTTAAAAACACGGCTAGACTCCATATTGATGGAGTGCTTTTAAAGGCAATGCCCTTTTAATCAGCAAACAGGTCCTCTGTGCATCAAATAATTAAAAATAGAGCAAAGTTTCTGAACAAGGCGTCTGGCAGAAGCGTCTGTACTTCCATCTGTGCATGATTAGCAGAATGTTTCATGATATTTAAATAGCACAAGCTTTGCTCTCTTTTTTATTATTTGTTGTGCTGAAGACCTGTTTGCTTGTTAAGTGGTCTTTTTTGAATAGTTACTGGCAAGGAATCAGGAAAGTGTATGAAGACATCTTGTACACACTGCAAATGCCAAATCGTCCCTTTTTTCAGAGACACTGCCCTTACTATTTTTTTATTGATTGGAGTTTTACCGCATCCCTCACTTGGTGTTTAAATTTTCTTAAGGACCGGTTGATTTCGGAGAGAGTTGAGCACGTATTGATGGTGGCTGCCCGGGGACTGCAGTCTCCGCGCTGTTGGGTGTTACTTGCAGGGCAGTGGCCCTGGAGGCGCATTGCCGTGTGAGTACGCACCAGGGTGCGCTTGCCGAGTACGTGTGTCGGCTCAGCTCTGCAGCTCCCGCCGGCGCTGCTGGGAGCCCTGCCTCTAATCTGCTGTGCACACTGCTCTGGAGCCTTACCCTTTCACGGGGACGTAATCAGCCAGGCAACAGCTTTCCAAGCGCTTTTGAGGCCTTAAGCTGGGACTCCTCCTTGCTGGCAGCCGTTCAGCATCGGATTGTGTGCTCTTGGTCTCTGGCTAGCAACACGGGGCTTTGCAGTTGTAGCCACTGATTTCCCTTCATACTAGTAAAGATTTTGTGTGTGTGTTTTACAAAGGCCTATACAAGAAGGTATGGAATGAAAAGAAGCCACTGTCTGGATGCTGAGTGCATTGCTGTAGCTGGCTGAGGGCAGTTCTGTTATGTGCAAGTGCCCGGTTGTTGGGAAGCCGGCAGGTTGGCAGGGAGCTGAGACACTCAGATGGGCTCAGAAGTCCTTTGTGGAGAGCCAGTATTGAGTCTTAGGACAATCTGTGGTCTTGGATGGGCATGGAAAATAAGAGCTTTTGTGGTGTGTGTAAGTGGTGTTTACTCTGTAGCTGGGCTTTTTTGTTGCTGGGTTTTTCTTCTTGTTTTTGAGAAAAGCTGTGGTGTGTGATGTGTGAATACTGACCTGGGTCATCTCTTAACTTCAGCTAAAAACTTCAAAAGAAATTGTGGTTACTACTGAGAGCAAAGCTGCTAACCTGTCAACATAAACGTATAAACTCTTCATGTTTGCACCTTAGAAAAACCACTGAAACACCTTGGCTGTGAAGAAAGAGCGTGCTGTAAGCCTCCACACAGAGTTCACCTCACCTTACCTGGTTAGTGCTGTGTTGCTGGTGTCCATCATGCTCTTTCTGGCCCAGAGTGCTCTGCAATTGCAGAGCAAGTTCTCCTCAGCAGGTTGATATCTTACATGGTGAAGTTGTTGAGTTTCAGGGGGGCAGTGATGGGACCACTTTGCAAATACCTGTCCATCGCATCATCATTCGGCTTCCGGTCCAGGGAAGGCTCGAAGGTGAATGAGTATATACAGAGAAGTCCTGGAAGGACAAGTGAAGGAACAAACATATTTCACTGTGCCCATTTCTTCAGCTAAACTTCTCAACTAATGCACAAAGCAGTTGCACTCACATTTTACCCACACGTGTTTTAAAAATCGGTACCCTTAATAATTGATTTCTTCAGAAATAAGAATTACTTCTAGACCTGATTCTTGATCAGTGCAGTTTGTCGGGCCTAATATTAGCATTGTTCCAGGAGCAGGAAGGAGAGAAATGACTCGGGTTCATTTTAGAAAGATTCATGAAGTTGTGTTGGTAGGTGGGTTAAACTAAGCCAAGTTTTGTGTTTTGCTCCTAGTATTTGTTCTCAAAATATACCATAATGCTTTTTGGAACAGCTTCAGCTCATGTTGTGAATGTGAATTAATTAACATTAGTATGAATTTCATATTGTTCAACAGAATTTGTTTTTCTGTGTCTTCTGTCTGCTCAAGGTTCTTCAAGCACTTTAAAATAATGAGTTCACCTATAATAGTTCTGAGGCTCCGTATACAAACAGCCATTCTTCTGAGTGTAAGGAGTTCAAATTCAAGGATGGTTTTTTTGATAGGAGTGGGAAGAATACTGCTTGTGATGCTAGTATTACCCCTGGTATTTTTTCAAAAGCACTTGTGACAGGCTCCTTATTTTTGTAGACTAGATTTTGCTGTTTATTATTATATTTATAATTCTCAATGGACTGTAAACAAAGTGAAGAAGAATTGCAGGGCACAGTATTCAGAAGCTCTTGTTCACACCTAATTGTTGCATTTCTAGCCCCGATTATTTGACATCATGACATACTACATGAAAAGCTGGTAGCCCTCGTTTCCTGAAACAAAATCAAAGCTTCCTTTTATAGACCTGCAAAAGTACATTGTATCTAAGCAGGTAAACTGGAATTCAGCCTAAGATGGTAGGATTCTGTTGATTTGTATGAAAAGTGATAGTTCTGTTAGTTGTCTGCAGGTCTCTGGGGGAGAGGGAGGGCCTTGTATCACTCAAAAACAATTCCTTTCAGCTGGCTGGAGAGAAGTATGGATAGCATCCAACATACAGAAATCTCCAAGTACAAAGACTACAATGGAAATGCTGATGACCAGTCAGTATTGATGCATTAGGAAGTATTTATATAACTCAGAGTTGTTGACTACTTGTAGAAATGTTGTTTTAGGCCCCGTTCCCACTGGTGTTCCTCCTGTTGACTTTTGGAGTGTTAGGATCAGACCCCTTTGGCTCAGATTTGGAGTGAATTGAGACTGAAAGAAGCATGCATGTTCTGCAGTCACCCTCCACTTTTGGAAGGGAGAACAGAGGAAATAACTGACCTGTGCAATGGTACCAAAACACTTCATGGCATCATCAAGCTGTACACTGGAAATAAAACTTTCCATAAGCTATTTGAGATACTTCATTTTGATCTATAACCTAAAGTGTTTCCTGTTAATGGAAGGCTTGATGCAGTTTTTGTGCTTTCCTCGTGAAGCTGTTCTTCGATAAGGAGAAAAAATGTATCTAATTAACATGCACCTTTCTCTATGTGGATTATTATGCATTCATTATTTTAAGCTGGTGCTATTATAAGAGAGTTTCCCCAGAACTTTGGCAACTTGGTAGAAAGGAGTGACAGTTCAGTGTATTCTCAGATGTGCAGCTCTAAAATATGTTGCTTTTAAAGACACCTACGTATTACAGTAAAAATACCCCTTATAGCCAATGATGCGTGACCACAGTCTAGGTAATTACAACAGCAAGAGATTCAACGAAGTACTGAAATGGGGAAAAAAAATTTTTTTAAGAGCAGTAGAAATGATGAAAGACAGAACTACTATTCTATAAATATTAAAAAACCCACCCCCAAACTCAACATCCCCCCAAAAAAGCTCAATAGTTCACTATATGTAAAAGTCACTATCAGTTAGGGAATATATGTGGAATGAAAGTTTGAAATACTAAATAGTATAAATTTGATTGATTTTCAGGGCTCAGTTGTACTCCAGAAAAAGAACAAATGTGTAGCTTTGCTATAAACAACAAAAGACAATTTGGGGAAATGCAGAAGTACTGCTAGAAAAGTTGAACGATACGTTGCTGTGTAAAATGCCGCGTGACTAGTATAAGTGCTGTTCTGCCCCAGATAGGGCTGCTGAAATTGTAAGCAGGTAGCAAAAATTTACTATTTCATAGATAATAATTGTTCTGAGTGCTTTAGTACAGGAAATGTAGTGTCACAAACTTGACATTTGAATATTAATATTGATACTGAAACAGTTCACCACAAAGAATGCCAGGGCTGCAGGAGGGATAGCATTTTGATCAGATAAAGACAGAAAAGTCATAAAGCCCTTCATATACATTGAAAAAGAGGCCTTGCGAAAACTGTGACAAAATTACCTTTCAGGATTAGACATTTTATATCCTGTTTTGGTAATATCTCTGTAGGGAAAGTTGGAAGCAAAGAGACGTCTTTGCCATTTCTGTCTTCCCCCTTACTCCCTCACTTGCAGTTTGATGAAGACTGTTTCAAAAAAGGTTAAGAGCACAGGGCTACGAAGTATTTTGGACTCACTTGTACAAATACACAAGTGAACGTGAGCTCAAGAAAAGACACGTGGGCATGTACAGTCTTTGGTGACCAGTCTCAAACTTGCTTGAGATGCATTGTAAGTTAGCTTCTGTAAAGCTGAGGTTTGGTAACAGGTTACTTTATTAAAGGGTGACTTCTCTTTTCTAAACATAAAATAGTGCTGACAGTCCCCCTTTTTTTTTTTTAACAGGCAAGCTGCTCTCTCACATCTGTGAGCACATAAGTGTGTGCACAATCCCTTACTATAAATTTGTTATGACTTGCTCAATTTTTGTAGTTGTGTGGTGAGACCAGGAGAATACAGCCCTTAACAGTAAGTTTCAGCCTACCTACATGATGGAGCCCAAGGACTGTGTCTTCTTTGTATTCACAATGTCCCACAAAGAGGATACAAAATAAAGATGTAGCCTGGTGAAAAACTGATGATACTTTGCAAGCAGAAGAGGCCAGCCCAAACTAAGCCCACCGAAGGAACAGGAATGTTTCTGTCCTGTCGCTCTCTGCCGTGCAGTTCTGGTGTGGATGTGCCCCACTGTTGATAAATCTCTTAGTGGCTTTTGGCAATTTTTGTTATGTAGATGATTTGGTAAGTCACTTAGCTGGTAGTAGTACTGATAGGTACGTTGCTTTCTAAAATTCCTTGTTAGTGGAGTATGTAGAGTACCTTTTTGGCTTCGTACTGGTAGTATAGGTTGCTTGATTTGATTTTAGCTGTTTAGCTATATGTAGACTGGTTAAAGGTGTTTTATTTTTTGGGACAGGAAGGAAAAGTTTGCCAGCCTCCTTTCTGAAAGTGTTTTGGTAGCTATGACTTTTTCCCTTCAAAAATACATCTTGTGCTTTCAGACTCTCTTATTTTCAGACATGATTAATGGTAATTTTTATCTTTAGAATGCAAATGGAATTTTTAGCATACTTTTGCACTGTATAATGCTTCTTTCTGCATAAACTGCTTACCAGACAAATTAAAAAGACAGGTATGTATTTAAAAACCAACCAACCAAAACCTAAGTGCACTTTACCTTCTGAGCTATTTATATACTTGTAGTTGTAGGTGCTGCAACATATTTATGCCAAAGTGGCACCATTCTGATTTGCCAAGTGTAAGCAGCTTCCTTTAGCTGTGTGTTGCCACTGTAGGCAGGAGGAAACGTTGGGCATTTTGCTGGAATGATGGCAAAGCCGTTGTGTTTCAGTAGGGGTAACCTACATGAGAACAACCCCTCTGCGGTACTTTTTGCAGGGGGCTGTTGGGGAATCACAGATCCCTGGCAGTCACTGGCATTCCTGTAAAAAGGGTGGAACAACAGCACTTATATTAAGAAATGCAAATCCCCTGCTGCCATGGACAGACCAGGGAGACTCCTGACCCCTGGGTGATGCCAATGGCATTTTGGCCTGCCCTGGTGAGTTGTTAAATTTGTTAAGCACAATCTCATTTTCACGAAGGAGACCTAGACCAAGATAGTAATGCATTGGAGATCTTACTCTCCAGGGCTGTGCTATTTGTAAGGTGATTCACAGAATGTACAGAGGGAGTGGAAAATGTTGTCTTGGAAGCATTCCAGTGTGTTATTATTTTGCCCAAGCACAAATGCTGGTGATTGTATGGGAGCCTCTAGAGCTACAGAGTGGAAGGTGAACCTCCTACACCTTAGGTTAGGCTCTAACTAGTAAATGACATTTTATTCTGTGGCCAGCTATTCACCTGACTATTCAGACCTCTGTTCTGAATAAAAACCAAGAAAATAAAATAATTTTGAGACTTTGGCCTGTTACAAGATAGGTTGCTGCTGCAGATGATTATATAGATCTATTATACTGCCTGTTCCCCATGCCAAAATTTAGAAAAGTGTCTTGATTTTGAACTGCCCAGAAACACAGCCCAAAATGGGAATAATCATACTGAAACAAATTACTTTTTTCACATCCTGCATTTCCTCTATTTCTTCAACTGTTTCTCAGAGTATAGCTATTTCTACTGCCAGTGGTAGAATAATAGGTTAAATTAATTAAAAAAAATTATAGTGTAGTTGCTCAAAGGAACATAGAGGTAAATTGATAAGATAGCATTTATCTTCTGATTTAGTGCCTGAACCTGCTTCCTTGATGTTAGTGCAAATTAATGAAATTAGGATCATACCTTTAAAGAAATAAGAACAATAAAAAACCTCCTAAACCCCAACAGTAGTATGTTTGAGCTGATCAACATAAAAATGTGACTGAGAAATTGTGACAAAAGCCTAAATGTCAGCTAATTGTCATGGTGAATGGAATAATCTTCCATGGAGCTGTGAGTGGCCAACATGTTATTGTATATCGGGGCCCTATTAATTCATAGATTATTGACAGAGCATATGGTAACTGCTCCAAAGCATGCCATATATAACACGCTTTTTGTATTGCTGTTTGAAGTGCATTCTAATGTGTAACTGGGGATATAGGTAGTCTTAGAAAAAACATTTTGCACTGTGGTATTTGCTAGCAATATGGTATATGGCGAGGATGTACAGTAGATATTCAAATTCAGTATGCTGCAGAATTTGTGAATTTGCATTTTAAAATACTTGTCATTTCTGGAAATACCCTGAGGTGTAACTGTCCACAACCTTCCTCTTCTAAATAATTATTAAATATTTGCTTTCAAAGCTGAATCTTTAGCCATTTGGAGCATGAATTTAATAGCTAGTGATTTTAAAATCTTATGGTCAGGACTGTGACCCAGAATTCTTTTTACCATTTTTGCTGTCTTGTTTATTAATATGTGTGAAGTACCAAAGCCTGTTACCTTAATGCTGTGCCCCCTTGAGTGCTGTTCATTACTCTGCCTTTTGGAAAAATTGAGGAATAGCTAGGAAGAAATGTGGGTAGGACCAGAGAGCCCTACGCAGTTCAATCCGGAGATAATTTCACCTGGCATCACTTGGCTAAAGAGAGATAAATTGCTCATGCCTCTGGTCAGAGCTGTGTAGTTACATGTGACTCCTTGGGAGCAGGGGGTTCAAACTTGAGAGATGTCTTTCCTGGGGGGACATTTTGGAGACTCTGGGGATGGATCATCGGGCTGCTGGGGCTCTTTTGCCTCAAACTGTGAAAGTTAGGGCCTCACCTGCCTGGTTGCAGGTGACTAGATTTTAATTTTTCCTGTCTGCCCCTGCAGCTGTTCCTCATGGGTTTTTTTCTGCTGCTCTGTGCTGCTGCAGGGTCAGGTCTATCCTGAGAGCATATGCTTGTGGGTGCTCCATGCCAGTGGTGCAGCTGGGGCATGGGGTCAAGAGAGGAATGAGGGATGTGGGGGCTGCCTGTGAGCCTGCTCACCTTCTGCACAGTTTCAGGAGACCTGGAAAATAAGGCTTTTAATTGCTAAGCCTGGAGTTTGTTTAAATACAGCCCAACTTGCATAATGTCTATTAGCCAAATTTTTCTATCCTTTCAGAACGTTGCCCCTTAGTGTTGCACCATGTGTGCATGAAGGCGGGAATGTTCCTACAGGCTGCTGCAGCCCTTGCTGGAGGGTGGTTTGCAGTGTAATGGTTTTTAGTTTGTACTCTGTGGTGGCAGTAGTGACCAGGGACTGTGGTCTGTGAACCTGTTGACTTGGAGCCTGCCTCTGAAGAGCAGGGACTGAGGAAAGCAAAGCTGGCTGTTGGCTGGTGCAGTGGTTCTATGGTGGGCTTCGCTTTTATTGGGAAAACCTTAGGGGCCTTGCAAGTGGAGAAAGATTGAAAGCTTGCTTGACCTTTCTGCAGGTGAAGAGAGATCATAAAACTTATCTTTTTGGTATGCCAGTTGTTTTTTAGAATATTAATTATACTGTTTCATTTTTATGTCATTTTCCCTGTTTTTTCCCTGTCCATTTTGAGTCAATTAGCACCTCTGTCTTTCTCTCTGACTACACGTGTAGTTGTTGATATCCAAAATTCTTTATTGATCTAATAAAGTAGTTAAATGAGCTGACTTTGAAAACACTGTAGGATAGCTAAGTGAATCTACATAAAAATTAATATTTAACAGAGAGCATCTTTTCTTAAAGTTACCAAACATTCTGCAAGCAATGTTGTAGTTATGACTGTTTTCAGAGAACTTGAAAGCTTTCTGGAAAACTCATCCTTTGGAGTAAAATGTTTTCTGCTTGTTTCTTTTATGAATAAAGTGTTACTGTTGGTATTTGTTGGAATTCATTCATTTCTTATACCTTGTAGTAAATTATAACAGTCTCCTTCCTATTTTTGAGATACTGAAGTATGGAAGTGAAAAATGCCTCATTTCATTATTTAGATATAGGCAAATAATCCCTTTTTTAATCCCTTTTCTTGCACTACTTCTGACTGCTCTTTAAAAATTCTACTTCACCTCTGGTAGATGGGCCTGAAACAGGAGAAACTATTCCTAAAAGTTCAGCCTGGCTCATATCTGAGCATGCCGCCTCTCCTGCTTCATTGTGAATCCACATCAAGCCACTGGCATGATAACATGGAATGAGCTGCAGTTGTCCAGACCTTTGCTTCATCTTTAGCAGTCAGGCTGGCAAGAGAGTAGAAAATGCTTCTCAGCAGCAGGTTTGATGCTTAGGAAGCCTGATTTGGGAGTAAATTCTTGATCGGATGGGGACAGCCTTACTCCTGTCCTGTGCCCTTGATGCCATGGTGCAGGGTGACAGAGGAGGAGCAGCGGACCATGCCAGGCTGGATACTCCGGCATGGGTCTTGCCCACACGTGTTTGCAGGGAGGGGCCCGACAGGGGGTTTGCTCAGGCAGAGCTCTTCGTGCTAGGACTCATGGAACCTTGCTGGGGTTCAACTGAACAGTGTAATTAGTACCATTTTAGCTCCCAGCCTGCTGTAATAGGTACCAGGAAATTGTTTCTCTTTGCATAACTTATTAGAAAAGCTGTTTTACTTTTGTACATGTATGCCTTGTATGGAAGAACAGGCGGTGTGGTGTTTTGTCAGGAGACTGCATGAACTGCATTTTCCAGCATCACAACTGGCAACTGTGAAATCTTCATCAAAATGCTTTTTCCAAGCATCCTTTAGGGGAAGGTACTGCTGGATGTGCAGGGTGCTCATACCTGAGCTCAGGGCAGACGCCTACTCTGGTCCTCACTGGCGTCAAGGGAGTTAGTGGTTGAACGAGGGAAGCTGATCTGGGCAGTCATCCAGCCTGAAGGATGTGAGGCAGAAACGGATGGGAGGAACTGTAAATGATATGAGGGAAGCAGTAGGCTAGGAGAAGAAGGGTCCAATAAAATCAAGTACTAAAATACATCCATAAAACTGCAGGACCTGAAGTTTGAAACAGTAGCTCTATGCTTACATGCTTGGCACAACTTTCATTTCTAATTTGTCTGCTTCCTTCAGGCTTCCTCTTGCCAGAGCAGTGGTCTGTATGCTCACTGTCTGCAGCTGGAGAGTCCCTGGTCTGCTCATGCCAGTGGTGATAGAGGACCACAGGGAGATAAGAGTTTTCCCTGTAGCAGTCATTGCTCTTGGGTGGGTGTGCTTGGCTGGTTTTCCAGATCATAGACTTCAGGCAGTAAGGCATTAGAAATATTACAGTCTATTAAATGTACTGTGGAGCGTTTGGCTGCACAAACTGCTGGTTTTAATGGAGTTCAGATCTGACATTTTTGGGACTGAGAGGGTTTGGATGTAAACTTTGTTAAATTGGTTTTGAAAAAGGAAGTTCTTTCATGCTTTGAAGGGAAAAAAATATGAAGACAGAACTGCAAGTCTCTTCCTTAAATCAAAGTTTTCTGCCTGAAACGGGAACAGCTCAGCAGAACAGTTTAAGTAAACATGGCCATAACTGCTTATCTGAGACATTGGCATCCTCTCTTCTTACTGTGTTACTTTTTTGTGGTATCCTGGCGTCTCTCAGTCACTGATGTGTTTGTTCTCACAGCACCTCCTTTGTAGGCATATACTTTTGTGTCCATTTGATTGTTGCCACCAAGATTTGAGGCTTTATCTGAAGAGCTTGCTCCAGGAGTGTACGTTTTCTACACCTCTACAGATGAGATTTTGGAATTGCTGTCTGAAAAGTCCTTCCTGCCTCCAGCTTTGAATTTCTCTCTGTCTCTGTTGTGGCTTCTTTATTTATTAAGCGGGGAAAAACAGAGGCAACTGTTTCTGAGTCATCCCAAGTCAGTGTTCAGCCCAGAACAGGATAAAATCTAGGCCAGTGACGGCTAGTGTACAGTTGTAGCCTATGTGGGGGGTCAGTGAATGTAGTATAAACACTGGGAGATTTGCTGAAAATCACAATAAGTATGTGAGAATGCAAGGAATTAAGTACCATACTCTAAAGCTGGTACCTTAGTGTGGGATCATGATTCTTCTCCTAGGTAGGAAAAATGCACCATATTGTGAGAATGACTTATTGGTACCTAACATTACAGCTTGGGTGGGTTTTGTCTGTCTGTGTTAAAATAATGCAAACCCACACTGGGTCTTCTACCCAGGAAGCATTGCCACATGCAAGTAACTTCCGTGCACTTCAAGTTCTTCCACTGTATTGTTGCTTGAAACTTCATTATTGAAAATAATTGTTAAGGTAATACTTTGCTCTTAAGACCAACTTCTAAAGAAACAAATTAGTTTTAATTTGTACATGAACAAGGAGAATGTTTTAGTTATAGAATGTAGGATTGTAATTTATTTGATAGGTCTAGTAAAGTAAAAAATGCAATGATGTTTCATAGTGTACTTCAGTGTGTTCTATAACGTGTTCTTCAAAGTAATGGAAGAATAAGAAATGAGAAGTGAGAGATGCTTTTTGTTTTTTCATGGGAATGAATGTGTCTGTACATTTTTGAAGCTCTAGTACATGTTCTTCCTCATTTTGGTTATGTTACGAGGAATAAAATCAATTAAAAGAAGAAAAAGAGAAAAAGAAGACTGTGCCTTTCTTGCTCAGTTTTGTTGTGATTCAGGTAACAGTGCATCAGGTCATGGGAAGTGATCTCAGCCGTATTTTTAGTTACAGTTTAGAAAATGATATTTTGTCATTAAATAGTGTCCAAAATTTTAAAGCTAGCACACATGCAGATGTAAGAATATTGCGCTGCCTATGCCAGTCTAGTACATGAAGAGCTTCACAACTGTTTGGATCTGCTCTTCTTTCATAATGGGCTGCAACTTGTTTACTAATGCTTGAAAGCATGTACACATCAAATAAATCTCTGGTATTTGGGCCATAGTGTACCAGCATTATGCAAAGGGAAGATTAACCACACTCAATATTAAGCTATGATCCACTTCACTCTTGATTCCTTGCCATAGTAAATCAACCAAACCATCAAAGAACAGAATTAGTGGAAGGGTTCCTCAGACAATAGATTTATTTCCATGTTTATTTGTGTTATTGTTAAGAAAAGGGAAATCAGCAGAGCAAATCTGCCTGGGGCTCAGGGCATTATAAATTAATCAAAATACATGAAGTGAACTTTTGGGTGTGGAAAACCAGCATGAGATGCAAATGCTACATAGCTGCATCATATAGTGTGTATGGTGTTGCTGCAACAGCTGAGAGGCAACACGCCTGCTTTGACTGCTGCTGCTCTTAATAGATAGTCTTTAGCAAGCAGTAGATTGGCAAATCTGACACAGAGTGAATTTGCAACAGTGACTCAAAAGACTTTCCTAACATGAAGCATCTTTCATGCATATCATTTTAGCTCTTTCCTGTTTTTACTCTGCTCTCTTTCAGTGAAAAGGTCAAGAAAAGCAGTAGCTCAGTGGCTGAATTTTTCTGAAGTGCTTTACAGCAGGGAAAGTGGGGAAACCTCTTAAAGTGGTGTCTTATCCAGTAAGTTAAACCTTTTTTTCTTCAGTTTAATAATTAATTTATTTTCTTTTATTTTTTAAAAAATTGTTTGTATCAGAATAATTATAGTGGCTTATAAGGTGTCCCCAGGCAGGCATGAAGCTTCTAATCCCCACCTTTGGAACTTTTTGGGTTTTGTCCTACAGTAATAGCATAGGTATATTTGATGTTGCTATTACTGTCACTATAAGAAATAAAAGAGAGAGGATCTGTATCCATTTCTTTACGATAGCAGATAGGGAGGCACTCAGGAAAATTTTCTTTAATGGAACTAGAGGTTCAGTTAGTGCTGCTGCTTTATGTTGATTCCAATAGAAGGTCAGAGCTGTAAAAAGTTGAGTGCTGAATATTCAAATTTAATTTGTAGCATCAATTTAGGATGGCTTATAAGTTTAACTAGCCATAAGGACGGTAAGTGCTTCCAGCTGAGGCCAGAAGGACTTTCAGCTGGTCAGCAGTTCTTGTGATTTGGCCTGATACTACTTACTACGATTTTCTTGCACACCTGATATTTCTACATTTTTTGCAGGTATGAGTTTCTTTGCTCACATCCTTTTATGCCTCATTTGCTAACTCTTCTGTTCTGGAAAATTGGCAGGATGACAGCAAGCAACTCCCTCATCCTTTTGTGTTAGGACTAATCCTCAGGTTTCTTTCTGATGTGTCTCCAGAAATATGTATTCAGCTAAGGCTGAATGCTGATTTAATTTGAAATACTAAAACGTGAACAGTGCAGATCACTTTCTGTCTCTTAAAAAAAAAATCATTGTAGAAGGGTATATGAACAGTTCCAGAGTTCTAAACTCTAAAATACAGATGTACTTTGGCACATGCCAAAGTACTTCGCTGAATCTGTATGTTTGTCTTTGTTTTGTAAACTTGGAACTTTGCAATTAACAATGAGAAGACCGATCACTTAACAGGTTACAATGTTTTAATGCTCTGAATTGTGGTTTGGCATGATAGACAGATTTTTATTTTGATTTCAGATTATATGGCTTGTTTTTACTTCTTTTTTTGCTTACCATATGATTTAATTAAAGTTTTGTTGCAGTGATTGACAGTTGCTTTATTTGATACCTGTTTATAGACATTTATTCATTACTTTTTTAGTGTACTGATATTTGTCAGAAGAGAATGGTATTATTTCTTTTGTCAATGAAAATGAGGCTATAAATTACTGTAATTTTGGGATACATTTCTGGTATGAGCAAACAGTATTCCCTTGGTGAGTTTTCTGCTGTGGAAAACTAGGTTATGCATAATATATTTTAGAAAAGACCTGTATTCCTCTGAAGAGGAATAGCATTGTGCACTCCTGGAAATAGAGAAGAATCCAAACGTATGCATAGTGTTATTCAAACTATGGCAGCATCTGCAGTGTCGTTCCTCCGTTTTCACAGGGGGGGACTGGAAATGACTGATTGTGGGTTCTGATTGTGATTTTATTTATTTAATTTTTAACCCCTCTGTTGTAGGACACAGGGGGAAGGGTTCAGCTCTGAGCACCTCGGTGGAGTCACCTGCCAGGTTCTTCCCAGAGCCACCCTGCGCCTGCCACTGGTGCAGGTGTGTTAGGTCCCAAGGTGATGATACCCACAGTCACCAAAGATCAAACAAAAGTCATGCAGATGTGCGACTTTGTATTTTACTGACAAGTACAAAAGGATTTTGCAAAATTGCAACTCGAGTAAGTTGTGGGAGTAGGGAGGATATGATGTATTCTTCCCTGCTAAAATCATCGTGTTAACACTCTTGGCACCGACACTGAACTCCACAGTAACTTGTGGTGTACATTTTAAAAGTGCACCAAACGGCACACACTATTGAATTCTGTGTTCTGTTACGCAACAGAGCGCGATTGCCTCAGTGAAGCACATCTGCATTGCGAGAGTAAACTCTCCTGGGAAGCAAGTGCATCTTCCACAGAAGTAGGAGTGAGGCGTGGGCTGGGCATTGCTATTTTGGCAAGCAGAGGGAGCCAGTGTTGGAAAGCTGCCTCACCTTTCACTTTCCATGGAACTTACCCTTTCTCCCCCTTTCAGGCACCAGTCAATGCCACTTGCTTCTCCTAGTGGTGGCATGGGGCTGGGGATGTTTTCAGTGGTTGATTAAAGCATTTATCAGGGTTTTGGGAACCATGGTCTTTGCTATCTGTCTGGTTTGTCTGCGATCCTTGAGCAGAATAGGCTGTTAGGGAGCAGTAAAGAATGCAATTTGGAAAAACATCTGGAAGAGCTAAGAAAATATTTTGATTTTACTAAAAAAATCCAAACAAAACCACACCTGTGTGATAGTATTTTCTTTAACTGCTAAGTCGGCAGCAGTTGGTGGAAGGCACAAAATTCCTGCAATTTTTATATTGTGTTTCAGTTTGCCTCTTCCAAGTCTCTCTTTCGCTGGAAGCAAAGTGAAGCTCCTGCTGTCTCAGTTCTGCTGAAGTTCTTCCTGTCATCCTAAGCTTGGTTATCTACCCTCCTTTTTCTCTTATCAGCATGCATTACATTTTTATGGCAGTGTTTAGCAAAGGCTTTCCAACAGTGCCTATGACAGTGTAATTGGACCCCTCTGTCTGACTAAAATTGCTCCCTCTTTAATGGGGGGCTCTGGCTGCTTTCTAACACAGCTTTCTTTGAGGCAGGCTGGATGTCTAGTTAGCTGGTCTGTAATGTGGGTGCACAGCATTTCACCAGGCACTAGTCAAAGTAGTTATTCATGGTTTGCTGTTAAACTGAAAGACTGGAGTGAGTGAGATTCCCCAGGGGTCTCTCCTGGCTTTGGTAATACTTACTGTTTTCATTATTGAAATGATTGATGGAGCAGAGAGAGCAGTTGTTAAATTTACATAGGATAAGAAATGTGAAGGGGGGCTGCAGGCTCCTTGGAAGGCAAGATTAAAGTTTTGAGCTGCCCTGGCTAACAGGAGGAATAGTCCGGGAAAAAGCCCTGAAAAACAGCCAGGATACAAACATAGAAGTGCTATAAAGAGATAGAAATATCCAGTTGTATGAGACAGAATGGGGCTGACTCAGTAGTGGTTCTACAGAAGAAAGTCTGTGAGCTGGTGTTGGGCTGTGTTGGAGTTGCAGTTTTGCCTGGTTTGGTTGAATAGGGTGGTAAAAAAATCACAGCTGGTTCCTAGACCACCAGAGAAAACCAGCCTGTGGCATGTCCTTCTCTCCTCTCCCCTGGCACCTGGGCTGCCAGTGCTCTGCTGAGTGGGCAGCTTTTCTTTGATCCCCTGCCTGCTTTGGTTCTGACCCTGGAACTGGTGACCATGCCTGTAGGGAAGCGTCCCAGCTCAAATCCTCCCAGGCCTGGTCCATGTGCCCAGGACAGTGCACCTGAGAGGGAAAGGAGTCGCAGGCCTGAGACCATAGGTGTCACACAAGGAACAAGGGTTCCCCATCCATGTTTCTCAAAAAACCACTGCTTTAGGGTGTGTAAAGAAAAGGCACAAAATTACCCCTCCACTCCATTCAGTGTTTGAAATGGCTGAACATCTCATTTGGGGCACAACACAGTCAAGAGCCAACTGGATGGTGTCCAGGGAGAAGGCAGGAAAAATGATGAAAGATTTGGAAAACATGACCTGGGAAAGAAGATGAAAGAATGGGGATTGTTTAGTCTCCAGGGGACAAGGCCAGTAACAGACATGATAGTAGTGTTCAAGTATGTGGAAGGCTCCTACAGGGAGGAGGGGAATAAACTGTACTGCCTGACTGCTTGGGGTTAGGACTAAAAGAAATGGGCTCAATATGAAGGTGGCAAGACTTCGGTAAACATTTAAGAAAGCTTTGAAATTATAAGGGTATTTTGGTCCTGCAGTTATTTGCCTTTGAGAAAGCTGTGGAAGCATCATCACTGGAGGTTTTTATAAAACAGACAAACCACCTACGGGAATATTTTGGGCACTGCTTTGGGAAAGGAGGTGGAATACGTGCTTCTGAAGGTCGTTTCCCAGGAAATAATGAAGAATTTTTTTTTTTTTATTCTGTGAACTTAGGTAATCTAATAACCCAGCAAATAACTCAAGAGATAGTGGCAATTCATTATTGCAACATACCAGTGGTAAATAGACAGCTGATTTATGCACAAAACCCAATGATGATGATACCCTTCTGCTCTCTGTTCTAGGTTAAAAAAAATCTGAGTAAGCTAATTTTACTGGAGCGTTTCAAAAGGCTGTTCCTGTAAATATCTTACTCTATACAGAAATAGAGGAAGTGATGTTGGTTGGCTTTGCTTATTGAAATATTGTGCAAACTCTATCAGTACCTGTTATTGATTGTACATAGTGTGGCCATAGTAAAACCAGCAGTGCTCTATGAGAAATGAGAATTTTACACTGGAGCATGATGTTGTTTTCAATCTTGATTTTTTGTGCACTTGTGTGTTTCTTTTATGTGGAGTAGGGAGCAGGGTGAGAAGAACTAAGCTTTAATTACCTCATTGCTGTCTATACATGAGTTACTCTCTGTTGTCTTGTTACAGTAAGTGCTTTGAGAAATGCCTTGTGGTGTCCTCGTGGATACTTTCCTCCTTTTTTTCTTCACTGGAGGATCACTTCTATGACTTTGAAAGTTCTTGCAGGTACCCTGAAGTCTTTCAACTCCACTTCTACTGTAGAACAAAAATGTACTTTGCTTTTTGAAACACAGTTTCCCCTGCTCTTGTCACCATGCATGACAGGGAAGAGGATGTCTTATGTAGCACTATAATCCATGAGAACAAGCAAGATGATGGAGTTGCTACAGGACATTCTTAGGAGAGTTCCCCAAGTTGGGAGGGCCATCCCAACTCATCCAGATGAGAATAGCCAGGCTCCTTGTGTCCTGCTCAGCACAGCCTCTGGCTTGACATCCCTGAGGGATGTTTTGTCCCCCTCATCCTGGGCCTGGGAGCACTGGCAGAGGATGGTACAGAGTCGCCATGTGCCCAGCATGGATTTAGCAAGGCTTATGGTAATCCTGGCAGTATCCACACTAACCCTGAGCAGTCGGACATCACCGTGTCCGTGTCCCCGGCCCTGCAGCTCCAGCCTCACAGTGCTGTGCGTATGCCAAGAGCCCTGCTGCTGAGCTGCTGCTGAGCCACTCCTGGTGCTCCTGCACCTGGGAGGGCTGCCCTGAGCACTCAAGAATTGCTGCTCATTACCTCTTTGCAAAAGCTTCCTCTTCCTAGTCTGCTGCTAGGCAGGCCTGTGTCCTGATCGAGTGTGATAACAAAATGAGGACGCGTATTCACACGTGCGCATATTTGCGTATATTTTAGTCTCTTGCCTTTTTAAAATACAGAATAGTAGTGTGCACTTGTCTCTGTCCCAGTGTATCTGCTTTGCATCAGAAAACTAACATGCTTAATGATCTTGAGTGTGCCATCTCATAAGAAATAAATCAGCACTGCTCTTCCTGTGGATGTTCTTCAGGGGATTTAAATTGCTGATTTCAATTGTGACTAAAATCAGCAATCAGGAGAACTTTACAGAAATCATCAGCTTCTAAATCTTGCTTTGTATTTACTCTTTTTAGTTACAGTCCTTAAAGAAGAGAATGCTTTCGGTACTTGAAATAATTTCATATATCTTTTTTTAAACTTGTACTACACTGTATTTCTACAGATGTTCTACCAGTAATCTGCTCCAATGTAGATTTCTGTGGGCCTCTAATTTTTCTATTTTTTTTTTAAATCAGTGGTGTGCTTTCTGTTCACTGTTGACTAGATTAGATTTTTGCATGCAGTTTGTATCAGGCTATATTCTCATTAAAATAAACATTCAGCAAAAAAGCCCAAAAAGGAGATTCTGAAGCATTTCTGTCATGCCACTAAATGCTTCCTTAAAATAGGAGCTGATAAATAGGAGGGGAGAAGAGAAAAAAATTCGACTTTTTTTGCATTAAAATTAAGTAATTTTTAAAAGGAACTGTTAATTGCAGTTATTAAGTCAAATTTGGTTTTTTGGTCACAGTATCTTAGACAGGAGTTTTGGGAATCATAGATCTTGAACTCTTGCATATTGCTTCTGTTAAGAAATTATTTTAACTCCTATTTCCTTACAAGTACAACTTCCAGTTTCTTTCTTTTGTTTGAGCCAGCTATATAACTCAGCCTGACTGACATGACAGATACCCTCTCTGGCCTGGCAGATGACACTGCTGCTGCAAGCTGCTGCAGGCTATCTGGCAGACCTGGTTTAAGAAGTGTAGTCAGTAATTGACAGCAGTTTTGAGGTTTAATTTTTTTTGTGACTTCAGCAGGAAATACAACGTTTTCTAAATGTTGCTCAAACAACAACCCTGAATTTGAACAGTTTCAATAGATACATTTGAATGTAGTATACATTGTCATAACCTAGTTTAGAATATGTCTTAATTTACATACATAAGTGCATGAGGAAGAAATCACTTACATATATTAGCCTGTATGCAGAAGGTGGTGTCCCATCTCCACTGTGCCCAGAGGGGGAGACGAGGGTTATGTAGCAGACTGAGGAGAACAGAGCTTGAGGCTTTGTTGTTGTGTTCCCAGTCACATTCTTGGATCTTGCAAAAGTGACTCTGTCTTTCAGATTCATCCAGCTGTAAATGAGGAACTGAAACTGAGGACTGCTGAGAGATTTTAGGAATAAAGTTAGTAATTTTGTTTTCTGATATGCTGCCTAATCTCTTCCAGGAAAAGGCAGTGATGGCTGTTGGTCCCATGGGGGGCAGCAAGCTCAAGGCACATATGGATCAAATGTGATCACTTGTGGAGCCCCGCAGTTTTCTTCTCAGAGAGCTTTGCAAACACGAACTGGAAGGAAAGACACTGGAAAAACTAATTTTCTTTCTCTAGTGTGTATAGGAAAGCCAGTTCCTGGAAAGTGGGGAAGGAATCAACAATGTGGTACTGAGATAAATCTTCAGAGATGGGCATGGGTTGAGTATTGGGTGATTGCCCCTCTGCCATTTCCTTTAGCCATGACTTTGGCTGCACGCTCTTCCTGGCATGGCTCCTGGTCAGAGTTCATATGTGGGGTGAAGTTGCTGCTCCTGGCATGTACTGTGCTGGGTAACTCTTAGCATTGTAAACTCTGTGCTCCCTCACTTGTGCCTTTCCCTTCTCTCCTAGCTTGATGCCTGTCCTCAGCTGCCTCTGATGCAGGGTATCACCCTTGCCTAACTGTGTCTTGCAGCTCAGCTTAGAAGAATGAGTGCATCTGATGGGTCCTTTTGAAAGGTGATGCTCAGAAGTGTGTGTATTGCCAGGGGTTGTGGCTGGGAGATGAGGAACCTTTTTGCAGAAGTATCGGTCATCCATTTGTCACTGTTCAGCAGTTTCTGCACTGGGGGCCTGAGAGCCCTGTGGTGGGAGTTATGTAGGTGCAGCACTGTCTCCAGGCTGAGGACAAGGGAGTCCTCACTGACTCTGCATCTGAGTTCTCATCACAGTTTGTCACTAATTGTGTTCAGGTCAGTCGACACTGTATGTCCACATGCAAATTGCATAGTGATTTCAGGAATCATCTGCAAAAGAAATAGAAGCACTTGCATCATGAGTTCAAAGAAAATCAGTAAGTGTGAAACCCAGCAGTAAAATGAGCATGAGGGTGTTTCTGCATGGCCAAGACCCTTCAAGGGGCAATGGAAAGATTAGACTGGGGGAAAAACTGTGCATCAGCTTTCATGAATCCCATGCATTCATCTTTTGGGTTTTTGTTTTCGTTTTTTTGGTTTTTTATTGTTTGTTTTTTTTTAACAGCTTGCCAGTGGATGCTATAATCAGGAATATGTACGTTTGTAGACTTACAAGGGGAAGGCCAACACAGCAATTTGTGGTTGCAGACTGATTCACTGGCTGCTACAGCCTTCCAATGGTGGGCAAGGGCAGGGTGGATTCCAGGAGCACAGGCACTTAATTGCAGGCAGCTAAGGGGGACCTTCAGTGAGTGAGTAACAAAAGGAGTTCCACTGCAGGCAGTCCAGAAAATATCAGCTAATGAAGCCTCTAAGATAAGATTTAAACTGACAGGAAATGAAAACTAACTTTACTGTTTTTCATACAGACTGACCACCCTCCCCCTTCAGTAATGTTCCTGATGACTGCTGGGGAGCAGTTCCTCTACCTACTTCTTGGAATACACATACTTGGGTTAGAAAAGCGCATGACCAAAGTGTAGAGTCAAGCTCTGCTGTCAGTGGGACTGCAATGAGCCTTGGCTCTCAGTCCAGCTTTATTTTAGACAAGCCCTTGCTGTCATTATCTCCATAAAGCTGCGTTTGAAAGCAAGGACGTGTGTAAAGAAGGAAAGTACAACACTTTCCTGTCTCTCTCTCTGCCTGTAATCTGTTACAGATCTGTTGCTGTGCAGAGTGTGTCAGGCTCAGCAACTGCTCTTCCTCGGCATACCTGCCAAATTTTGAAATCTATAAATAAGGATGTTTGGAGCAGAGGGAATAGACACACCTTCTAACTCCATTGAAATGCTTGGACATAACATGCTTATTTTGGCAGAACAGATTGGGAAAAACAACTCTATCTCTCTCTCTATATATATTGCTAAAATACAGGGGCTATCCCAAATGAAACAGCTGGTGTGTCTATGTGGCTAAAGCAGATTTCCTTAGATTTATGCTAGTCATGCTATGAGCTGAACTAAAAGAAAATTAAACAAGTCATGTTTCATCCCCTTCAGCTGCAGACCTTTGCCAAAGTTTGTTTCTTAGAAATTAGATGAACCTGATGAAGCAGGATCTTGTGTCTAAAAATAGAGCATTTTACTTTCCATCTTGCCCCTTACAGGCAGGGTATAATTTTACCTCACCCAAGAAGTGAGATGAAAGGTGATTTGAGCTTTGCCTTATGTCTCTATCTGCTTTTGAGGTTGTGACAGAGGACCTTCATCTTTCCTGACCAAGTTCAGAAGTGGAGGGATCCTGATAATGAGGAACCACCATTGCAGGTTGTTTATGTGGTCAGGGCAGCATTTGCATTTTGCAGGTAATGTGGCCTTGCATATCACAGTGTGACTTTTGCTACCCAAGAACATGGGGCTAAACGTTCTGCTCTTGCAGCAAAACGGGGTTTGCAACTCTGAACAAGAAGACGGAGCATTAAACCTGAGTTTTGCAAAGCCACTTGAGCTGCAGGTCCATTGGAGTGGAACTCCAGTCCACTGCAAATAGCCCCAGCTGCCCTTCGGGCTTCTTGAGACACGTCCGAGCTGTGCAGCTGCAGCTGCCTCCGGGCTCTGCAGGTGCATGCAGGGGAGCCAGAACAGGGCCGGGGGGATACTGCAGCCGCCTGCCCTCGGCACCCACCAGGAAGGCCGAGTCTGACTAGCAGGGACAGAAAAGCTGGCTGTCGGCCAGCTTGAATGCCATGATCCCAGCGACAGCTTCCTTCCCCTCTTCTCTTCCTCCCCACCCCGCTGCCTGAGTGGTTTGGAGGGTGGTGTCCCAGGCACTCGTCAGGGTGTGTGAGTGTTGGGGCGGTGCTGTTGCTTTGCTTTCTGTGCTTTTTTTTTTTTTTTTTTTTGCATGTGGATCTGTCTGCAGCTGTTTGCCTGCTGCTTTTCTAACCATGCGTGGCGTTCTTTGATTCACAGGATCGCAAGTGTACGAGCCAGCGTGTGGCAGCTTGGCACGACCGTTTCATTAGAGCAGAGAAGGCCTGTGTCCTGCAGGGTTGTTTTAGTAAAGACATGCCCCATCTGCTGCTTCTTATCACCCTTTTTATCTGTGCTGCTGACTCATGCAGTGTGGTCTGCTCAGCTCTCCATTGCAGTCACATCACACTTCGAGTTACCTTTACTATGACTCATGTTTGCTTTTTCACTTGGCAAGTGTTAGGCTAAAAACAACCCAATCTTGTCCCCCTCTCATGTGTTGTGTCCTTTTCCTACCCTTTACCTCCAAGTCCTTCCTCTGTCATAATCTTTTCCTTCCCCTCAAGTAAAATATTTGTACATAAGTTTTAAGCTGTGTAATTTTTTCTTTCATAGCATCTCTGCACTGTGCACCTCAGGCTAGTGAGATTGCTAGTCTGTGATAAAATACGATAGTTCCTCTAAGTTGCCATCACAGATATGTTTGGTGGAGAAAATTTTTTTTTGTTTCCCCTGTTTAAAGAAAAAGTGTGTTTATTGATGTTTTGATGAGAAATTTTGCATTGGGACAACGTGTGCATCTTTGTATTCTGATATGTAGTATATGCACACAGATCCAAAATCTCTTGACTTCAAATTTTGTGTGCACTTTCAAGCCTGTGTCGAGCTAATGAGACCATAGCTTGAAACCACTTGTGCTGAGGTTTCCCTTGCTTGCTTTTGGCTTATACTTTTAGAGCGAGTTTGTAGACCAAGGTGTGTATCCCGTGTGGGCATCAGTAACTCATTTCACCAAGCTTGAAATCCCCACTTAAAGTGCTAGTGCATTGTTTCTAGGCTAAAGAGAATGACTGAGTAGTGCTACTGAAGGCTTGTATTTCCTTGCTTAAGTTGTGGGGAATTTTGCCAGGGATTTCTTTGTGGACAGATTTGTGTGCATTTGGCCCTTCTCAGCGCTGAGATCCCTGAATCTTTTTCAAAGGAGAGCCTGGTGCATGTTTCACTGAGGACAGATGATTGGCAGAGGTTGTTGTATAGTTTAACTGATGCTGAGTTCTGTATCTTACTGTACTGAGTCCTTGGTCACGCTAAACTTCTGCCAAAACTGGCAGTCTGGTTGAGGTCTGTTTGCCCTGAATAAACCTTGAAGAGTTGTGCTTTTATAGTGCTGTTGTGATAACTACTTGGATATCGTAAAAATTGGCCTAGAAATGAAGGAAAGAAATTCTTGGAAGAAGTTTTAGAAGAGGAAGGGAGGGTAATGCAAGACTTTTTATTTAAAAGAAAAACAGTTGTCCTCATATTCTTCTAGCAAACACCAGGCAGGTTGAGATTGCTGTGCCAGATTTTTTTTTCTAGGAACAAAGTTAGACTTCTTTTTTACATCAGGGTGCATGTAACAAATGAGAACACACGTCTGTCTCTTTTAGACTTGTGTGTAGAAAACGCTTTTCAGTATTAAACAGGTAATACTTGGTTTAGACCAAGCTGCTTAAAACTATTGCAAAGGTTAAGTGATTTATCTGTGCCCATGGACATAGCCTTTGAAGCAGCACCACCTGACCAAGCAGACTCTCTAGTCCCATTTTAGCCCTCTGAGATGGAGAAAAGTCCTTTCTGTACCCAATCTGCAGGGTTAGAGACTTGGCAGCTCCTTCCTGTGGAAGGCACCAGACCATGTTTCAAGCATTTCTTATGGTGTGTGTGCTAAACAATGCCTTGGGTAGACTGGGGCCTTTGCTGCTAGCAGTTTAGCTTGAAAATACCAGGGGATATGTGGTAAGTGCAGGAGCTTTACCTTTCCAAGCTTGTGGGATGGCCAGCTTCTGTCACTGGGCATGTATGTCATGTCCTCTCCAGTTTCCATCTCTCCTTCCTATTTAGCTTGAAAACTTCATGATTCTGTGAATTTGCTATTGCTGGGTGTCCCTGGCAGTGTGCTGCCAGGCTTTCTTGGTCCCTGGTGTAAATAAACGGGGCTAATGGTGACGGCAAGCAAAAATATTCCATTGTTTCTGAGAAGCATCTTGTTCTCTTGTAAGCTTAAACTAAAATGGTCCATAACTCCAAACCATGCATGTAGGGCCCTCCTGCTCTGCATGTGGCATTTGACTAGGAGACAGGCATTGCTCACTGGAATCCTTGACCCTTGGAGATGTAGCTTTTCCAAGCCCATGACCATGACTATATATATATATATATATATATACGTGGTGCTGTCCCTGACCTGCTGCTAATGGTGCTGCGGTATGTCATGGGCACAGGATGTGGAGCAAAGGAAATCAGTGCTTATTGACAGGGGTTCTTGCGCCTTACAGACATAGGCTGCACCCTTGGGAAGATGGTGGCATGTGGAATTGTCTCTATTTTCTGTTTTTTCTAGTGGTATGGGGGGAAGTGTGGGTCTGCAGGTGGCCAGTGCTGAGCCCTTCTGCTCGCTACTGCAGGGTGGCTCTCCCTCAGCGGAAGCAAGGCAGTACTTCCTGCATCGGGACACAGGCTTAGGTTCACTTTGTGGCTCATTTTACCCATGTGCAAAATAGGTGTGTAATGATACCTGCCTTTGATGTGGAATCCAGTCTTAATTAATTAATTAATTGATGTTCCCTAAATGCCTTGAGATCTGAGAATCACTGTGTATGCTCCAGAGCAGCAACAGCACTTGGAGGTTGGAGAAATATCTTTGCTCCCATGATGAGGTTTCCCAAAAGAAGACTCCAGCTCCTCCTTCCCCAGCTCCTCTCCTATTTTTTTTTTTTTTGGATGGAGTGATGCTGTGTTGTGCATTAATTGTATGGCTTGCTCCCTCTGACTTCTGCCTAAATAAATAAATAAATAAACTGATGTGCTTAATGCAGTCAGCACGTAGGGTGCTTGCCAAAGAATTTCTCAAAGCAGCAGAGCTGGGTTGCCAAATGTCACGTCTTTTATATAAAGCATTCTTCAGGAAGCAAAGTTGCACAGGGGGAAAAAAAAGAGAAGAAAATATTATAAAAACTCTTACTGCTGTAAGAAACATTGTCTTCCCCCACAGGGAGAATGTCTGGGCCATGTCATGGTGGAATCAAGGGATCCTATTTTTATTTCCTTTCAAAGGCCCCTTTCTCATTTCTTTTCTGCACTCCCCCTCCCAAGGAGTAGCTCTTTACTGTGCTGGCTGGGGGAAGTGGATTTCAATTAGCATTCAAAAGCAGGGATATGGGATAGTCAGCTTGCATGTGGATTTTGGGTAGAGAAAAGGTTGATTAAACATTGTCATTGTCAGAGTATTTATTAGTATAATATGATTAATGATTGAAGAAAGCCAATGGACATTTTTTATATTTATTTATTTCAGGGAGCGTGGGGGAGGTAACAAAACTTCAGCATCAAAACATAAGGCTGTATGTTGCAAATGCATGCAGATCTGTTTTTACTGAGAAAGCATATATGTACTATTGATACGTTTAGTTCTGTCTGTGTTTAGGAATGCATTGTGTCACCTCAGTGAGTGGGAGCTGCAGTGGTCTGACCCTGGGTTTTCCCTGACAGGTGGAGTTTGCTGTGGGATCTGCTGTGTTCAGAGCAGTTCAGCATCAAACCCCTCGTGTACTGCAACCCACAACTTGCTGTGGGCTTGTGGGACCCCAGGGTGCCCTGGGATGAGGCAGCACCTGCTGTGTTTTTCCAGGGGCAAAGGATGCCGAAGGGGGTGTGTGGGTGTGAGTGGGTGACAAGTAGGATTGGGCATTTTGTGGGTCAGCATTGGGTCCCATGGGCTGCAGGCTGGGCGTGGATGTCCTTAGTAGCTGGGCTGAGCAGGGTTTTGCCCAGTTTCAGGGCCCTGTAGGGGTCCCTGACAGCAACTAGCTGCTGCTCCTCAGCTCACCTGGCTGCTTTTTGGTAAAGGTGTGGGAGGATGAGTTTTGGAAATCACTTTGTGTAGGCTCATAGCATTGCTTCTGCTTATTTGTGTACTCCCAGTTCCTATCTCTGGGTGGTTCTTACAACTCCAGAGGCCAGTATTTTTTCCTCTAAATTAAAACTTTGTTTTGGCAACGTGTTGCCTGTAAGTGTCTGCAGGCCCTCTGTTGCTCTCAGTGTTGTGCACTAACTGGTTGACTTTTTAAGCCTGTTGTGGATTTGCAATGTAAATGTGGTCCATTGAATTGGTATCAATAACAGAGAGCTGGAGCTGTACTGAGGTTTACAAAACAGGGTTGAAATCGATTTTCTGAACTCCAGCCCTCTACAGTGTTTTATCTCACAGGAGTATTTAATCTGGTAGCATAATGTGTGATCATTTAGGCAGCAGTGCAGCCTCGCAACTCAATTCTCCCATGCTATAGCTGCATACGACTGAATGCAAATTTAAACTATATATACACTGCTGTTTCCATCCGTATCTGTCACAACTCCTTTGAACTTCCATCAGGGTTACTACATGGCACTGCAGAATAATTAACACAGTATGCATTAGCAGTATGTTCATTTGTCCTATATTTTGTCAGGAACAAATCAGCACCAATAGTCAGACAGGAAGCAAGAGCTTCTGCTTTTGGATTCTTAATGCCTGTATTGCAACAATGCAATAAGTTAATGGTAATGAGTCTTTTTCAGTTAGTAGAGTTAAATAATTTTAAAACATTGTGAAAAAAACCTTCAATCCTCCTTCTCCTTCCATTTTCCAGAAGGCAGATTGAAATGCTCTGTGATGAAAAACCCACATCTCTGGGTACTATGTCAGTAGGGAGGTCCTCACCACACAGCTAATTGTGACAGGTGCTGGTGTTTCTTCTGAGATGTGCTGTGTCAGAAATAGCCACTCTTTCAATTGTACTTCTTTCTTCTTGTAATTACACAGTTCTGCAGTCCTGCTTCTCTCCCTGGGTTGCAAGCACTGAAATTTTCACTGCTGCTGAGTCCTCAGCCATGTATCTTGTGTTGTGTGTTGATCTAATGAGGGAAAGAAGACCAATTAATAGGCTTTTACAAATTTTTTACATATCTGTAAAATAGATTTTACAAATTTTTTCCAAATGGCTTTAAATTTAGAGTGCAAGTGTTGTAACATAATTCCTAGATAGGAGAAAAGCATTCTGAACAACAATTGTTGTATGTGTTTGCATGACTAGTGCAGTAATAATGTGAATGAAGCATAATTTTAGTTTAATTTCTGAATTAATAAGTCATACTGTCCTCACAATATATGAAAGTGAAAATGATATTTGCATGAAGAAAGAGAACATGATAGGTAACCCTTCCATTTATATTTAAGCACAGATGGGGTGTGGTGATGAGAATGAGAAGAGCCTGCATCGGTTGGAGTTATACTGACCTAAGTTTGCCATGTGCCCTTCCCTCTCATGTTCCCTCTAGTTTTTTTCCTTATTTCTTTCTTCATTGGGGAATTATTTCTCTTCTCTGTATTTTGATTGCATTGTCAGTATAGCAGTGTTTGTTCAGGAGAGGTATTTGATTTTGCAGCTGACATTTATTTACAGGGTCACCTTTTAGTCCCTGTGTTGGATTGCCATTGCTTGTGAGCAATATGTCACGAGCAGCGTAACCTGACGTCTTAGAGATTCCACAGCAAACCGTCTCTTTCTCAGAGTCTCCAGTAAAAGGCAGATGGAGGCATGCTTTGGGCGTTATGTTAACACTTTTGTGGGAGCTTAAATTGTTTTTTGAGACTTAATAAGCCTCCAAGATCACACCAGGTCAAAGAGTTTCTAGCAGTGTACTGCTGTTGCTGGAGCCTTTAGCTCAGTTTATGTGGATGATTTTTGAATGGTTGGCTTTCAGCAACATAATCCAGGGAAGATGTCTTTGCATGTGGCAGGGGAGGTGTTGGAATAGGTCTTTAAATGTCCCTTCCAACCCAAACCATTCTGTGATTCTGTTGATCACTGACAAGTTTTTACTGCAATTTTTCTCCAATGCAATGATCATCTTTGCATATTCTCAGCAGTTACTCCTTTACTACTAGGAGCAGAGGGTACTGTGTCTTTGAATGTTTTGACACTCACTGCTTTAGTTCTTGACTCATGACTTACGTAAGTCTCTTGAGTAGGTTTCAGGTTGCTATTTAGAGGTGATGATATGCTTCTTGTGGGGAAAGCATGGAAGCAAGGAGCTTTAGACAATTGTCTTGTTTTCCTTGTCCTTTTCTCATCATTTTTGGGACTTTTTTTGGTTTGTATGAATAGTCAGGGAAGACAAAAATGGAGAAAATAAGTTTGTGGAAAACATGTGTCCTTAAATGCGGATGTATGCACGTAGATATATGCAGATTTTAAATTTTGCTGGTTATCAGAGAAATCAAAAGAGAACAGAAAAATCAGTAGGCTTCTTTGGGTGAGTGGCCCTTTGAATATGAGAACATTGCTGTTAAGGTGCTCAAGTATGAGTATAGAAAATATAAATTCAGGTGTTCAAGTTTGAACACTTTACCATTATAGAAGTGGGAAGTGGAAAGAGGAAGAGTTGGAAGGTAAGGAATAAATAATACACTGACTTGTGGGGAAGCATGAGATATTCAAAAACTGTTACTCTAAGTTTAAATATTTTCAGCTTTTAAAAATCAACTTTCTGCACCAATTTATTTGACCTTTTTTCATAATCTTCACATTTCCCCTCCTTTGCTTTTTTTTACAGCTCTCTAAGCTAGAAACCTAAGTGAAGCGGGGAGGGGAGAGAGAGGAAGAGACAGTGAGCATGATTTATGAGTCTCACATTATCAAGAATATGGTGGGAGGGAGGGGGGATAAGATAAATCTGTGAATAATACTATGCAAAAAAGTTCAGAACGTGGAACTGCTCCAGGCCGTGAATGATCCTGTGAAATTTCATGCCTTGTTTGTGTAAGACGGTCAGAAAGTTAT
This sequence comes from Eopsaltria australis, assembly GCA_034509425.1. Lineage (NCBI taxonomy): Eukaryota > Metazoa > Chordata > Aves > Passeriformes > Petroicidae > Eopsaltria > Eopsaltria australis. The sequence goes on from JAVTVJ010011974.1 coordinate 562,628, forward strand.
TTTCTTCTTGTCTCTGAAAGAAAGCTGGCTCCAGACGTCCTTGGAATCCTGTGGGATTTGCTAAAAATCATGGGAATTGGTAGCAAAAGTCAGGGTGAATATAGCAGTTAACTCTATATAGATGATTATTTTGGCTCTTGGTCTTCATATTTCTTACCTTATTTGCATTACAATGCTTGTTGTTAGACTTCTAAAATGTCTTTAGAGTCTTCATAAGATTTCTTGAAATTATCTGCAGGAGAGTTATTAGGACCATGTTCTTCATGAAAATTTTTGAGATCCTTTACACTGTATAAACTTTGTGTGTATGAGTGTATATATATTTTCACCAGAATGATAAAATACTTCTCATAATGAGTATTTTGTTTTGCTCCATAGCTTTCTTGTCAGATAGGAATGTGGATTTTAGATATACTGTGACTTTATCCTGATATTTTATGCCTGTTGTGCACCTGTGCAATACTTGTTTGACTTCTGAGTGAAATGCTGTGTATGATGGTAGGAGGACATATATTCAGCATTTTAAGGACTCTGTAACGTAAAACCTGAACTTCAGTGTGTAGTTTCTTACAATTTGCTGTGGTGGAGGCATTGCCCTGTGGTACTAGAACAACTTTCAGTTTTTTGATAGTAGTAGCGATCTTTGCTTGCCTTGCTACAAATATGCTGAGTGGGCTTTTGAGGGATGAGACTTACTGCTTACTTTAGCAAGTTCTGTAAACAATATCTGACTTAATAATTTTGTTTTCTGCTTGTAATTACGCATCCTTCTTTTTTTGGTAATGCCTTCAGAATGTCTCAGTTCATTATAAACTCTCAGATCATAATTTTAGGAATAATGCGTATCCTGACTGGTCATAACGAGACTGAAATTCCATCTTGGGTTTCTGGTGTCATCACAGAACTGGGATGAAATTACAGCTTTAATTTATGTACTATGGGGGATACATTATTTATTACTGTGCATTAGAAAATGATTAATCTCTGCTTGTGTTGCAAGGCTACCCTACTGCTCCGAGTCCCCAGGAAGTGCTGAGACATTGTAGAACTTCTTGTGCGGATTACATATGGTTTTATGAAGCTGCCAGAAAGACCACTGCATTATTCAAAAGCTGTGAGAGCTGATGAAAATTTAGGAAGCCACTGAGGGTTTTTTCCTAGCTAGTAGAATTCCTACAAGGCTTTTGTTTGCTAAACCTGAGCATTTCCTTACCTTTAGTTGCTTTCAAGTGTTTTGTTTCACATAAAGCCGTGATCAGATAACTGGGTTGAGGAGCACTGTGTTTTGGGGACCCTCGTTCATCAAAGCACTTTAACTGTAGTCAAGCTCTACTGAAGATAATGGAAATAAATCATTGGTCTGCTGAGTTTGTTGTTTAATTTTGACTTCTTTGGTTGCTCATAAAACCAATTTTCTTCTTTTTCCTCCACTTCCCCAAATTTTGTGTGTGTGCATGCACATGCATGTGTCCATGAATACATTGAAACTGTAGTGGAGCAACATGAACTAATGGAAAACTGTCATAAAATTAACTGATTTGTCCCATTTGAATTACTTTTTAAAAATGTTTTAATGTTCTTATTTTATTTTTATGAGCATTTTCAGTATTAGGTAAGTCAGTAATCAAGTTCTGATATGTAATAATCAGTACTGTGTAGTAATCATTACTAGTTGTAATGTCCACAGCTATGGCTGTGATGAGTTTGAGTCACAGCATTCCTTCACAGCTAGTTTTCAGTGTAGTTTAGCCTTTCTACACTAGCTGAGAATTTGTCTGGTTTCCTTTTCTAGCCTGTGGACACGTGTTTGTACAGACCTAGTACCAGCCACTACACCATACAGCTGTTACCAAGTAACATAAGTAATTTGCCACTTCATAAAAAGAATTTGGTATCTGGGGGAGGTGGTTGGAATTTTGCATTTGCAGTGCTGTGACCTGGTTTGGAGGGGAAAAGTTAAAAAAGCAGCAAAATAAACAACAGAACCTAAAACCCCACTCCCCCAAACAAAAACCTTCACCAAACCCAGTCCCCAAAGGTTTGTAGAAATTCTAATTAATAAGCCCTGGCAAATTGTCTTTAAAGTACTCAGCACTATTAGATCTAAAAAAAAGAATTAGATATTTGTAAAAGATCAAACAGATACAAATACCTTAAGAAAAGAAGTCACTGATTTAAATAAAGTGAATGCTTTATACTAGTACAAAAGTATTATAAAAAATTAAATACTCCTACTTTCTAAGGTGGCATTTTTATCTTTTAAGGCTTTGATGACATGTATAAACCACTCAAGTTTCAGTCTTGTGGGTTATATTGTCAGCAGAAGCTCTGACTAATGATACAGTAAACTCTTACAAATGACAGTTGGGTATAGTATGACTCTAAATTACTTTTTTTGGATTGTTTTATTATTGGCATATGCTAAAAAAAAAAAAAAAAAGAAGAAAAGAAAACTGCAGTGTCTAATGATTAATTGAACTTACTGGGGAAGTGTTACCCTCCATTTAATTTGGGTAACCATATTATAAATCGCAGATGCGGAATCTAAAACCCAGTGACAAAGCTGATAATCCTTGAGGTGTAAGAATCTTGAAGCTGGTGTAGGGAAAGACATGCGAAACATGCCAGCAGCTCTACCCCACGCAAAATTAAAATGATTGTCATTTTTGCAGGGAACACCATGGGAATCAGAATTAGAGACATCCAACCCTGTTCAGTTTGAAAGCTGAAGAGATGGCTGCAGTTTCCGTGCAGAGTTTCAGCCCGTTAGAGGTGTATAAATAGATCTCTGGTGCCGTGCAGATCTGTGCGGGACCAATCACTCTTCCCTTCTACATCACGAGGAGATGCAGAGAGCAGCCCTCTGCAGCTACCTGTATCATGCCAGTCACATCCACCTCTGGCTGGGACTTCTGAAGGTGGGAAGGCCTGCTCAGATGATGTTCTCTGCTCTGAAGGAGTAAGGAATGAGGCTTGTGTAGATTTAGGCTGATGTTTTCGAACCTCATTTGGATTTTAAATGGGACATGGCATTTGTGCTAGCTTTCTGAATGAGTTGCAGCCTTGGGCGAATCCAGTATCATGTGAATCAACATAGTGTATCACATCAACAGAGAGGAAACCAGCTGTTTAGCATTTGGGGGAGTTTTAATTGTGCTATGATAGATACATGAGACTGGAAATAAATACAGCAGCATGAATTTTATACATACACTGTAAGTTCTTACCTTTTCTAGCTTCTATTTCACTCTAAATATTATTGCCAGTTTTGGGTAGGGAGGGGCTTTTTAGGAAAGGTAGAAAGGAGGACCAATGTAAAAGTTGAAGGGTAGATTTCTCAAGGTTCTTAAGCTACCTGTCAGTCCTGGTGGTCACAGGGCAAATTCTATTGAGCCGTCACAGTCCAAAAGAGTTGGATCCTACTCCTGCAAGCTGAGGGTGACACCCTGGATGTAAAGTTCTGCATGTCAGCGAAGGACTGAATCCTCACATGGAGGACCATAAAAGCACAAAAGAAAATTGGAGGAGAGAGAGAAGAAAAAATGACCATGGGTTTTGGCATAGGATTGAAGTCTGTTAACTTCTTGGCACAGATGTCCAACTCTGGTAAATGAATCTTAAGGTAGAATTGTTACACATCTAGGAAAGTGCACCAGTCACTCCTTCCTCTGCAAGTGCTTCCCTCTCACCTTGCCTGCAGAGGCAGGCTGGAAAGATACAGCTCTGATCACTCTGGTGAATGGGTTAGAGCCAGCCCAAGCTTTGTTCTTCAGAGCGTGGGCTGTTTTATTGCCCGAGTTTTCATTTAAGATCAATAAAGGTTGGGTATTCTGGTTGTGCTGTGCTGGCACTCGGGGCTGGGCTGTGCCTGCCTTGGTGCACTGCGGGAGCTTGCCGAGTTGTATAATTGCACATTTAGTGTCACACCACGAATGACTGATGGCATAATTTGTATTTTCAAAATACATAAGCAGCTCAGCCTAATCAGGTGGTGTGGTAAATATTTCCAGAAGATAAAAACAAAGTATTAGGGCAGGGAACAGAGTTACAAACTTTCTTTAATGAGCTGCATATTGTTTGATCATGTTTTTTTCGTTTACATGTGCCAAATTCTAGTAATCACTGGCAGCTGCTTCACAGTCCTGGAGAAATAATACTGTAAATACTGGAAACAGTAAAAATGAGTGGATGTGTCAGTTTGCCTTTCAGACTCCTGTGACTAACAGGTGATTAGTACAAATAGCAGAAGGCCCTTTTCATCTTGCTTCTGGAAATAAAAAGAAAGGGAAAGCTGGGGACAGAGGGAACAAATTCAGCTCCTCCAGACAGTTACCAGTGGTACCACTGACTGGCTTGGATTACAGTGCTGGCTGGGTAGGTGTTTAACTTGTAAATCTGAGTAGTTCTGCTCACTTCTGGAGCCCCTAAAGTTAAGCACATAAATGTTTTGGGACCTGAAAGAGCCTCCTTGGCTTATTCTGGAGAGTTTGCTGCAAAATCTTATGATTCAGGAAAACCCACAAATCATAAGTCTTTTCCCACTTCTAATGAGCGGCTCATAATGTCAATGGGATGTGAAGTGGAAGGATTCCATTTCTATTTGTTTATGCATACCAATCTTCAGTGCTCCAAAATGATGCAAAAAATGAAAATATCATGTTTTTTTGTGCTGATCAGCTGCTGTTATTTTTCAAAGGCACTAATTTTAAATAGCAAATGCTAATTTAAGTAACTTTTAAACATATGTGGAAAGCACTCCTGAAAAAATACTGAAGTTAGAGTGAAAGTTTGTTTTTTTTCATGGAAGATTTTTCTCTAATACAAATGTGTCAGTGCTTGGTGACAATCACACTCACTGAAACTTGGGAGAGCAGGGGGAACAGTTCGCTCTTTCACAATGAAGAACGGTTTGGTTTTAATAATAATGAGAACATCCCAGTAATAACTGTGAAGAGGCCTAGGAAAGTAGTGCATTCACAGGTGGAAGAAATATTTCTGTAGAGTTTAGATGTCTTTCTGAAAATACTACACAGCAAATTTCTGAGCTTGATGCTACTCACTTGCATGGAATGAATGGAAGGTTGTTTCCTGCTGTGGGTGGGATTCTAACCTCAAATTATGTGCCTTGTCATATGATTGTCATAAGCCTAGAGAAGCATAACTGTCCTTGCTGATTTTCAAAGTCTCCTTAATTTTTTTTGAGCCTTAAATTAATTAATCTAGTGTAGATTTCATTTAAATATATACCTATATGTTAAGATATGTATATTTTAACATAAAAGAAGAGTCAGGGGACTAGTATAAGGAAGTGTGTTTGTAGCTTTTAAAACTTATTTTAAGGCAATTATGTAACGATCGTCTTTTTCTTTAGTAATGTACCAGCTACTGAAAGCGGGTTGTTGTCTATTTCAGTGTATTTGAAAGAAAGTTGTGCAGTTGGTTTCCTTGCAAATGTTGCTCATCCTGCAGAGATTGGCTGAAGGGTTACTTTCATTTTCTCCAGGACAGTGGTGACAGGAAAATTATGTGGTGGTGTAGTTACTAGCTGTAGACACCAAAGAGAAATCCTAAGTGTAAAGTCAAGGAATTGTTGGAAAAGGCAATATAATGTTAAAATTGACACAGGCTGGTGTTAGAAAATGAAACTGTTGAGTGCTATTTTTGTCATGACAAATATATGCCAATTGAAAGCTGTTTTGTCCTAGGTATGAATAAATGCTGGAGACATTAGACTGCACTGCAGCCCATGTTAGTACATGTGTATGCATGTAAAGAGGTACAATATTCAAAATAAATTAGGCTGTAAATAATTTTTCTGGTTACAAACTCTGTTCACCAAAATTAATAAGACATATATAGCCATATGCAACATTGTGAATGTTCTGTAGACTTTGCTTTGTTTCTAACGATATCTGTCTTATATTATGAATCATGTAAAGGAAAAATAGTTTGTTTTGAACCTCCAGGGGAAAAACCCTTTCATCATCTCACCTCTCCTCAAAAACTCCAGACATCTACTTGTCCTCTGTCATTTGAAGCAGATTTGAATCTGTTATCTGTACATAAATCTACAGATACACTTTTTCTGTCTTGCATTGGAACAAAATGTTGTCCTACTTTCGGTAATTGGAATTTAGTAAATCACAAATAAATTACAGAAGTAAACTGAATGTGTTAAAGAAGTGGAACAGAGGACAGATTACAATTTAATTTCCCAGAAGATAGACCTAATGTTATTCATAAACAGAATACAGTTCACAGTAAGTACAAGCAAAGCTGTGTTTCAAACCAGACAAAATAAAATAAACCTCCCTGGGCAAGACGATGCTTTATTTTGTTACTGATGAATCTTACAGAACTGGCACTGCAGTTCTGAGTTTTAACATCAGATCCATTGGTTTACCTTTCTTGACAGTTCAATATCATTTTCCTCAGGCCAAGATGGATATTTTAGTTTGTTTTCCTTGTGGAGTACACTATCTTTGTATGTCCCCGAGTCTCTGCAGCAAGGTTGGAGCCCACTGGCCAGTTCCAGCTAATTTAATTTAATAGAGAGACTGAGCTCTGAGCAGTTTTGTGAAACAAGGAGTTGAGTATAGAACAACAGAAACGGGTGACCTTTCTGAAGGAAAGGCTCGCCTCTGTTATCAGAGATGTGAGAGTGCGATGGGGTGTGAGCCATTGCTCAGGGTTAGCTTTGCTCAGAACATGCCTCTCACTGTGCATGGGGTCATGCAGAGGCAAAGACACAGAGATCCAGCCTTCATGGACTCCACTGTTTATGGGACTACTTGGTCTTTTGAGGAGGGAGAATATCCCAAATCCTTTTACTTCTCCCATGCTTTATTGGTAAATGTAGGATTTTAAGTTTTCAGCTTTTCCTCTGCTCTAAACTAACAGCACCTTCACTCATTTCACATATTCTATATGAATCAAAAGGAGCCTGGGACAGATGGACAAAGTGATGTGACCAGGGCTATGTGACAGATCTAACACAGCACTGGTGTGTGCAGCTGAGCTGAAGGTTAGAGCCCAACCCACTTCTGCTGTCCTGTGCATAGAGTCACCAGGGAATGCAGTTTAAACACAGAGATCACTTATTAAATGTCCCAGACTTTCTCAGACAGCTCTTGAAAACGCAGGACAAGGAGTTAGGCCCAAAGCTGCACTGTTAAAAATTAACCATATTAGAAACCATGTTCCTGCCTGGTTTAATACATGGAAACAATTACCTTTGCAGGAAACTAACAGAGATCCACAGTGCTTTGAAGGGAAAGGACAAACAGCAGGGTAGCAGCTGTGACAGGGCCCAGCTTCCCCTACTGACTTTGCCCTTTTCATTCATGAAAATGGACAGTTTGGTGAAGTTGAGACTGTGGATTTTACACACACTTCCTCTGTGCTTGGGCTTCCTGCTCGCAGTGAGCTCAGAGTCATCTCCTGCATGGAAGGCATGTGAAGAAAGAGGGAAGCTTTCAAGAAGGATTTGAGTACTAGGAGAGCATTTCATTTGGCCTCAACCTTGTCCTCAGCATGGTGGTCAATGTCACTCTTGGCTTACAAATTTGCTGCCGGGTCCAGAACTGTTTGACAAAGAACAGATGGATCAGTGAGTTTTAGCTGGTTTCTTCCTGCACCTGGAACTCAAGGAGGTTTCTATCACAAAGGTATTTCTTTGAAGGCATTTCCTACTGCTGGCGACAAACAGCTTATAAGGAAAAGAAACAAGTGTGGGGGATTGTGTAGACAGGGGCTTTTAGCCAGTGGCCTGAAAATCTCCACAGACTCAGCAGGTACTTTTTAATGGGTGGCAAAAAGTAAAGCTAGACATCATGCCATATAATTCTTGGTCTTTCATGCACTGAAAAAAGATGTGATGACTGTCTTATTAATTGAATTAGTTATGATAAGTGTCAAGATTTTGAGAGTCTATTTAATGACATTTTCAAAGAGAACAAAAGATCTACTGTGAGGACAAAATACCAGAGGACATTTGACATAAGCTCAGATGACAATAAAAGCACTGCTGCCTAAAATTTTCTGCTGGCAATTTTTACAACTAATGCCTAAATTTTTATTATTATGCCTCATGCTTCTCATTTTTCATGGGGTTTAATTGTGGAAGGGTAGTACTTTTTTTTGGTCTTTTTATCCAGTTTGGTTTACCTTTTTCCTTCTTTAATAATTCTTAATTATTTTGGTGCAAGATGAAGAGAAAATGTTCAGTTTGCTTTACTTTTTCCCTTTTGTAATTGTTGTTTTAGTATTTTGGTGTAGGACAAAGAGAAAATGCTTTAAAGAGTAGAAGAGCTCATTGTAAAACTACAGAAATTAGGTTAGTTATTGTAGCCGAAACTACTTTGATCTATTTATATTGTTCATTTCAAGATGCTCTTGCTGCTTGTCAGTATTACACTGTTGCAATATTAGAGTAGAATATATTAATTCCATCTTTTTATTTGGTGGCATAAAGATGAATGACAGCAGAATATTTGATTTTTATGATTATACTAACATTAAAGAGTAGTGTGGACCAACTGGAGAAAGTATCTCTGAAAACTGTGCTGGGATGCTGGTGCTGCTGGCTGCTCGCTGTGGGGAACATGATGTTTCTAGTTAATTCCTCCCCAGAGGGATTTGTTCATGTGCTGCAGGACCACCCTATAGTACAACTGAAAGCACAGGCAGGATGGATTATCTGGAGACTTGCTTCAAAAGCTGCATGCCTGATCTAACAAAAGCAGAAGGTAGCTTTGGCCTATAGGGATGTAGTGGGATGAAGGCAAGGAAAGAAAGGCTTATTTCAGTGATCTGATTGTGTATAGTTGTGCCAGTTAGCAAAACAGGTTTAATAATTTTCCTTTCTTCATGTTCTTTCTTCCCTTTTCTTTGTAATTATTACTGAAAGGGGAAGGTTGATGTGAGTAGGCTTCTGAGAAGGAAGGCTGTTTTGAGAAGTTAGAAAGAAGAAATCTTCTACCAAAAGGATCATATCTTCTTTAAGGAGCTTATACAATGCCAAGTGCACATCAGATGTTTAACCAGTAATGCCCCGCGTCTAGCGGCTGGTACTTGACCTGCTGATGTGAGCACATGCTCACATGGGGACAGTGCTTGTCACCTTCAGCTACAGAGGGTGCTCAGACAGGCACTGCAATGAACTGAGGCTGTCGGCCATCCTAAGACATCCTTTATTTAAAGGTGTATAGCTTCATTTTGGTGTGTGTCCTGAGGCAGGGAAGGGGATGTGTAATGTCATATTATTGCCAGCATGACTTGGAAAAATCCATGATGTTATCTGTGACAGTAGGTGTGAGAGCTGGTCTGGCAGATGTGACAGTCTTGCTTTCTTGATCTGACAGTTGGCAGCCCAGGGAGCCTACAACCAAACCTGGTATTTGCTGAAATGCTCATGTTATGGCTTGTGCTGAAGAAAAGGAAGTAGAAGTAGAGGTGACAGAAGTAGTAGTACAGTGTTTTGGGTTTTCTTTTACAAAAGACAGGTTTGGAAGCAGACTTACAGAAAAGCTTTGTCTTTCTCAGTGTCCTATATCTTCTTGATTAAAAGAGTACATTTGGCAACAAAAAAACCAACCAAGCTTTGTAGTCAACCAGCCCACTGAATCCATGCAGAGGACAACATTTCTTCCTCTGCCTGGAAGATTTTAGTTGCTGGCCAAGCTGCCAGCATAGTCCTGCTAATCTTAAAAGGTAAGACCAAACCACAGTGGTGCTGAGCTGGTTGTGGCTTAGTCAAATTTCTGTTCTAAAAACAGGTTATGGTCAGGCCTCCAAAGTTTCCTGCAACAAAGGTCATCACAGGTTTGTTCTGAAGTGTCCTGAATGTTTCCTGTACTCTCTGTCACTGGAGATACATGATTGTGTAAGAAATGTTGATTGTTCAGATTTTTCTATATAGCAGCAAGCAACTAGATCCCAAAAACCAACCTCATATAGCTAGAAGGTAGGTGAGATGAGTAAGTAAAGCAGAAGGCAATAGGAAAAAAATACGAGGCCCATCTGTTCCAATCAACATGGAATTTCTATTGTTTTTCTAGAGCCCTTCATTTGGAGAACTCAGAATGTATCTGCATACTGAATATCATGCCATATTTAATTTTCTTAGCATCTCTTTCTAAACTATATGTGCTCTTTAGAAGAGACATGCTTGCCTGCTGCTTTTTGTGGGCAACACACTGAACTTTTACAGGAGGATGTATGTTAATGTTCAGAGCAGCTTGGCCAGTGAAAGAGTGGGTGGAGGGCATTCAGCTCTTCATCCACTGGCATTCCTTGTTTTCAGAGGTCATGAGCCAAGGAGGGCTGTGCCTCTGAGCACAGGCAATCGTGTAGCACGGTCACTGTCAAGGAATGAAGCCACTGACTTGTGATGCAGTCTGTCTCTCTCAGACCTTCATGCTGGGACAAAAGAGGCACTTAGGGTGCCACGGAGAGCCTGAGGTCAGCACCTGATGAGACTGGGGCTTTATGACTTGGAAAGACATGACACGCCTCAGGGTAAGTGGGGGAGAGCATGGCTCTCTGACACCTTGTAATGATAAACAGGTGGCATCAAGGCATGGGGGCAGTGAGTGTGCGCTGGTAGTTCTCATCCAAAAATCATGCAATAAAGTCACATCGGCTGTTAAGGAAAGAGGGGCGTTCACGGTGTTTGTGCTTATGAGCAGAAGGCAAGAAAAGGAGTAAACAGCATGTAGGAACATGTGCCTGAGCCTGCCAGACCCTTGGCACAGGCAAGGGAGAGTAGTAGGTCCGTTCCTGTGAGATCTGGGAGGAAGAGTTCCTGTCTCCATGGTGAGAGGTGTGCAGAGAGAGCCTGGTGCTGTCATTTCTCCATCCCTCATAGCTCATCCCAAAATGAGATCATATTTTAACAATCCACTCTGTTCTCAGATGGCCTTGGCTCTGTCCTGTCATATGCAATGGTACTACTTTTGCCCAGGCCCACCCCAGAACCGCTTGCCCTGGGGATGGCAAGGGAAGTTGGCAATCCTGTCTACCCCCCAGGCTTGGAGGCAGGCAAGCCTGCCCAAATCTAGAAATAAGAGCTAAGTTTTTCTGTGTAGCTTGTCTTGGGGTTTAATTTCTCTCTTTACTTGAGTCTTTGTTTCCATTGCTGTGCTTTTTCATCAGTTTTGATCACAGTCAAGTCATAGCGAACATGCAATTTACCTAGAATGGAAAATCATCTCCCGTCCATTCAGCTCCATCAGCCTTTTGAGAGAGGCCCCACTGTGAAATGAAGGAAGACTAGGGGAAAAGAGGTGTCCTACTGCTGGTATTTTATCATGCTGCTACTCTCTTGGTGTTTTCTTAAAGTCCCAAGCTGCCAAAGCAAGGGGCAGTCCCTGTCTTAGCTTTCACTGAAAAGCAAAATATTTCTGCCTTTGAGTGCAGAGCAGCACAGCACCTGTTGTGTTCCTGTGGCTCTGAAGCCAGAAGGCAAAGAAATTTATCCTGTAACTTTTGTCCAATCTTGTTGCTTTGGAGGGAAGTACTGTGTTTTGGGGAGATATGTGTGCTGATTGACCATCATTTAATTCTTGGGGGTTAGTAGTACAGCATGCTGCAGCTGGGATAGGCTGCTGAATAGCCCTGGTTCAATTCAGCATCTTTGCAGCTGCAGGGTTAATGCTGTGTGTATGGGCGGAGAAAGGAGGATTTGTACTTCAGACCTGCCTCTGCTGGGAGCTAGAGAAGCCAAGCACCGCCTCATTTATTGCACTGGGAAGAGTGAAGGAGCAGACAAAATATTCCTTTAATTTGTTTGAAGCTGCATTCATTTCTCCAGAAGGGGGAGAGTAGAGTAGTTGAATGCTGGGAGGAATGTGCCTGATTCAGGACTGTCCTTTTCCCCTGACTCCACAGACACTACAGAGAAAAATCAAGACTTCTGGAAAGGGGCTGTCAGATCTACTCACATGTTTTGCAAAGTCCAGGATTATCTGGCTGTTGAGTGAGTCTTTGTAAAGTGTGAACCAGTAATTCTGTTTCTAAGAGTTCACTGTTGATTTTGATACTATTTTGGCTACTGAGCAATTATTATAAATGCATGGAGGTGCAAGTCATGAGTAGACAGTGACTGCCGGAAGAGCAGATATGTATGACAGGCCTGGTACTCCTTTCTGATGGTGAAATTTGAATGTGGCTCACAGATATTAAGATGTAGCAAAATAAAGGAGGGCAGAATGAGTTTAAAGTATTTTTGTTACACTGACTTTTTAGTGTTTTATCCTCTGCTATATAAATTGTTACTTTTGGTTTTTTTTTAAAAAACAGACTATTTCCTCCATCACAGTTAAATCTATTTTCTTTTGACAAACCCTGATTTGTTGCTCCTGTTTCTGTAAGGATCAGATGGGTAATGGAAGCTGTACAGCAACTTTATGTATGCTACTCGAGATAGTAAAATGTAGGCCTACAATAGGCCTTTTTTCAGCAGCTGTAAAGCTGTTGTGTGAATACAGTGAATCCATTCAGTGTCCCCCACGCTTGCTTGGGAGCACCCTGGAGAAGAGAGTTGTACTAGTGAAATGACTATCCAGCAAAACGGTTTCAGAGGGACAGGCTGATGACTCACTCCTTATTTTGGTTTGCAGGGTCTTTTTCTGGTGAAGTTTCAGCGCGAGTTAAGAGATCTGTAACTTTCTCTCTGTTTCCAGACTGTCCACTAAATCAGCATGGGTGTTGTGTTCCTTCCATCAGCCCTCTGAGATGGGGGAATACTCTTATTTTTGCTACTGAGGCAGGGGAAACTGAGGCAGGGGAAAATTTGGGTTAAGTGACAATGTGTATTAGGAGCCAAACTCTCATGCTGTAGTTGTACTATAGAAGCTCAAGTGTCATTCAGAGCTATTTCAGCCTTTCAGGAAGTGTCACATAGCATTTGCCCATAGGTCATGCAGAAAAGCCTGGAGGATAGCTGGGAATCTGTCCATCAAACGGCTTTATTTGACTCTTTAAACAAAGCATTAAAAATGTAAGTATGTAAAGTGAGAACAGGAGGATTTTGTGCTGATTTTGATCTTTGGCCACCTCGTATTTGAGTTGGGGGAAAAAATGAGAGGCAGAACCTAGTTGATTCAGCAGGGTGACGCTCTATAAGATAATCCCTTTAACACTTTTTCTTAAATAAAGAATGGTTTCTAGGTGGCATGAGTCATGGACAGACTGTCCTCGTTTCACTTTGAATTTGCTGCCTTCTCTGGATTTGTGTCACAGATTCAGAGGGCTTTGTCCACTTCCTGCAAGTGGTAGGCTTGGCTGTTGCAGCCTCGGCTGGTGTTGAGTGAGAGCAGGCTCCTTGAAGAAAGAGGCAACAGCATGTCAGCATGAATAAGCACAGTGGAGTAATTTAAGCAGAGTATTTTGTACCATGAGCAGCTTTGGGGAGTGGTGACACAGACACAGTCTTTGTACAGGTGTCTAGGTACCCCTTATTTGTGTGTTGCAGTCTGCTTGGAATTTTGGGTTGTTTTCCTTCAGGGTGTGTGGGGGAATCAACTGTGGTGTAGAAAGCTGTAGTTTTTGAATTTTTGGCCACTTTTGGAAAAGTTGTCTTTTTTGAGGTACATACAGCCACAGAAGGCTGTGGATATTGTCTTCATTTCTTAATTAAAAAGAAGGGGAAAATTATTCAGACCTGTCTGTTCTAGCTGAGTAAGAAAATCAAAGTGGTCTGGCTGACATGCACACAAGGTCAAATCCTCTTGTTGTCATGTTGTGTAAATTTGTTGGCTTCAGTGGGGATAGCCACAGGTGTAACCCTGGGAACAGTTTTTTTCAGGCTTTTTCCAGAGCAAAAATGAATGTGGTTGTTGGTCCTAAAAATTGTTCGCAGAGAAATAACTGGGATGCTTGTAATCCAGAGAGGCCACGCAAATGCAAGACCAGGCTCTCAGAGGGAACATGAACTCTGCACTGGCTGGCAGCGTTTTCCTGCTGACAGAGCCTGGTTTGGAATCTTACGTACTCAGCCGGCTCCTCGCCAAGCCTTGCTGCAGGTATGGGAGAGGGAGGAGGGTGAAACAGGGGGCGGTGAGAAAGTGTTCTGATAGCAGCGCTTGCTGAAAATTCAAAAACCTTCAGACCTTTTTTGGTGATGGTGGAGAATGTCAAGATTGATTGTATTAGAGACCTGCCAGTTACTCTTAACTCATTTGCTTTGTCGCTCCTCCTCCCTTCCTTCCTCTCTCGACAGCTGGGCTGGGTTTTGTAGTGCTAATGCTGCATTGCTTCTCCAGCACGGCTACTACTTCCCCCACGCTGCTACTACAGAAATACTACAGGAACTCAGTGAATACTGAGGGAAAGGGCTGTAGATGTTTTATTAGTGATAATAACAGTGATAGTAATAATAAAACTGTGTAGCAGTTTAATACTTACATAATGGTTTTTCTTCTGTTTAGTGTTCTGGGTTTTCTTCCATTTTCACTGTCATAAATTTGTGGAGTCTGTTATATCCTGGATTGTGCTTTAAATGAATACTTTGTAGTGTACTATCTTACAGATTTTTAAAATGCCATGTTTCTGAGTGGCCTAAACCAGTGTTTTATTTTTTTTGTTCAGTTGGGTCTTTTCTTTTTTTTTTTTTTTTTTTAAGTACAGCCCACAGAAGAGCTGCTGCTGGAGGAAGTTACAACACTTGCTTTAGATAATGAAATATACATTCAAAAAAGGTCAGGGATTTCCCCTGAGCCACCCACCAATTGCTTGAAATGACATTTTCATTCTGAGTGTTTCTTTTCTTGTTTTTGTTTAAGATCCTGGAGCACAGGGAAAGAATTTTAATGCAAAATACCAGAAAAAAAAGTCTGCAACATCTCCTGTGAGAGGGGGAAAAAAAGGAGATTAACAATTGCAACTTGAAACACTCATGATTTGAGGTAAGTGATTGGAGGGTCTTGTCATAAGTTACAGTTAGTTTGGAATTAAATTAATCACTATTTACCTCGGAGTGTCTTGATATTGTTGTTGAAGGCAATAAAAACAGGCAGGAGAGGGAGGGAGAGAAGTGTAACGGCAAACCCAGAAACAGCAGTAAAAACACAAAAGACTTATCTTTTTGAAAATGAGCCCCATGAGTTCCAGTCCCACAAACAGGCAGTCATTCTGACATTTATAAGGGTTAAACCCTGTTCAAATCAATGAGACTATTCTCCCTGAAAGTTAGGCATGAGCCTAAATATCTCCTAGTTTGGAATATATATCATATGGGAACTCTTGAAGAAAGCTATTGAAGAATGTACAACGCACAGCCAGAAAAATGCATATACAAATCTCTTGCTGTTGGTGATAATGTCATGAGTAATCTGATTTTACATCATTTTAAAGAGATATTTTTATATTAAATACATAGTTCTCATTTTTATGTTTAAACACCTCATTGAAATACCAAACTTCTTTGCAGAGCCTGTGAATTCTACACCAACTTTAATAATACGTCTGCCTTAATTGCTTCATCAGTGTGTCTTTGAACAAATGGAGTTAAATGTATAAAGAAAATAATGTCCCCTTTCATAACCAGAGTTGCAAATTGCACTTGGATATTTGAATAGCAACTGGACTAAGAGTTCCCTGACTGAGGCTGAATTGTGTTGTCCAGAGTTAATTTTTTTAATAAAGACAATGACAAGGCACAAGGAAAAGCTCACCTTTTCCCTCTCGTCTTCTTTTTTTTGTTTTGTTTTCATTTCTCATTAGAAAAGAATCTTACCTGAGTCTAGGAAGGAGAAAATGCTACAGTTGTAAAACTTTTGACCAATGAAAATATTGCATAAATGAACACTAAAAAACACCAGCATCTTTCTTGAATAAAAATGTTACGTTATTTACTCTGTTCTGCCCCACAATTGTGCTGAAAGAGACAGAACTGAAGTAAGCAATCCAGAAAATCAAAGACACATACGACCTGGAAGAAGCAGGGTGTATATTCCCACAAATGTGCAGAGAACCAAAATCCTTTGGCAAGTGGCATCTGCAGGCATATGTTGCTTACCAGATTTCAGAGGAGAGGAGAGCATAGCCGAACCCTGGTGATTGCTCTGTATTTGCTTTGTAGGAATAGAGCTATTAAGTTTCTTTTGAAATCAACAGGCCTGCTGCAGGGAGCTGAATATTTCCTTTCTGGTCAGTGTACAAGAGCCATTGCTCGGGAAATTGTAGTGGTCCTGTAGGTATTTGTACTGATTTTTCTGGAAAGGTCAAACTTTTTGCAAATCAGTATAGCCAACTCCTTTTTATGTGCATGTCTTGCACTAGGGACTGTGAGCCCAAACAGGAATACAGAACTCTTTCAGCAGGTGTCTGAGGCAATTAGTGTAGTTGTGAAATGAGGTATTAATGCAACCCTGTTTGAAGGCTGAGGTGGAGAAATGCCTTGCTCTCTGGGGCAAGCCCTGTTTCAAGTGTAGGTGACAGTTCTGGCCAAACCAGTGAGAGAGAAGTGCCCTGTAGTGACGGTTGTGTGATCACCCTCAGCCCACTTCAGCTTTCTGTCCACCTCACTCTCTTGGAGGCAAGCATTCCTTCTTGGTTCTGTGGAGCATAAATCAAAATGCTTTTATTGCTGCCTTCTTTTCATTGACAAGAGGCCAGGATAACATGCATGATTTTCCTTGCATTCTTGTTGCTCTCTGAGGAAGTGCATTTTGAAGTTCAGGAAAAGGTATTTTGTAGCATCTGTGTGGCCTTTATAATAATTTTATCAGCTCTGTGTTACACTCAGAAAATTGTTGAGGCTGTTTTTAGCTTTCTTTGTATCAGAGAGTGCAGGAGCTCATTGTCAGAGTATTGGAGGGAACCTCTTTGGTGCCAAAAGATCCATTTTAGGATATATTAAATTGTACCACTATTCTTCTCCTTTCTTATTTTTTTCAGCATGTGAAGAAATAATGCCCCCATTTGTGTGCCTGGAGAAAGTCTTGTGGTGTGTGCCAGGGAGTTATGTGGGTGCTGAGCTGAGCAGGCAGAGAGACTTACTCTCTCCTGCTTTGTATTTTTCACTGGGAGTGAACACAGGGGACCAAGCCTGCCCAGAATAAACACATGTCTTTTTTGTTTTGCTCTTCGTTCAGCTGTCAGCATGCCAGGTTCAGATGGCAGTGATCAGTCACAAATTGTCCCCTGACCATGGTCCCCAGCTCTCCTGAACCATTAGTTTTGTGGAGCTCTTCAACAGAGATGGCACTGGTTCGATTTCTCCACCCCCTGCCCTGGCTAATGGAAGAAGACTTTGTGTTTGTATTTTCCCCTCAAATCAGCTGCATTAGATCCCAAAGCAACTTGTGTTAAGTGGAAATGAGGCTTTGATAATACATGTGCTTGCTAGAGACTTCTTTAGCTTTTTTCCCCACCCCCTGTATATGGATCTTTTCAATGGGGCGCCGCTATTGTGAATCAGAAGGAAAGCACACAGGCTGCCAGGCGCACAATGGAATTATTCTTTTGTTTCAGTATGTGTGTGTGAGCCTTTGTAAAGAGGAGGTGGTGGGGACAGAGAACGGAGACCTTCACTGCAGGGAGGCAGGGCAGTGCAATGGCACAGTGCAGGGCAGCACTGTGGTGAGATGTGGCCGTGCCAGTGCCACCATTCTGCTCAGTGCCCGTTCTGCTCAGCTCTGGTGTGCATTGCCTGGGACTCACACTGTCACACTGCATGTCCCAGGAAAGTGGGTGAAGCTTGCACAGCCATTCACTATGCTGCCTGTAAACCACATAAGGCAAAATATTTGCAAGCTGTAATGTTTCCAGTGCTTTCCCTAAACTTTCAAAAGAGTGATGTAAAAATGAACTGTGCCAATACTGTCCTTCCTCGCTGTGAGGCTATTTGTTATAAAGGACGTATGGTATAAGTCATTTTAGTATGGAGTACATAAGAGCTTGAACCAAAGCCTTGGATCCAAGCCCACCAGCAGCTTTGCAAAAGGCAGGATCCAGATCTGAAGTCAGTGGTTCACACAGTTTCTAGCAGAGAGTGGTTTTAAGTTACTTCATGAAATGGGAGTAGTCAGAAATTTTAAATTGAGACTTTTAAACAAGTTTTTGACTTTTTCTCACCCACCATTCTCTTCTGCCTTAGAAGGTTATTGCAAAAGCACAGCAGTTATTTTCTCCTAGCCACTATGGCGAGAACATACCAACTCAGGGAAAGGAGTAAGGCCTCTGTGGTGGTGACTGTTACACAGCCATGTGCTTTTCTTTCTGAGTATTTTTTCTTCTAAGGAGGTAGACCTCTCTTCTGGATGGAGGCCTTTGAAATCACAGTGGAGGCTTTGGAGGTAGGACTCTGAAATTTCAAAGACGTCAAGAAATGGTTGATCAGCCTGGCATGGAGCAAATCAGGCCACAGTGCCTGGACTCCCACCTCCTGAAAAGTCCTCTCTTGAGATACCATAGCTGAATTACAGACATGAACAATTTCAGCACTGTAGACAAGAAATCCATAAGGCCTAAATTTTTCTTTTCTTGCTAGATATGTGGTTCTGTTATTCCCTCCCTTTTTCCTTTGCCCTTGGACACAACATTTTTAGGGCTTTTCAGTCTCTAGCTGTGCATTTACTAGAGAGGCATCTGGTTATGTGTTACTTTACACATCTGTTACATACGTCAGAGAGTCAAATCCAGCATCCTGAGACTTAATGTGTATTTGCAGTACTCCCTGTGGGACTTTGAATCCTTAATCCAGTGAATTACTTATGAGGATACAAAAATGCAGTATTTCAATCTACTGCATATATTACTGCAGTTTATTGCATATATATTGCACATATATACACTACAGTCTTCTTTGTATTTGGCAGACAAGATCTGGTGTGGGAAAAATGAGAAGTGCAGTTGAACTGGGAAGTATTTAGGTATAGCAGTTAATTTGCTCCCTGCGAAACATCCTATATCTGGTTGGCTGCATGAGAAACAGTTTTCATCATGATTCGAATTGGTGCCCCTAAAAGGTGCCCCAACAGTGTTTGTGTATTTCAAACTTAATTTCAGGCTTGTTGAACTGTGGGGAGAGGCCAAGTACCTCAGGCAGCATTGGTAGCTGAGGCAAAGCTCAGGCTTTGCAATTTTGTCTGGAGAATCTGTACAATTTGCAGGCTGTATAGGAAGCATGAGTGTCATGGCTTGACCCCAGATGACAACCAAGTACCCTGCAGCCACTCACTCCCCGTACCTCTGCAGTGGGATGGGTAAGAGAATTGGAAAAAAGAAGGTAAAACCCATGTGGTGAGATAAGAACAGTTTAATAATTATATAACAACAGCACCAATAATAACAATAATATTGGTAGTGATAACAACGATGATGATGTAATGAAAAGGGAGGCAACCAGAAGAGAAAGAGAAATAAAACCGGAGGAAGACAAGTGATACACAACACTGTTGCTCACCACCCAGTGACCGATACCCAGCCTGTCCCAGAGCAGCCATCAGCCCCTCCTATACAACTCTCCCAGCTGATAGATTGAGCAGGATGTCCTATTATATGGAATATCCCTTTGGCCAGTTTGGGCCAGCTGTCCTGGTCATGCTCCTTCCTGCCTTCTTGTGCACCTCCTTGCTGGCAGAATGTGGGAAAATGGAAAGTTCTTGACTTATGATAAGTTCTTGACTACTGAGCAACTAAAACTTGAGTGTGTTATTAACATTATTCTCAAGCTAAATCCAAAACCCACAAAACTTACAAGCTGCTATGAAGAAAATTATCTCAGCTGAAACCAGGATAGTGCATTAGTTCAGGTTTCTGCTTTGCTTTTCCTCTGATTGCTGGTTCTGCAAGTGCATTAAGTTTGCAGAAAGCATGTGGCTTCTTAGATGGTCTTTTTTTAGGATCCATGTAGAGCCCAAATGTGGTAGGTGTTATTCCTACAAATGCTAAGTTAGGGCTATTCATTAGAGTGCAATGTATGCCAGTGAGCAGACGCACTCACCTGTTGCTTTTTGGGTTTTTCTGTTTGCTGTGGTGGGGCTGCCCTCTGTGCTGGCCATCCTTGGGTACAGCAGCCGACACGAGTGCTGCTGATAAACTTGTGTGCTTGTTGTCTCCCCTTTTGCTAATCTGTAGTGAAGCAACTGCTCACCTTCTCGGGGGGCGAATGGTAGCCATCATAATGTCAGTGTGTGCCAATCCCTGCTTTGGGAGCCCCTGGCCAGGCCACTGTTAAAACCTGTTGGTTGCGTGTTAGAGGAGCTGGGTAACAGAGGCGTTAGCGCAGGGGAGCTGGGATGGGGGAGATTTTATTGAATCCAAGGCAATGTGAAAATTCAGATTTGGCAGAAGGCACACGAGAGCAATAGGGAGAGTGCAGAGTGAGCATCATGATTCCCTTCTGCTGGAGGGCTCAGCAGCTGGAGCCCATGTGGGAGCATTTTACTGCTGAGCAGTGGTCCTTTGTGTCCTGATGGAGCCTTGGGTGGGAGGAGAAGGTGTCCCAAGGGTTCACCAACCCTGTGGCCCACTCCCCCTCTGCAGTGGGGATCCTTTGGCAGCCCTCTCCTCCCCTGGCTCTCTGCGACGTGGCTGCTGTGGGCAGGGTACTGCAGCTGCTTGTTTGAAATGATAATATTTGATGCTGTTACCGTGGAATACTGCAGTATTTTTTGTAATTGTGGGCTGCAGGCCAGTAATGTACAATAACATTTTGCTCTTCCTGTGCTGTTGCTACTGTAGGCATTCGTTCCAATTTGGGCTGCATTTCCAATACTTTTTTTTTTTGTTTCTAGACACTGTTATCTATTGTGGATATTTTTGGAGTATTCATTTCTACCCACGTCTGTCCATACAAATCTATCTGAGAAAGCACTTCAGAGAGTAGCAGTCTGTTGAACAAGCAATTGTTGTGGCTTTCACAGAATTACATTTTTTTTGAAAGTATGAGGCAAGAATGAGATGAAAATTGCTTTTTATGTTTAAAAACCGTTATGATTTTAAAAAATGTTTGAGGCAGATAGAAAGCAAAGCCTTTCTTTGACTGATGGTGAACATATTGAGCACAGAAGTCCCTGTCTGCACCAACCTGTAGGTGACCAAAACCTCTGGGATGGCAGAATCTGGGAGGCAGAGCCTGTAATGATTCTCTGCAGTTTTGATTTTAGCTGTTACTTTTTTTAAAAAAAAATATTTTCAGAGGAAAGTAATCATAACTTGGAAGAGGGTCAGTAGTGTTCATGCCAATGATTGTTTATAATGTGGTCATGGTCTGGAGATGAAACTTTTGTGAAAGGGAAATTCAAGTCCTAGACATCAGAGCTCACAACTAGTCAGCCTGCACGAAGTTTGTTTCCTTCTGGAAGGTAGAGGTTGAGTCCAAAGGAAATGAAGAAGGTACAACACAAAGGAGACAATTAATTTGTTTTTGGATAAATTCGGAATAAAATACAGTGTGCTATACAAAAAGGATTGTGCTTTTCTCACATGTAATTTTAGTGTCGTATTACTGTGCTGACTCACTAAATGACTTCAGTTTCAATCTACATTTGGTTTAAATTACTTCAGAGGCCTGCATTTGTATGCTGCTCTGTAAAGTAATTCTCATCTGTAATCCAGATTTTTTTCCTTTTGTTCAGCACTTCAACTGACTTGTCTCTTTTCAGTTTCCAGGTCTCTGTTTTACTAACATTTGAAACCAATCTCTCTGTGTTCCTGCTAGGGCCCTGCAACTGGCAAAAGTAATTTTTCAGCAACAGATAGAACAAGGAATGAATCATTGCTTTCTGCCTTTCCATTAAATTACCTAAACCACTACTCATAAATATTGCTTTATGTATGGTACAGCAGCATGATTATCTCACTGCATTGATGGAACAGTGCTGGAAGTGAATATAATTTTTCTTCTATTGCATCTTTAATGAGCTTCAATTAAAAACAGTGTGTTGGTGTGCCAGAGTAGATGTGTTGTTCTCAGAATGTTATTGAAGCCGTTTTGCCTGTTAGATTTAGACAGAGTGTTGTTCTGAAAACCATGGTGGACATGATGTGGTTATGAAAACCTTAAGAATTAAACAACAGAAAAATCTGCTTTGCTAGGTGAAAGTTGACAGGACAGTAACATCTAGCGGCTGGAAAGATTCAGGTCTGTTCTGAGCAGAAAAATCTGCTTTTTGTCTGTCCTTGAGGATGAATTTTTTAACATATAGTTAAAAAAATAATCACAAAGCAGCAGGTTTCTGCAGAGCTCCAGTTAAGTTCCTGATCACTTGACACCTGTGGCAGCAAGTCTGAGTCACAGATAGCACAAAGCTGTGAAGCCTAATACTCTCAGTATTCAAAAACACACCTACGTATGAGAGTTTAATTTCAAGTACCTCTTTTAGCTCTGGGTTCTCCCCCTCCCTTCCCAACCTAACAAATTTTAAGAATCATTCTTAGAATTTTGCAGAGAAAAATTTTCCCAGCACTTGTGGTTTTGTGAAGTATTGACATCACTTAAAGATCAGAAAATAGCTCTGTCAATTTTAGCTTGATGGCATTCCATTCTCTGCTCCATGAATTACAATGGATGAGTTAAAGTTTTCTTGGAATTTTCTTCCCTCCCCTCCCCCCCCCGCCTTCTGCAATTCCATTGCCATTTTTAGCATTGAGGGCAGCTCGCCAAAGAATGTCTGTGTGCTTGAACTGTGATTTCTTCAAAGTCCAGAACAAAATAGAGTTGTGTCAGATGACAAAAATCATTCTATGCTTCTATGCATTTTTGTAACGTTGTGTGAGCTTTATTGAAGAATCCACAGCAACAGGCAGGAGATGTCTGATAGAGATGTGTTGCATCTTCACTTCAGCAGCATGAACATCTCACTATCATGCTGCTTCATTATGTTGTGACGAGTTTTTGCTTAATTATTTCTGTGTTTTATCAGCTGTTCTCAGGGAAGTTGCCTGACAAAACAAATTATCAGTGATTTGGGAGACTTGGACCAGCTTGAAGCACTTGTTGAACCACAGCATCCTTCTGTCTTTGCCTCAGTTTGAAAACCAAGGATTATGTATTTAATGTATTTTAGCAGGATGCTGAGAGCAGAAATCCTAAGGAGAAGGAATTGTGGGGGTACTGCTGTTACCTAAGTGATGTGGTATGTTCAAGATAAACAGTGTTGTCAGCTGTTCTTGGCAAAATCCCTGGGGTTACGATGAGTGAAATTTTAACTCTGAACGGGTTTGGTTTTTATTAACTTGCGGAAGTGGCCTGTATCATGCATATTCTAATGTGTCAGAGTGAATGTGTGAAGTATGAAACTGTTGAAAAGAAATGTGAGGGGGAAGACAGGTTAAAGTGGTTGTAAATGGAAGATCTACGTATTTTACTTCTGTACTAGGGAGGTATTTTACTTAAAATTGGCCTGGAAAAAAAAAGAGACAAGAAAAAAATGCAAGTGCCCCCTTAAGAGCTGCTGTGTCAAATTTGAAGAATGATTTGAATTGAGTCATTAAAGTGTGAAATGGAGGGATTTTAGTTCTGCTTTAAATTATGCATCTCAAATTAACCTTAGCTGTGGAGTCTCTGCTGACGCCCCCGTAATGACACATTATTGGTACTAATGGCTTCTTTGTGACTTGAGATACAAACAGACATCCGAGACAGAAACATTTCGGCTTTGAACTAAATAAGACACACGGCATGCATTTCTACCTTGGGTTTCAGTTGCAAAGCCCAGCTCTCCTGGTGCTCATGAACTCTCTTCAGTTTCCATGCACTGCTCCCTGTCCTGGCAGGCAAGGGCAGCTGAATGAAAACCTGCTCCACAACCTTTGAAGAGCAGGAGAGCATTAAATCTGGAGTGAATGTGAAGCCTGTCCAGACACTGAGTGCTGTAGGGAGCCAGAACAAAGACTGGGATGTGGGCAGTGGTCAGGGAGGGGGAACTTCCAGTAGATGATAATCTCGGGAGGAAAAGGCCCCAAGATTGTGAGGGAAATGGAGAAGAGATGCCAGGGCTCAAGGAGGAAGTTGCTAAATAAGGGAGGGGTGAGATTAATACATAAAATAAGCAGTAGAGGTTAGTCAACCCTTTATGTACCTTCTGACTTAAAAAGGGGCTGTGTCTGTGCAGCTCTGTGCGCTCTCTTTTGATGCTCATGATCATAATTTGAAAAATTCCACCTCTACGCAGAATCACTCACGGACTTTGCAGCTTTCCTTGTGCTGTTGGTGTCTCTCCTGGGACAAGGATGGTAGTTACTACTTCAGTGTAGTTACTTGGTGGGCAGAGTGAGTGTGGCTGTGGATGAATGAGAATGGCATTGCCTGGGGTGCTAGGTACAGAAGATGCACCGAATTTTACATGTTGATGAAAAAGGAGGAGGGGCTTGGCCAGGCAGGCCCAGAATTTAGACCCAGAATTTAGACCCTGCCATCCCTTCCCAAAGATATTCACTAGCTCATTGTTTCATCTTCATTTTCTCAGTGGGATATCAATATACACAATTGCCTCCCCTTTCAAGCTGCAGTTCTTGTTGGCTATGGCAGGAGTGATGGAGAGGTGCTTGTGCCCTGTGGTTGTGTTGTGTGTAACAAGACTGTGTGACATTATGTGACTTTCTCTATGGATCTGCTCTCAGCAGAGTGCTGTGGAGTATGTAATCTTGTGGTATTCTGGATCCAAAGCAGGATAGCATTTGACTATGGAGAATCAAATACTAAAAAAGGAATTCAGAGGCCTTCTTTGTATTTCTGCAAGGAACCACATTCCTGAATTGGGCCCCAAGAATTGAAAAAAAAAAAAAGTAGGTGTGCAATACATCACATTTACTAATGCATTAGAGATATTTATATGAATAATTAAAACACCATTTAGAATTGCCACAGTAATAGAAATAGAAATGTGTTCTGTCACTTTTCTGTTCCTTTTTGTTGATTGATTAATTTATTGATTTCTTCCATAAATTTAGAGTAGGTATCCTAAACATTACTGTAAATTAGCAAGACTGTGCTCCATGTTAATAATCTGTTGAAAGCACTAATGGAATGAAAAGAAGTCAGAATTCGGTAATAAAGATCTGAAAAACAGAGACCTTGAACACATATCTAATGTTTTGCATCAAATAGGTTTGTAAAATATTAGAGCCTTTGTTTGTCCTAATTATTAATTTAAAAAATATGTGTTTTATATTTGTTATGAATAGCCTAATAGCATATCAGAGAAAAGGGAAAAACTAGGCAAGAAGCTACCTTAGATTTTCCATTGTATTTATAATTAGCTTTAAGCAGGTTGGTGTCAGTGGGAACGTGTGGGATAGAGGACTGAGCTTCACTGTTAAAGAGACCACAGTCCTTCTGAAGTCATGTGTAAAAAAAATAGTAAACTTCTGAAACTGAGGTCTGGAAAACAGACAGGTGTTATCTAAGATACCAAGAATTAGGGATTCTATTAAATTTCATACACATGTGCGCACAAAATATTTTTGTATTTCTTAGCACAGATTTCTTCTGGTTTATGTCTTTGATTTTTCCTTATTATTTACATTTAATTTATTAACCTGTTTTGTCATATTTTTTCCTACTTTCAAAAAGACCTGCTTTATGAATATGCTAGAATGTGTGCTTAACAAGAACCCTTAAAATTTTTTAAGTCAGTATTGTTCTGATCCCCTTTCAGGGCCGTGTTTCTCTGTTTTCCAGCTACAATGGCCAATTTGTTGTAACACTTGGATTAGTATCATATGTTTTGTTTGGTACTGTTGTTCTAGCCATGCTTGGAATGTGTGTTTTCATATGTATTTTTGGGGGCAGTTTTGGATGCCATCAGAGGCTTGTGCTTCTGCCTCCCATCCTCCGGTGGTGTCCAAACTTCACTGAGGAGAAAGAGGTGGTCTGGCAATAGTCGTGGTCTGTTAGTCTGGGTTTTAGCACTGGTTTGAAGGAATAGTTACTGCTTCAGGCTTAATTTGAGGTGCCTTACTCCGTTGCCCTAATACAAAGTAAGTGTTAGAAACTGTCTGCTGCACAAGGGGATATAGAATATCTTAATATGGAAAATGCTGCATGAAATTGTTCCACTTACTGTTAGTGGTTGTCACACTGATGGTGACTATAAATGAAGGATATTAGAGGGGAAAAAATCATATTATTTCAGTTAGTTTATTTTGTGCATACTTGACACCCTCTGTGTATAGTCAATTACATGATTTCCTGGGATAGCCAGATTTTTCTTTATTTCTGTGTGGCTTTTTCAGCTATAGGGGAAAGAAAATACTTTAAGGATCAGAAAAAGTGTCTATAAAGCCAGGAACAATTGTCTGCAACCTCAAGAAGATATCGAAGAGCATGTAACTGCTTTTTACTCATCTACCCAAAGCAGCTCAGTTCCGGAACAACAGTGCCCTTTTGGGCTATATTTCAAGATGGTTATGATTATTCTCAGAATTATAAGGATCGATAGCAAACCCAACACATCCTTTCTTTTCATGACACATTCGCTGATTGCCACCACAGCAGTAATAATGCACTGGTCAGCATAACCACCAGAAGCAGTAATCATGGATTTTTGTCTCCATCTTAATGTGTGTTTAAGGTTACACAATTTGTTGTGATGAGTTTGCACCCACAGTTCATGAGGAAGGAGAGCTGTTTCCATTTTACCTTCCCTTCTCTTTTGCTTTTATGCTTCCTCCTGGAGTTGGGGCTTGGCAGTTTGGTGTCTCTCCAGGGAGAGAGCAGGGCAGGGAGAACATGCCTAGCCAAAAAGATAAGAGAAAGGTCATTTTGAGGTACCAGTGGTTTACACGGTGCGGGTTTTCTTTGCGTATCCTACTTAGGAAGTAGTAAAGACCAAGATTTTCCCCAGATATGTGTCAGGAGCATTCTGCATTGGGGTTTTGGTGGAGCTGAGTGCAGGGTTGCTTTTCCTCAGTGGAGGGCCCTGTGCTTTTACTGTGTTTTGGCAGCTTGACATGGCAGTGGCTAGGTAACCTGTGTGTATGGGTTTTGGTTTTTGTTTTTTTGGGTTTTTATCTGCCATCCTCAATTTACTGAAGCTCAGTGACTTTTTAACCTGCTGTCTGTGGGCCGTTGTTTTACAAGCTCATTAAGGTGGCAAGGATAGCGATGGCAGCGATCCTGCCCCCCCATGGGTGCTCATTAGATGGCTTCCTTGTGCTGACATAAGCGTTGTGTAGTCATGCTCTGAGCCAGGTCTGGGAAAGGATCCAAGTTAAAAATAATCCCTAAAAAAAAAAAAAGTAAGTTTTCAGCAGGATCTGTTCCTGGATCTAGCTCGCCATCATTCTCACGCTGGCCTGGAAAGCGTGAGGGTTTGTACTGGCACAGAGGGAGGTGAGGAGGAGCAGCTGGGGCAAGGTAGTCAGGGGTGTACTGCTGGCAGCAGGGATGCTGCCTGCTTCTATGATGTCAGCCTGAGGAAATGGTGCTCTTGTGAGTGTGCTGCCTGTCTCTCCTTAAGTGCATTGGTCCAGTAACTTCCAAAATTGTGAGGCAGTTTTGGCCAAATTTACCTGAAAATCAGTATTGAAGGGGTGAAGGCCCCCTGAGCTCAGCAATTTATGGTGGCTGGTAGGCAGGCCCAAATCAGCTCTCCCCAGTGATCAAAAGTTGTCATCTGGGGCTCAACTGCTGACCTTGTCAGGCCTCCTCTTGTGGCACAGTCCCGCTGTCCCAGTTTGGGTTGCATTGTGTCCATTTTGCTGTGGGTCCAACTGTTGAATAGCTGATGGGAAAAGAGCACAAAGTGCTCTCTGGGAGTGACCATTCATTTCAAGGGGCAAGGATGGTTCATCTCCTGGATCCCGACTGCACAGGGGGCTGCATTTCCAGTTGTGGGGTGGTTTTTAAATTCATTTTCTGTGTTGTTTTTTAAAAATTCTCTCTACGTATCAAAATTTCTGGGAGCTGGGAGAGTTGGGAGGCAAGACTCACTTCAGGTTTTTTGTGTGGCCACCTGTTTAACCCTGAGGTCAAACAAGTCTTTCTTAGCTGCACATCTAAATAGCTTCCCTTGACTATCTGGCAGCATTTTCATGGCTTGCTCAGTCCATGTTCTGTCCCCATAAGGCTGTGTTCCTCTTTGGTGGGTGTGCCTGGGTTTCACCTGCCCAGCCTGCCCTGCTGCACGGGCAGCCTTGCCCTGCACCACTGCTGAGGAGCTAATATGAAGACACACATTGTGGTTTCCTGCTGTTTTGCTTTGTAACCAGTCCACTGGTAAATATAGCTTGTGTGTGGTTATAAATTCATTCTCTCATTATGGGTTGTTGTTGTGCAATAATTATGTAGAAATTACAACTGAGGACTGTTGTGGATTTTTTTTTGTGTGTGTGTTTTGTTTATTTATTTATTTTTGCGCTTGATATGCCCTGCAGTGAGAAAAGCAGGCTTTGGTTTCTGCCCTAACAAAGACATGGCCACAAGCAGGTGTCAGCCTTTGGCAGGGACACAGGCACCATCTAGCAGGCTGCTGACTCTTGTGTGGCTCTCTTTGTGTGGCGAGACGAGCACTGCAAAGGAAATTGGGACCTAAGCTATTTGGACACTTTTATTTTTTCTTAGTTTACTCTGTGAGCAGACAGGCTGTCCTTCCTGCAGGTGTAGTACTGTACGTGTGTTTATTCTGAAATGAACCCATCCTGTCTCTTTGGAGGTGTTGGTGGTACATTTCCTGAAGCCCTTGTATCTCCGGCAGCTTTCAGCCCTGCTCTCTGGGCAGTCCCTCTGTGTCCTGCTGCCGGGCTGAGGCCGTAGGGTTGGGGTCTCTGCCCAAGTGCTCAGGTTCAGTTCCCCAGAGGTCTTCCCTTCATAAGTGGGGTGCCTCCCGTGATCCCTCCTTCTGTTCGGAAGTGGAATTAAAATAAGTGTGGGGGTTTTGTTGATTTTTTTCCTCCTGTTTCTTTATTTAAAATTCCAGTCA
The DNA here is from genome assembly GCA_034509425.1 of Eopsaltria australis. Lineage (NCBI taxonomy): Eukaryota > Metazoa > Chordata > Aves > Passeriformes > Petroicidae > Eopsaltria > Eopsaltria australis. The sequence continues at coordinate 591,499 of JAVTVJ010011974.1, forward strand.
AGCAGATCCAGAACAGTGCTTGTCCCTGCTGCGTTCTCATTTTCCTCTCATCCCTCCTTTAATTTTACATTATTCCCTGCACTGTGTTTGCAGGCCATATGTGTCCTTTGAACTCTGAAGAAGCTGTGCCAAAAGGAAGCCTTCTTCTCCTCCCCTCCTCCCATCGCGGAGCTGCTCTTAGATAATTGCAATTAGTACACAATGCGGAGCGAACCCAAATGTGAAGTTCATGGGTGAGTGTCTGCAAATTTCCTGAGAGCTTCAGAAACGCTTGCGCTCGGTCTCTGCTTTTGCCCTTTAACCCTGCAGCAGTTCCTTGAGTCCGAAGCAGCTCCGGGAGGTGTTTGTAACCCGCATTTTCCTAGCGGCGTTCCTGGCGAGGCACAGCCGCTGCCGAAGCCTTGGCACGGAGCCGCGGCTCCCGCAGGGATCCTGCGCGGAGGGAGGTGGAGCTGCCTGTCCCTGCCTTACGGCACGGGGGAAGTGGTGCCTTCGGGAGCGGGCTGGAGTAGCACAAGCCCTGCAGCCATGCTCCCGGCAGAGGTGGGCAGGCTGCTTGCCGCAAGCTGACAGGAGGGGGAAAAGTAAAACTCACCCTGTTCAACAAAAAGTGGGAGAATTTCTTCTTGTCATTGGTGAGGTGCGGAGCAGAGGGACGCGCTGCTGGGCCGGCTGCTGGTCAGGGGGCTCAGCATCAGCTGCTGGCTCGGCCAGAGGCATCGCTGTCGGGCTGGGCTTCAGTGTTCAAAGGGGCTGTCCTCCATGGAGAAGGGTGACAAGTGCCTTTTGTGTCCCTTCCCCCTTTAGCCTCTGAGAAGTGTCTTCTGGGTTAAACCAGGTTTCTGACCTCATTTCTCTAAGGAGTTTTAGATAGGGAGAAATAGGAGTATTAATTAGTGCCTCGTTAAGTGCTTGTAGACAAGTATGATAATTTTCTTGAAAGGATAATGTATTAGATGAGTAAAAATACTCTCCATTAAAAAATGAATACAAAGTCATTTTAAACCACAAAGATTATTGTACATTTCTGAAAAATTAATGTGATTAAAGCAAAATATATTTAATAAATTAAAAAGACCCTGTAAGGCTGTTTAACTTGTTGGTCTCATATTAATTATTTTAAAATCTAGTGCTACAGAACTTCAACCTTACCTGCAGGGATGGAAAGTGATTTCTTCCCTCACTTCAATTTTTGGCTTGTAATTATTAGGTCTGAGTTGTGGGTGTGGTGATTTTCCCTTGTTTTGTGTTGGTATTTGTTTGTTTTAGTGTTGTGTGGATTTTTTGCTTTTCTGATGTCTTTCTCAGAGACTGGCTACAGTGCCGACCCTAGACAGCAATCAGAAATTATATGGAGATTTCCTTGATGGATTTAGTTAATGTGACCTACTCATGTGCTGCTGTCTGGATTTACAGCTGAGAATGCATATTTTCAGGGGTGCTTCCTCCTGTTTGGTTTGTCTGTGATATTGTACAGATTATGTTCTGCTAGGATCACATTGACTTCCTTCGGTTACTTCGTGTGACTTCACACAGGTTACATTAATTTTTTCCACACTTAGTTTGCCCCTTAGATTAGTTTTGGTTTTGGAACTTCCTTAACTCTCTACTGAGCTTTTATACATTCAGCCACTTAATGAGAATTGCTCTGTATGTTGTGGAAGACAATAAAGTAAAGGTTGGAGCTGGAGACATAACCCAGATCTGTGGGTTTGCCTGGTCATTTATGAAGTTTGGGTAATGACTTAGGGAGGACACAAAAAGCTCAGTGTAAAACTGAGTTTAAATAGTAGCCTGTTTAAAAAACTTTGGGTTTTGTAGCATTAGGGATGAAGGCACTTCCTTACCAGTCTCATCACAAATGTTGCAAATATTCTATCCCCTCTTGCTTGGCATGATCTCTTGTTGGGGTATCTATAGGGCAGGTATTTGATAATTGATTCTCCCCAAACTCTTGTTCCCTGTAACAGGTCTGTGGTACAGATTCAGAGATTGCTAGCAGTCAGTTCTCAAGGTTTCCTAGTTTACAGTTTGTTAGGGTTTAGGTACCTGAAATCCATGTGACATTTTGAAAATATTCTTCCAACAGACTAAAAAATAGAAGAGAATTTGGGTACCATACAATGTTCTTTCAAGTGCCTTCTGAACTTTCAGGCTATTTGATGATGGTGACTGCCATTTTTTTTTTTTTTTAAATTTAAGGCACATCTTTAAGTATTCTGTGTCTCTAAGAAGACAGCCTTTGCATCTGATTCTCCACCCTTGTATTTTACTTTCAGCTTTTCTTGTCCTGTTGCAGCCTTGACAAGCTTATGCAACTGAGGTGATGATAGCTGCCTCCATTTCTGTTACATCTAAAGGCGCTTTTCTCAGCAGAGCCCTTACAGGCTACACATGTGAACAAGAGAAAGAGATTTTACTTGTCTTTAGGACACCAGCAGAGCCTGCAGTGGCTGGGTAATTGACCAGTGAAAGCCTTGAGACATTTCTGCTTTTGTTTGAGGAGTTGGTGGTGGCCAGGGCTCCTTGGTGGTGTATGAAAATAGCTCCCGCATTCAAGGAGCGTGTTGTCTGTGTTAAATGGTGCTCACATAAATGTATGGGAGTTGTTACTCTGTTGTTACTATTCCAAGTGCCTCCCAAGATGAATGGTCTGTACTGCCATAATGTTTCAAAGTATGACTATTAGTCTATTCTGGTCTTAAATGATACCAAATCTTTCCACTGAAAATTACCTTGAAAATCCTCTTAGTGCAAATAATCTCATTTTCAAAGCCGCCTCCTCAGGTTGCGACTAAACTGAGCGCCCAACTGGCTGCGTTTGTGGCAGTGCCACGGCTGCTGCAATGACACCCTCATGTGTGGCCATGTGGATGTCCCTGTGCACAATCCATTTTGCTCCCAGGATGCTGGTTGGCTTCCCTTGTTGTCTGTGTGTATTTTCCCCACCACTTGCACAGGACACAGGCCAATTTTTTTTTTTTCTTTTTCTTTTTTTTTTTTTTTTTACATTGTGACACCACCACTATAAATCTGTCAAAATTGCAAGGGCATAACAAAGAGTAGATCTGACCAATGGCACTGTTATCTTTTTCTTAGCATTTCTCTGGAATTCTGGCTGACAGTGGCCCTTAATATAAATTTGTTATTTGCAAAGAGCTCTGTTAAAGCTAGCAAATTATTGTGCCAATGTGTGACACTAACCATACTGCAGAATAAAGAGCAGTGAAGCATTTATGATGCTAAAATAATTTCAGGTCATGTCTTTTTTTTTTTTTTTTTCTTTGTGCAGTTTTGCTTTTATTACTAGTGCTGAAATGGTTCTTGCAGTGCAAGTGAGAAAACCAGACTGAACCTCCTGTTTTTTTGTTGGGCTCCCAGCTGGAAATCCCTCCCTCGATTTTCCATTGATAAAAGTGTCACAAAGGGAATCCAGAGCAGAGGAATAGGAGGAAATAGAACAATGCAAAGTCTTGGACTTGAATCACAAAGAAAGTTAACTAATGTAGATACAGTACTGGACGAGCTGCTGCTCCTTTCATGACCAGGTTCATTTACCTGTGGTCTTAGCATTTGTGGCTGCCCTCAAAGCCATGTAACAAATCAGCTATTTATTCTCTCTTTGCTGTGGAGGCTCTTTAAAAGGATATTGCAGAGCATTTTCTTCTCTCTTTTCCTATTGACTATTTTATTTGACCTTCAAGAATTCAGAGTCTCAACAGGGGCTAGAAAACTCACATACAAGAATTCTTTTATTGTTATCTATAAAATATGTCTTTCACTAATAAAATAAAGATGTGACATTTATAGAACTCTGATAAGGAACATGGCAGTGGAAAAGGCCCAGGTCTCCTGCTGTTCAAATTAAGGGCAGCTGATTTTAGTGTGAGAAGAACCAGGCTTGTTAAATGTGCATTTTAACACGTGCACTCAGGTGTTCCCATGATGCTCAAAAAACTTCCAGAAGTATTTTGCAAGAATTAAGAAAGTAACACCATAGAGAACTTTGTTCATTTAAGTGACTGAAGTGCTCCTTCAGAGCTTTTTGAGTGGGATGATTGCTTGAGTTTAGTTTCATTAATTAGATGGTTCAGTTCGTACTTTTTCTAGACTTTCTTAGCATTGTATCACTGCTGTGTTTGACCTTTGTGTCAGGGTCAAAGAGCTGCCCTCATGATGTTTGTTACAGCGTCTCTGTGGTCACCTCCCTCCCCATTGTGTGCTGTAGGTGAGGGTCTGCATACAATGGTGTGAGGAAGGGGCTTGGAAGCCCCTGTGGAAGATAGCTGGTGCATGTCTTGTGCTGGGGGCAGCAGGGAGTGCGATGGTCTGTGATGCACAAAGCTCAGTCCTGGGTGAGGCAAAGACCCACTTTGCTGCAGTGGGAGCAGCAGGTGCTCAGCACCCCACAGCAGAGCTCAGCACCCCACAGCAGTGCTCAGCACCCCACAGTAAAGCTTAGTACCCCACAGCAAAGCTTAGCACCCCACAGCAGTGCTCAGCGCCCCACAGCAGTGCTCAGCACCCCACAGCAAAGCTTAGCACCCCACAGCAAAGCTTAGCACCCCACAGCAGTGCTCAGCACCCTACAGCAGAGCTCAGCACCCCCACAGCAAAGCTTAGCGCCCCACAGCAAAGCTTAGCACCCCACAGCAGTGCTCAGCACCCCACAGCAGTGCTCAGCACCCTACAGCAGTGCTCAGCACCCCACAGCAAAGCTTAGCACCCCACAGCAGTGCTCAGCACCCCACAGCAAAGCTTAGCACCCCACAGCAGTGCTCAGCACCCTACAGCAAAGCTTAGCACCCCACAGCAGTGCTCAGCACATGGCTTGTTGCAGACCTGGATTTCTCGAGCTTTGCTGAGAAGCACTATGGTTGTCCTCTTGGCACAGCTTCCCATGTGAAAGACAAATTCCTGCTCTTGTCTTTCCGTCCTGTTCTCTGCTCCTTTTCCCCCCCTCTTCCCCTTTTCCTATCTTAAAACCTCTCAAAATGAGAGACCCACACAGTGAAGTCTGTTTCCTTGTTCTGAAGGTTTATTGTGATGGGGGAACAAGAACATGCATAGCTGTTGAAGTATGGAATGATAATGTAGCAGGAATCGGTTATGTAATGAGCAAGTAAGTGCGATATGCTTGGGCTATCCATATGTTATTCAAAGGAAAAAAGGAAAATATGCAGAATAGTGAGTGAATGAGAAGGAAGACTGGAAATAGTGTTTGGATTTATTGGACATTTCAGATCTCTTCCTCTGACCCTGTAAATCAAAACAGTCATATTTTGTGCCGGGTTTGTTTTTCTTTTATTTATTTTATTATTGGGCCACCCTTCCTTAAAGGCAAAAAAGGATTTGCAGCAGGCAAAACCACTTTAAGTTGAAAACCAAGTAAGAATAAATCACGGTGTGCTACCTTAATAATGCTATTAAAAAATTGCTTTCCAGTGAAGCATACTGAAACCTAGGAGTAGTAACTGCTTTAAGTGATGCAATTTGTCTAACATTTTGACAACGCAGAAGTTTTTTCTTCTTGTCAGTGTAAGAGTCAGTAAAGTTGGTTTTCTTACTACCCCTACTCTGCCCAACATGCTATTTCCATGCACAGATGGGCTCTTTGTGCCTGTGCCTTTTCATCATAATGACAATACATGAGAGATATGTGCTCTGTGTGTGAGTAAATACAACAATCCAGACCATTTATTTTCATCACTATTTTGCATAATATGCACACAAATACCATATACAGCAGAGGAAGATGCTAAGAGCCAATTCTTACTAGATCCTAAATGGGATACTAGTCGGTGAATAAATAAAGCTACCCCATATTGTCCTTAAGAGACTCAGATTTGGAAAAGGCATGTTATCTGTAATAGTGGGCAGAGCATCCACTGAATCAGAGTGTTTTTGTTTAAGAAAGGGCTGCCAAACATTGAAGGCAGGGAAAGCAGTATTGTTTTTTCATGCTCTTGGTGCCAAAAAAGCAAAATAAGGTAACAGAAGAAAGGGGTAACATTCTGAAGGCGTTTGGTTTTTTTTTTTTCTGTTACAAATAAAAAATTAGATGTTTATAAGAAATGAGGGCACTTTAGTTGAGTGTTCTGCTTTGGACAATTGTAACACTAATAGGATGGAAGCAGTATAAGCAGTTGCTACAATTATAGCTGCAGTTACTAAGAGAAATCCATGTTCTGTTATTTGAATGAAGCATTCACTGTGTGGCTGAAAAGCAGCAGTATCTTAAAGAGACAGGGAAAGAAAATTATCCTATTTTTTGTTTTGTTTATTTTATTATCCATGTGCTTTTTTTTGAGAAAATTTGTGCATGTGATTAATCCAAGAGTTCGAATCCAGTCTTTCCTTTGCACCCAAAGCAGTTTAAACAGTTTGAAAAAGAGAGTAAACGTGCATTTAAAAAGTATCTATGCATACACATAAAAATGAAAGTATCTGCAAGACAGCAAAATGGAACAATTGAGTTTGTATTCCCTGTAGCCTACTGAAACTTATGGGTCATGTATAAATTATTTAAAGGGTAATTTCCCTTCTATTTTCATCAGGTTTCTCAGTGTTGTGAGCCATTATTTGCTTCCTTTCAGTGATGTGTCAACAAACATTACTTTTCTTTGTGGATGTGGCTGAATTTTATTCATCAGAGAGATTATAACACACGAACAGTTGTGCCTTTAGAGTACTGGCATTTAAGCAGTTTATAAGGAGTATGTTTGTGCTTTGGATGGAGATCACTTGGTGCTGGTGTTAGTCAAATTAGGGCTGAAGTAATGGAAATCTTGACTTTTCGCCCACTTCATGTATCTTTGACAATTTGGCATGTATGGTGGGCAGTTTCCAAATGCGAACAGATTGTGTGCTCATAAACACCAGGACACTGAAAGGTGTTATTAATACTGTGTTTGTCTCCTTATAAATGAAGGATGCACATCTATGGCTGGTACAAATTAGCATATTCCTGTCAAGTAAAGTTATGCCAACAAAGATGGGATGAGAATCTGTCTTCCTGGCCACTATTTTTAAACACAATGCTGGAAACTGCTCGTGTAGTAGTCTCTGTGTTTCTCTATTCCGTTACACTCTCTCTGTGGGAAAAGGTGTTATCTAGTCATCCTTTTTTTTTTTTTTCCAGATGACTAAACACAGTTTTTCAGCAGGTCTCAGCCTCTTTTCCGTCTTTAAATGTCTCTTATTCCTGTTTTTCCCATTTTCCAGTTTCAAATATGAAAGTAACTTCTTGCATCCCTATGCTTCCAGAGGTAGCAACAGGATAGGATGTCTTTACTCCTTTCCTGCTTTTCCCATCCCTAAGGATTCATATATTCTGAGGAACTGCTTGAACTTAAGCGCAAGGTATGTCTTGCAAAAAGCCCAGCAAAATAGTATTGCTCTGAGCTGAAAAGTGTTACTCACACCTGTACAGTGCAGGGTGATCGACAAAGTCAGTGCAGGTTGTGCTGGGGTTTGCTGTGTGACTACATGGATGCTTTGTAAATTCTGCTGTGCTGGCTTGCAGCTGGCTCTGGACTTCCCAGTGGATAACACTGAACTAAATTGAATGAGCCATTCCCATTGAAAATGTCAAATTTGTGTTCCTAATTTCCAATGAGGATGTAATGTGATAGCAAAACTGTTCTGTAAAGGGTCATACACTGTTTTACTGTCAGTTTGTGAGGCTCAGACAGAAGGAAATGATCAAAAACACTCGATGCTCGTTATTTATTAATTGAGTTCTGGCAGAGCCTTGCTACATTCTGGCTTTTTGTTTGTTTCTTTGTTTACAAACAAAAAAAGACAAGCACAGTTCACAAAATAAACGAAAAGGGAAATTTGTTAACAAAGATTTCTGACAAGGAAGAAATGGGATTTGGGGGCATTTGAGTGGAGGTGCCTTGGAATACAGGGAGAGCAACTTGGCATTGTGTCACCCTGAGTGCTGCTCCCGAAAGAGAAGGATGCTTTAGAGAACAGCAGACCATGAATCTTCTATGCTAGCATGCTGGGTTACCAGAAAATATTTACCCTGGTAAGTTCTGTGGTGGGGATATTTTAAATGCTTGCACTTTGCTGCTTGTATGGATTTACTTTCTAAAAAAAAAAAAAAAAAAGGTCAAACTAACAAGAAGCTCCAACTGTTTCTTTGCTTTTATGTATCTCTGCCTTGTTTCTGTACATATTCAGGTAAAGAATAGTACGTTGAAGTAATTGTGGCTTTCTTTACTAACTGTGGTTTCTTGACTTCAAAAGTCCCAAAGCTGCTTAGAGCTCAATCTTTTCTTCTGCAGTGAACCTTGTGCAGACAGACCCTTCCATAGGTGCTGTGGAGCTGTGTCAAAGCCTGGGGCGTGAAGTTTACATTGATGAAAAGTCTGAAGATTCAGCTGCTGGTCTCCCCCGCCCAAGATTAAAAATTAACCAAATATAGGTGATTTTTTCACAGGGATTGCTAAGAACACATCTCTGATCAGCATAATCCTTCTTCCAAATTTTCAG